>CM046727.1:17725756-18382915 GCA_025584915.1 Monochamus saltuarius | reverse complement strand
GTATTGATTTTAATAAATGTTTCGAAGTGTTTTCTATATTTCTCCGTGTTGTCTAAATAGAACATGATTTTAGGTTTCCAGAAAATATTTCAGATAAGATAAAACAGAGTGTCTTTAAATGAAGTAGCAAAAATGAGACCACAGATTACTTAGGTGAAAATAAATCGATTCAACCTATATCACAAGTCGCATAATAAAAAAGATCAGGGTGTCAAAGCTAAAATTGTATTTTTCACATTTGCAGATAACTTCTTAAAAAATCCAACAATTTACATAAAATTTGTAAATCGGGGGTTTTTGCGGACGAGAAATTAAAATTTGTTTCTAATGTTGACGTCACTAGTAGAGAGCGCCACTTATGGCACATCATGTTTCATTTAAATAGCAGGACTTTTTAGCTGCATAGTGTATCCATTTGACTATTGGAACAATCGACTGTTTCGATAGTCAGATGGATACATTAAGATGCAAAAAAGTTCTGTCATTTAAAGAAATCATGGTGTATCACAGGTGGCGCCCTCTGCTAGTAAAGTCAAAATTAGAAACAAATTTAAATTTCACGTCCGCAAAAAACCCTGATTTACAAATTTTATGTAAATATTTGGATTTCTTCTTAATATCGAAAATAAAATTTTAACTTTAACACCCAGTATCTTTTTTATGCAACTTGGCATATGGGTATGTTAAGTTAAATCGATTTATTTTCACCTAAAGAATCTGTGGTCTTTTTTTTGCTACTTCATTTAAAAACACCTTGTATATTTAATTGCACTTTACGAGCAGATACTACTCTAATATTAATGACAGTAACTAATTCGAAAAGTTATAAAAGTATTCGGAAATTCTCTTGTAAATACTTACATTTTCCAATTGTTTAAAAAAATCATTATCGAATGTATCAGCTTTAGAAAAATCATGCCCGTATTCTTCTTCACAAATTAGGCCCATCTAATCATATAATTTTCTTCTAAAAATCGAAAAAATACAAATATTGATATCTGTATACTTTAACAAATTGATAAAAACTAGATTCAATCATAAATACATTTAACCTTCACTTTGGTGGTGAAACTACTAGCAACGTCAAATACTATACTACTACTTTTAATAAAATAAAATTACTTTTAGCACATTTATCAATACTATTTTTCTACAAACACCATAAAAGTACATATCAACGTTATTCAAATTATAAAATATCATTTGAAATCTTTTGTCTGTGAAGGAATATAACGCAACAAAGATTATTTTGTTGAACGGAGATAAGTGTCAAACTGCTCAGTAAACATTGATCATTATTGGCTACAGTTGTATCAAGAAGAAGTAAGTAACAATAAAATAAAAATCATTTAACATCTCTATGGAAGCAGATAAACAAATTTTAAACTGTCAAACTTGACATACGTTTAATACTTTTACTACTATTTTGAGAACGAAAACAGAGAGTTTTTCGAAACGTCAAAAATACGGAAGTGCGCGATAGTAATGTGATTTTTGTTATTTTTTACTTATCTGCTTCTTTCAGTGTGAGATTTTTTGGTTAGGCAAACTTAGTTTCAAAAATAACCCTTGACTGATCCGTTTGGCGCAAGGGCTTATTTAATTAATCTTTATTTTTCAGAAGTGTGGCAAAAACCCAATAAAACTAAAGAAAAGTTTATTGTTGCTAATCGAAGTTCTATCGTTTGTTGACAAGTAACTTCAAACCACGTGACATGGAAAATAATCAAGAAAAAGTTTTTGGCATACTTTGAAAAAGTTCAAAATATGGAAATCGGTAACGCTTTGGTCAAATTACTCCATGTTGAATGCGTTGATGAATATAAAGATTCAGGACAGAAGCAAATATTACAAGCTTGTTGCTTATTTGAATTGAAGAGATCAAAGAAGTCGAAAGTGTCGACCGGAAAACAAATTGACACATTTTTCACAGAAGCGTTGAATTAAACGTACCGCATGCAGAAGGTTGCTGTAATTGTCGGTGTATTTTGAACCTGTCGTTAAGAAAAACTGTGCAACATGATTTCCAATATAGAAGATTTAGGAAATTTAGTAGTTGTGCATAAACCAGACACAACAACTAATGTGCAACGAACGTTTGTTATTACTGATACATTTTATTTGAACTATTAAAAAAGACATAGTCCAGTCATCTTTCAAAAATTTTACACAAAATACATTAGGAATAAATGTGCCAAGATTAAGTTGGAATTAACACATTTGGTAAGATACCGGCTAATATTGCTATCTTTTATACTGGGCATTTGTAAGACACATTATTTTGATATTCTAACCCTACATTTGACCAATTATTTTCACATACAAAAGTGAACAATCTTATATGCAGAACTATGTAAGTTTAGGTTACAACAATATTTACGTCTACAGTTGATTTTAAAAAATACGTATTATGAAAGATGCCTGTACCTAAAAATTTGTTGGTTAGACCGCTTTCTGCCGTTATTCGTTTTACTTCGGTACCTTTGAATATTTGCAGGTGGCATGAGATAACATTCCTGTTATTTGCTAAACTCTATATTATTCAGTCCTTAAATTTCTAAAATTACTTGTATTTGCAAAAAATACTATTTCAAGAGTACGGCAACCTTAATTGATTTTTATTTTCAACACTGTTAAATAAATCATGTAATTTATTTTAGCATCAGTGTTAAAGGACAAAAGAGCGCGACGTAAAATATGGGATTAGTAAGAAGATTCACGGATTATTCTTATTCTTTTAAATTAATTTAATGTCTATCTCGTCGAGACGTGGTTAATACGATCTGCAAGGTTTGGCAACACTTAAATATCAACAACAGATAAAAATCGTCATTTAAATAGATAGATGGAGAAGGGACGGCGATTTATAATTAAATATCACAGAAAATGTGAATGTTTGGTAACAAACAACATTTTGAGCCTAAACTAAGAAAATATCAAAAATAAATTTTAAAAATAATATAGAAAGCACAATCCATTACACATCACTGGTAGCACAATCAAACGGAATCTTGAAAATGTTTTCTAATAAGATATTTGTGTATTTTAGAACAGAATGTCAAGGTATATAAAAATCGACTAACTATCACCTCCATTAGAAAACACCCTTTTATGTGGACAAAGTAACTATAAACAATTGATAACAAGATAAAAACTACGAAAAATGTAGGTTAGGTAACTAGTTTATTGCTTGTGGAACACCCTTCCTGAAACACACGATAAGGTACGGTATAAGATTAATACACATATAGAAAAATATATACACACCCATGTTTACACATTAGCAAATGGTGGTAGATTGAAATTTAATTAGGTATTTACTAAAGGAATATAACAATACAGGGCGCTCATTGTATTAACAGAAATACTTTTAATCTACAAGTTAATTTTGACTTGAAGATACAGCAGCTTGATGATGGTCTGTTGTCAATGTTTTTTAATATCCTCTAATTTAAGTATCAGCATCAAATTTGTTACACGTTTATGGATACTAATGGCTCAACTTTGTAATCGTAACTAATTGTGATGCAAACACAGAATTAAACAACTACGACCAACATTCAATTACACCTGAAAAACCTATAGCATCATGGCCCCTACTGTCTTGTTACATAGACAAACAGCTAAAGTTGTTCGTCTGTCACCTCATCTATAGCATACTAATGAGAGCTAATAAGCTCGAAACCGCTATATGTCTGGTGGACCGCAGACGAATGGCTTTAGTTGTTGCTATAGGCTTTTCAGATGTAATTAAATACTGATCGGGGCATCTGATGTTCGTTCTCTTACATGTGAATTCTGCGTAAAAACATTAGAGTTCCTAAGCTATGGCATACGACAAAAATGGGATCAAGAGACTAGTTTTCCAATTTTATGAAGAGGAACTCCATATTATCGATAAGAGTACCAGAAGTCACGCAAGAACTGTGAATTTTAACAAAGTGAATGTCAGTAAATTTTAGACAATTCAGGGAAAGTAATGGAGTGGGACAAATTTGAAACTGCCAACATATATATATGTAGATGAAACACAGTGGTTACCCCTACTGTGCAAAAACCGAGCAAAATTGTCTGCACCAAGGGCTCTAAATAAGTGGAAGCAGTTACTTCTGGGGAAAGAGGTTAAGAGAGATTAATAATTAATGTAGGTGTAGCTGTGAACGCCACAAGAAGTACGGTTCCGCCAATGTTAATATTTTCTAGAAAGCAGTTCAAGCCTTATTTCATGTTTCGAGCGCCAGTTGGTTCAATTAGAGAAGCTAATGGTAATGGTGGTTCCACTGACACTTTTTCAGCTATACCAAACATTTTGCATACACTAGACCTTTTCTTAAAAATAAAATTTTACTCATTCTGGATAGTGGATAATCATAGATCACATCTGGTTTTGCAAACAATCCACTTCTATCGGAAAAATGATATCCTTCTGTCATTTCCACCATCCCTACATCTCATAAGTTACAACCGTTAGACCAAAGTGCCTATGGATCACTGAAAGCATATCTTAACAATTGTATGGATGCTGAATGAAAAATATTCCTGATCAAACCATGAATACATCTTACCTGCACTTATTGTTGAAGTAGTACCAAAAGCTACTACGCCAACAAATATAATAAATGGTTTTAGAGTTAGCGGAGTCTACCTTTTCAATCGAGATATCTTTCAAGATCATGAGTTTGCTCCGTCTTTACCAGCTGATAAACATTTCAATCCCACTGATGTTGATATAATATCGAGAACATTCGTCGAAATTATTCAGTGACCTAATGAATTAAATACTTCGAAGGAGGAATTAGAAACCATTCGAGTCTTCCCAAAAGCTCCAAAGGCCCTTAAAAGTACTACAAATAAAAGAAAAGCAACAATATTGATAGAATACCAGAGAAGATGGCACTTGGACAGGAAACAGCCAGACCAATGGAAAAATGCGATCAGAGTAAAAAGGAACATTTCAAAGAAACAAAGGTGATTCAGCTAAGCTCTTCGAAAAATGATGATTCTTATATTGTCTAAGACAGTACTTCAATGACAAACAATGAAGAATGGGTGATATGTCAACACTGCAAGAGCTAGGTTCATTCTTAATGCAGAAATGACGATGAATACTTTTATTTTATTTACTGGAGACACTGATTTTATCTTATAACTTGACACCTTCATAATGTCTCTTTTAAATCTATATATTTTTAAATTTTATTCACTTACGTTTCTTTGGATTTAGCCTTAATGCATATTTTGCGTTATGGCTGAAGTTTTTGTGTTATACATGGTGTCCAATTGCCCCAGGGTCTGTTTCTTGTCTCCAGGGTGGTACAAATGTAACACGTGACATAACTATACAAATTATTTGTTCAATTAAAGAGCTAGTGGAATTCTATCTGCGGTAAAGTAAAGAGACATTTAAGCTCATAATTTTAAAAATTTAAGACCATTATGTTTAATATGTACAAAGTGGTGCTGTAGTACGTAAAAATTGTTACAGTTGTCCTCTCTGTCCCTAAGGTAATAAAATACACTACTAAAGATGATACCTACTACATATTACAACAAAGGTTGGCTTAACCTTTTAGACTTTTTGGTTCTTACCCTTCAGTTTTTAGACGAAGATATAGTAATGAAATGAGCTTTATAAAAATATATATACTCGTATATAGTACTTATGACCAGCGTTGCCAACCATGAACCAAATATGCTATAATTACAAAATGCTATCGCACATGCGATGTTACAATTTATGAAATATTTTCTGCTACACTATAAGTGGATAACGTGATTGGTTGATATTAAATTTGGTTAGAGTAACAAATTCATGTGGTTTATTATACTACATACAATCATCTTCCACCATATTTGTTTTATTTTTCATATGTATTTATCTAATTATTATTTAATCTTATAATACACTTGAAACTTTTACAATTGCAATAAGTGACATTATCAATAGCTTTGTTTATTAAAAATACAAGTTTTATTTAAAAAAATTGTCCACTTTTAGGTATTTAATATTTTGAAATTACAACACTAATTATTGCTCTATTTTATGAAAGCTTTATTGATACATTTAGCTACACATATAAATTAAAACATTTTCCGTAAATATTTAATGTTGTATTGGTTTAATGCTATAATTTGGTGATTATTTATAATTTTGGAAACCTCTACTATAATTAAATTTCCTCGGGTTGGCAACACTGCTTATGACACATTTCCTTATTTAGCAATAAATTTGTCTCCTATTTATATTTACAGCGAAATACTTACTCCTCCGAAGTTAGATCCTCGTTTTCTAGTAGTTTCCTTATTATTTCTGTGTGGTTGTACAATTCTTGTTTGGATTTTGTTTCAGGACAAATGGTGACAGCTGGAAATGGTATTTTATAAATCGGAGTTTCTCTTGTTGCAAAACTGACAATGACGGGGCTCCTGACCCACTTTGGTAAACTTCCCTTATTGCTACCACACATGCTGCCAAAGTAATGGCAAACACAACGAACCACCAACCTCTGAAAATTTAAAACAACAGTATGTTATTACAACATACTGTACTAGTAGAAAAACTTATTTACTTTTCCCACAGGATAACCTTCTCTTTTCTCTAATAGTATATTAAACAACAAGGTTTTCAAACCAGTTTTTACGATACTTTTTATATGACTGCAGAGACCACAAAAATTTTAATTTAAACTCAGCCAACTTGAAACATTGCATAATTTTGGTGACAACATCAAACAAATATCACAATCTGGAGACGCGTGTGCAAAGATGACATAACAGTGTGCAAAATGTTTAGCACACGGCGTGTGCAAAATACCGTTTTTAGAGCGTGTTTTCCGTGTGCAAAACCCCCTTTTGCAAGGCAGTCCTATAAAAAATACTATACTCGCGACAAGAATTCAGACGACTTACGTCATACGAACAAATGAATAATTCATTATATTTTCATCAAAATATTTAAGAAACTGCAACTGATAGTAATAAAACTGTATACTACACTAAAAGTTTGCATTATATATTACACTAAATTGCAAAAATGATGATGATGTTTTAAACGCGACCAAATTTACAAAATTACCTTGACAATAAAAACAAATGTGTAACGTCGTCCGTGACGTAAGACGTCTGAATTCTTGACGCGAGTATATGAGAGTTGCAAACTTAATTATGTCAAAATTTTTCTTAATGAAATGACAGTCGGCAATACGGAATAGGTACTTCAAATAGTAGCACGTTTGAGCCGTTGCTTTGTCTTGAACATAAGATAATAATACCTTTTTTGTACGATCGAATGATTTCCGATTGTTTACCATACTTAGTTTTGGAATAGTATGTTATATTTACTGGTTGCCAAGCAAAAGCGCATCGGTAAGTAATTTATCTGTTGGTTTTGACAGAACTGAACGGTAAGTAAATTATATTTTTGTTGTGAAAAATACCAAATAAACAATAACGACGATGCTTCTCTTATATTAAAATGAAACGTACAATTATTGCAGTTATTAATACTAATAGGAAAAGTAGACTTGTATTTGTATTAAGCAACGTTGGCCGATGGCATATTATTATGAAAAATTTTTTCAGAAAAATCTCATTTATTTTGATTGGAATTCTCGACATAGCTAACCTTAAAATGCAGTGCCTTCATAAATGATTACAAGCCACGTGATCAGGGTCGAGATTCTCAAATCAATCGCAGAGCAATTCATATGCGAATATCCTATTCCTCACTACGGCAATTGATAGAGACTAGAAATCTATTTGCATACGAGTTGGTCTTCGAGAATCAAAGTCCTGGTCACGTGGCTTGTAATCATTTATGAAGGCACTGTATCTACATCTGTATTGACTAAAAGTATAGCCGAAGTGCGGCGTAAAGAATGACCGGTATAAAAGGCCTCATCTTGCAATTTTCATTGGAAATTTTCCTATCATACCTTTACCCACCACCTGATTACAACATTTGCCATTACGATAGTATAAAAACAAATTCGAAAATTTAGTATGAAATAATAATAATAATATCTCTACCCCTCATTCTAATCACGAGGATTAGCCCAGACGTCGAAGACTTGTGCGGGAGAGGGGGCGGCATATTATTATTAAGCAGGCCGCATTTGCGCCCAGGAACGACTTACGTTTGTGATGGTTTTGATTGAAACAAGATCAACTTTAGACTAACTTTATTTAAAATATCATGTCTCCAGCTAAACGATGTGGTCGAGCGATCTCAAGTAAAAACTACATTCTATTATAGATAAAAATATAAAAACATAAAGGAGCGTACATACGTCCGACCATTACATCCCCTTTCCTTAAACTATAAAAATAATATCCTTAATATAAGTATACAAAAATGAAAATATTTTATAACATATATTTACATAACTATTCTAATTGTAATCTGTCTGGTTGGCGTACAATTCTACCAGAACGAGTTGTTTGGATTGCATTATTATTTACAATTTGATTTTCTATTACATCTGGTTTATCATTCTAAAAACAATGTTCATAATCATCAGAAAAATATTTATATTCGATTGTTGTGCCGATGAAGAGTGAGATGTATTTCGATTGATAATAAATTTTCTATTCCTAATTACTTCCCTACCAGAATTATGCATTTTAATATTATAAGATCTTGGTCTAACATTTTTATTTAATACTGTACCAGGAATATTTCTACAATTGTTTGTTTTTACATAAACTGATTTATTAGTCTGTACATCAGGTAACACTTTAGAGTGTCTATCATAAAAATATTTTTGTTTTTTCTGTTTATCAATGAGCTTATCTCTAATTTTACTAATACTAATGTTTTTTGTACTTAATTGTTTATGTGTAATTGGTAAAATGCTTTTTAATGATCTCTGATTATGTATTTGAGCAGGAGAGTTTATATCATTGTACAGTGGAGTATTTCTTAATTCAAGAAAAGCTATTAGAGGATCAGATTTTGTTTCCTCACATTTTTTTATTGTATTTTTTATGGTCTGAATAGTTCTTTCTACAAGACCATTGGATTGGGCATGGTATGGACTAGATGTTTTATGTATAAAATCCCATTCGTTACAAAATGATTTAAACAATACTGATTTTAGTGGAGGGGCATTATCTGAAAATAAAACATCTGGTATACCTTGACATGAAAAATATTTTTATTTCAGTAATTATTGACTGCGAAGTCAAATTCTTTAGTTGTGCAATTTCAAAAATTTGGAAAAATAATCAATCATTACTAAATAATTTTCATTTTTATGTTCAAAAATATCCAATGCCACTTTTGCCAAATTCTTTGAGGAACTTCGTGTTGCATTAGAGATTCTTTTATTAGATCTTGCATACATAGCACATGCTTGGCAATTTGAAATATAATTTTCAATATCTCTAGATATGCCTGGCCAGTACACAATTTCTCTAGCTCTGAGTTTACTTTTTTCTTTACCTAAATGACTAGAATGTAATTTACTTAATATATCTTTCCTTAACTTTTTTGGAATTATTATTCTTGAGTTTTTGAATAATAAACCATTATGGTAAGAAATTTCATCTCTAAAGGAAAAATATATTTTTATTACATCTTCAACATTTTGTTTACGTTCTGGCCAACCATTTTTTATTACTTTAATTAACTCTATCATTTCTGGATCTTTTTCTACTTCAATTTCTATTTCTTTTAATTTACATTTTAATTTACATTTACCCAAGATGTTTATTTTACTACCAGTATATGTGGTGATATTTGATTTGTCTCGAATTAAATTATGCTTTGAAATGTTAAAATTTTCCAAATATCTCGATGGCAGTAAGTTAACCTGTGCCCCTGGATCCAGTTTAAAGTTGATCTCTGTTCCGTTGTGGACCTCAATCTTAGCTTCCCAGTCCTTGTTGTTGGCACTTATGGTGTCTATAAACCAATTTTCCTCTTCCACGTTTATTTCATTTACTGAATTACACATTTTTGCAAAATGATTTGACTTTTGGCACTTCAAACACGTTTTCCCAAATGCAGCACACTGATTTTTTCCATGCACTAGCCCGCACCTGAAGCACTTAAACGTCGGTGTTTGTTTACACTCCCGCACATGTCCCTTAACAAATGAGTTAGAGTGAGAGCGACGTTGAGTTTGTGGCTGATGATATTCTTTAGAGCTAGATGGACGATCCTGGAAGGACTGTTGTTTCGTGTCTAGTTTTTTATTTGAATTCCATTGCTTTTTGCACGACTTTTTAATTTTGTCAACTTTGGCTTCATGTTCCAATTTTGGATTTGTAGAACAAATATTTTCCAACTGGACTTTTGTTCTTTCTGCTGATCTGCATATATCTAATGCTTTTGACAATGTTAAATCATTAATTCTTAATAACCTGTCTTTTACTGCGACATCTTTTATGCCTAGAATCATTTTATCCTTTATTAGACTGTCAGTTAGTTCTCCAAACTCACATGTAGCACTTAGATCACGGAGTTCTGTTACGTAATTATCAATAGATTCATCTTCTCTTTGATTTCTTAAGAAAAAAATGTGTCTTTCATAGGTCACATTTTTTTGTGGAGTAAAATAATTTTCAAATTTTTGTATAATTACGTCATAATCCATATTCTTCTCATTTTCTTCATACGTAAAATTATTATACACTTTTAAGGCCCTATCGCCAATACACGATAGTAAAAGCGATGCCTTATACTCGGTACTTTCTCCATCGGCTCTTGTTGCCTGCAGGTAGAGCACAAATTTTTGTTTAAAAAATTTCCATGCCTCGGCTAAACAGCCTTCCCATGAAATTTGTGTAGGAGGTGGAATAGTTGTACTAATTTGTGACCTCAAACCTGGAGTCGGCATTTTTCTTTCACACTTAATTTCAAAGTTTATACTTTATAAATTTAATTATTGACTTAAAATAAATTGTCTACTTGAAATACTATTAATTAATTTTCGACTGCGCCATGTGATGGTTTTGATTGAAACAAGTTCAAGTTTAGACTCACTTTATTTAAAATATCATGTCTCCAGCTAAACGATGTGGTCGAGCGATCTCAAGTAAAAACTACATTCTATTATAGATAAAAATATAAAAACATAAAGGAGCGTACACACGTCCGACCATTACAACGTTGGTAGGCCCTAACCTCCATTCAGTGCAGGAATGAAGGAAACCTGGAAAACCTCATTAATTAGGGTGGTAGTCAAATGTCAACCGGTATCAATCTCTCACATTGACCCAAGTCAACATTCTTCCACCCTACCATACCCGCAGAGAGGGTGCCAATCTCTCCACGAATATAGCTTATATACGGTCTACCGGCTGCGGGGGTCGAACCCACAGCGATCCAGTCACCTCGATTAAAGTACTGACGCCTTAAACCGCGGACCACTGACCGATGGAAATGGTTGAAGTTTTATATAATTTTGAATTATTTGCAAATAATGAACTTCGTCATCCTACTTATTTGTAACAATAAACGAGTGGCTCACATGCGTTTTGGTTTTCGAAATTTTCACAATTATATATGAAACACGATCTTCAATATCTTGAATGCGCATATTATACAGCTCTTCCATTCTACAAGCGCCTGAAATGCTTAATATCATTGCAAATGTTCAAGAATCGGATTTATGTTTTTACTACTAAAAATTAATAGTGGTGACTCAGAAATGTTCTGCTGCTTCCATTAAAAATGTTGTCATTTCTTCTCTGGTAAAAACACTGGCTTATTTTTGGCCTAGGTATGTCCAATATTTTTTCTCTTAAGAAATGCAATCAGCATAGAAAATTTATAAATATCAATAGAATCGTATAAAAAAAGGTTGCTTTTAATATAAAATACTCAACCCATAAACTGCCAGGAGATATTAATTTTTGGTTTCTTTGCACAAGATAACAAGAATTTTTCATTTATGCTCTTTCCACAATTCCCTTTAAACAAAAAAATTGATATCTATATGTAGCAGTAAATCCATACACACTTTGTATATTTTTATACAATTTTTAAATGAATGATGTCCCTTCAAAAGTACATATTTTGAGTTCTAATAATCATTTCTGGTATCCATTTAATGTTGTTGAAAGTTCAGAAATTCGATTTGTTTGAATGCATATACATAGTGATTTACGCCTACTGTGCTAAACTGAATTAGTTTTTTGAAAAATAATAACATTTAGGTGTATAAACTTATTTTCAATTGTTTTTATCTTAAAGAAATACAGTGTTGGAGGTTAATATTTTAAATTGTTTTCATAACATAACCTTTAAAATACAAAAAAATCAATTATTGTCTAGCGTAGAAACAAGTCAATGGAGCTAATATTTTTAACGCTACTGAATTTGTCAAAAAACTGTTTGATTTTTAGTACTTGCAGTTTATTATGTCAATTTTTCAAAACCTTCAAGAAGTAACAAACTTAATCACGTGGACTTAGCCAAATACAAATGTAAGAATACTTTGAGCGTAAGCACATTATTAGTAAAATTTAATAAAAAAGTTATCAAGATACATCTGAATATTTGTGTAATGTTCACATTTAGCGCTATAGCATTACAGTTACATACTAATCTGTTGTAGGTATAATAATATTACAATATGTACTTCATTAAAAAAAAAACTATTTATAAAATACATTATTGAGATGAAATGTGTTTTCATGCTGTGAAAACGATTTAATTTATTAACCTTCAACATTCTGTATTTCAATTTTTTTTAAAATGGCAAATTTATAAAATGTTTAGTGCTATTATTTTTCAAAAATCTACTGACCAGTTAAGTTTGTCAAACCAGTCATATATCACCCTGTACAAGTTATATGAATATTATAATATTATATAAAGATGTAAAATATAATTTTTGTTGTTTATATGCTTGTAAATAAAAAGATAAGTTAAATATTCGATTTTTACTCTGTATACAAATCCAAGATTGATAATTGTATATAACTGTTTTATATTTTTTCGAGTTACTTACTTGATGATATAAAAGAAATAAAAAAAGTGAAAATCTTGCAATTATTTGATGTTCATTTTTGACTAAGCAGTTATAACAATATTATTTACTTATGATTTTAAAAAAGACGGTTGTATTAGATACTATGCTTTATCATTACAGAAATTTTTAATTAAATGCTTACCTTTCAAAATACGTCCTCTTTTCACCAAAATATCTAAATCCGTGTATACTTGAATAATTACAATACTCTCTAAAATAGTTCCTTACACTTTTGAAAAACGGAGGATGTTCTTGTTTCTGTTCCATATTAATAACTACTTCTAAATTGCAATGCTTATGGCAGCCAAACTGGAGAAGTCACGACAAAAGCAGGTTCAGGTTTGGGCTAATATCAATTATTATTCCATTAACTGATGAATATTTTCACACGTTATATAAGGTGGCTAAGTTAAACGAAAGTTAATATTAATTTTCGATTTAATGTAATCTGGAAATATAATTACTCAGATAATTTTATATTTTTATCAGAAATTAGCCAGTCAATAATAATATACGATTTTTGTAATTTATTTCGAAATATAGTTTAGAAGATATTAGTAGCCTGCAGTATGTGTTTTACCAATTTTATTTTGTTCTAAATCATTTTTATTTCTAAATGTTTAAAAAACTTCAACATATCAGAAAAGGCATCTAGATCTAAAAAATTAAAAGGAATTAACAAAGAAAGAAATAAATAACGCTTTATAACACCTATTTTATACAACAAATTCAACGGCTTTTGCCGCCATTGTTATTATTAGTAATATAATTAATTTGTGGTTTTAATTAATAAAATGACATAACTGATGTTGCAACAATAAAATTTTGTCTATCAGCTCAGCTTCTCATCCCCAGAAGAGTCAGAGACTTTCATTGTTGGCTTGTAAACACTATGGAGTAGACTCCTTCGCTTCGATTTCTGGTCGGCTCAAGCTAATACTGGTGGATTATCTATTGCATTTGACCTATTGTTTGACTCAATAACTTACTCTATAGCTCTTTATGATATGACCTGGGGACACACATTGCGGATTTCCCAAAGCAGGAAGTTCTTGTTCTTGTGTTAACAATATCTTAGTCGCCAGAGCATAAAATATCGAGGCAATGAAAAGCTGAAGCGTTAATCAGTGCAGGATATTCTGCTGTCCTGGAATGTTTAAGATTTCCCTTCGGTATTGTTAGTTATGACGTCTTTCGCCTTTGCAGAGGAAGTTATCTAAAGGGACATCGAAGAAGTTGACATTGGATCTATTGAACCAAAGTCTCAGAAGAATAACGATGATAATAGGTCACCGGATAGGTATGAGAAATATTGGTTTAGCGGAAGATGACAAGTGTCATTGAGAAGGCGTTATAAAAAAATGGAACCTGAAAGCTACCCAGAGAAGTCTGAAGATATTAGAGCCTAATTAGAATGTTAAAATTATGGAACGAATTTAAGATCTTAGGTTGGTCACTATGGAAGGAACTCTATACTCGTATACGAGCTCGTATATTTACAGTCATATAATTTACAACCAATAATATATAAGAATAACAATTGGCTGAATCTATGGACATGAATCCAAAAATCATTGGTAAAAAATAAATCAAATGTGATAAATTAAACACAACGTCATAAAACTGAGGTATCTAGATTAACATTCTATTCCAGTGTGTATTTCAATAAAATAAGTACATATACATTTTACTTTTTTGTACCATGGCGCAATCTAGTAATAGGAAGTGATAGAGATACAGTGACTTAAATAATGGGATTATCATAATAATATAAATAATAAGATTCCGTGATAATATAAACAAAAAAAAAACATAAAAGGATTAGCAAAATTGTTTCTACAGTGCTAATCTTAATTGTAGAACAGTATCTAAGAAAAAAACACTACACATTTTTTTGCAAACACCAGCAACATATATTGTTACTTCTCCTTGTAAATATATTATTAGCTGTTCATTTCCTATTTTGATAGTACACACGTAGTAGTATTTTCATGCTTTTACAGATAATTAATTTTATGTGTTTATATTTTCCTGTACCCTCATTCTTATGTTCCTTTGGGAGAAACTTAGTTGATTTAAACAGCTGTGGGTATTTCCTGATACATAAATGCTAATTAAAAGTATTTTGGAAATGTGAAAATGCTTTAAAGGTCTTTCAGCATATAAATTGCACTGCACCCTAAATGCTGATTACATGTTAACTTCCTGATATAATTAGTCCAGTTGGTTTTAAATATCTCTGTTCTACCTAGGACAGCACATGCTAATCAATGCTAGCTCAGCTTGCTTGCTCAGTCGCGGAGAAGCTTTGGCAGTCACCACTGAAGATGACGACCGTGAAGTGCGGCGAAACGTTTGGAAGCATGAGATGCGACCAGTTGCAGCGGCGGCTACGGAACGCCTCGGAGGATCACCATTATCCGAGCAATGGTTCCCACCGTAGTAGTCGTAATACCAACAATAGGAACCAAAATCAATATATGGACGGGCCCAGAGACACCGATAGCGAGTCTGTCCCCATAGAACCTAGCTCGAGAACAACCAGGGCAAGTAAAAGAATCCCGGCTAATGCTAGGGATGTGAATTTTGCTTCTGGCAGCTACCAGTTACCGAACACTTAAGTTTGTGAATCGAAAATGCTATAGATACTTTTTCAATTTGAATTTTTACTCTAAATGTTTATCCACGAAAATATAAGATTTTGTCATTGATGAACGAAAAGGAGGGGATGTTCTATAATTTGCTATTCATGTTAAGCATTCATATTCATCATCATTATACGTTTAAGTATATCTAACACCAACATTTGATAATAAAACAGTGAAAAACAATTTACGTGGTTGTTACGCTATAAATTATAAAAGTAATAAATAACTGAATATGATAATTTAAAATAATCAAGACAGATATAAATATTATCTCATAAGTACTTAACTTTGATTAGTAAATTTAGTAAACACATATATTGTTAGGATTAGTTTTACACTAATAAATAGGTACCTAGCTGCTAATTTTTATCAGGCAGTGAAAATATAGTCTTTTAATAAAAGGACCTTTGTAGCTAGCTAATAAAGCAACCACGCACTAAGTGAAGATTTTATGATCAATTTGACACGTAGCGCCGTGTTCACAGAGAAAACTAGTAGATCAACTGAAAGAATTTTTAATTTTATGTTAACCAAATTATTTGGTCATATATCATTTCTGTTGATTTCTAAATACATCTTTGGTTAAAACAATTATACATGTTTCCCTTTGATTGGAGCATTCAACATATTTGGTTTTATTTCAGTGTTAGTAATTAAAGAAATTTTGACCAAATTATTTGGTCATACGAGTATATGCACAGCAAAGTATATGTTTCAGCCAATTGATTATTTCTGCTGATTTCTAAATACATCTTTGGTTAAAATAATTATACATGGTTCCCTTTGATTGGAGCATTCAAAATATTTGGTACTATTTCAGTATCAGTAATTAAAGGAGCTTTGATTCTATTAACCAAATTATTTGGTCATACATGCACAACAAAATATATGTTTCAGCCAGTTGATTATTTATCTCTATTTTATATCTTTGGTTAAGACAATTATACATGGTTCTCTTTGATTGGAGTATACAGGGTGGCCAGATGATAACGAAACAGCCATTTTCAGGAACTGCGTCAAGATTATAGCAAAATGCTTAGATCTGTCCTTTTAAATTAAAGGGGGACATTTTTTGCTGGTATTTTTTACTTCGCCACTTTCACCCCCCAAGCAAGGATAAGCATCACCCCAAAATGTTTAAATGGGGATTGAGTAATATTTATTTTGAAAGCTCTTACAATTAATTCTCTTTATAACAGACCTTAAATTTTATAATTCCGCCCTGACTAACACCAGAATCAACTGATCTATAAGGTGAAGTAAGTATCGAGGAAAGAGTATTTAACTTAGTATATTGTTCTCTACCATGTAAATAATTGCAAAACCAGCACAATATATTACTACTAGATATACCGTAATAATGAAGTTTAGCCATAAGGCAATTGATGTCAATTGAGTCAAATGCTATAGTCATGTCTAGTAAAGTGAGAGATGAAATCTGGGAATTGTCAATCGGGCCTATGATTGATCACATCCAGTCATCATTAACGGGCCTGTTAAAGATAACTGGTGGGTTAACCAGAAATTTGTATGATTTACACTTAAGTCAAGTTTATTTCTCCCAGTTACATAACTTAACAATGATCACATGACCCAGTTATTAAACTGCTTGGAATAACCTGCCGTTAAATATAACACGGCCTTTCTATTGGCCAGAATTTTTTCTGGTAATTGACGTATGACATTTGACATATAATATAATGTATAGTTTTATTATTATTTGTCTATAGTACAATCCAGTGTCAATTTATTGCCATATAATAGTTTTACATAATTAGTAATATACGGTATTGTATTAATAGTTTGACAGTAAATACAACCTAAAAAAAACCTAAAGTTTGTGCGATTACAATTTTATACAATAGATTGCTATTCTGAGTAAGATAGTGATACCTAAATGAATATTAACAAACAAAAAGAAATATATTTTATTACCTAATATTATTATTAATTAATTTATGAATAGGAAGAAGGCACAATGAACATAGTTAGGCACCTATCTAGTTTTTAAGTATTGGTAGCAATTTAGATTCTATAAAAAAGTAGGTATGAATAATACATTTTATCTTTTTTAAATCTTATTTTTATTAGGTAAGTATGTGTTTTTGACAATAATTTCTAATGGATTACAGTACCACTGATAGGCTGCATCCCATACTATCCTGCTATAATAACAATATATTGCAACATTGACTCCACCGGGGCGTAGTAAATTGTAATTAGCACAATAACACAGATCACATGCCTAAAGATACATTTTATTACCCACGTAAACTGTGTATAAATATTGAATATGTGCATCCAGGTTTTTCTAGTGTTTGATCCTGATGAAGTTTTCTGCTCTTCATTTTTACATTCTGCTTCCACTCTGCATGAATCTAAAATAATTTAAATAATTGTATCAATAAGTTAATATGAAATATTTCACTTACCTACCACCACTGTTGGAGATTTGTTTGCGGTACTAAAGAATTTATATGTACTTCAAAATTTTGCCAAAGTATCTACATTAACATGCGTTGGCTTTACTTTGCTTTCCAACAATATTTTCTTACATTTAATGAAATTTTCATTTCTTCATATTGGCGTTGGGTCGTGTGCCTAGTCTTTTGCCACTTGTACCCACTGTTAAGTACCTATGATTTAAATTTTAATTGCGTTAATTGACAATTTTGACTTACACTAACCTGAATGTTCAATCATAGGCCTGAATAGCTGTCAAAATGCCATCAGTTATACAAGCCAATAATAGTGGTTTTTAGGCTTTCACGGCCAGTGTTGTAATTTGATACATGGTGGAGCCAGAAACAGAGTTAAAATGCACATCCCTAGCATTAGCTGGGATACTTTTACCTGCCCTGGGACAGACCCGCTATCGGTGTCTCTGGGCCTGTCCATATATTGATTTCGGTTCCTACTGTTGGTATTACGACTGCTACGGTCGGAACCGCTTCTCGGATACTGGTGGTCCTCCGAGGCGTTCCGTAGCCGCCGCTGTAACTGGTCGCATCCCATGCTTCCAAACGTTTCGCCGCTCTTCACTGTCGGCATCTTCAGTGGTGACTCTGCAAAGGCTTCGCCGCGACTGAGGACTCAGTATTTTGCAGAGTCACCACTGAAGATGCCGACAGTGAAGAGCGGCGAAACGTTTGGAAGCATGGGATGCGACCAGTTACAGCGGCGGCTACGGAACGCCTCGGAGGACCACCAGTATCCGAGAAGCGGTTCCGACCGTAGCAGTCGTAATACCAACAGTAGAACCGAAATCAATATATGGACAGGCCCAGAGACACCGATAGCGGGTCTGTCCTCACAGAGCCTAGCCCGAGAACAACCAGGGCAGGTAAAAGTATCCCAGCTAATGCTAGGGATGTGCATTTTAACTCTGTTTCTGGCAGCTACCAGTTACCGAGGTCACGGCATAACAACCCGGAAAATCACCATGTATCAAATTACAAGCCAATAATGTTGAAGAACTAACCCCTTTCTGAAAACCTGATAGATTTACAGGAATTATAGAATTTTTAACACAATATTTAACCAATTGTTCAGATTCAGCAATTTTGAGAGGTATATATAGCATATTGATTGGACGGAGATCTCTCAATTCTTTAGGATTTTTGGTAATGGTTCGATACAAGCAACTTTCCATTGTTCCGGTAATTGACCAATCTCCAATGAAAAGGTTATTATGTGTGACAGAGGTGCTGATATCCATTTAACCGACATCTGCAGCATTTTACCAGAAATACCATCCGAACCTATAGTATGAGATTTTTGTTTCATAATAAGATCTTCTGTTTTATTAATATCTGTAGGGCTGTATGTAAATTTCTAATCCTTCGTAAATTTAGCATTGTAAAAGTAAGAGATGCAGTCTTTATTAACATTTAAATTAGGTGTAGAATCAATTAAATAATTATTAATAAGAGTAGCATTGCACAATTCGTCAGGAAGATTTTCGTTTAGTCTGTCACTTACAACCCCCAAGATCTTAATTTTGACCATAATTGCTTTGAATCATTTTTAATTCTATTTATATTGTGAGAATAAAAGGCAGCGCGTTCTTGCTTTGCAGCAATACCATAATAATTACGAATGTCACAAAAGAATTCTCTATGAACAGCATTTCCACTTTTTTATATCTTAATCATGCCCTATTTTTAATTTTTCTTATTTCCCATAAGGTATCCGTAAACCACGGTTTTTGGAAGATTTGAGAGTACGCTACTTTAATGGAGCATGTTTGTCAAAAAGGCTTAAAATAGAATCATTGAAAATTTTACTTTACTAAACAAAGAATCAATATTATAAATTTGATTCCAATCAATACTGGCGGCATCACGATTAAACTACCCAATTAACATTCCGGAAGCAATGATATTCCTTTACAACAGGTGTAGGCACGCTACTGGTTAATGTAATATCACAATATGTTACAAGATGCTTAAAAATAAGCTTTCAATAGCTCTTTCCAACAATGCACCTGACTAGTACAAGCGGATAGCCATATCGTTCACTGACTTACTGCAGCGGAGTTGTATCTAATATTAAACTGACTGACGGCTGCGGACAGATTTCCAACCAGTCAGATGCCGTGTTGGAAAAGAGCTAATAACAGTGATTAAGTGACATATTATACAATTCACTGCACAATTTAAAAATACTCCTATTAAATAATATAACATAACTGTGAGAATTTTATGCACAAAAATGATGCATAACATACATTGAAAATCCTTTTTCCGTGATAAAACAAGAAAAGATTAGAAACTTCCACTGAAGTTGCATTAATGACCGGTGCGAGCACTTTCCTTGATTGGTTATATTTTATAATTGAACAAAATCATTTTGTTAATTTAAGGAATCATGTTTTTTTCAATAGCTTCATAATATCTTTGTCTAATACTAATACAGATCATCCAGCACTATACGTTGTTGCTACGTTGGAAAACTTATTTAGTAGTTATGACACTTGTATATCGGGAAATAAGTTATTTAGGTGATTAGAATCGAAATTTTAGATTATGATAAGTAAACTGAAAAACACTGCATACACACTTCAAGATATCTTTTTGGTATATAAGTATTATGTTTTGACAAATATGTTTAGTAAACATTCAAAATGATGTGCGCACATTTATTTGCATTCTTAATTCTAAACATTTTCTTAACTGTTGTGGTAAGAAGCTTACTGCAGTTAAGAATGCTATTTTCAGTCATTATATTAGTTTTCAGAAAACACACTTGTGATATTGCAAAATGGACAAATAAACGGTCGAGAGGCTAAGACGTTTCAAAACACAACGTTTTATGCTTTCCAAGAAGTGCCGTATGCTGCTCCACCGCTAGGAAATCTTCGTTTTAAGGTAAGATACTAATATGATGGGTAAAAGCAGTAAATAGCTATAGGTTGAATCAAAGTGTTTTTCTACAGAATTTCAAAGGTAAGTTGCCCATTAAGTTTGCTGGTATGAAAACAGTAATGAAAGAAAAAATTGTATTTATATTTTGCTGCAGTACAATAAATACGAAACTTTCGCTCAGGCATCTGCTTTAGTTTCTGCTACGTTGAAATAGTTATGTGAAGTTTAAACATCTACTTATTTCAGATTGTTTTTTTCTATTTCACTTTACATTTCTTCTATTAGCACTTTAAATGTTTTGTGAAAGTTCACTCTGGTGTTCCTCAAGGAAATAACTTGGGGCCGCTTCTATTCTTATTTTTATAAATGTTCCGATGATTGTGTATCTCTCCAAAGTGATGTTAATGCGGCATTTGAATGGAGTTATGTCAACAAACCTGACTTTAATATTCAGAAATGCTATTACTATTACTCGTAATAAACAAATAATATCTTATTCGTATAAAATGAACAATAATAAGTTAAGCAGAAAATATTATATTAAGGATATAATTTTCAAACTTTCTTACAAATTGCACTTTGAAAATATCTGCCTCAACCTATAAGCGTTAGTTGTAACAAAATAATCAAAAATTTTCTGAACATTAGTTGAATTATATCAATGTATAATAATTTAGTTAGACCTAAACTTGATTATGCTTCGCTATGGCATTTACAACATGAGATATACAGGGTGTTAAAAAAAGAGAGTGTAAAATATTTCAGGAGGTATGAACCAAAATAAGCAGAAAAGTCTTAATAAACATGGAACCGCAAAGTAACGGTTGCGGAGAAATGGACCACTATTCGTTTTTCACACATTTTATTTTATTAGGAATAAACCGACAAAGGAAGCTTTTAACAAACAAAAACAAAAACAAAGGCACGACATCTTCGTCTCAACGATATTCGAACTCTTTCGAAAACACTCTCCTTGGTTTGGATTTCTTGACACTTTTGATTAATCCGTAGCTGCAGCTCTTCCAGGCTATTTACAGGAGTACCATACACTAATATCTTCAAATATCCCCAAACAAAAAAATCTAGAGGGTTCAGATCAGGCGATCTTGGAGGCCATAAAACAGGTCCGGCCCTTCCTACCCGTTTATGTGCTCTGATTTAAAAGAATGTCTTCCAAAAACTCATATAGTGTGTTCTGCAGAAAGTTGAGGTAAGCAGCAGGTAAAACAACAGGACCTAGAAACCTGTCACCTACAATACCCATCCAAATGTATATTGAAAAACGTGCCTGATGTCCAGATTCTATTAGAGCATGAGGATTTTTGTCGGTCAAAATATGCGTATTGTGAAAATTAAACACTTCATTTCTTGTGAACCCCTCATCAGTAAAAAAAATGTTTGCAAAAAAACGAGGGTCTCAGCATCATGACGTAGAAACCAGCGGCAAAAAAGCCAAACGTGCTTGATGATCATTTATTGGATTTAAGGCCTGTACTCGTTACACATGGCATGGATAAAGCAGTTGCTCGTGAAGAATTCTCCAAACAAGAGGACCACTAATTCCTACCTCGGCTGATATTCTCCGCACACTCGTAGCTGGATTTTGCTCTACCAGTGCTAGAATTTCTTCTTCTGCTCTAGGAGTGGATACCGACCTTGGTCTTCCGGATAAATGACACTGTTTGCTCAAGGAACCGGTATCACGCAATCTTTGGTGAATTCTTCCAAATATGCGTTGTGAAGGAATCTGGCGATTTGGATAAGCGTCAACATAAAGACGTCGCGCTTTGGTGGCGTTCCCATTAGCACGACCATACATGAAATGCATGTCTGTTAATTCTGCGTTAGAGTAACCAGCCATAGCGAAAGAAAACTTGTGCACTGAGAACAACTGTCAAATACGTACTGTTTATTTCACTAAACATCAACCAACTATTATAATAAAATACACAACGTTTTTGCAAAATAAAAAAGGGGCTAAAAACATAATACATTCCATATCTCCGCAACCGTTACTTTGCGGACCCATGTTTATTGAGACTTTTCTGCTTATTTTGGTTCATACTATTACCTCCTTAAATATTTTACACTCTATTTTTAACACCCTGTATACAGTAACAGACCTCCAGATTTTAACTTCACTCGCAGTATTCATTTATGTAGAGCTAAAAATTAATATACTATGGAATCGACGTGTTATTGCAATGCTCCTGTTTGGATATAACTTACTAAATTCTTTTATTGATAATTCTTATTTATCGTCATTGTTGTGTTTTAATACCCACCCGAGAAATACTAGAATGCATGAACTACTGTATATTCCGATTCGTAAGACAGCCCAGTTTGCATCTCTCGTAGATCTCCTTAGCTCATCTGGTTTATTTTTAAAATTATCAAAAATATATATTCAGTTGGATGTGTACTAGCTGTTAACCTGATGTATATTGTCACGTCCACCTTTAAAAGGAAAAATACTTATGGCTGGAAAAAATGTTTATCGTGGGGCAAACTAGCTTTGCATAGCAGTACTATTGTACTAGCAGTACAGAGAAGAAAACGCAATAAACAAATATATCATATATTCAGGAGAACGTCCAATTACTATACCCAGTTCGGGGTGCCATAGTAGAAGCTTCTGTCAACCAGCAGTTATAGGTGGCTATGAACTGACTGGCTTTGGCCCAGTTTCAATAGTATTTATATACATTCGGAAAATGCTGAGTACATCAGAATTATACTATCTATTGGAACAATGGGAGCAGCCAGCAAGTAAGTCTATCTCTTGGTTCTCAGAGAGAGCAAGAAGAACAGACATAGTTTGGTTTGATAGTAACCTTTGCAACTAGACACTTTTAATTGTTTTCATTTGTGTAACCTTGACACACTATCAATTGTAAATATTTTTATAAATTTGGTTGAATAAAATAATTTGATATTCGTATGTACAATCGTTTGCAATAATAATGACACTAACTCAAAACAGTTTTTGAACTTCTGGAAGTTCTGAATACAAATTTCATTAAATCTCTCTTGGTAAGTGAAACAACTAATAACTAATGTTAAAAATTTAGATTTCACTATGAATACGTCAGAAGTTCAAAAGAAATCGCAAAATTCATTTTAGTGAGTGTCATAAATATTGCAAACGATAGTACGCCAAAAGGTATTTAAAATATGTGTCTAGCTGTAAACCAACTATCAAAGTTCAAGTTTGTTGAAAAAATTTAACATAAGTCTGATAATTTGAATGATGCTGCTGTAATTTTCATTCTGTTTTGTTCATTTATTAGTTTTTTTATTCTTGTTGCTCTTTTTATTGAGACATTGAATGCTGTTTTGATGTATTAAATATTTATACGTTGCCGTATATACATGGTTACTTTTTACAACAATGCCATGTAGTATATTTATCTTACAGTTGTCTTTGGAAAGGATACTGTATTCATGACAATCTTGTGTATAGAGTAGATAGGATATTGCCAGCTATTCCTCTCATTCCTTAATCTTAGGAGTATTCCTCATGGCTGTTCATTGCTTCTCTATATATATTCATTTCCTTTGCTTCATAAATGATTTGCGCTCTATACATTAAGGTGTTGATCATACCGGCGGTAATGAGACTAGACATTCAAATATCTATTATATGAGTAGACTTTCTGAAAAACTGTGTCCTAAGGTGACAGCTCATCTGGTGGGAAGGAAACAGTTCTTTTCCAACTCTATAGTGAAGCTGATAGTCTGGAAATTCTTGTATGTTGTTACATCCATGAGGTCATATGATGAATATATCATAGCATAGTTAAATTAACTACTGACTTCAAAGACATTTGCCAAAGCTGGGGACAAGGATGGACCTACTCCTTCTATATGATGATATGGATAAACTGATACCTAAAGGGAAAGAAGATCCATTTGGTATATGTACATTTCTTGTCAAGCTACTATTCTCATTCTTGCATTCGGTAAGAGCATTCAATGAACAATGACGTTAACCCAAAACTACCCGGATTTTATCTGGATCCAATGGGATCACCCTGATTTTGTTGATCAAACCTCCAGCGTTCTTGATATGGTGTTCTACTTTTCTGACTGGATCTCTAATTTTGTAACACACATATCGAGCAAGTGGGTGGGTTAACTGATCAGAATTCACTCATTTTGGAAGGCAATAGAGTTAGGGCTTGAAGTACTTCTCCATTTTAGTGACATGTTCTATTGTATCCAAAATGACTGCGTTTGCGCTATTGGCAGAAAGTATAGTGATATATTCTTTATTTAGAAGTCCTGCGGCTTGGATTTTTTGTATCATCAGATTTAGTTATGGAGATTTGCCTGACCGTGCTACTGACTAATAAAATATTTCTAGAACAGTTTTAAAAAGGAAGTTGAGTATTAATGTAAAAGAAAATTCGTTTACACGCGACTCGCTTAGGACTAATTCATATTGTTTAGTAAAATATCTCAGAATTCTGAGTCAAATAAGTTTTTTAGAGTTAGTAAAAGATAGTACATACCTTTTACTAGCTAACCAAAGTCATAATAGTTATTGTTGACTGATAACTTTCCCTTGTGTTTGTTATGTAAGTTGTTCAAATTATTTATTCAATGTATTTGCAGGCACCAGTTTCAGTAGAAAATTGGAACGGTGTACTCGACACTACGAACAATACTAAGATATGCGTGCAAGGTGGAGCAGGTGCAATGCAAGATGAAGACTGCTTATATTTAAATGTATACACGCCTGTGGTAAGACAGTGACGAGCTTCAATATACGAGACATATTTCAAGTATAAAGACCGATAGGTTATGAAAAAAACTAATGAGAATGAAAAAGGATTTAATTCTAAATACATACATAATTATGACATTTTTCTATACAGGGTGAATTTAAATAAGTACAAATATTTTAACTGCAGGTGTAGTTCGTCATTAGATAAGTCTAGTGAAAGTCATTATTACAAATTTCAATGATTTACGGAGATATTAATTTAAAAAACTCACATTTTGAGGACCGTGAATAGATAGACCACTGACGTAATCTAATAAAATAAACCATATGATTTACTAAAGGCGAGGTTGCCATATCGTCCGTAAGATAAATAATTGATTAACGTAAATTCAACTTTTGCCGTTGTTTCTAATTTAAAAACACTTGTTTTTAGCAATAAATAAAGTAAAATTATCATAAACGATTAAAATATGGAGCCTACTTACTGGAAAACCAAATATTTAAACAGTTATCCACATTTTAGAAGTTAATACTATTGTACACTGTTAGAAAGATCATCACAAATTATACCCTTAAATTATTTTATGAAGAATAACAAAAAAAAACTGTGATTTTCAATCAACACCTTAGAGTTAATTTTCGCCACATAACCTCAAACAACGTGTCAGTGCAAACCATTTCGTACTTCGTAGTTTCATAGTGGGTGAAACAGATTTTAACAATAAACACAAAACATGGAATAACAAAATAACTAGCTTGATGTATGCGTTCAATATCAAGAGAAGGCAAAATAAAATATTTAAATGCAGTAAAAAAGAAACTAGTGCCGTAGGCACAGGTACCAGGTTGATGTCACGAACAGTACTTGAAATGTACCGTACGAGCCCCACTTTCAAGGACTGATAGTCTAGGTCGACAAAGAGGTTATGTTGATACCGGTGCACAAGTATGGTTCAGCGCAAAGAACTGTGGCAAGTTACAAGTGGAAACAAAATATGTAATATTTAAGTTTAAGAAAGTTAATATGAGATACTTTTGCATCTTCTGAAACTGAACTAAACTAATGGTTTCTTTAAGTAATACACTGCTTGACGCATCTGTTTTAAGAGTTGCGGCACTAATGTATAAATCGTCTTTATATTTTCACAGGTTTTTCTCAATTTATATTTTTCGTAAAATAAAGTGTGATTAAATAAAATATGGCGCATTATTGAAAGAGTGAAAAGGTTGATATGTTGAAAGCGTATTTGTCAAGTAGTTAGTGATAGTGATAACGATAACGTATTGTGATGAATCAGTTGGTGTAGTAAAAATCGATATTGACCAAATTCTGGATAACTATGGTTGTGAGTAGAGAATCTGTTTTATATTTTCAATTTCTTGGTGAGGTATAGGAATGGCAAAGGAGAAGAGATGGTCATTAATATTTTCATAAATAATCATATTTGTTGGAGCCTATTGGAAGACATTAGTGTAACACTGGCAACGCTGTTGAATTCACATCCACCATGACTCCCGAATCAACGGTCTTCAACAAGTTTTCTATTGAAAAATTACGAAATTTATTTAAAATTTAAAATATTTGTACTTATTTAAGGTTCACCCTGTATAGTCACCATGTCGTTCGAAACATTTTCAATATGGTGTTTTGTACTGAGGTGCTCAGTATTCCAATATCACCGAATGCTGGGGTACAGGAAAACCATCAAAGTGTTGATTTAACGGGGAACCATATGCAGGCATCATTTCTTTGATTGTCAGTATCACGACGCATCCTTTCATACTGACACTGATTAGACATCATCTCTTTCTGCACATCAAGATCTGATTCAATTATACGAGAAACCAAATGACTTGAAATTCCAGGCGGTGGAATGTTATGCGGACAGTATGAAAAGCCTATGTCACGTATCAGAAGTGGATGCCATGGTGACTATGTAGAAAAAAAGAGCTTAAGTTTGTATTTAGAATTATTTATACATTTTTAATTTCTTATTTGTTTCATTTTTATAATCGATCAACTCTTACTTTTAAAATGTGTCTCGTATTTCTTCCAACGAATTTTAGATTCCCGGCACTCAAGCGAAATTACCCGTGTTAGTTTTTATACACGGAGGAGGATTTGTAGGTGGTAGTGGTATATACGATGGTCTGGGTCCGGATTTTTTTATGGACACAGGCAGACTTATAGTGGTCACCATTAACTACAGACTAGGACCTTTTGGTAACAACATTTCGAATTATATACAGGGTGGTCTCGATGTAATGGGCCAAAATTCATCACTAGATTCCTGACGTGAGAATATTGCGATTTAGATAAACTCACCTTATTTCAAAAGTTGAGACTTACAGAGATATAAGGTGTTTAATGCAAATTATTATTTTAGTTTTTTCTTATTTATTTCATAATAAATGCTCATATCGAGATGAAATTTTGGTGGTAGGGGTTTTCTAGGGCGAGAGATTGAAATATATCCATGGTTTGCTTGCAGCTCATAGAGAGCGCCACCTGCGCTAGGTCGAATACGTTGGAAACGACAGAACTTTATCTTTCAAAATCTAATTCTCAGGTAGCAAATTCTGATTTTACAACTTCTTTTACACAAAAAAGCTATACTTTTTGATAGTCGCTATCTTGCACCGTTCTCAAGATATTTAGCTTTGGTAATTCGAGTAATCAAAATAAGGTACGAATGTCTAAAAGAACAAGAGTTTATTTCAAATTATAAATTGTGATGAACAATTGAATATCGAATATTGCAATAAATGTTCAACATGTCCGCCTCCAACTTCAATACATTTATTAACGTGTTTGTTCAAAGACTGCCGTATTTTAAAATAGAGATTCTTGTTACGAAATGATTCGGCGTCATTTACAATTTTCTGCCATAGCTCTTCGCGGGTGTCTATAGTTTCTCTATAGACAACTGATTTCATGTAGCCCCAGAAACAAAAATCCATAGGATTAAAGTCAGGACTACGAGGAGTCCATAATATTCGACTACCACGACCGATCCAACGATCGGGAAAAATGGGGTCAAGATAGTTCCGTACTCTGACAGAATAATGAGGGGAGCTCCATCTTGCATGGAAAATGGATTTTGCCGTGTATTCAGTGGTAAATCGTCGAGGTAGTCAACTAAATGGTGCTGCAGGAAATCTAAATACAAGTCACCATTTAGATTTGGAGGAAGCTCATGTGGACCCAAAAGGTGATTTTGTATGATTCCGCTCGAACATTTATCTTAAATTCATGTTGGAAGTGACGCTCACTGACTACGTGAGGATTTTCATTATCCCATATGTGGTTGTTTCTAAAATTTAAAATTTCTCGACGAGTAAAAGTCGCTTCATCAGTGAATAGTACATTATCCAAAAATTTCTGGTCAAGGTTTTGCTGATTGCGCATAAAATGAGCAAATTGTAATCTAGCTCGTAAGTCGGCTGCTAAAAGATTTTGTACGAGTGTAAAATGGTAGGGATATAAATTTTCCTTGTGAAAGATTTTAAGAACCGTTGTTTTACTAACACCGGTAGCTAGCTATCTCCTGCTGCTAACTTCAGGATTTCTGCCACTTTTACTAAAATGCCTTCTTCTTGGTGAACTGTAACAGTACGCCCTGCGTTGTCTCTTTTAGGACGAAAACTACCAGTTTCTCCAAGTCTATTAAAAGTTCTTGAAATAGTTTCCGATTTGGTTGCCTTCTATTCGGATACAAGTCGAAATACCGACGAAGCGCTCGACGTCCAACATAATCTGATTGCGTATAAATGCATATCCATATCGCGCATTTCTACATTTGAAAATAAATTATGGTGTGGCATGTTATCTCGCACTACGATTTAGATCATAAAGTAAAGAATACTTTTAATAAGGCACGAATAATACTGTAATATTACTGACAGCACTAAGATAAGTGGAAAATGTCAAAATTGGATAATTTTCAAGTAGGCTTATTACTTGAAAATTTTTGTCGATTTGTAATTTTCAATAGCAAATTTTACGGTGCAAGATAGCGACTATCAAAAGTATAGCTTTTGTGTAAAAGAAGTTGTAAAATCAGAATTTGCTACCTGAGAATTATATTTTTGAAAGATAAGTTCTGTCGTTTTCAACGCATTCGACCTAGCGCAGGTGGCGCTCTCTATGAGCTACAAGCAAACCATGGATATATTTCAATCTCTCGCCCCAGAAAACCCCTAACACCAAAATTTCATCTCGATATGAGCATTTATTATGAAATAAATAAGAAAAACTAAAATAATATTTTGCATTAAACACCCTGTATCTCTGTAAGTATCAACTTTTGAACAAAGATAAGTTTGTCTAAATCGCAATATTTTCACGTCAGGAATCTAGTCATGAATTTTGGTCCATTACATCGCGACCACCCTGTATATATTGCTACGAAAGGATTACCATCAAAATATAAAATATAGTTCTGATTTTTATATTCCAGAAAATATAATTGTAAATATAGGGTGTTCGGAATATGAGTGACTTATTTTTGTCGTATGTGTTTTACCAAACTAAACATTGACTTAACAATATTATTTCTTTGACTAACCGCGCGTAACCAAATAATGACAGCAAATAGATGCCTAATATGTGCAACGTCACACATCTAGCAGTTAGCCATTTATATTTGCTCTTGTGTCTGTGTTGTGTTGTCTTGCGTTTTCTGGACACCTATGATGATATTCAATGCATTTTCATCCGCTGTGAAATCGTATAATCGTCTTGCAGCCACAGTTATTAGAATGTTCCATTTACACACACAACATGAAATAAGCGCATAAGACAGTTAACTAAAATAATAGTTCAGTATAGCAATGAAATTACTATTCACAGTACCAGGTACATGCAACCAAACACAACGCATGAAATGACTTAAGATCGTTCATAATAAGCACAGCTGTTTCACCATATTAATAGGTGACTGTTTAAATTATTATTGCAGGTTACAGTTTCAAAGATATTTATTGAAATTCCTACTATTTACTTCATTAAGATTAATACAATTAATAAATTACGTTAATAGTACTTCGGTTTGATGTTAATTATACCGTAATTTACAATTTCGTTTTATTTATTGGTAAATACATCTTTGAAATTAATTGGTAGAAAAACTAATTGTTTAGCTTTTAAAATTATGGCATTCATATTCGGAACATCCTGTATATAATGAGTGGAGACGTTATCCTTTTTACTCCCATCCATAGCTATATTGCGTTGTTTTCAGTAATCTTACTGCTACTTATCTAAATTTACTATTATAATTAGGCGAGATAGTGGTTGCCGAAGGAGTCTATAAGTTGCTGATTTGTAAAATATTTATATTTTTTCTAAAAGAAAACTGCTGTTTTTACAAGACCAATATTACTCAGAAGCTTCTGCAAGCGCAATGTGTTATGGTCCTATTATCATCCTTATTGCTTTTGCAATTCTGTCATCAACTTGTTCAATATTTTTTAAAAACTATCTCTGCATCTATCTAGGTGTGTTGTACACACATTTTTATCTTCTTGTTTACCTATTTAATGAGTTTTTTTAATAATATAGCTGAAGATTTAGATGTCTGCAAATGAGGCTGTTGTGTTATTCATTAGCCTCTTTGTTGTTATAGCGACTCTCATTTCTGATGCTCAAGCTTCTACTATAGGTACTATACCATATCTTTGGGCAATTGGTTCACAGTTTTTCTTTATTCGATCGTAATGTACGTCAGTTAAGCATTGTTTAAACGAGCTTAGTCCTACTAATCACTTGTACTAAGCACTAAGCATTTTTAACATCAGAGTAGAAATTCACAATAGTTTGAAGTGTAAACCCGGTACCGTTAGTGGTTAGTGTGTATATATCAATGTGTCCTAACTGTCACTAAAAACTAATCCACCGATTGGTTGGCCGTTCACACGGTGTAAGTGAATGCAGTGGGATATCTACTTGTCATTAGTAAAATAGAACCTGCTTCTATTCATTCTGATTCGCATTTTTACTAATGATTAGTACTAATACTTTAGGTTTACATGTCCTGATACCAGTTCGAGTGATTAGTAGTAATGACAAGCATTAAATTTTTGTAACAATGCACTATAGGATTCACTGTCACTCACATTTTTATGATTAGTTTAGTTCTAATCATTAGCACTAATCAATTGCGCCAAGCCCTTTTATGGTGAAAGTAGGAGTTTACATTAGTTAGAAGTGTGAAGCCGTACTGTTAGTGGTTAGTGTGCAAAGATATCAATTTGTCCTAACTTGTCACTTTTCACTTTTCTCTAACCACTAAATAGATCGCCAGGCTAGCGGTTCACACAGTAAGTGAACAATATCAGTAGTAGTGGGATACCTACTTGTCATTAGTAAAAGGATCCGCTTCTATTCACTCTCACTCGAATTTTTACTAACGCTTAGTACCAATATTTTGGTTACACGTCACGATATAAGTGCAAATGAGTGGTTAGTACTAATGATTAGCTCGTGTAAACAATGCATTAGTATTAATACTTTAGGTTTATATGTCCCTATATCAATGTAAGTGATACTCGTGTAAACAATGCATTATAGAATCCACTCCCACTCTCATTTTTCGACGATTAGTACTAAGAAGTATTAGTTTATTTTTAGTTTAGTTTTTTTTTTTTAGTTTATACGCCACTGTATAAGTGCGAGTGTTAGTATTAACGATTAGCACTAATCTTGTGTAAACAATGCATTAGTGTTAATACTTAGGTTTACATATCCTGATATTAGTGCTAGTGGTTAGTACTAATAATTAGCACCAAGCTTGTGTAAACAAAGCTTTACTTACTACTTATTAATGAAAAATGAGAACTGTATCGTATTGAGATATTTCGGTGGTAATACATTTGTGGGCATTAGGTACTTACCAATTAATATTTTATAGGTTTCTTGTCCACGGAGGACGACGTTATTCCTGGAAATTATGGTTTGAAAGATCAACGCTTTGCGTTGCAATGGGTTCAAGACAATATTCATTTGTTTGGCGGAGATCCGTCAAAGGTTACCATAGATGGCCAAAGCGCAGGATCTGCTTCAGTTTCCTACCACGTTTTAAGCAGTCAGTCAAAAGGTAAACCTTTTAATTTTTTGTATACATTTTTAACGTTTTGTTCATTGCATAAAATGTGTTTCTTGAAAGTGTTTTAATTATTTCGGTTAATTATTTGTAGGTTTGTTTAGAGCTGCTATACATGAAAGCGGCACTGTTCTAACCTCTTGGGGTTACCAGAGGTATGCACGAGATATAGCTTATAAAACTGCTGCGGCGTTAGACAGTTCAATTACAAATGATAATAGTTCAGCAGAAGTCTTAGAAGTCCTGCAAAAGTATCTGCTAGGGAACTACAACATGCTGCCAACACTATACCGGTATGTATCCAGTAAGAGACGAGATCTTTCAAATAATCAGAAAATAGACAGAACCCGTAAAAAGACTACTTTACATAGGATGTTGTAACATTCGAAAAATATAATAGATACTTTTCTGATAAAAAATCAAAATGAAGGTTGGTCCATACAAATTTTGTTTTTGCTCTTCAGAATAAAGTTTTATTTTTATTTGTTTTACTTCTTTTGCTGCTTTAAAAACGGATTTCTATGGATTACCTTAAAATTGTGGGAACTGATGAAATAAACATTTATTAACCTGTATATAGGTAAAAATCAAACGACTACGGCCCTTCCTTATTACTCAGTCAGAGACTGTAGTAGAAATATTGCAATACCAGTGTAGGATTTATTGATAAAATATTATTTCCATCTATATCTATATTAAAATCTATAAAAGTATTACCATTATAGATTTTGAAAATTATGGTTTGTGTAGTCTATCTAAAAATTATGAAATGATGAATGATATAATAAATCCGTAAGCAGCGTTGTCACATTTGGTATGATATTTGTCATTAATTGGTAAATGTATTAATCTTATAAATAAAAAATTCATGTTTAATAATAATGAAAACATGAAAATGTCATGCTTAATTTCTTTTTTTATTATTATTGTTCTTATCACAAGAACAATAAAATATTTTTACTATTGAAACAAAAGTGGCAACCGCTGTAAGACAACTTCAAAGGTGCATTGTTTATTCTTATTTTACAAATAAATATGTCTATCTTTGTCAAATATTGCTGTTTGAAATTTGACATCTTACATTTCGCTACATTGGCGTCGGGGAAGGTCATTTATGGGAATGAATATGTATGTCTATTTTTTTCAAATATTGCTCTGTTTGATATCTCACATTTCGGTACATTGGCGTCGGTGAAAGTTATTTATTGGAGCTTGTTCTTAAGACAGACGATCGGTAATGTATTAATGTGTTTATACAGGGTGTCGATGTATTATATGTACATTTATAGATATTTTTGGCAGATTTGGCATAATTTTTTTAGTTATTGGTAGATATAAAGTATAAACTTTGCAGCTTACGTAAAGTACCAATGGCATATATATGTTAAGAAAATAAAATTTTTCTCTAAATGGCTAGGGATACATAAATATATATATATAGAGAAAAATGATGAGAATGTGGAAACCAATTTTGTTTGCATGGTTATAAGAGTAATATACTTTTTCTTGTGAAAGTCATGATTGTACCCATAACTCCATCACTGGTACTTTAGATAAGCTGCCAATTTTATACCTACCAACATACTAAAAAAATATGCCAAAAATATCTCAAGGAGTTTAGAAGTTATGAATTTTAAATTGATTTTTTTATCAGCTTTGGAAACTCTTCTTGAAATTTTGCACGTCTCCATAATTACGATTCTGAACAACTTTTTCAAGTAATACTTTGCTGTATTTTCAGCAGAAAAGGCACTTTACCTGAAACCAAAACAGTTCTTACTCGGTGCACTGAGAATTTCAAGTAGAATTATTTCAAAAATGGTTACGCCTGCCGACTTCAGCAAGATATACCTTTTTCAAATAAAACAGGTAGGAGAATCGATTGTGTCGATATTCAGATGGATACATTAAGATGCAAAAAAGTTCTGTAATTTAAAAGAAAAATGATGTGCCAGAAGTGGCGCCCTCTACTAGTGACGTCAAAATTAAAAACATATTTGAATTTCTCGTCCGCAAAACCCCGATTTACAAATGTTATGCAAATATTTGGATTTCTGAAGTTATTTACAAATATCGAAAATAAAATTTTTGTATCTCTCTTTGTTAATATTGAGTTTTGAAAAATTGTTATATGACTTTGTGACCCTAATTTCTTGTGAGGAATCACCTCCTGAAGTCTTGACGCATAATTTCGGGACACCCTGTATTGTATTTCTTTCTAGACTAGTTAAGTACTACTCCACCCATCTTATATAAATAATTAAATACTATTCACTCAGTAATATTTAATTATTTGTATAAGGAAAAAAAAACGTGCAGCAAACTGTCAAAGTAATTCATTAGCGGTACACCAGACATACAGTTTTGAGTTTATCAGCTCTCCTCAGTGTTGGAGGTGAGGCAACCGACGACTTATCCGACAGAAGAGAACCTGAGAAAGTAGATGTGATGCAACATGTAACTACATCTTGTGGCCACATGCTGAACCTGACGGTCCAACTGCACACACAATTTTAATACTATTTACAGTAAATAATCCTACAATTGTGTCTCTATAGTTCTGGTAATACTCACAAGTGTTGTTTTAATATCATCTATAAATATTGTTATTTTGAACATTTTACAGTATGACATTTATTATAAAATATTAATAAATTTAATTCGTGCAAATCTATAAATTTATATTTAAGGAAAATCTGTCTTATATTAATATTTTGTTGATATTTTAACAAAATATTATTCTTTAAGTAAATCAGTAAGTAAATAAGTTTAGTGTTACTTTAAGAAATAAAAGTGTTGAAATAAGTATAATAATGCTTGGATGTCAAAAATATGTAAATTGTTTGATTATGATAATAGTGAACTGTATTACAAACTACGACAATGCGATCGGCAGAAAACAGAAGCTTACCGTTAGGTCCTTTATCTGGAGCTCTGGGAGTTCTGGATGTCGCCGGCCGGCACTGAATCGAAAATTTAGGCACTGATTCAAGAAAATTATTAGATTTTTCACACAACTATTGCAAAGTATATCACTTTTCACTCGCTATTCGAAAAGTGCCGATCTTTTTGTTCTCACACAAAAACTTATCTTCCTGGTCGTGGTCTTTTTAATTCAACCACATGACCCAGAGGGCAACAGCGTACAGCCGCTGAAATCTGCCTACGAGGCCCGCGAAATTATAGAAAACTAATAAAATTACCTATATCTAATATACATATACAATGCTCACCAAAAACAAACAAACAAAAAACTATATATATTAACTAACAATTAATAAGAATGATAACTGAACATAAATATTTATATCACATATTCTCTATTGAATGGAATTTCAAACTTTAAGTACCTACATTATTATACTCAAACACAGATTAGATTTTTTTCCATGTAGTAATTAAAATTATCAGATTTGGAAGTGATCTAAATAGTAATATTTAGCGATTATGGAATGTATTTGTTTTTCCGCAGTTTATACGGGAAATATTATTACCAGTTGACTTAAATTGACTTATTTTGATATCAAAAATCTCTTGGACTTACCATTAGACTGCGGCCTTACATTGTCCACAATACATATTTTAGATATACTGTATCTTTGTTTTAGGTACCCACTAAACACATAAATCCCGGATATATATTTGCTCCCGTTGTAGAAAGCGGTGATGATGCTTTTTTCACAGAACGTGCTTATGAAGATGTAGAGAAAGGCGATATTAATAAAGTACCAATGATAGTAGGTATGAATTCAGAAGAATGGATAGCACGAGTATCTGGTAAGAATTTTTCAAACGTTTAAACGATATATCAATTGAAATTCAAGGTATCTAAAGTAAAGAGAGGCACAAAACCATTTTATTTTGCAGTTTCAACTCGGAATTCTTTTTCTACTTTTGTACAATCTAATTGATTCTGGCGTCCTTTCAAACAAATCCCAACAAGCGGTTGGGAACGAAAACTTCGAAGACTTGTTATGCTATGACATAGGTTTGCTACTAATGACATAATTAAAGTGCACATGTTTTGAGCTGGGATTCTTTGACCTCCCTTGTTGTTCTCGGGCTAGACCAAAGCTCCACAGACACTTGTTTGAGAACAGGTGTAGGTCAAAGAATTTCAGGAACATTTTGTTTAACTTCGTATAACTTCAATATTGGAGTTTTTGAAATGAAAGTGGTATTTCGTTTCACCTCGAGAATATTCCTTGCTATCGCCTGCTTATTTTCTATGAAATTTTCTATTAAATTTTCTATGCAACCCTCCACCACAAAACCGAACGCCAACCTCCGTGTCTCTAGAGCATGGATATGTTGGCTCCTGCATCTGCAAGGAAAGTTGCAGAACATTGTCTAAAGCAGTACCTAGCATACTCAGTAGCATTGGGTAATCTAAGAAATTCGGCAATTTTTTTAGGAATTGAACATATGTTATTTATACCCACTGCTTGTGTAGTACATTTTGAATTTCTGTACGTGATAAAAAATCGGTTGTTATCAATGGTAGATAAACGTAGTTTTGGTATTGAGAATAGTCACTTTAATGAACGCCTTAGCATCTTTAATGTTCTCTGTACGTAAATAAGTTAATTCTTCTTTCCTACAAGCTCCAAATATACCAACAATCAAGATAACATTTTGGAATAAATGCTTTTCATCGCCTGCCCCTTTGATACATCTTTCGACCTGTTCCTTGGAAATTATTCTGGATTTTCTTGGTCTAAAACCACTTGATTTCCTTTTGATGAAAGCAATAACATTGGTATATTTACTAACATCCATATTTTTATTCAAATAAATTGTAGTTCGCCGCATTTGAAAGATGTACTAGTACGCTAGAATAATTTTCTCCGAAATATTTTTCGACACACCAAATATCAAATTTTGCATAAGTTTTTTGGTAAAATTTCTTTAATTTCTGAAGAATCAATATACATAAGGCAGCTTCCGCCTCATTTTCTATTTCAGAATTTCCAGTATTACTAGAATTTGCGTCACATACTAAAGTTTTGTGAAGAATTACAGATTTCAGAATTTTTTAACATGTTTGTATAGTTTATAAACATCGTTCCATAGCAACAACCTTATAGACAATTCAGCTAAAGTTGTTTAAACAAAATAGTCTAGTGATAATATTAGCAAATGCAATCGAAAATTATGTCGAAACTATTTCGAATATTTATTTGACGATTTTACGAAAAATTTTGTTCGATACAATCATGTTAGCGAAATAGGTATTTTATTTTTTCTTTAGTTTTGTTGGGTTTTTGCCACACTTCTGAAAAAATAATAAAGATTAATTAAATAAGCCCTTGCGCCAAACGGAACAGTCAAGGGTTATTTTCGAAACTAAGTTTGCCTAACCAAAAAATCTCACACTGAAAAAAGCAGATAAGTAAAATATAACAAAAATCGCATCACAATCGCGCACTTCCGTATTTCTGACGTTTCGAAAATCTTTCTGTTTTCGTTCTCAAAATAGTAAAGGTATACGTATGTCAAGTTTGACAGTTTAAAATTTGTTTACCTGCTTCCATATAGATGTTAAATGATTTTTATTTTATTGTTACTTGCTTCTTCTTGATACAACTGTAGCCAACAATGATCGATGTTAACTGAACAGTTAGACACACACTTATCTCCGTTCAACAAAATCATCGCGGTCTATTTAATTTTCTTTTGTTGCGTTATCTTCCTTTTCTAAAATTTTTGCCGAACCCCATTGAATCAAATGACCGTTTTCCCAAGCGTGTTCGCAAATTTTGGATTTTTCAAATTCCCGTTTTTTTATGTAATTTTTATGTTCCTCAACTCTAATGTTCATAGGCCGAGACGTTTCCCCAACATAATGTTTATTGCATTCACAAGGTATACTGTAGATGCACTTTTTTGAATTGAAAGAAAAACTAAAATTATGCCACAAATAAATAGCTTCAGACGATAGGTATTTTATGTTAACCATTTCACATAATATGTGTTTTAGGACTGGATTCCTTCAAAAATTTAATGGCTGGTTATGATGACGACTTAACTCAAATAGTTAATGATGATTTTCATATACAAAATGAAAGTTTGCAGCTTACTATTGCAGAAGAAATCAGGAACATCTACACTGAAGGGCTCTTTCAAGACGACTTGGGTTCATCGCTTAGGGTAACTAATTGTTATATTTGTTACTATTTAGTTAAGTAATGTCCTTTATTTAAGTTTATGAGTGATTGTCGATACACTGCTAACATAATCAAATACGCCCAAATCGTGTCACAATTTGCCGATGTTCGCTTTTACCAATTTTCCTACGATGGAGAATTAGGAGGTGGTAATATGATCGTGGAGGGTAAGATATTTCATATTTATTACATGTCTGGTACAAGTTAGGCATTGTGCTTGTAGGAGCCGAAAGTGTAGGTCATTCAGAGGAACTTTCATATTTGTGGAGAAAAAGTAGAAATGATAATATAGAGACATTTTCAGAAGCTGATGTTTTAACACATAAACGAATTCTTAAGCTGTGGATCAACTTTGTTACAGACTTGTAAGTACAGACTGAAATTTATTATTACAGAATCTCGGTCTTTATCATTTTTTATACGTTTAATGAATTTAATATTAATATTTACATAAATACAGGGTGTCTGGAATATAAGTGCTGATACTAAAGGAATTTGCATATCTGATCAAAAGCAACAAAAGAAATCTTAAAAAAAATGGCTAAAACGATTAGTTTTTTCTACGAATATATTTGAAAGACAGAAGTACAACTTCAATAAAATGTAAAATTGTGTTACGAAATTACAAACTAAGTTACAACTGAGGTTAAGAAAAAGCTCTTGTAAATACTAATTTGTTTGTAATTTGTTTTTTATATCAGTGTTAATGAAGTAAACAATTAAAGTTTCCCAGAAAATTCTTAAAACTGTTACGTACCTTAACAACATTGTAATCTATCACCTGCTGCTGTTAATCAAAAAGTATTATTAATAATAGTAGTATTGTGGTTAGTGTGTTTGGTTACTTTCGTCTTCTGTTAATTTGTGACTAATCTGGTCAACACTCTCCCATTCACAGCAAAGTGTTTAGGTGTATTTATATTTATTATGTACAAACAATCCTTATATAGTGTGTACAACAAATATTTTCACATTTGTTGTACACAATGAAAAAGTTACTAAAAAATCTTATACACACCACTGTAAGAAAGGACAACTAGATTGAAATAAGAATTGCCTTTAGAATATGGCTTGTATACCATTAGGATTACCTGGTTGCACTAATGCTGTAAAAGCTTCAGAGTGAGGTACGTTTCTGTAAGGATTTCTTTCCGCATACAGGTGAATTGGCAGCTAATGCAGTTTATCCTGCTACATCAATTGTTAGCTTCAGACGATTCATTACTTAATTTTTACTGAATTGGTGTACCATTTTTAGTAACACTAAAATAATTTTGAACTAAAGCAAATTTAGCAACTAAATAATAACAAAATATATCTAAAAAAGAAAGAGCAATGCAGAGCTCATAAAAATATTAAATTACACTACTAAACAATAAAGAAAAAAATATATAATTGACATTAATTTTAACGCATAGACCTCCTTTTTTAAAATAAGTTCTGAATAACCCTTTATTTTACGGACTAGATGACAAATTGTGTATTTAATAATGCGTATGACAACAGAAAAAACGCTTATCTTCTTTTAGGAACCCTACTTTTGAAGAAGACGAGCTGTTTCAAAATATATCTTGGCCTTTAGTTGAACCTGACAATTTCCAGTATCTAGACATTCGTGAGGAGTTGGCAGTGAAGACAAATCCCAAGGAGGACACATTTGAATCATGGGACAAAATTTATCAAAGTTATGCCATACGACCACTTGATACATACTGAAACATATAAATGTTGTTGTAATTGCGAATGATAATAAAATTACCATTACTAATAATTTCTAATTTACGGTAAACAATACTTACAAAACTAATTTTTTTTCTGCTACACGTATAAGATAAGATAATCGACGTATGCATCAAATAGGTAAAAAAGAGTTTGTTTCATGTAAAACTTCACTCAAATCATTAATAATTAAAAGGAATACCAAGAGCCCTAAATTAGATTCCTGTGGAATTCCCAAGTGAGGCAAATATACTGAAGACTTATAATAGTTACAAGCCACAGACGGCTCTATTTACTTAAATATGATGATATAAAAATTTGAGCTGATATAGTAAAACCAAAATGTCCTAGTTTGTTCGAAAAGACTTGGTGACCAATTATATCAAAAGCCTTTACAAAATCAGTATAAACTACATCTACTTGCCCGCTCTTATCTAAAATCTCAGCAATGAATTGAGTAAATATCGTTAAATATACACACAAAGTCAAACGTCTTGGACCCCCTGTATATAAAATGATTCGATTAAACCTAGTGGTTTTTCTTAATGTGTATACTTAGAGAACAAAAAAGACAATAAAAAATTGCAGACCATGAACCTTTACCTTATTACTAATGTTTTTAAAATCTGGTCTGTTTGGCAGTTTATTTAGCCAAGTGTTCCTTTGAATTTTTGTGCATTATAAAGCCAGGGCGTTTAATTTCTGCGTTTACCTGAGCAAGAATGACTGCTTTACATGATGCAGGACATTCTAATCATCAGATATCGAACATGTTGAGCATTCCTAGATCATCTGCTGTACGAATAGTACACAGATATGAAGAAGTGATGATACAGTGGAAAACAGACCATGTAGTAGACGTCCTCGAGTATCTAATGAAAGGAGGATTGGTATTTGGTGTAATATGCCCGTAGACACCGCACATCTCAGGGTCTCAGGGTTCACTTTCAAGGTACGTTTCGCCGTGTTATATTAACACCTACTATTCGAAGACAACCACAACCGAAATTTAAGTGCTAGAAGACCCACTCTACTTCCAAGGCATCGTGCTGCCCATCTCCAGTGAGCGCGAGAGCATAGGGGTTGGCTTTTACGCCAGTGGTGGTGGGTATTATTTACAGACGAAACCAGAATTGGGCTGGTTAATGATGACAATCAACAAAGAGTCTGAAGAGAACCAGATCGTCAACAGCGACTTCATTTTCCCCTTGAAGTTTCTTCGTATGAAGGAGGTACCATAATATTTTGGGATGGAATAATGTTCAACTGCCGCACCCCATTAATTTGTATACCACAGAATATGAGCAGTCAAATTTGCATCGAACAAGTTATTACGCCCATTATCTACCCTCTACGTAATGAATTAAGTGAAAATTTTGTGTTTATGGATGACAACACTCGACTACATCGCGCAAGAAGGGTTCAAGAGACACTCGAAGCAGAACATATCAATAAATTAGATTGGTTAGCCAACTCTCCTGACATGAATCCTATTGAAAATATGTGAGATTTCGTTACTAGAGTCATTCATAATCATATTCCTCCACCTCAGACTGCAGATGAGTTAGTTGAGGCGGCAGAAGAGGAATGGAACAATATTCCGCAAGAGATCGTTAACCGCTTGATTATCTCAATGCTCAGACGTGTCAATATGCTATTGGAACGTGGTGGAGGTCATACCGACTATTAGTCAAGTAGAAGACTTGCTTTGTTACTTCTTTTTGATTTAATAATTTTTGTCCAAAATGTCGCACATTTGCTGGTTTTTAATTTTCTAAGTACTCAGTTTATCGAGCATATTCTTTTCACAAAAAAAGATTCAGAAAACAATATACTTTTATAAATATATTTGGTTTTTCTGACAAAAAGATTTCTTTAACAAGAACAACACTTTTGACGTTGTGGGTATTATATATATATTATTACATTTATTTATTTGAAGTAGATCGAAAGCAAACGCTACAAAAAGAGATCAAAGACAAAGCTTAAAAAATACATAATAAACAAAAACCATACAAATATCAAACATAAATGTATAAACAGTACAGAATTATCAGTCACATATGTCATAAAAACAGAAAAGAAATAATACCAGTACAATATATATATCGCGCGGTTTAAGGCGTTGGTACTTGAATCGAGGTGACTAGATCGGAGTTGGTTCGCGCCCAGCTACCGGTAGACCGTATATAAGCTATATTCGTGGAGAGGATTGGCATCCTCTCTGCGGGTATGGTAGGGTGGAATAATGTTAGCTTGGGTCAATGTGAGAGATTGATACCAGTTGATATTTGACTACCCCCCTAATTAATGAGGTTTTCCAGGTTTCCCTCATTCCTGCACTGAATAGTGGTTAGGGCCTACCAACGTAAGTCGTTCCTGGGCGCAAATGCGGCCTGCTTAATAATAATATGCCGCCCCCTATCCCGCACAAGTCTCCGATTTCTGGGCTAATCCTGTCATTAGAATGAGGGGTATAGATATTATTATTATATTATTATTATTATTTTTTATTTTTTTTTTTTTCCAGTAAACACCTTCCGAGGCTCCGACACACTCGGAGATATTATTATTATTATTATTATTATTATTATTATTATTATTATTATTATTATTATTATTATAATTAGGAGAGTGAAATTCATGTGAGGAGATGAAAAATGGTTTAGAAAAACGTCATATTAGACAAATTTATTTTAATCAAGAATATTGATTGCTAGATGAATACTGGAAGTCTTGGAATCGTTTCTATGACATGCGTCTATTTGTCAGTAAGAGTGAAAAAATTTGCAAAATCGACACAAAAAATGAGTGAGAATGCTGAGAATTTCTTCATTCCAGCTGAAATCTAGCAAGAAACTCAAGAAGCAACATTACGTCTGTTACCAGCGAAAAGCATCAATTTGCGACCTAAAAATGTAAACCAACACAATTTCGAAAACATTTTCAAAAGTGGCTGCACTTCTTGGGAAGCGTGGTATTATGAATTACTAGTGTGGGTTAATATAGTGCTCGTGGACCTTCTATTTTGCATCTTCACAGGGAAAGATGCACCTTATTGTTTTGCTTATTTTTCAAATATTTTTCTAACACGAGCTAGTTCATTGTTCGTTACTCAAATCATGTAAAAAATTATGAATTTGTCGAAACATCTATAAAAAAGTTTAATCAAAAAATGTCTCAACCCGCCTAAACGGGCCTATGAATTGAATAACGAAAAATGGTCTAGCTCTTGTTATTCGACGTAAATAGTTACGTCAATTCCTAAAAATTTGTCCATTTTGACAGAAAAAAAAGTATAATATGTACCCTTTTAAGGTACTGAGTTTTAAGACACATGCGAATAGGAACTCTTTGACTCATTTTAATGAGTTCGACACGCAGTAGAAGTTAAGTATAATATTTGTTATGAAAAAACACCCTGTACAATGATGGATTGAATACAAAATCTAAAATATGTCATTTTGGTGGTCATTTAAGGACAGAACGCACTACGCAGTCACGGTCTAGACCCATCGCGGACCGTCCTGTGTCGAGCTGATCACGATCTTTCGCATATGTCGTTCTCTATGCGCTTCAGATATGTTCTGCTGTACTATTTAGCTGTAAAAATATGTTCTGTGGAAGACGTATTTTTATTTTATTTTTTTTCTTCTTTTTTTTACTAGACGCGACCGGCTAAAATTTGCCAAAAAGTTGTCGGAGAGACAGCGATAGATGCGAGTCCAGTCCTTGACCTACTAGCACAAATGCATATGTTTAAAAGCATTAGAAGATTCTTTACTAAACAAGTACGAGACTAGGAAGGTCCGTGATGCGCCTGACCACATACTTAGTTTTCTCCTTTAAACAGTGATAGAGACAAAAGTTGTATACATGTTATATTTTGTCAGTATGATACTTGAGTTTATAATCAGAGATTTGTACTAATCTCTTTTACATCATATACCTATCATAATCAATGAGTACCTACTTAAAATAAGTACCTACCTGCATAAATATTTTTGTTTCGTAAAGAAACTCAGTACTTGTTAATCTTTAGAACAATGAAAATGTTGCAAAAATATCGCTTAATATATTTTATTTTACACACATATCTTACGTTTGTGGTAACAGAAGAAATCATTTTGATACTATCAGCAAACTAATATGTTCAAAAGTTTTCAGAAGATTCCATTGCCACCGTGACCATATCCAATGGACAAATAAAAGGCCGCACAGCAAAGACCTTCAAAAATACGACCTTTTATGCATTTCAAGAAATCCCGTATGCTGCACCACCGATTGGAAATCTTAGATTCAAAGTAAGATAGTAATAGCTAACATAATACATGAATATACAAATAAATAATGGATGGAAAAAGTAAGACATTTTGTAGAGTAAAAATTTAAAATATGAATTATGAATAAAGTTATTTAAAAATTTAAATATTACCTTTAACATATGTTTAAGGTCTCTGTTAATTTTCTTTATAGTCTCCAACTCCGGTAAATAATTGGGAAGGTACACTCGAAACAACGAAAAATACAAAGATCTGCATCCAAGCAGGAGGTACCAATAGCATGCAAAATGAAGACTGCTTGTATTTGAATGTATATACACCGGTGGTAAGGATCATATCTTTTTGAAAGTTGAAATATTTTTCAATATGTCAGCTTTAAGATTCCAGATTCCGATACAAAACTCCCGGTGTTATTTTTTATACACGGTGGAAAATTCTTATCTGGTGATGGAATTTATGGTGCCTACGGTCCAGAATTCTTTATGGATACTCAGAAGCTTGTTGTGGTGACTATCAATTATCGATTAGGGCCTTTTGGTAAATATATCACTATTTATATTTAACTTATGCAAAAATTAGTTTCAAGTCAATGTTAACAACTTCAAAGTGCACACAAGATAAACTTAAATAATACAAATTAAACTCAATGATTTCAATCAATTTATTTAATCTTATATTCATAATTAAATTAATTATCTACTATTTTCAAGCAGCAAATCGATTTGAACTTTGTTAAGGCGAAGTATAAATGGTTGCATAAGATTAAGTGTTTCTAGTCACAGAAGTTTTATCAAAACATATTTATAAATATTTCAGCAAAATATAATTCAAAAACTAAATTAGATATATCTAAATAATAATTAGTTTTTTATTCATTTTAAAAAGAAGATAATATTACCAGATACATATTCTCTAATAGCAATTGGGTATTTATTTTTGTAAGTAATTAGAAGGAAACTATATTTTCAGGTTTACTTACAAAATTTGACATTAACAACGTAACTTGTGTGTACCCTTATTATTTTCAATTTTGAAAAACTTTATAAAAAATATTTCAGGATTTTTGTCTACTGAAGATGAAGTAATTCCTGGAAATAATGGACTGAAGGATCAACGTTTTGCATTGAAGTGGGTTCAAGAAAACATCCACTTATTCGGAGGTGACCCAACACAGGTCACTATAGTGGGTCAAAGTGCAGGATCTGCTTCAGTTTCTTACCACGTCCAGAGCAAGCTGTCTACAGGTAAAAAATGCGAAAAAATATATAGTTTATCTCTCAGTTAAAGGATATACAATATTATTATGGACTTGCAAAACAGAAAATTAAACGATTTCTTAAGTAGGAACATAACTTACCTTGACAAATATTTTTGTGATTTGTGTGATCTTATATTTGTAAAATTATCTCCATAATTTATTCTAGGCTTATTCAGAGCTGCTATATGTGAAAGTGGTACAGTGTTAACACCCTGGTCTTATCAAAGATATGCTAAAGACATCGCCTACCAGACAGCAACAGCTATAGATAGTTCTTTTACTACGAGCAATACCTCACAAGAATTGCTGACGCTTTTGCAAGACGTATCTGCTAAGGAATTACAAGCTGTAGCAGCTGATAAAATTTCAGTAAGTGAATGCAACTTTGAACAGTGCACGTTGTTTCTTTTCTGAAAGAAAAACAAATTTTTATTGCAAACATATGTTGTTACTTTATGGGTTTGTTCCAACAACAGCAAGAATCGGTTCTGAACCGTCCAAAACTAGTAAGTCAGTTAAGTTGTTAATGTACTCTCGGTGAATGCATCATAAGACTGTGTTGGTCAAACATTTCTGACAGTTCTGAACAAGTACACGACGGCTGTTGGAACAGACCTTATAGCTTATCCTCTTATTTAACCATTTTATCTATTTTATATTCCTCATATTGAATATTGTATTTTTATTCTTGAGGTACCATCTAAACATATAAACACAGGATTTATATTTGCTCCGGTTCTAGAAGACGGAGAAGATGCCGTAGCAACAGATCTTTCATACGAAGTTTTAGAAAGGGGTGAAGTTAATATAGTACCAATGATCATAGGCATGAACTCAGAGGAAGCCATAACCTCAGTTGACAGTAAGTTGTGTTAAGTAATATTACTTTTAATGTAGGCAAAGAGAAATCTTAACTTTTTGAAACATGTCAGCAGAGTAAATATCTACTACTATTGATATCAAAGTTTTCATAACCAGATAACAATAATATGAAAATCACCACTATTGTCAAGTTTTTTTGATAAGATTTTGAATATGACTGAACAATTAATTTTCGGCATAAGTTTAAGCTTGAAGTTACAACAGACGTGTCACTCTTTCCTCCAGGAGTAATTCTGGAATTGGATTGGGTATTAAGTAATTTGGTTTCTATTTATATTTATTGTATTCGAAGTTAGTAGCGCGTAACCTCATGTTGTCGTTCCCCTCAAGAAGTGGTGAAATAAATAAAGACTGTGCCAGGGATATGGTACAGACATCCAAACCTCCTCAGTTACATCTCGCTGGGAAAGTTATGCCTAAAAGAGTAGGTCAAAAATTGCAGGAAAATGGAGAAACTACCCTATTTTTTGCCAGCAGAGGAAACGCAACAGTTATTTTGGACCCAATAGAAAATGTCGTGATTGTAGTTTGACCTATTATTTCCAAAAAAACTATAGAAGTGACTCAGAACACACCAATACTGTTTTCAAAATACCTACAATCCAAACTACTACTGCAACCAATAGCAAGTATGTGGATACAAATGATATTTTGAGTTGATCTTGAGTGAGAATTTGGAAAGTGTGGACCTTCTTCTTTCTTGGGAATCAGTTTTATGAATAAATAAAAGAACCATCTATGGGTTCATATTTCTCTCAGCTCTTGCAAACATATACATGAAGTTTTAGAGAAACAAGCCTTGGAGTCGACGATAGCATATGAAATTGGGAAAATATTTCCCTTCCGTTCTTAGATATGGCTTTGTGAGGAAAAAACAGACGGTACCAGTGTTGACAGGAAGCCCATATATTTTTGTAACATGTAAAGAATACTGCATAAAACTTTTTATCACTTCTTGTTTATGGTCTTTTTTAATTGGTTAGCTTTTCAAACCATTATCCACACTAAAGGAAAGTAGGATTATTTTGTATCTCAAAAATAGAAGTAGGTACCTAATTTGTTAGTTTAGTTTGCAGACGTGTCAAAAATGTCCACGTAGTTGTTCGGACATTTTTCAAGCATAAAGTAGTTTTTAAATCTTCATAACAATATGGGGATACTCATCTTATCCCACAACGACTAGTTTTCTAGTAGACACATTTGACTACAAAATGCGAGAAATTAGATTCATCTCTTGAAATAAAAATTTCGATAAATAAATTTATCAACTTTAAATAACGATTTAAAGCACTTTTCCAGCACTCATAAGGCTTTGCTTGATAGCTCAAACTTCATGGTAAGACACATTTGATAGTAAACTTCAGTAAGATTGCTATGGTAGAAATACTGCTATTAAACATTTGATAAAATGTATCTACGGTTTCACTTCAACAAAATACTTTTCATAACTTCTGTTCCTTTGTTCATAGAAGGGTACTTGCTTTTGAATTCTATTAATTTTGAGATTTTTAATTTTTGGTCTGGGGTCGTTTAAAAAACTATTGACCACTTACGACAACGATCTCACAATTATCGTTAATGATGATATGCACGTAGAGGATGCCACCGATCAACTTACAATAGGTGAAAGTATTAGAAAAATCTATACAGATGCTCTGTTTCAGGATGACTTGGCTTCCTCTGTTAGGGTAATTATTATCGAACAGTTCTTCATTAAATAAATATTACCTTCATATATTTGTAGTTTATTAGCGACAGCAGATACTCTATGAATATCATAAAGTATGCCCAAATTATGTCAAGTTTCACCCAAGTTTACTTTTACCAATTTTCGTACGATGGAGAACTGGGAAATGTTGATTCTTATATAGATGGTAAGCAATAACTTACAGGATGCCTTTGAATTGTCTATAATTAATAAAATGCGTACATATTTCAGGAGCCGAGAGTGTCGCCCATTCGGAGGAACTTCAGTATCTTTGGAGGAACACAAGAAATGATGACATAGAACAATTTGCAGATAATGATGTTCTAACTCACAAGCGTTTGGTCAAAATGTGGACGAATTTCGTAACAGTGTTGTAAGTCTAGACATATTTTATTTGGTACTGTTATATGGTCAATATCATACCTTTTTTATTAATCAAGAACGGAATTACTTACACATTAAAGATTGCGCACATTATGACTGCACGGATAAGCAACTTTTTAACAACAAGCAACAATAGAGGTTGTTGATAAACGATGGTGTTCGACAGTTCAGCGACATATTCACAACTTAACTGGTCGAATATTTCTAACAGTTTGAAATCAATCCCTGACTTTTATGGGAACAGTACTTGCGTCGGACTAGCGTGGCCAAGCATAGAAATTTCAAGCCATCGACATGACCTGCAATGACGGTCGTTGCAGGTGCCGGTCCATGCAGGTGTTGTTCTACTGTACAATGCTCCATTAAATAACATGGCAACCTTCATGAACAGGCCTTGCAGGTCCGTGTTGGTCCGTGCAGGCATAGTGTGCGCGATTTTTTAAACTTATACTTGGTATAATTTTAGGAATCCTACATTTGAGGATGGTGAAATACTAGAAAATATAACGTGGCCACAAGTTTCACCGGATAATTTTCAATATTTGGATATCCGTGAGGAACTGGAAGTAAAGATAAATCCTAAAGACAATGTTTTTACATCGTGGGATAACATTTTTAATAAATATGCAGTTCGACCATACGATACATACTAAGATACATAACTATTGTTTAAAACAGTGGAATTAAAAAATGTATTTACTTGTTTCCTTACTCAAAACATGCAATTTCGATATTCAGTGCAAAAGTTAATTCAATGAAAATTTATCATTGTATATAGGGTGCTTCTAAAATAAGTGCGTTTCAAAGAGGGTATAAAACGTGGGAAAATAAACAATTTTTATTAAAACATGTTCTTTGAAATATCTTATTTTTAAAATAGAAAAATGTCAAAATTAACGAAATTTTGAAGCTTCCCAACGTTTTGCGTCAATCGAAATATATTACATTTTTATAAATCGATATTCGGCAGTTCGATAAATATTGTTCCAAATTATTTCCATGGTCATCCTTCTAAAAGGGGTGAAAATCATCTAGCAGAAAAAATATGCTCATACATTCACACTATATCTGCTAATTCATGATTTGAATAAGACATATTTAAAGCAATAATCTGCTTTGTTTAAAGACCTCAATCTCTCACTTTGAATTACTCGTACAATGAACTACTGACTTAGTTCATTATTTTCAATTGACAGAGTTGACCTAGATTTTTATTTCAATTGTTATATTTTAAAATTTTATCGTAATAATTTATCTTCGCTCTTGGACGATATGCCAAGGTTTGACAGGCATTGTGCCATACCATTTAACTCAGAATTTACTTTAGATTCGATATCTGCAACAAAAATATTAGTGTGCCATTTAAAATAAGAAAGATGACGTTATTTCCGGGAAAATCGAAAGTACCACATAGTTTGCAAACACGGAATTCCAGGAAACAACTACTCTGCGGGCTAATGCCCCGACCAGCATTGAATTACACCTGGAAAACCTATAGCAACAGTTAGAGTCATTCGTCAGAAGCCCACCAGACATATACCGGTTTCGAGCTTATTAGCTCTCACCAGTATACCATAGGTAAGGTATCCGACGAATAATCCTAGCTGTTTAGTCTGTCTAACCCGACAGAAGGGACCATGAGTACGCGGTGTAGAACTAACTACATCTATCGGCCATTCGCTACTCCATGCCGGACTGAAAATGTCACAGACACGAAGCGTTCTACATGCAGTAGACACCATTGAAAGCTGTCGACCTTTATCGCGATGGGCGAGAAACGATATTTTGCAAACACGGAATTCCAGGAAACAACTACTCTGCGGGCTAATGCCCCGACCAGCATTGAATTACACCTGGAAAACCTATAGCAACAGCTAGAGTAATTTGTCCTTACCTATGGCATACTGATGAGAGCTAATAAGCTCGGGGGAGGCAAGACTTTATCGCCGCACTGTATAGAAGGCCAAACATTATGCACTTGAAAATAGTCAGACTATGAAGAAACTCAGAAAACAGTCATTTAGGGACAATTTAATGTACGCTGTTGGTAATACTGCATTTTAATTTCAGCGTACCATTGAAACAATAACAGAATGTTTGTAATTAAATCATAAAAATCATATATTTCTATGAATTGGACGTAAAATTTTAATATTTTCAAATTCCCACCTATTAGTGTGAAGCTATCCTGTTAGTGTAACGAATTCATAAAAGTTAAGTTACTGCAATATTAGCAGACTCGCGTTTCTCCATAAGTTGACTATTTTCAATACGTATTTTGGAGTTCTGTATATTTATTTATTAGCTTTTATATGACTTCTATATCTTATTATGGACAGATTTTTGTTTTAAAAATATTTTAATTATAACCATAGGCGCCACATTTGGCAGGGTCAACTGACATTTTTAATTATATTCTTTTTTCTAATTTTAACATATAAAGTAACATCTTTTGTTATCGAAACAAGTGTCAAAACGCTCTACTTTATGTAACTAAAAGGTGTACCAATAGCAGTGATAGAACTTTTGATGGAGATTGCCGCCATGTTGGACATGCCACTGTCAAGTGTCAATGTTTTCCTTATTCAGTAAGGCTTGCCATTTCATCATGGAAAGATTAACGCCATAATAACGTTAATAAATTGTTAAAATATGTTACCAAAATCAAGAGTCGATCCGCTCTACGCATTGCGCTTTACGTGCAGGGTTTGGTAGGTTCAAGTGAATTGATTCTTTGTCGTATTGTTGAACGTTTCGAAGGAAATTACACATTGCATTCCCAAAAGCCACCGATTCGCAGAAGAACTGAACGTTCTGCAGAAAATATCACAGCTGTACGAGCCAGTGCGTATGAATCTTCTTCAAAATCGATAAGACGGCAGGCGCAACAGTTAGATGTATCCACAATTGCCTAAGGATTTGGGTGTACATCGTTACAAACTGGTGCTGATGCAAGAATTAAACCAACCAATCAGTGGTTGCGTCGTGAGTTTGCGAATTGGGCTCTGGAGCAGATCGAAGCCGACGAGGAGTTTTCGAGGAAAATCATCTTCAGCGACTAGTTCCATTTCTGCCTCAATGGGTACGTCGACAAACAAAATATGCGCTATTGGGAAGAAAAAATCCTCGAAACGTGCTAGAGAAACAATTATACCCCCAAAAAGTTACTGCTTGATGTGGTTTGTGGGCTGGCGGAATTATCGGGCCGTATTTCTTTGAGAACGAGAACGGTGAACGTGTTACTGTCAACGTTACCGATTAATGCTAACAGATTTTCTTTGGCCCCAACTGGATGATTTAGACTTGAATGGCATGTGGTTCCAGCAAGATGGTGCCACTTGCCACACAGCGGCTGAAACAAGCGATTTATTAAGGACGAGGTTTCGTCATCGCATTATCTCTCACCATACCCCACGTAATTGGCCGCCGCGTTCTTGTGACTTGATGTCCCTGGATTTCTTTCTTTGGGGTTACTTAAAGTTGTTCGTGTTTGTCAATAACTCCACAATAATCGAGCACTTGAAAGAAAATATAAAAGAAGAAATTCAAGCAATACAACTGAATATGTTGGCACGAGCCATGAGAAATTGGACCCTTCGTATACGCGTCTGCAGGGCATCAAGAGGGGGACATTTAAATGATGTTTTGTTCAAAACATAAATGGCTTAAAATATTTTTTTCAATAAATACACAATTTATTTTTCTAATTTTCTAAATTTATATTCTATTCACAATTAAAGTTCTATCACTGCTATTCGTACACCTTTTGAAAGAGAGAGACAGAAAACTAATAAAGTAACTTTTATTTAAGTCAGTAATTTTAAAAATAACACTTTATTAATTTTTATAATTTAATTATAAATATTCACAACGCAGTTAGTACAGTTAGTGAAACTAATTTCAGAAGAAATCTTATTTGTTGAACTTGCAGTAATATGTTGTTGGTATTACTCGGTTCTCCAAGAATATCACCGATTTTTTTCTCTATAGAATTTTCAACATATCCTTCTGCAACAAAATTTGACTTCCAGCTTCCAAGTTGCTTTATTTTTAAAATATTGGCCTCAGAATCTGCAAGTAAAGTGGCCAAAGATCTTTTGAAATAGTGTCTCGTAAATAATGCACAATTCGGCAAACCAATCATTTGAGCAATTTGGTAACTGACAAATAGATTAATTCATACTGGTTGTACACCACATTTACCATTTATAGTCGGCATCGTCAGAATCTGAATGTAAATCACACAATTTTCCTAATAAATGGTAATAGTAAGGATCAGCGTCACATAATAGATCAGCGTCTATTAAATGTCAAGCCAAATGACAAGAAAATTTAAGCTGACACTGACCTACTGGATAATTGTTATTTAAATTGTACTTGTAAATAATCAAAATTAAAGACTTTCCCATTTTTCGACAAAAATAGAAAAAAACTTGTATGTAATACGTTATTATCACAGAATATATAGCTTATATATTATGTGCTATCTTCGACTTTTTGGTATTTGTAATATCAAAATCGAAAAGTTCATGGTGTGCTAGATTGAAAAGATAGGTACTCTTGTTTTGGGTGGCTAGGGTAACTTTACAGATTATGCCTAAAAAAATCTAGACCCAAATATGATTTATGTCAAGCTGATATGAAATTATCCCTAGAATTTGATATCATTATTTGTCGGTTTAATTTACGGACACCCTGTATGTAATATATCATAAAAAGGCAAAAGTAAAATGGATAAATTATATTTTATGTAACTTTCAAGTGCAGGGACGATCTTGTAATATTTTTATTAAAGAATGGAAATTTACCAGCATTAAGATGTTGAAGCTATTCTCTGAATAAATATTTGCACTGTTGTTTTTCATGTTAAATAAATATAACAGCAACGCCCCTTAGCGTCACCTTTACCGATGTATTGGAAGGGTAGATTCGTAATTAGACAACGCATCCATCTAATCTGACACAACTGTATTGACGGGGTTTACCTTTTGTTTGCTATTAATATAGTTAATTCGTTTCGTTTGAAAATATAACCGAGAACCTGAAAACAGAAAGGGATACTCTAGTCAGTGATGGGATCGAAGGAAAATGGGTATGTCTTCACGATCACGGGCAGGATGGATCAGGGCGACACAAGTTTATATAAACGTCGTCAGAGGGTTATGAAGAATATGAGGACATACTGTAGAGAGTACTGTGACTATACTGGAATACATGGGTTTAGGTACTTCGGAGAAAGGAGGAGCCTTTTCGAAAAGTAAGTTAACAGTTATTATGCCTTTTTATTTTCAACATTTAAATATTCGTCGCCGTTGTGAGTTTTTTTAGAATGTATACAATGACGGCTGAAAGTTATTTAATATTTTTAAAACGTTTTTAAATTATCCTCTACTATTTGAATGTTCCCAACTTATCGGTTTGTTTTAGATAAATTAATTATTATTAATTGAGTTAACGTTATTGTTTCATTAGATCGACGTTTCATCAGTATTTATTGCAATCCTTACGACTAAAAAACACATACTTCTATAACATATTTAAACAAATTAAAAAAAGTAAATAAAACATACAATTAAAAAAGAACAATTAAGTAATATACTACGCAATAAACACAGAAAAATAGTTTTAATTTAAAATAAATTGCAAAAATGTTTTGGTTAACATAGTTACCTATACAAAGTTAAATTTGCAGATGTAATTAATTATCTAGTATATACAGGATGTCATGCATCACCATCTTGTTTATATTATGTTTCGTTTCTTCAGCCTGTGCTCTATCATACAGGCAAATGAAATTGGTATCCAGTTTAGCTTTCTCGTATAGACTGGCGACACTTATTTTAATGCCTCGCTGGATGTGCTTACGCATTTTATTAATTTCTGCATCACTCATTGTTGAACACGCCTCATCTACCGATTCCGTTTTATAAAACCTGAGAATCTGTACGATGCGTTCTTTGAGGTACGCCACTTTTTGATTTATGTCAAAATTGACAGTGTTAAGGTCATGTGCAATTTTGTCTGCTATCATTTCGATCTGGGCATTATTCAGAACAATATGTTTACTGCTTACATCATGATTGTTTTCATCTCTTGGAAAAAGATTTGTGATCGTCCCATTCATGGTTTCATTTTAGTTGTTATTAATTTGCACTTTGAAATTTTGTACTTAAAGTGTGAGACGTCAAAACATCTAAGTTTGAAGTTTTGAATGCTGCAATAAAGCACTTAGCATTAAATCTATAATTATTATAGTCTTAGCATTGAGGAGGTTGTAGTGTGTTTAGCGTAGTTAGGACATACTTATACAGGGTGTCCCGATTATACTTCAAAAAAACTGAGATGTGTGTTGGTCTTGAACAAATAGTGGAGGTAGTTCATATATACTCGAGTCAAGAATTCAGACGTCTTACGTCACGGCTGACGTTACACATTTGTTTTTATTTTCAATGTAATTTTCGATATTTGGTCGCGTTAAAAATAATTAATTTTTGCAATTTAGTGCAATATATAATGCAAGCTTTCAGTGTAGTATATTATAGTTTTATTAATACCAGTTGCAGTTTCTTAAATATTTTGATAAAAATATAATGAATTATTTATTTGTTCGTATGACGTAAGTCGTCTGAATTCTTGTCGCGAGTATAACACTTTTCGTTTTAAAGTCGCGATTCCGAGATACAGGGTGTTGAAGTTGTTATATTGAAAAGAGTTTTTCTTAGTTATCTTTCAATCGGCTAAAGATAACATTTTCAAAATTTGTGCACGGGGAAATGTCAACTGTGCGTTAAGAAAAACGCAAAAAGTGTTTTATTGTAAAAGTCAGGGACGCGCGTGCGAACAGTCCGGGGGCTATAATTTAGAAAAAAATATGGTAAATGTCAAAATTTCTTAAATTTTCAATCAGTTTTAAAAACTTCAAAGAATAATACAAAAATAAGGCATACTAGTTAAAATTCCATAGGATATACAGGGTGTTATAAAAAGAGTGTAAAATATTTAAGGAGGTAATCGTATGAACCAAAATAAACAGAAAAGTCTCAATAAACATGGGTCCGCAAGGTAACGGTTGCGGAGATGGAATGTTTTATGTTTTTTAGCCCCTTTTTATTTTGCAAAAACGTTGTGTATTTTTTATAATAGTTGGTTGATGCTTAGTGAAATAAACAGTACGTATTTGACAGTGTTTCTCAGCGCACAAGTTTTCTTTCGCTATGGCTGGTTACTCTAACGCAGAATTAACAGACATGCATTTCATGTATGGTCGTGCTAATGGGAACGCCACCGAAGCGCGACGTCTTTATGTTGACGCTTATCCAAATCGCCAGATTCCTTCACAACGCATGTTTGGAGGAATTCACCAAAGATTGCGTGATACCGGTTCCTTGAGCAAACAGTGCCATTTATCCGGAAGACCAAGGTCGGTATCCACTCCTAGAGCAGAAGAAGAAATTCTAGCACTGGTAAAGCAGAATCCAGGTACGAGTGTGCAGAAAATATCAGCCTAGGTAGGAATTAGCGGTCCTCTCGTTTGGAGAATCCTTCACGAGCAACTGCTTTATCCATACCATGTGCAACGAGTACAGGCCTTAAATCCAATAAATGATCATCAAGCACGTTTGGTTTTTTGCCGCTGGTTTCTACGTCATGATGCTGAAGATCCTCGTTTTCTTGTAAACATTCTTTTTACTGATGAGGCCGGGTTCACAAGAAATGGAGTGTTTAATTTTTACAACATGCATATTTCAGCCGACGAAAATTCTCATGCTCTAATAGAATCTGGACATCAGGCACGTTTTTCATTAAACATTTGGATGGGTGTTGTAGGTGACAGGTTTCTAGGTCCTGTTGTTTTACCAAACCGATTAACAGGCGCTGCTTACCTCAACCTCAACTTTCTGCAGGACACACTGTATCTGTTTTTGAAATACATTTCTTTAAATCAGAGGCAACAAATGTGATTCCAGCATGATGGTGCTTCAGCTCATTTTGATCTGTTTTATGGCCTTCAAGATCGCCTGATCTGAACCCTCCAGATTTCTTTGTTTGGGGATATTTGAAGACATTAGTGTATGGTACTTCTGTAAATAGCCTGGAAGAGCTGCAGCTACGTATTAATCAAAAGTGTCAAGAAATCCAAACCAAGGAAGGTGTTTTCGAAGGAGTTCGAATATCGTTGAGACGAAGATGTCGTGCCTGCTTGGAAATGGACGGAGGGCACTTTGAACATATTCTGTAACTTTGTTTTTTGTTTGTTAAAAGCTTCCTTTGTCGGTTTATTCCTAATAAAATAAAATGTTTGAAAAACGAATAGTGATCCATATCTCCGCAACCGTTACTTTGAGAACCCATGTTTATTAAGACTTTTCTGCTTATTTTGGTTCATACTATTACCTCCTAAAATATTTTACACTCTTTTTTAACACCCTGTATATAACATAACAATAAGTTACACCCTGACATAATAACATTCAGTTTCTAATTAGCTGTTTATTTAAATGTTTCCAAAAATTTTGCGGACCTCTTGCTAGGAGATGGCGGACCCCCAGTGGTCCTCAGACCATAGTTTAAGAACCAGTGGTCTAGAATCTATGCACATATTTTTTAGGGTTTGCTGGATAATTATATTCATTTCGAGCTTAGTGGTGTGCATCGGGGTGATCTACAAAACTTACATTAAATGGCAATGCAGTCCGGTGATAGTTAATTTTGCATCGGAAGAAAAGAACATTTACCAGATACCGTTTCCTGCCGTGACAATATGCTATGAAGTAAAAATTTCCAGAGAGTATTTTAATTATTCAAAACATTTGAAGGCCGTTGCTCAAGAAGAGAACATTTCAAAAGAAGAGTTAAGTATATTTTATAAACTAAGTGCGCCGTTACTAAAGTAAGCAATTTTTTTTCTATTCTTGATGTTGACGTAAAGTAAAAGCGCTAGGAATTTATGTATCATTACAGTAGATATATTTGAAAAAGTGTCCAACTGACTGCCTAACTGACTAACTATTATAGTTTAACCCCGAGAGGAACAACCTGAGAGAAGCAACAAAGCCAATTCCTGCAATTATGAAATAGGGGATAAGCCGGCCAACTGTCATTTTGACGGGCTTTGCTGGTGTGCGGTGCTCTAACTAATTTAGTTCGACCACTGGCTATATAAGCTACGCTATCTATATAAACTAAATAGTTCTACGTCGATGTACTCGTATGTGATATACATATACATATACACAAAGTGCCGACAGATTTCGTCACTTCTCTCTAGTTGTTGTTCTCTGGTTCAAACCGCGTAATCTGAGATGAATTTTGTAGAATACCCACCTATATTTTTGTCAAATAAATCCTTTGCTTGTAGTATTTATAAAAATGTATCTGTTCCAGTTTGAAAAAGTTGCAGTACACATCCCTGTTATGCAGCGAAGGAAAAATATATTATGACAAAATTCCCAAAATAAATATTACTGATGAAGGTTTCTACAATTTCTTAGATCGTGTACGTACCTACTCCATATGGGGTTTCACTTTAAATATTCAAACTGTAGAAATTTGATTTATTCCAGAAAAATAAATGCACTACAACGTTTTGTTTTGGGAGGAAGGCTTGTTTTTAAAACACAGGGCGTTACAGTTAGAAACAAATAAAAAATATTTCCTGTTATATATATTATGAACCCTTAAGGTTGGCGGTCTATGAATAAAGAATTACATCAAAGGATGCACAAACTGGGTAGTGTAACATCTCTTTTATGAAAAATGTGCGCCATTAAAATAAATCTTCAGTGAACATATTAAACAATTAAGTACTAAGATGTGAAATCTGTATTGAAGTTTCTTTGTAATTGTAACAATTCGTATTTTTCAGATGAAATTTTAGTATACAGTACAGCATATATTATTTTCTGAAGTTTTTTTTATAAAAAATCTAAAGAAATTACTAACGCATACAAAACAAACCATTTTATTGGTCAAATTGGTTTTATTATCAAATTGTAAACAACAATAAATTAAATAATTTCAATTACAATAATACATCTGACTATAATTCTCAATTACTAGAAATTTGTTTAAATTCATCTAAGCTCTGTAAACGGTTCGCTTATTATTTTTTAATTTAGTTTATTATAAGTATCTGTCAGCCATCTTAATGTACGGATCTTCACTATCACAACTATTACAATATTTTGTAAACCACGCATCAATTAAAAAATTCAATGTATACCCCAATTCTAATAAAATTCTATTAAGGCTTAGAGAGACATAACAGAAAATATTTATTTTTTAAAAACTTTAATGCTCTGTATTTCAAAAATTTAACCTAAAGTAAAACGCTATGGAACAAAGTATATTTATTTATAGTTTCAGTATTTAAAGAGAAATTACACTGTATATCTACATATAAATATCTAATTACGCAGATCTAATATTCAGCATATTTTCTTTAAGTTATTTTAAAGACAATTAATTTCAAAGTTTCTAATATACTCCATTTCAGGCTCGACAAAATTTAGATTATATGTTCAAATTTTTTAATGTTTAAATTACTGAAAAAAGATCATGTACAATTAATTTGATACATTTATGGAACACACTTGAATTGTTGAATATCTCATGATTTTAATGTTTTATTTTCTGCAATACAACAATTATGAATTTTAAGTATTTTTTTAATTTGCAATTTTAAGTCATCAGATGTATATTACATTACTATTTTTATTTATTCGATATTTATTTTAATACTGATTGTTTCAAAAATTGTTTAAAAAAATCACCGATTTTGATCTTTTAAATACGCAAGTGAAGTTACGGGACTAAATTTCAGGTTAGAATCATTTCAATATTTCAGATTTTCTATCTTCACCAACTTTGTGCCGTAACTACTGATTACTCGCTATTGTTCTTCTTTAGGTGGAACGTGTGTTTCTTCAACTTCTTGTCACCGTGCTTCTCTTTTTGTTCAATTATGGCTTGCCGCGTATACAGGGATGAAGTGTATGTCATGGCCTTAGACTGTATTACTCTTGCAGCAGCTGGTGTTAAGAAAGGCTTTCCCTATTTTCGTTGATGTCTTGTAGATGATATTAACATTATATTTTCTTAAAAAGTAGCTTATACTGTCAGTAGATCCTTATACAGGGTGTCCCATAATTATTGCGATAAATTGATAGGGGTCGTAGAGGACATGAAAATAAGCAATTTTACCTTATAAACCCCTGTCCGGAAATATGTCATTTAGCTGCTACAGGCTAGGGGCGCAGGTACCCCCTGACCCATTTTAGCCATTAGCTTGCTGTGTTTACTTTTTTGTCGGCCTAAAGTCGCTACACCGATTCAGTTCAATGGCTGGCTATCATAACAAAACAAACACACAAAAAAAAACAAAAAGAAAAACACACACCGATTCAGTTAGTTTCAGTGACTGGTGTGCAAAACGTAAATAGCATTAATTTAGTGGTACAATGGAGCATTATTTGTATGCGTAACTTGTTGATATGCATATGATTTACGGAGAAGCTGGTGGTAATGGGAGAAGAGCCGCGCGATTGTACACCGAACGGTTTCCATAACGTCATCATCCTCATCATAGCATTTTTGATAGAATTCATGGACGTCTTCGAGTCAGTGGCAGCGTCAGACGTTCCCCCTTCACCATGCGGACAGTAGAGTTTGACGAAGAGGTTCTGCACCATGTAGAGACCAATCCGTCCACAAGCGTGCGTGCCATTGCACATGATATGGGAGCGGCACGAAGTACTGTTTGGCGGGTTCTCCCGGATCAACAACTACATCCGTATCGCCAAGCCATGCATTTGGAGGACCATTTGCCGCGTCGCCGTTTTTGTCGTTGGTGGTTGCAACATGAATTGAGAAAACCGCACTTTGGTCGCTACGTTTTGTTTAATGACGAGGTCTGTTTTACAAGGGATGGTTATTTTAATAGCCATAATAGTTACATTTGGAATGAAAACAACCCCCATGTCATAGTTCTCCGTAGAGACCAACATCAGTTTGTAATTAAAATCTGGGCCAGCATTGTGAGCGAGCAGATCATCGGGCCATATTTGCTTCCTTCACATTTGTCACTTTGCTTTGCCAATGCTTTGCTATTTGATTATATTTACAGGTGGATAGGCCGAGGTGGACCTGTGTATTAGCCTGCGCGGTCATCCAACTTAACCCCCTTGAATTATATTCTCTGGGGCCATCTAAAAGCTAGTGTATGAACTTCTGTTCCCAACCAACAAGAGCTACTGGGAAGAGTTACGGCTGCGTCCGCACAGGTTCAGGACATACCGGGGATATCCATTCCATAGAGTTCGCCAATCAATGAAGAATCGTGCCCAGCTGTGCACTGAGCAACGTAGAGGACACTTTGAGCAGTTACTCTAAGCTCTTTCAATTAATTGGTACCTTTTCAAAATTTTCTTTTTTTTGCTGTAGCGGCCAAACGGCATATTTCCGGACAGAGGTTTATAAGGCAAATTTGCTTATTTTGATGCCCTCTTCAACCCTTATAATTTGGTCGCAATAATTGTGGGACACCCTGTATACAAAGTATATAGAATGCGAGATAGATTGCTGACAGTTCTCCTTTTCTACAATATTTGGTTTCCCCCTGATGGCTTGATCAATATCTGTCATTTCCTGAAACCTGAGAGTTTACATTTAAATATCACTACTTTAGCCTAAAATAGCAAACCGGTTAGTAGGCTATTATGCTTTTTTTATCTACAACTATCACATAATGACTATATTTGGCACTGCATCGAATGTCATAAAGATTATTCCACGTGTGCGTTTTCATTTATTAACGCATTCAGTGCGATAATGGCATTGCAAATTAAATTAGACTCAAATTAGACATTTGCTAAATAAACAAAATATGTAAGATCATATTATCTAAATATATTTATAGTAAAATCTTTACAATTGGATAAGTTAATATCAGATGCTGACTTGCCTAGGTGGAAATAGTTTGAGTATGAACATAATTTTTAGATGAAATAGATAATGAAATAACTTTTGATACTGATGATATATTTTCGGCTTCCAAGGGCATATTCTCGCTTTCGCCTAGCGCTTTTGTAGCCTTCATTTCTTGTTTTCAATAGAAGTTTAGATGCAGCTTTAAGATACAGAATTAGACTTTCATTCACCATAGCCATTCCATGTCTGTTTATACTCAAAAGATCTGCCCCACAATCACAATTTCACATGCGTACAGTAATAATGTACCACTAATACCACTAATTGATGCATGTCACAAACTTCAGGGGATGAATATTAGTTTTCTCTTAGGCTTCGTTTTCGAGAGGTCCGCCATCTCTCTTGTTGCACGCCACTGGTTAGCAGTTTGGCACCAGTAATTACACTAAATAAAAGACCTCCTAGCAGGAATGAACCACACCAAGTTTTATTAAAATTTTCAACTGGGCCACTGAGATAGCTCAGAAAAACTTTAATAACTTTACCAACCTGATCTCGAAAACGAAGCCTTTCTGGACCCAAGTTTATAGAGAAAACTAAATTTTTAAACGTACTATTATTCCCTGAAGTTTGTGACATGCTTTCCGGGACACCCTGTATTATTGTGTCTGTTCAAGCAAGGAATCCGGAATAATTTCAAACTGTCAGAAACTTTCGAAGAGTAAAGTTATCAACTTATTTTCAGTAAACATCGTACAAGAAGCCGATAGACGAACGTTTTTGATAGTTTGGAACCAGTCTGGACTCCATCTTTAAACAGACCTATAATACCTTGTCCGGTTAGACATCTGACTCTGTCCTTATGATTTATATTAATCTAAAATATTTTGGACACATTAATAAACCAATGAATAATTGATAACGTGAAAGGACTGGCTAGAATTACACTTTAATACTGTTTGACAGGGATCACCAGAGTTCTTTGATAAATGTACTTGGATGGGAAACGTCTACCCGTGCTATGAAATATTTCAGCCGATTGTAACTGATGAGGGTCTCTGCATGACCTTTAATATGCTGAACAAAGAAGATTTATACAGAGATATCGTGTAAGTATTAAAAACGGGGTAACTTAATATGAGATATATTTTGCCTGGAATTTTGTAATTGGATTCTGTTGATGGTTACTGAATAATTGGGAAAGGATAAAATGTCAGGAGAGAGATATATTTATTTCGGATATTTTTACTTCCTCCGCTTTCAAAACAAGACCATTACAGTAATTTATTTTGGGGTGGTAGGGTTAAAATATGGGAAGGATGTAGCGGTCTAATTTATTTTCTTCACATTTCACGTTAATGTGATTGAGGGAAATGGGAAATGTAGCTCAGCATAGAGGGTGTTTGCTAATAAATGGACCATATAAAAATAGTAAGTTTATGAGAACCAATGGGAAAATCGAAGATTTTTCCAAATATGTGCAGAAGAAAGAATGTATTTTAATCAAAATGGCGATGGTCCTAAATAATAATTCCTAAAAAAATAAGACTAAAGACAATAATTAAAAATTTAGTCTGGCCTCCACAGAACGATAGTCACTACAGTATACCTAAATAAATACAGTAGTGTGATTTAGTTTATATCTGTATACGATTACCATTTTCGGACAACGCAGTACATAGGTTTAGAAGAGTTAATTTGTCATATTACATGTTATTGTGTTAAATATATAGACATTGGTTTTGAATAAAGTTGCAAAATAGGCTCGTAAAATGGGCACATAAAGTACATCTCGCTGGGCAAATGAGAAAAGTATAGAACTATTAATAAATACAGCATACAAAACCTAATAAAAAATAATAATAATAATATCTCTACCCCTCATTCTAATCACAGGGATTAGCCCAGAAGTCGGAGACTTGTGCGGGAGAGGGGGCGGCATATTATTATTAAGCAGGCCGCATTTGCGCCCAGGAACGACTTACGTTGGTAGGCCCTAACCACTATTCAGTGCAGGAATGAGGAAAACCTGGAAAACCTCATTAATTAGGGGGGTAGTCAAATATCAACTGGCATCAATCTCTCACATTGACCCAAGCTAACACTATTCCACCCTACCATACCCACAGAGAGGGTGTCAATCCTCTCCACGAATATAGCTTATATACGGTCTACCGGCAGCTGGGCTCGAACCAACTCCGTCTAGTCACCTCGATTCAAGTACTAACGCCTTAAACCGCGCGACCACTGACCGATATTTCATAATGCCAAAAAATTAAAAGAAAAATGTGGTATAGGGCGATGAAATGCGACGAAAGAAAGCATTGCACCATTGTTTGTTTGTAAAGACTATTTTAACTTTAGCTGGAAAGGTTTAAAGATAGGTTTAACGTCATCGAAAAATTTAAATGTGGAGTTGTAAAGAATCAATTAAGTTTTCTATTAAGCTACCAGAATGCATACAGGGCGTTCAGAAAATCAATGGTAAAGATAACTTACATTTTCTTTTCATTTATTGTATTCAGCGCTTCGTTCTGATTCCAAATAATATGATCTGTACTTCCTCCTACCATTTACTAGATGTAGAATACTATCTGAGGCATTTATGAAATATCAGCAGCACTTAAACCCAAATTTTACCATGAACATTTTAATAACGGATGAGGCAATTTTCACACGTAATGATATTCATCATTTTCGCAGCAGACATTATTGGGAATTGGGAAATCTACATGTTACTCGGTAAACACCCTTTGAACAATGATTTTCAGTGAAAATGTGTGGGCTGGAATTGTGAACGGAGTACTTTTTGGTCCTTTAATTCTGGAAAATCCGTTAACTGGTGTTCTTTATTTATAATTTTTGCGTAATCATTTACCGATACTCCTCGAAGAAGTTAATCTCAACAAGAAACAGCATATGCAGTTTCTTCACCCTAGCGCTGCACCTCATGTTGGGCGACTAGTGCTACAGCATTCGGATCATGTGTTTCTCGAACGATGTATAGGCCGAGGTGGTCCAATTGTATGGTCCCCTCGATCTCCTGACCTAAATCCGCTTAATTTTAATTTTTGGGGTCACATAAAAGCTATGGTTTATGTAAAGGTTATTAAAAAGTATTAGGTTGCCCGGTAAATTTCGACCAATCACAGTGCAGCAGACCGACGTGTCATTTGGAGGAAAGAACAGAGCGGGACCAGCGCAATATTCAGTATTTCTATATTATCTATACAAAATAAACTTTTCGAAATCGACTTACATTCCGATTTTTTAATTAATTCGATGGATCTGGTGTTCAAAATGTGTCGAGATGAGCCCAAATAATTAGAACAGCTTCTCTGACTTTAAATTAACACGAATAAATATTCAGGCTATTATATTTGAATTATGGATGGAAATATACCTATATCTATTAGGTAATTAAAGTCGAAATAAAAATAATGAAATCAGATACTTTATTGCACATTATAATACCTTTTTTATAAATATAATAGTTATTTGCAACAAGTACAAAAAGTAAGTGTTTATTGGACGTGACGAAATTGTCCAACGAGGCCGTCAGGCCGAGTAGGACAACACGTCGAGTACAATAAGCACTTTTTGTACGAGTTGCATACAATATTTTTTCTACGTTCATGCAGAAACCAAAAAATATTTTATTTAGATGACACTAAGTGTAGGAAAATATGACGTCGATTTGAACGTTTATGTTTGTCATGATGACAAAACTCTGTAGTAGAACGACAGACGAATGCAATAAATATTTTATTGCACTAGTGCAATAAAGTACCACTTTTTCCACTAAATATAGTTCAATAAAGTTTTGTTCCTTGCATGAACATAGAAAAAAATATATTACTAATATATTGTAGTAAGTTATTGTATTTTTTTTTATTTCTTGAAATTTTTTCTGCTCATGTCGGAGTTTTCAGTTATTTATGTACTCGTATATAGCATTAAATGGGAACGAATGATCGTGTAAACCACCTCTGGTCCTTATCTAGAAAAGCAAAATAATTTTGACAATTTTGATCTTGCCATAAATAAGCACTACATACAAACTTTCCTCCGAGGGATGCATAAGTAATGGAATCACCCCCACTCCCACACAGTTATCAGGCAATCTAATCTTTTTAATAATGTTGGGTGTATGTTACCGAAATTAACATGTGTGTGGGGACACAGGGGAGTTGTAATTAATACCTCATTAGTCTAATTTAATTCAATTAAGTTTATGTCAAAGTATGGCCCATTATTTTTTCCCTGTATTTTTTAATATGTTTTATTTCAATATTTCCTTGTAATCCAATGTCTAGTATCTGCTAATTTTTCCAATATTAATCAACTATTTTTTTTTTCATTTGTAGGATGCCGCAACCAATGAAACAAAAGCATCAAAAAATGTACAAATCAGGAAAGGTGGAAGACTGGACGATTGGACATGGATATGGTGATCTGGCAGGAGTTGAAACTTATCCTCGCAGAGCCCTACTTGCTGGATCTACAAATGCTTTAATTGTAAATTTAAATGTCAGTATGGCTGATCTGGATTATGCTTGCACAAGTTTTCAGGGATTTCAGGTATCTATACAGGGTATCTGTGAAAGGTTAAGAAATCTCGGAGCTGGAGATACTGGTGACCAAAAAAAGTCGATTGAGCCAAATATGCCTTATCCGAATGTTGCTGGTTTCAAGCGTTCAATGCTAGAAATGTATTTTGAAATATCTCAATAATTTTAAAACCTGTCGAAGTATTAAAAAAAAAATTGGCACAATTATTTTGTTTTTTGGCATGGCAAATAAGAATTCTTAACTAATTTTGTAGTCACTAGTGGAGGGCGCCACTTATGGCATGTCACATATCTATTAAATGGCAGAACTTTTTTTGCAGCTTAGTGTATCCATCTGACTATAGAAACAATCGATTCTCCTACCTGTTGTATCTGAAAAAGGTATACCCTGTTGAAGTCGACAGATGTATACACTAAACAGCAAAAAAGTTCTGCCATTTAAAAGAAACATGCTGTCATAAGTGGCGCCTACTACTAGTGGCGTCAAAATTAGTTAGAAATTCTTATTAGCCGTGCCAAAAAACATAATTGTGTTATTTTTTTTTAATACACCGACAGGTGTGTTATTGAGATATTTCAAAATAAAATTCTAGCATTGAACGCCCTGTAATTTTGAAACCAGCAACATTCGGCATATTTGGCTCAATCGACTTTTTTTGGTCACCAGTATCTCCAGCTCCGAGATTTCCCAACCTTTCGCAGACACCCTGTATATCTAAATGAAAAATTCAGGATGTGTATATATAAAAAAACAATTACATAGACAAATGTTGAGAGCGAGTCGAGGTAAATTTGTCTGATACAATCGTATATTATTAGATATCAATCACGGGATAATAATATTTAATCAATATCTCTATCATAAAATATCCAATACATTATTTACCATCACAATTAGTTATTTATAAAGTGGGTAATATCGAAAATATTAACAAGATACAAATCATATTATAGCGTAAAGCAATGCAAAATCTGATAGACTTTAATTACAAACAATATATTGCATTCCAATTTTGTACAGAAAAGTTTTTGAGGATGTTAAATACATCATTGTTGTCGATTTTTGAGCATCTGTTAAAGATTGCCATCCCTACCAGTGATATTTCATAACGTCAGTTTTTGAAGCTTCTTTCAATGCATCGTTTTTGAGAAATACTCAATCTATTGTCTCCCATTAATGTACAGGGTATTCGGTAACGAATGCAAATGTAGTTTCTTTCAATGAAAATAATCCGATTGAAATCAAATTACTTTGTGTTGTTTCCTCAAGAGTTATTCGGCTTTCAAAAAATAATTATCACTAATCCGATAACTTCTAAAGTAAACAAAACAATAGCAAGTTAACTTGGTCTAAACCAAGATCTCTAGACAGAGGAGGTTACCTACAAATGACGTCATTGGTGTTTAATTTGATTTCCACCATCCAATTCAGTGTTAGTTATATTTGAATCTTCAGTCGTTTCAATAACTTTTCTGCGGCTATATATTGCGACACAGTACCGTTATAATATTAACAGTTTAGAATATATTATAACAAATAGTATCAAAACAGACTGTTTATTCTGTAACATATAGTTAAGTTCGATTCGATGCTGCTTTAAAATATGGCTAAAGATTTCGGTTCAAAAGCGTTTACCTTACAAATTATAACTTTGTGACTTATTTTGCAAGTTACTGGGGAGCACCATGTAGGTAAACAAAAGCGTCATATTTTACATCTATAAAAAATACAAATTTATCAAGTGCAAACACAGCAGCACAATTGGCATTACCTATATATATAAATATAATAATTTCATTGATAACTCGAATTTCTGGTGACATTTGTTTTATTATAGCTTTCTACTAAGTATCTTCTTTTATTCTTTTTGCATGTATAGAGTTTTCACGATGTAGATTTCAGACTATGGCAAAAAATTACTAGAATGATTCATCCAATGTATGTACATGTATGGTAACAGCTATTACCATACAGCACATGACACGAATTTATACTTGTAGATTATAATTTCTTTGAGGTTACGTTAATTTTTCTTCAATAACATATCTCTTTAAAAACTGAAAATAATTACTACAAATTCTTTGATTATCTGGATAAAAAGTATATTTTCGATTGCACCTTAGCACCTTCCATTCCGCTCTTTTCCTAAGGTTCTTATAGAAAGTGATAGAATCGCCAGTTTCTCTTTTTCATTTAGGTATTAAGTAGCCACAATATAAATTGTGCCCCCAGAATTATAAGCAACATAATTTGAGATTCGACATAAAAGTATGTATGCTCAATAGTACTTAAATAACAACTAAAACGTAATGGTAGCAAATACGAGAGCAACCATTATTATCGAAAACCACGTAAATAATTCCAGTAACACAAACATAATAACACGGGACACAGGGATACTTCTAAAATACAAATAAAACTCTATATTTATCGCAAGCAATATCTTTCGATACAAATATCATTGATGTCACTTGTGAATTTGTAGGCAGATAGAGTTTAGGGATCTCCAAACCTTTATATTTTCAAGCGAAGAAGCTACCCTTTATGTATAAATATGTTTCATCATATGCAGTACTTATGTACTTCTTTCGTCGTAAAATGTTTTAGACTTTTTGACCTTATAACCCTCTTAACTTCAATTCAAAAATGGGATTAATTGAGAAAATCAGCTTATATCTTGATTTTTCCTAACTGATCATAGTTCTCAACATTGAACAGTGATTCCATAGTAAGGTTGCCACCTTTCTCAAATATTCATTCCTTTTTCCTATTCTCAAGTAGGGACTTTTTAATATTGTAACCCTCAACTTCTTTTCAAAAATGTTGGGAAAATCTTCTTATATATTGATTTTTCCTAACTGATCATAGTTCTCAACATTGAGTAGTGAGCTCATAAGTGTAAATGGTTTCTGGGAGCGTTGCAAACCAAAAGGAATTTTTCCGACGCCTCTTTTACCCTGTTTACCTACCGCGCCTTGTATTTTGGGGAACCAGACTTGAGATCGCTCCATTTACCGCTACTTCTATATCAGAATCACTCATTTTCAAAAGTGCTTTTTATATTTATGGGTTCGTATGACAAAGTTTTGGCAGTAGTCATGCGAAAAATAACAAAAGAAAGGTTGATCTATAAGCTTAATAGCAGGTACTATTTTATGTTCATAGAGAACACACCAGCTTCTTGTCACATCATTTGATTAAATGAAAGTAAAATAAATAACATTTTGTACAATATTCTTGTTGAAAATTTATATTACTAACTCGATGTTTTATTAAACTCGTCTAACGCCTCGTTTGATAACTTTAACATCTCATATTGAGACAAAAAACAAAACTTATATTGTAAATAACTATTACCATTACCAAGTATAACGTAAAGTAGTCTTACTTACTCTTAACGAATTTAAACTTAATATGACTCTAATTTTCAATATTTTCTTATTTTAGGTAGTTTTGCATAAGGCTATTAGATTTCCTACGGTGCAACAGCACTACTTCCGGATTCCCTTAAAGAAATCAGTAATAGTTGCCATCTCTCCCACTCAGCTCATCACTTCGGATGATGTAAAGGAATACAGCGTCTCCAAGAGAAAATGTTTCTTCCAGTCCGAGAAAAGACTGCAGTTTTTTAAGCACTACACTCAGTTCAATTGCAAATTGGAATGTCTGACCAACTTAACTTTGAGAAAATGTGGATGCGTTGCTTTCTATATGCCTCGTAAGTACAACGCCGTTAGGTACGTTTAAATAAATTACTGGTGGAAGTAGTCCCGTCGATTAAAGTATTTAAAAGTGGGAAATATACATGTAGAGCGTATAGCCAGCCAACTTGAAATATATTTGATTATTTTCCGATATTATTTCTTTACCATTATGTGACATTATGTAAGTTTGATTTGAATTATAATAATTATATCGAAAATTATTCATTGCTTGCTTATACTACTCAACAAATTATGACAGAGCTTGTGTATTTTTGTGCAATATAACATAAAAATAAGATTATATGTATGATAGTGTTTCAATATGTAACTTACTTTACAATTTAAAAATCAAAAGTCATTAAAAACTCAAAATATTTATGAAAATCTGTTGTATTTTTGCAAAACTACTAAAGTTACATGAAAATCGAGAATTTCGTGCTTATAAGTACTACTTTAAGTTACACAAAATACTAATAGACCAGGCAAATTTTAAAAAAATTTACGTTAAGTGTGAAGTTTTTGCAGACATTTATTTTTTTGTTGAAAACGATAGCTCTCCTATTATAGAATGCAAATCTAAAAATCCCAAAAAATCGGAAGTGAGCTAAAGTCACCGTATAAAAAAATATGGCCACTTGCGTTATTTTTTAAAATCTATTTTTCCTTTGAGTTAGCACCTTCTCCACCATCTTTGTTTCGTAATGACTTATTGAGAAAATGAAATAAAGCCAGTTTAATACCACTGTTAAAAATTGAAAGTTGCAGCAATCCTATGAGCGAAACCACATATGTTATTGATGGAGGGTGGCTGCTACATCGAGTTATATGACCAAAACTGTATACTTTTGCACAAGTGGCAATGCTATATATATCTTACGTATTAAAACATTTTGGTGAAAATGCGATAATTGTGTTCGATGGATATACTAACGTTCCTTCTACAAAAGATGAAGAACATCGACGAAGAAAGAGTAGGAAAATACCAGTTGAAATTATTATTAGCGAATCAACGGTTATACCTACAAGTCAAGCAGATTTTCTAGGCCATGAAAAAAATAAATTTCAATTAATACAACTACTTCGAAAGCACTTTAGAGAGAACAGTATTTCAACGTTTGAAGTTAATGCAGATGCGGACACCTTAATTGTTGATACAGCCATTAGCTTGGCAAAAGAACAAGTAAATAAGGCGGTAGTAGTATTGGGAGAAGACACAGATTTAATCGTTTTGTTGATTGCTTTGTGCGGCGACAGGTCAAATCTTTATTTTAAAAAAGTAGGTCGCGGCGACAATGAAGATAAAATTTTCAATTTAAAAAAAGTGTGTGAGGATTTGGGACAGCCTCTTGTTAACAGCCTTCTTTTTATTCATGCCATTAGTGGTTGTGATACTACTTCTTATCTTTATAAGAAAGGCAAATCGGCAGCGCTTAAGGTGTTTAAGAAGCATGCATTCATGCTTGACAAATTGTCAGTCTTCAGTGATAAGATAAACTACTAAACGTTGGTTATGAATTTGTCTTCTTTATGTACGGATTAGATGGGTCCCGAGACATTAATGAAGAACGATATAGGCTTCACAATATTGGTATAGCTAAGCAGACGCTCGACAAATCTTTTGATTTGGCCGTTCTTCACCCAACCAAAGGTGCACTGAAACAACATATTTTAAGGTAGTGTTTCAAATGGCGATTACATTAATAGCAAATTATTTCTTTTTTATATTGTCAGGACCTATCTTCAAGTACAGCAATGGTTGGGAAATGTCTTAGACCCGGATAAATTTGGATGAAAGGTATCAAAAAACGAAATGTTTCCAATCACAATGCAGCAATCTCCTGCACCAGAAGAACTGTTAAGTCTGATCTACTCTAAATATAGAAACGGCTGCCAAAAAAAATGTGTATGTTCACAAGTCAGACGTTGCAGTTCTATAATATGTGCCTTCACTGTCATGGGATAGACTGCAAATATGCATGTGTTCTGGACTAGGATCTTTTGAATGACTGAGTTTTTGTAGTAAGGTAGAATGTAAAATTAGTTAATGGCATTAAAAGTTAAATGTAGAAAGTCAAAAAAATTGTTTCCTCCTTTTTTGTTAGGAAATTTATATTTTTGGTTATATCTAAATTTAAAGATCATTTTTTGTAATGTTAAGGTTAAAACTCCGTAAAAATAAAAAAGAACATTTTAAATTGCTCCAAGAGATAAGAAGATATTTCATTTTTAAAAATTTGAATGGGCGGCCACGTTTTTTCAAGATGGCGTTTTTAGCTCACAACGATTTTTTAGGATTTTTATATATTCGTTCCTGAACATAAAACCTATCGATTGCCATTGAAAAAAAATGTCCCCTTACACTTCATTGAAAAAACTAGATTTGCCTGGTCTATAGGTCTATAATTGCCCATTCTTAATAGTGGGCCATATAAATTTATGACTATACTATGTATTTTGTGAATATCATTCAAACAGTTAAAAATATAAAAACGATCTCGGAATCAAAAAGCTGAAGAATGAAACAAACGATTTATCTATTCCCACAAGAAGAGTCAGTGTCGTGATGCAAAGAAAAGTGCATAGCATAGAGGAATAATTGTGTTACAAAAAAATATATATTGCTGTAGATATAATGGTTGCGTCTGCCTTCAAGAATTTCAAACAAAAACTGTATCTCTCAATGTAAATCATAGAAAAAGTTATTAAAGCAAACTGAAATTAAATTAAATGGTATTGTAATTTCATGGCTGCGTCATTAGTTACACTGATCTAATTAAATTGTAATATACTATTGCATTTTGTCGAATGCTTAATTAAAATGTGTAATAGCTACGGTCAAATATTGTAAATTCAATTTGTGGGGTATATACAGGGTAGCCAGATGAAAACGAAACAGAGCCATTTTCAGGAAATGAAAGCTCTTACAATTCTCTTTACAACAGACTTTAAATTTTATAATTCCGCTCAATATGTACAAACAACATTTCCATTCGCTAGTACATAGTTGTTTTTGTAAATGTGCTATTAAAAAAAATTGGAAAGATGAGCGGTATTATGGTTTCAAGAAAATATCACCTGTAAATTGCTTCGAATGGTACTAAATAAAAAATATGTTGAATACGTCGAATTTGAACGAATTATTTTTAAAAAGGTATAAAATAAGAGGCACTAAAACAATGCATAAAGCTGTATCATAAAAATTCGGCACTATTTATAAGTGGAATAAGGTTTATTTACTTTTTGTAACTTTAAAAAATTAAGAATATTTTCTTATACGGACCTTAGTTTTATAGATAAGATAAATGTATAAAATGAGATACAAAGGATCTGAAAATTAGGGGAAAATTTTGTTTCAAATTTGTAATAGTGTTCATTCAACTAGTAGGTGCTCTAGATCTACTATAGAATTTTCCGACAATACTAGTGTTACTGAAGTTACAAAAAGTAGTTCTGCAGAAAAGCACAAAATGGACAGGACAAATTCTGTCCTAATATTTTTATAAGTAATTCCGTTAATTATACTGTAAACATACCTAAAAATGTAATGCATTATTACATTAGTATGATTAAATTGTAATTTATTGTTTGCAGGTCTTGTATGCTGCTATACGTAGACGTTTATGATAATGTTAAAAATGTAAAAGTATTCTTATACTGTATTCACTTTAAAAATAATTTAAAGAAATCCTTAATTAACTCTTTCAGCTTAAATTTGATGCAATCTTTAAATGCATTAGCACACGCCATATGATGATACAAGTTAAACGCAGGGCCTTGTGCATTTATTTAAAAAATGTGTATCTAGAAAGTTGTATTAATCTAGAAAGTGTACATACCTACAGTTATAAAGTAAAATGTTTTAGGGGTAAACGGTACACCAATCTGTGGAAATGGCAATCAAGCATGCATGAAGAAAGTGAAAAGTAAGTACCTAATTCTTATTTTTTATTGTAAAATTTATATCTTGACTGAAAAGTATGGCTTAGATTAGTTTTATAAATCAGTCCAGTAACTTGGATTTAAAATGCTGTCATTAGTGGTATAATGTATACAACACATATTTAGCATAAATATCCATATATATATATAAAGTCAATAAAAGGGATCACTTGAAAACCGATCCTTAAAATGCATAAATATATTCATCTTAACTGCATTGGTTGAATAGTATCTGGGTTGGTTGATACGTTGTTGATTTACGTTTCGGGAGATATTATTGTCTTCCTCAGAAGTCATATTGAAACTAGTAACTGAATTTTCTGTCTTTGACCAATGTGACCAGTCATAACTAAAATTATGTTACATAATTTTTCTGCTACATTATTTTTTTACTTTTATTCTGGATAATTATTAATCGTTAGCTTCAGTATCGAGTTATTTATTTAGTATACCTTGTACCTTGTATATACTTTTTGTTTTTTTTTTAAATCTATTAAATACTATTTAAATAATTTAAAATTTAAAACTTAAAACCAATATTTTATTAAGATAAATTGTTTATGTATTATAATATAACTGAAGGTGTTTGACATAGACAGGTACTGTCAACAGGAACCTTAAAGTTTCAGCGTCGCTGAGTATTTTGAAAACTGAATAATTGAACAAATTATTCAAAGTATATAAGGTTTTTAAACAAAACACAGTGTTAATTACATTACCATATATTCATACATTAATTGTAAATGATGGTTCTATAATAATAATAATTAATATTTAAAGTTTAAACATTAGCTGAGCTTTATTAATCAAATTAACAAATCTTAAGACTATAAGCATTTATAAATAATACTGCAGGAAACAACTACTCCACGGACTAATGCCCCGACCGGTATTGAATTACATCTGCAGTATCTGTGTGAACAGCCAATATCCCTTGTCGGCCACCTCACTAGACATAGACCGGTTTCGGACTTGTTAGCCCTTATCAGTATGCCATAGGTGAGATGACCATTAATTGAACTGGATGTTCCTGCATATGCATGTTCACATATAAACTGAGTGCAGGTGAGATATAAGTGGTCAGCGGTCTGCATTTAAGTACCTGCTGCAATGTAGGTAGCTTTCTGCAAGTCGAGCCACTTACGCCGAACAGGAAGTAGCAGACCACTTATATCTCATAAACATTGTTCAAAATGTCCACCATCGGCTCGAATGCAAGCCTCACATCTGCTAGCTAAAGATTTTGTCACCCGACGGATGAGATTAAGATCATTTCTTACCTGGTTAGCTGCATACTGGATTCTTTCAAGTCTTAATTGCTGACGGGTAATGATTTCAACATGATAGACAAGCTGCTTCATATGTGCCCATATATAAAAGTCTAAAGGATTTACATCTGGGGAACGTGGTGGCCATGTTATTGGACCTTGTTGAGCTATCCATATATTCGGGAAATGATCATTTAACCAAGCAGTTACTTGTTTATGTTGTGGTGTACTATAGTAATGGTATCACATATTGTGAACAAGATTAAGTCCTACGTCATTAAGAGGTTGTTTTGTAAGAACATTTTATACAGATCTACATTTAAATGGTCATTTATAACATATACAGGTAGTATATTACTGGCAAAGATGCAACCCCACACGATTATAATAAAACGTCGCACAATCGTCTTGATTTAATTGCTTGCGGATTTTCTAATTCCCAGACATGTTTATTATGATTAATATTTATGCCGTCTCGTTCCTAGTAAAACACGATTCATCAGACTACATGATGAAATGAATCTATCATTTTGGGCATGCTGTTGAAGTAACCAGCAAGATAATTAAGTCAAATCGTTGAGGAGCATCTGTAGCATATAACACTTGTACATTTTGGTGACGAAAAAGAAACATTTCTCCGTTTACATGTCACACAATCCGGTGATAAATGAAGATTACTTACTGAATACTAATTGAAGAGTTGTCAATGACAGCATCTATTTTATCTTCTTCCTTTTTTACATTCATTTCAGTAGGACGAATAGCCATTTTTGGAGCGGGGTTACCTTATTCTCAAAGACGAAATGATGCACTAAAGACTGCTTGAGTAGGTTGATGTCTATTCGGGTATCTTCGTCGGTATTCTCGGACTGCATCTCTGTTGAATACCTCCAGTTGTAAATATATGTATTTTTTATTTAACACTTTAACGCTATGTGTTAAATAAATAAACAAAATTTGATACATGGTGATTTTCCGGGTTGTTATGCCGTGACCTCGGTAACTGGTAGCTGCCAGAAACAGAGTTAAAATGCACATCCCTAGCATTAGCTGGGATACTTTACCTGCCCTGGTTGTTCTCCGGCTAGGCTCTGTGGGGACAGACCCGCTATCGGTGTCTCTGGGCCTGTCCATATATTGATTTCGGTTCCTACTGTTGGTATTACGACTGCTACGGTCGGAACCGCTTCTCGGATACTGGTGGTCCTCCGAGGCGTTCCGTAGCCGCCGCTGTAACTGGTCGCATCCCATGCTTCCAAACGTTTCGCCGCTCTTCACTGTCGGCATCTTCAGTGGTGACTCTGCAAAAGCTTCGCCGCGACTGAGTCAGTCGAGAACAACCAGTGTAGGTAAAAATATCCCAGCTAATGCTAGGGATGTGCATTTTAACTCTGTTTCTGGCAGCTACCAGTTACCGAGGTTACGGCATAACAACCCGGAAAATCACCATGTATCAAATTACAGCACTGGCCGTGAAAGCCTAAAAACCACTATAAATAAACAAAATGACACAAAAAATAATTATTGCTGTAGCAACCATCATTTTTATTATGAGGCTGCTTTGATTGAAATATCAAATTATATTTTTCAAAATCCTTGGAATTTCCAAACAAAAACGAAAAATGTTTGAAATTAATCCTGCTATCATGTATCAAAGTTTGTCATAGAGCTTGTAAGACTCTCTGTATAGAGGATATTTTAAAGTAAACTATTAAATATTCCTTTTTGATTTTGGCACATTTTCCAATAAATTACACATAAGAATAAGTTAGATCCAAGAGCTCTTTCTGTGGATATTTCAAATCAACTTTTAATTAAGACTGTACTTCAACGTTTTATAACTTATTGAAATTGGGGAATATTGCTGGGAAATGTATTTCAAGTCATGCGTCGGCAACTTCACATAACTCGATCCAATCATTTTCGTGATTAAAAACGAATTTACATGAAAGGGGATATTCAGTTGAGTAATTCTTTCCAGTTTTAAATATTGCACGCGTTTACTCCACTTTTAATTTCAGATAATTTGGACATGGCGGGCCTTCAGCACTCGATCAATACCGAAAACAACAAAAGGGACAATTTCGATAGCAGATTGGAATGCGATTGCAGCCCTATGTGCGCCTCCGTGGAATACAATGTGGAAATAACAGAAATCGATTACGACTGGTATAAAGAATTCGAATCGCTTGGATATGGAAACATGGATGACGAAGAGTAAGGGTCTTGTTTCATGTACAGTGTGTCTCACTTTAATTCTGAAAAAAAGGCCCAGATAAATTATGAGCAAATATTTCAGGGGGGGTACGGCAAAAAATAAGACACAGCTTTCATAAAATCATAGGTCAACAAGGCATTCTAAGGGAACTAGAGATGTTTAGAGGATCGGTCCTAAAAATGATGTTTGTTCAACACAGGGTGAGTCATTAATAATGGTACATAGCTTAAAAACAGATTGTTAACGTCAAAAAAAGCCATTGAGCCCAACATGCCTTATTCAATTGTTGCTCATATTCGTTATACAGGGTGTGGATCAAATATTTTCGATTTTTCTCTATTTTAAGAACGTATAGACCGATCATTTGTATATTCAAACAGTGTTGAGGTCACGGCTAGGGAGCGGTAGTTATACTCTACTGTCGATGTAAAAATATGTCTAACTTTTTGTATTTTACACTTTTGAGCTTTTTAATAAGAAAGCCACCCTCAATTCTAAACAGAAAAGAAATACCTGTTACAAATGGATAAACTCAATCGATTTCGACAAACAGACGATTTAAGTTGTTGAGATTCGGCGGGAATTAAATTAGAAATTTAGGGAGTTTTAAGGTATCAAAACTGAATTAATAATAAGACGGACACCGCAGCAATTGAAAATTTTATTATGCATATCTTAACAAATTATTAATCATAAAATATTCTCGAAGTGACCACCAGCGACTTCAATGCACTTTCTTAGCCTCTTGGTTAAATTTTGTCTGACGTTGAAAAAAGTCTTATGTTGCTTGATAATATTAACCGATTCTTGGATCTTTTCCCACAGTTATTCTTGACTATTAATTATGTCTAACTAAAGCTTTAACATAGTCCCAAAAGTAAAATTTCAGCGGATTTAAATCACGGCTACGTGCAGGCAAAGGAACTTCGCTGCTGCGTCCAATCCAACGGTGCGGAGAATTTCTATTAAAATAATCTCTTACTCGTCGGGGGCAGGTGAATCATTATTATGCAAAAACAAGAAGTTCTGCCGTACTGTTAAGGGAATATCTTCAAAAAGCAGTGGCAAATCATTAATTAGAAAATTTAAATAACATTTCCTCTTAATTGGACGTAGTAGTATGAACGGCTCACAATATTATCGGAGAGAATTCCACAACAAAGATAATAATAATAATAATAATATCTCTACCCCTCATTCTGATCACAGGGATTGGCCCAGAAGTCGGAGACTTGTGCGGGAGAGGGGGCGGCATATTATTATTAAGCAGGCCGCATTTGCGCCCAGGAACGACTTACGTTGGTAGGCCCTAACCACTATTCAGTGCAGGAATGAGGAAAACCTGAAAAACCTCATTAATTAGGGGGGTGGTCAAATATCAACCGGCATCAATCTCTCACATTGACCCAAGCTAACATTATTCCACCCTACCATACCCACAGAGAGGGTGTCAATCCTCTCCACGAATATAGCTTATATACGGTCTACCGGCAGCTGGGCTCGAACCAACTCCGTCTAGTCACCTCGATTCAAGTACTAACGCCTTAAACCGCGCGACCACTGATCGATTGATACAGAACTCTTGCTGAAAATGTACTTCTCTTGGCATGAGGATTTTCTAGTTCCCTAGAATGACTATTTCTCCAATTAAAAATACCTCGCCGGGTAAATGTGGCTTTGTCTGTAAATGTTATTTTATTATAAACTGCTGGGTCATCATTTTGTTGTTGGCTAGCTAAATGGTCTTGTGGCGTTAAATGTTGGATTGGAGTAAAATAAGAAGGATATAATTTTTCTTTGTGGAGTATTCTGCTAACGGAAGAATGACACCAGTAGTTGCCGAAATTTGACGTGTGCTTGTACGTGTGTTTTCAGTAATTCGCACTAAAACATTATCTTCTTGGTCCGCTGTTAATATTTTTCGGCCTTCCCACGTCTCTTTTCGGACGAAATGATTCTGTTTCACGTAATCTGCCCTAGAATCTCTTAAATAGTCTATGATCGGCTTGTCTGTTATCTCGATATAATTCCAAGTACCTCGCTGCTGCACGGCGATCACAAATATTCTCTTGGGCATATACATATATCATGTTTCTTATTTCAATATTCGAAAAATTATTATGACGTTGCATTTTAAATATTAAAAAATAACAATAAAAAACAGTACTGCCTAATCTATGAATTAAGTGGCATTGACAGAAATAATATGGTATTGTAGTGACAGCTGCCTACTTATCCACGCCTACTACTTTGCAAAAAACAATTTTATAATTTAATTCCCGCCGAATCTCAAAAACTGAGATCGTCTGTTTCTCGAAAACGGTTGAGTTTATCGATTTGTAACAGGTATACCTTTTCTATTTAGCATTGAAGGTAGTTCAATAGTTTCTTATTCAAAAAATGAGAAGTGGAAAATACAAAAAGTTAGACATATTTCACATCGACAGTTCAGTATAACCAGCGTCCCCTAGACGTGACCTCAACACTGTTGCATAATCGTAATTGCCAGTTCAAAAAACATACGACTACAAATTTTCAAAACAATCGTCGCTTAACACCCTGTAGAATGAAAAGCAGCAACAATTGAATATGGCATTTGGGCGCAATCGCTTTATTTTGACGTTAAAATTCTGTCCTTAAGCTATGCTATGTACTATTAATAATGACTTACCCTGTATATCGAAACGGTTTGAAATACACTATGAAATTTTAAAAACTTAATCAGCTTTTTGTCCTCAATTTGAAATTTTGGGCATTATTTTATTCAAAGGTGTATCAAACAGGGCCGACTTAGGATATTTTTAGTTCTAAATTTTTATTTGAAAGTGTTTTTACAATTGGACAGCAGACATTCAAAATCTTATGCTTTTTACATTAAGCAGGTAATCTTGTAAACAAAAATAAAATATACCATAAAAAACCTGCTTTTCCGATTTACAGTCAAATGGAAAACGATCTGTTCAATTCATGAAGTTCATATCATACACACATATCGCATCGAATAAAGCTTGCTACAGACTATGTGTGCATTCGCAATTCGTAATGCGCGATGCGTGGTTTGTGACGAAATCGTGAAAAGTGTGTAGGGTCTTGTTCGTTAAAAATCCATTCATAAAAACCCTACACACTATGCACAATTTCTATACAAATCACATATTGCGCATCACGAATCGCGAATTCTAAGGCTTGCTACAGACTACGCGTGCATTAGCAATTCGTTATGCGTGATTCGTGATATATGAGGAAGTAGTGAATAGTATGTAGGGTCTTGTTTGTTAAAAACCCATTCATAAATACCTTACACACTATATGCACGAATTCCTTCAGTTTGCAAAGCGGTTAAAAGAATTGACAAGGTAGACATAATTTTGATTTGTCAATTGTAAACAGTAATAATCCGCATATTTATTCGTCGTTGTAGCTTAATTCCAAAATTACATTTTAGATAAATATCAGATTAAGACGGTTTCATAAAATATTGATTTAGTCTCTAATGGTGGTTTTTATGAAAAAAATAGTATACTAAGTATATCATTTTTATAAAAGGGATCCCAAAGTATATATATTGCACACCACTGACTTTTTCTGGTGCGCTGAAATTATTTGTGCCAGTAGAGGTACACTTTATTTTATATAAAGTTTTCAAACAGGTGGTTTTCAACCCATTTCTTCATGAAAAATGAAAAAAAGTCAACTTGACACCCTGTACATATCTGAAAACCGGTTTAGATTTTGATCAAAGTCTCATTATTTGTTCGTTCTATGTATTCCAAAATTTTTTCAAAATTAAAGTGAAACACACCATATAGTCTGTGTTGCTTCTTCCGTTGCTGTTCATTATTTAAGTAAAAATAATTGGCCTCTTTATTTATAAATATAGGGAAAAGTTTAAATGGCAAAAGTTTCGTACAGTGTTCAGCATTCGCTAGCACGAAATGATCCAATTATATATATGATACGAACTTTGCGCTGCGATGAGTTTGGAATCATGATATTTTGTATACGCTTTCAAACTTTTAATGCATTAAGATAAACCTGCTTTGTAACGTCATCATACTTTTGTATTTACTTGACATGATATCTGTCGTAAACGTAAAAAATTAAATCAGATACATTTGTTTTGACAAAATGTGCACTGGCGTAGGTCTCGTATCTATGTCATGACGGAAGACATATCTTAAATAAAACTATAACTTTTATGTCGATATTTGAAAACTTGTTTCAGACCTATTCGATTTAATTTAACATATGATGAACATATTAAAGTAATAATATTTAATTTTTCTATAAAACCATAGTTACCTCCTTTTTTACTCACTTTGGATATATCCTGCAAAAACGAAAATCAAATGGTAACATATCAGTAAAACACACACATTAGATTAATTTTCGAAAATTAAACAAATATTTTCAAAATGTTAATCATGTAATCATGTATTTTAATATCTATGACGTAAATTGTAAATAATTAAATTAATAATAATTTTGGTGTGAGTCAGGATATTTTAATTATTTCAGTTTCACAGGACACTGAATTGTACATACAAAAAAAGTAATGCAAAATCCATCAAATAAATAATTACCGACAAAGAATGTAAATATATATGTATATTTCGAGAGGTTTTGGATTTATTGGGAACAAGGTTCGATTCTTTTATACCACAAAAATTAAAATCTTCGATTACTAAGAATAACGTTACGTTTCGTTTCTGATCAGGAACTTTATCAATCTTTTTATTCAAACAAAAATTACAACATATTCATAACCTGCATGAGAACAGCTATATTAATTTAATATCAATATTAATTAATTAGATGACACACAACATGATTTTTTTTATAATTTAATACTTTACAAAAAGAAATTGATCTGGAATATTTATAAATAAGAATTTTAAACATGTAAAAAATTAAGTGAAAATCATTTACATGTTTATAACATTAGCTTTTCTCCATTTATTTAAGTATTTTGGCAGTTGCAAATAAAAAATCAAGTTAAACTAATTGCCTCATAGATCATTCCTTTACCATTTTAGCGCTAGCTTTAATGTAGATGTTTCTGTTTTTGTTTTCAAAATACTAAAATAGTTTATAAGAAAAGAGCAAACTGAACTACCAGAACATTATCGCTAGGCTAGGCCGAAGGATCAACACTTAAGGCAATTTCGTTAAAAAGGTCAGTTGAACGTCTATCTATGAGAACTGCCCTCAATTGTGATGATATTAGATTACATTGTTAAACTTAATCGCTATGACATTATTGCTGCAATTAGAGAACAGAATGAGGCAGAAAGACGACAAGAATAGGGTGCTGCAGTTATGAGTACAGTAAGGCAATTTGTAAAGCAATATTTTCATATAAGATTTCAATTTACCTTCCTGGTTATTTAACATTTTTTATTATTATTAGCCACTATAATTATAGACTTTTTAATAGAAAATAAATGTAGGATATAATAAATAATAACACTGTTTTTCACAATAAAAATAAACATAATTGCAACAAAGTTTTTTTTCTTTACTAACTGTAACAGAATTATGACTGCAAATAGCACTTGATCCTGTTTCTTTTACAATATGTTGCATGTGGGATATTTTTCAATGATATTTAACATTTACTCCTCAGTAGCTACGTTTTGTGGAGGTCTATGTATACCACGAGTTTGCAAGCGCTGGCGCTGTGGGACCATATAAACCTCTCACCGCGACAGAAACTTGTCCAGATTCGCAATAAATTATCAATATGTCATGTAGCTTATGCTAATTAAAATGTTATATTTCTGTTTGGACACACAACATCAAACAAGCACTAGACAATTACAAAAATAATGGTTCAGTATGACAAGGAAATCACTAAACCAAATGACATTACGATCGACAAATACCTAGTACAACTTTTTTGTCAGATTAACAGGTGACTAATTGCAATGTTCTCGCACTATGTAATTTATTAAGGGTGAAGTATAATTAGCAAATTACAAATAACTTAAGTTAATAGTGCAATTTTGTAACATCATTTTCTGATCTTTGAATAATACTAACTTGTCTATGATTTAATATGTTTGGAAAATGTTTAGGATTAGTATGAATTAGCTTTGAAGAATTGTGAAATGTGACTGGGACTGATTTTTAACATAATATCTGTAGTGCTTAAATTATTTCCGGAAATATTTTCGAGGTCATGAATATTTTAAGAAAATTATAATTTTCAACGAGGAAAAATATTTTTTTACTGTTTAAGAAAGGTATTTTAAGCTAATATATATCAAATCTCCTACAATTGCTATCAATGAAGTCATATGTATGTTCTCTGATACCAAACATCTAGGTATGCTAATGAACAATTCCACAGACAAAGCTCTATTCAATAATTATCTAAAGAAATTAATCTAAATTTACTAACCTGGTTTAATGAAAACACTTTATGGTGTGGGAACTCAAAATTTAACCACAATAGATGAGATCTGACCTATTTCTGCATTTTTAGGATTGCTTCATCAGGTGGCCTCCTTTAAATTGAGTCAAATATCTAACTATAAAAATTATTATATACTCGCGACAAGAATTCAGACGACTTACGTCATACGAACAAATGAATAATTAATTATATTTTGTCTGTGGAATTGATCATTAGCATACCTAGATGTTTGGTATCAGACAACATACATATGACTTCATTGATAGCAATTGTAGGAGATTTGATATATATTAGCTTAAAATACCTTTCTTAAACAGTAACAAATGTTACAAAAGCTAATAATAAAGAATATATGGGTAGATATTGTGGGTGTAATTCAACGCTGGTTGGGGCTCTAGCCCACAGAGCAGTTGGTTTCACACAATATTGTTAATACCTGATAATATATAAAGAGGAAAAATATCTGAATAATTTAATTTAAGCTTGAGGGATATTCAGTAAGAAAATTTAACATTAAACTATTTATTAATTTGAAGATACAAATGAACATAACTGGATACATTTAGATTTAGTAATTGAAAATAATTACATGTAGAATATAATACATAAATATAAGAATTTACTGTTTTTATTTGTTTTAATTTAAAAACTCAAGAATGCTACTAAAAACTCAAGAATAAAAAATAATTAAAATATCAAATTTCAACAAAATATGAATCTATGCATAAATCTCAAACAATTTCTAGTTTAAAACAAGCAGTTTGCTCTAAGGAGAATAAAAATGTTAGGACATTTTTTAAATACCATGACAACGAAATAAAATACAATCTTCTAACTGGTTAGAAAACGTTGGACTGAAATTATCCATATACAGGGTGTCTGGAATATGAGCGTCATAATTTTAAGGGCCTATATATCTAACTAAAAGCGATAAAAAACTCTTATGGAAAAAATAAAAATACGACTGCAATAATATGTAAAACTATGCTACGAAATTACAAAGTAAGGTACAATTAAGGTTAAGTAAAAGCACCTGTAACGTTCGACAACGTTGTAGTGTCAGGCTGCTGGTAGTAACCTAAAAGTAATACCTATTACACATAATGCGTACAGCTAGTGCGATTCATTTTTGTTAAGTTTTTCATTAATGTTTGTGCGTACATAAACAAAAGTGGAACAACTTATAGTAACCATAACCAGCTGCATGACATAGAATTTATGAAGAATCTAGGCAATACTCTCTGGCTACTAGAAGTTTGTACGGTAAACGCTTCTTGCAACAAACAGAATACATTATAAACACATGTAACTATTATTCTGTGTTGTGAAAAGAGCTCTAAGAAAACCATTCACAGTAGTACCTATGTTTAAGTGTATCTATTTGTATTTATTATGTATAAATACAACAATCCTAAGATAGTATGTGAGCAACGTTGTCATATATTCAAGACCTGTTTGCTGTCATAATTCTATTCAGAGGAAAAAAATTGTCGTCAGTCAAACATGTTTTGTTTAGTACAACTTATCATATGGCAAAATTAAGGCACTAATATTCCGGACACCCGGTATTATTAGCTTTTTAAATGTGCAAAGGTACAGTACAGTTTTATAACTTCGAAGTATATTAAAAATGTTTTCTTTATTATTTTTCTCACGTTACAGTTGATAAATATTCGGATCATTCCATGAATTCTTTAAAAATAACCAGTAATATCTATATTTAGGTATTGTGGATATTGGAAAATATTATTTCATATTTTTTTCAGGATATTGTAAGTATTTTGTACAATCTTATTTGTAAGTTTTGTTGTTATAAGATACATGTAGCATAAACTAAATTTGGTTGATGTTATAACAAGCGAAATCAAAAAGAAAATTTAAATATTGCAAAAACTAATTGCTTGAAAGACAGAGACTTTTCAAATTCTAGTAATAACAGTGAGAAACCACAAAGATAGTCAGCATTATAATGGTAAGGTGAATCCGGGTACAGGATATTTGCTCACTGAACTTAAATATATTTCATATAAATGTCGTGGAAACCTGTCGTAGGATTTACGCTATTGTGCTTCTCTATAGGATTTTAAATGACAAAATTAATTGTCTTGAAATCCTGCAGCTGCACTTGAATAATATTTGCAGTTTCCTCTCTAGAATGTTCTAACTTCTAACTGAATATAGCTACAATATTTCTACATCAAAGGAATAATTATAATTTAAAAATCGTTGAATAAATTACATTCCTTCTAAAAAAAAAAATATGTATTACTAAGCTACTTATAATAATTAAACATTACCCTTTGGGTGCAAATTAATATGAGATTGGTTATATGAAACACAATAATAACATTTGCTTAGATAATTAGCATAGTAATAACACAAATAGTTTAAAAACTATGATAATACACTATGATATAAGACATTGAAATATGTTACTTAAGTTATTCGAGAAAACAAGATAAGTTCCTATATTTATGCTCTGCCCCCTTGCGCATTTATTTCAAATTTTCTATAGTTTCCTAAAAGATTATGTTCCAAAAAAGTTTTTTATGAGAGTCATGGGGCTTTATGAAAAAATTAAAATAACTTTTTTCTCTCTAGAACTGCTTGTCCGATTTGTATGCCAAAAAGATATGCCATGGAATTTTATAGGACAACACTGGAAAAATATTACTAATTTATTTTCAAAAAAGAAACTGGTAAAACAAATTTCAACATTTTTTATATAGGATATACTACAAATACTATTACCATGTTCTACCACAAACTGATTTGCGGTATTTCATAGTTTACAACAATGAGTTGTAGCGCAAATACAGGGTGTCCCAAGTTTCTAGTTGTTAATTCCGTTTTCCTGATGGAGGACCTTGAATTTAAAAAATCTGTATTTTATTAATACAATAAAGTTTGAATATTTGTACTGAAAGAATACTTCACATCATTAGCGTACAAGTTTAGGGAGTTCAAGGGTGAAAAAGGTCCCATACCTACGTTACTGGCTTTAGTTCAAAAATGTTATTTACGTCAAAATATTTACCTTTTATTATGATTATTGTATACTAAGTTTGAAGGAAAAATATTTATTTGTTTAATAAATAAAATATATTTTTTAAAGTTGACTTTAAGTTATAAACTAGTTGCGTAATAAAACCCAATGATGGAATGCTATGCCGAAATACAGTTATAAAAGCTTACCTGTCTGGACACTTACCTAAATTCATGAACCTATCACCAAATAAGCACTTTAGGTAAAAATTTAATATGAAGTACCTCTACTAGTTTAAACTATTCTATCTGCTGACGAAGTTTGTAGCATTATTTTTGTTACATCGTGTAATCAGACGGAACCGGCGCGGTCAATTATTACTATTTTGTATGGATTTTTTTGAATTATTTGAAGGTTAATTTAAAGAAGATATTACGCTACTTACACTTAAAACAGTATTATATTGATATGAGATTGATTATTTGAGATACAAAAATAACATTTACTTAGGCAATTTGCACGATAAGAACAAAAACAGTATGAAAAACATTTATATATATTGGATAATGCAATTTTCTATAATCAATAACACTACTTTATAATCAACTAAAAAACATTATTTTATGAACTTTAAATATTCAAAAGTGTTTTGTTCAATTTATTTTCTTCGTTTCTGATGAGAGTAGTAAATTTTGAGCTACACTGTATACGAAGGTATAAATATAATATGAGATAAGAAATTAAAATACTTTGCTCGTATTATTCGAGAGAATGGCGAATGCGCCGCTGTAAATTACTTCTAAAATAAAAATTAAATTCGTCAAATGTTTAACTTCAGAGTCCGTTCTCTGTACACTCTTCGGATAGCGCTCCGGGGTCGGGTGCACGGGCGTTACGGCTGGAGGCGGAGATTATCGCTCTCCCACTACAATGACTTTACGGTGGACGTATCTAGAATATTTAGATTTAGTGGAGTAAAATCGGCTAGCAATTATGCCGTTTTGTTTTTAAGAAAATATAACCATCTTGTAGAAGAACATTTTTAGTATCGAAAATGGACAACTTTTTTTTAGAAGGGCCGCATTTTACAAAAATAAAATCAAATTATTTGACAATTATTACGTTTTTCGTTACATCGCGCTTGCAAATCAACCATTTTACTTATGTTCGTAGGTTTTTTTACAGCTCACGGTACACACAAATTTTTAATAACTTAACGCCTTTTTGAAAAATATTGTTCCAAAGTCGGCCCAGCAAATTTGTGCATTACAAACTTATATTAATTATTTACTATTGATATGTAGTTATATCGAGCAAATGTAGTCAAAACTATAAAAAAGTTTTTGAAAAACAGTTTCTTTTCAAGAAACTAGCGTTGTGTGCCGTGTGCATACTTGTGATGCAGAAGATGATTTCAGAAATAGAACAGCGCAATAATTCGACGGGTTAAAAATATCTATACAGGGTATCCCAACGAAAATTTGACCCCCCCTATAATTGGAAAACCGAATAATATTTCAAAATTCGCCGAGACCCGTCGATTTTTGTTTTTGGAGGGAGCTTTTTTGACAGTCAAGCTAACTCGATATGTTCATCCCCCTAATGCCTAGCAACCCCAACATATAAATTTCAAATGCAACTACGCCACTTGTGGCACATCATTTTAAAGCCATTTTCATTGCGAATACAGTGACGTACCGTTTTTAGAAATCGGTTGAGATTTGACAGAATTATTGGTTACAAACGAAAAGATGACAAACCAACTTACGCGTAGTAATTTCTACACAAATGCCCACCACTAATAAGTTTTTCATCTACTACACATGACCGCATTACCTAATTGTTATTGATGTGTCTATCAGTTTATAAAAAAGTCAGAAATAAAATAAAAAAGCTGAAGCAAATAATAAATCAGATTTATTTGATGAATTGCTCAAAATGACCCCCGTTAACTTCCAAACAATAATGCAGTCTGTTTTCAAATTCTGTTCGAACATTATTAAAGACATCCGCAGTTATTAATCGGCATTCTTCTACAATTCTCTGACGTAGCACTTGCAACGTTTCCGGCTGAGCGGCGTACACTCGTGAATTTAAATGACCCTATAGAAAAAAGTCCAAAGGGGACAGATCCGGAGATCTTGGTGGCCATTCCACGGGACGTCTTCTGCCAATCCAATGCCCCGGGAAATGGTCATCCAAAAATTGTCGCACAACAGCAGCATAGTGCGGGGGCGCACCATCTTATTGGAAGGTTATTTCATTTTCTAGTAAATTGTCGTCACTTCCTAAAATCTCTGTTATCCTAGGATCAATTGTACTTTCCAATAATTCTAGATAGGTGTTGGATGAAAAATGATCCAACAAGATGGTCGCCCAAAATGCCTGCCCATACATTCAATTTTTGTGGTGTCTGAGTATGAAGTTCCCTGATCCCTAAATGCGGATTAGTATCACTCCAATAACGACAGCTGTGTCTATTCACTTCGCCATTCAACATAAATGTGCATTCGTCGGAAAAACCCTTATTGTAGAGAAGATTTGGATTCAGTAGAAGTTGTTCACTAAACTATTCGCAAAATTGGTTACGGCGATCAAAGTCATCTTCATGTAACTCTTGAACCAGCGTCATCTTAAATGGATGAAACTTGTGTTTTTTCAAATTTCGATGAACACTGGAACGGGATACGCCAGAAGCTTGAGACACAGTTGTAATCGATTGCTTATTATCCATCTGTACATGACCCAAAACTGCCACTTCAACTGCTTCATTTCGAACTGGCCCAATTACTTCACGTTTCTTGTTTAAAAGCGAACCTGTTGCAACAAATTTGTCAATCAGGTGTTTAACGTACTGGTGGTTTACATTTTTCAGGATGATTGGCATTAAAAATTCGTGCTGTAGCTTTAGCGCAATCGTGATTTCGATAATAAATTGCAACAATTTCTACTCTTTCCGCGATAGAATAAACCATTTCGAACACACGTTAATACTTTCAATAACGGCTGAAACTAACGATTTCTTGGTCACAAGCAAAAAACACCGACTTTATTTGTAGTACTGATTTTTTGTTATTTTGAAAATATCTGAATTCCTATAAACTTAAGTATCTTCTACTAATAACTATTTTGGTATCTAGTTTTATTTGCTTCAGCTTGTTTATTTCATTTCTGACTTTTTTGTAAACTGATTGACACATCAATAACAATTAGGTAATGCGGTCATGTGTAGTAGATGAAAAACTTATTAGTGGTGGGCATTTGTGTAGAAATTACTACGCGTAAGTTGGTTTGTCATCTTTTCGTTTGTAACCAATAATTCTGTCAAATCTCAACCGATTTCTAAAACGGTACGTCACTGTATTCGCAATGAAAAGGGCTTTAAAATGATGTGCCACAAGTGGGGTAGTTGCATTTGAAATTTTTAAGTTGGGGTTGCTAGGCATTAGGGGGATGGACATATCGAGTTGGCTTGACTGTCAAAAAAGCTCCCTCCAAGTACAAAAATCGACGGGTCTCGGCGAATTTTGAAATATTATTCGGTTTTCCAATTATAGGGGTGGTCAAATTTTCGTTGGGATACCCTGTATTTTCATAATGAGAAAAACATATATATTATGATTGTGTTTAATATTGTATTATTAAATTTAATTGTCTTCACCGATATCGAAAACTAATAGTTACAAACAGTGCATTAAAAACATTTACTACAACATTTATTTTCATAAGTTTCCGATACAAGGAATAACATTACCTGGCTGTACCGCACTGTTTTACTCAATATTAACTTAACTTATATTAATTTCTTATAATATTGCCTCATGGGGTGCAAAAACTTTCTAGCAATGAAAATAAAAGCATCGAACTCCATAAAATCGATTATTTCAATAGTCTCAACTGAGAACGTATAGATTATAAGTGATATCTTTGAACTCCGGTCCTGCCCGCATTTACCAATTTCTAAACCCATCCCACTGAGTGAAACATAGGTGGTTGCAGCATTTAAAATATATTCTTTTGTGAAGTTGTAGACGTTCGGCATTTAGCATAGAATTTTGAGTAATTTTTATCAATTTGATATAATTTTGATATCGTTGCAAAGCTAAAAGACAGACTTACTTCCCTCGTGTAACCAATTTTCGATTTAAGCGTTTATTTTTAAGTAAATAAATTGTAAATATGACGATTTCTCGCACAGTTTACTCTTCAAATTTAAATAATTAAAAACTAATTTTGAAAAAAATATTAAACAGCAGCCTCAGGACACAACATTGTCTTTCGATTGTTTTTTTATTTGGACCGCTGTTTTTTCGTTGTCTAAATAAGTGCTATGGGCCGAGCGTAAAAATTCGGTTTTTTCAAGCGCGCGACGAACTCTTAAAAAAGAAGTGATTGCCTGACCAGTTATTTATTAAATTTGTCGCTTTTAAATCGTTCGGCTTAGGTTAAATCCGTCATACCTCAGTTACCAAATTGAAATATTAGATTTGTATTGCTTTTAAAAACATCTGGCTCGCGTTATTGTGAAGCTTTTTGAGATTTGAAGTAAAAGGTGGCGCTATTCTACAGACAAGTACGTCTTGTAAGATTATTATTCAAGTTATTAGATTTTAGCCGTCATCACTCAGTTATCAAATTTAAATTTGTATTGCTTTTGAAAACATCTGGCTCTCGCTGTTGCGAAGCTTTTTGAGATTTGAGATAAAAGAAGGCGACATTTTACAAACAAGTAGCAGGAGTGTCATTCAAGTTATTACATTTTAGGCAAAAAGAAGAAAGACTCTATCTAGAATTGAACAGAAAATTTTAAATATGATCATTCTTCATCATCCTTTAAAATAGCTAGTCTCATGTCATAAAGTTGATATTATTATTTACACTTTAAAGAGTTATGACTTTGTTTTTGTAGATAACGCTATATTGTGAGATAACGCTCTTAATAAATAACTATAGTTTTCATATGAGAAAAATTAAATGCATGAAAATAAAGAATTATTTAAAAAAGTTTTTAAATTTAGGCTTGTTGCCATTATCGAGTTAATGCTTATAAATTTAACCTAATTCCTTGCATTGATCTAATTTCATTTAATTAATATACAGAGTCGTATAAGTGTATACAAAAAGTTCAGGTACTTTCCTTGGTATTTGAGAAAGACCTTTCATATATTTTTTTACTGGAGTTTCTCCTAAAAAGTTACAGCTTCTTAAAGGAGTTTTTTTTTTAATTTTTTCTCAAAAACAGTTATATATAAACAAATAAATTTCAACAGAAAAATAATACTTATAAAATGATACTGCAAACGCATAAATTATAAAAAATGTATTAACTTATTTTGTAATAAAATGTGTTATTATTTTGAACAGGAAAGAAGTGATTATTGCTAGACACTATATCATGATAATAAATATAATAATGTCACGGATTTCCCAATCCGTCTTTTCTTACTTCCACTTACTACCCTTATTTAATTAATCGCTATCTAAATCGCTTTGATATCTCTAACTAAACACTTCACTTCAACACTGTAATACAAGACTTATACAAGACTAACTAACTCGGCCGTTTATTCTTCTTTTATAGACCCAACGAATGTTCCAGAGCATTTCTAGACCCATTTTCTCGAACGACTGGAACGCTTCTCGTCGTTTCCACAATTTTCCAGCAACGCCTCGATTAACAGCATGTTGTTTGTTTACCAGAATGGCGTAGGGGCGATCGGGACAATCTTAGGCAATTCGCGGTGCCACAGTCGTCGGTTTGGGAGTGAGTGGGGCAAATTCCGTGACAATAATTACAGTTTTCATCTGACAAAGAGTTAAACCATTGAGAAAAACACAAGATTTAAAAAAGTTTCCATGAATTTAGGAGTGAAATTTTATTTTACTCGTATATATCAAGTTTTTGCTACTAATCCAGCTTTTCTATTGTTTCCATTTCATTTAATAATAAATATATATGAAATGAATTAAAGTTTAGTTTGTCTACAAGGCGATTCATAAATACTTGAAAAAAAAATTAAGTACCTAAACTACATGTAGATTATATACCCAATTGTTTTCCTTGTATTTCGCTATATTTAAATAAGGCAGACAATACATTTATTGCATATTAAAAGTATTTTACCATTAAACTAATTCTCGTTTTAAATGTTACAGATATTCCAAGTCTCAGCTTGTGATATATTTCAAGTCCAGCCATTTTATCCCGTACGAGAGGAACGAGCTCTACGGCCACTTGGATTTTTTGGCAAATGTGGGGGGATTATTGGGCTTGTTTATCGGCATCTCCCTGCTCTCCTTCTTTGAAATAATTTATTTTTTAACCCTGAGGATCATATGTAATCTTAGGCTCTACAAAAACTGGTACGGAAAGGAAAACAAATAAAACTTTTCTTTTATAAATGTAGCGTATCGGGCATTTCACGAGAAAATATTTGTTAAATGGAAAATTTGCAGAATTTACGTGAATAGTTGAAAATATACTGTTATAATATGAAAAATCAAACTTTTATATTCCAGCATACAAATATTTTACATATTAACATGGAAAATAAATTATTGATATTTGCCTATCAGACTGACAAACACTATTACACTTAGAACTTCAAGGCGATTTAAAACTAGTACCATAAATTTAACTGCGTTTTCTAGACGTGTCTCCTTCGTTTCCGACATACATGGTGATGACGGTTTTTTATTAAAAATTCTCAAATGCGTAGAGATAAAATAATTACATTTGGCACAATCTCATAACTTTTCATGGCCTTTTCAAAATCTAAATAGAACTGAGCCCCAGTCGCGGATAAGCTATTGCAAAGTTACCACTGAAGATGCCGACAGTGAAGAGCGGCGAAACGTTTGGAAGCCACATAAGTCGTAATACCAATAACGGGAGCCGAAATCAATATATGGGCGGGATCAGAGGCATTAGTAGTGGGTATATCCCCCACAGAACCTAGGCCAAGAAAAACCAGAGAAAGTCAAAGAATTCAGGCTAATGCTAGGGATGTGCACTTCTGTTTCTGGCAGCGACCAGTTACCGAGGTCACGGCATAACAACCAGGAAAATCACTTTATATCAAATGATAGCACCGGCGGTGGGAACTTAAAAACCACTATAATCTACATACATAATGTTTAATTCCTATGATAATAGAGTTACTGTTATTGTAACATCAAAAATGTTCTAACATGTTGACTTTTATAACACTGGAAATATGCAAACTAAATTAATTAAAGTACTACATTGATTATTCATTCGCCATTTCTTTGTTGTTTCTTGACCATATTTATAGCTAGAGGAGCACTCTCACTTAAAGTCGTTGTTTGATAATCTAAATTTTTGTATAGCGTATCATTTCTCTTGCTAAGAAAATCTGAAATTTTATTTAAAATACCAAGGAAGTTATTAAACTTATAATTCTCCCCACCATTACCCGCTTTTACATGTACAGAGGGTAGTTTTCTAAAAGCACCTAATAATTTATCCTTCGTATATGTCTTGTTGGCATAAGGATATTCCGAAATTGGAAAATTTGTCGCAGTTTGATCGTTTATAGTTTCTACATCTTTAATATGGACTGTTCTTGGTGTTGATCCAGTTAGATAACAATGTATGTAATTTTATTATTCTCTGAATCAGTACTTTTAGAAGTTGGTTGTTGCCACTTTTGCGGTCTTTTTTGGAATTTTATTGATATTTAGTATGCGCCCAGATATTAAAATCCATTTTTTTTTAACTGTTGCCATCAACTTACCAATTTTCAGTAAAAAAAGCTGCAGGGTTACTTAGAAGAAGCGTCATTTTTATCATCGGTCCATACGCTGGCATGAAGCAATCAAAGGGAACATGCCACGTGGTTTTTTATATTTGCATTGAACAGATTTGAAAGCCACAATATTTTCTTTTCCGTCGTTTTGTCCAAGTGCTTGGACACTAGATCGAAAAGACGCTTCCCCAGTGCGCATGCAGAGCTTTTATTTATGAAAAATATGCATAGAAAAAGTTTCGATATTTTTGAAGCACCACCCTTCTTGTTTTATCCGCCCCAGGATAAACTGTGTTTTTTTTATTAGATTTTCAAAAAGAATTTGGAAAATACTAAAATCGTCATCAGAAACTAACCTTTCGCACCCTATATGTCAAAAACGAAGCGTTTTATGATAGAATATAGCCTTTTCGTCTTAATTTGGAGCCAAGGAAGCGCATTTAAATTTTTCGTACTACTTTTAGAATCGCCTTGTCTATTAAATTAATAGTAGAAACGTGTTTATTCTAAAATAAATTGTTCTACTGTTTCATATAATTCTTGTCATTAGTGCTTAAAATGAGTTTGTTTGTAACATACATGTTTCGTAAAATTTAGCGTCGGGTTTTCTGAAATGAACATTCTTTAAAAATATATACTTTTGGAGATATATAAAGTGTCTATAAGAAATATATACAATTTTTATAGTTTCTAAATTGATGCAAATAATCAACTAATTAGGAAATGTGGTTTAATGAAAAACATTAATAACACAGAGTGTCCAGAATTTAAACAGACACACCAAGATAGCAAACTTTAGGGATGATTTCATATGGATTTGGCAATGCTTCTTAAGGGATGTAGAGCTCTTTGAAGTTGGTCCTTGAACTTTTTTTTATTGTTCTGATTACTGTAAGTAAAATTCTACAAAAAGTTGGAATTTTGTATTAAATAATATCACAACTGGCATAAATTGTAACAAAAAAAACGATTAACAAAAATAAACAAACCTCAATTTAATAATAGATGCTCTATATGGCGGCTGTTACTTTCAAAGTGATTCTAATTTTCTGTAAAAAGATTCCTCTCTTAGGAAGCATTTTTTGATAATATATTGATATCATACTGATATGAAACTCTCTCTAGAATTTGATGTCTTTGTCTTTCGGTTTACTTTTCAGACCCTGCCACAGAAATAACATTAACAAATAATCTTGTGGAACTAGTTGTAATGATACTACTCTGTATGTCACAAACAAAATTCACTTAGTAATTCAACGTAACTGCACGTACGAATATGTTTATCTTTCTTATTATATTTTGTATTATTCACTGTAAATTTGTGTCTCCATCGATTGCTAAATCACAGCGGTCGTGCTTTAAGGCGACGTGATTTGGTAGACTATGGTCTGTCTATTACTTAATTGGTTTGTCTGTCCATTGGTGTATCAAAATATATAGATTTGGTATATGTCATACCCGAATAGATGGATATTGATGGATACAGTAATATAACTTGCCATCTGCTAGTGAATGTATTTCTTTAATATTTGCAATTTTACTGAAAATAAATAGTATAAAGTAAGTTACTTTATTTATAAGTAGGTATGTAACAGAAGGTTGATATTAGTAATAATTTGAATGTTTAGGTATGTCTTAACTATATATCCATGACTGAATAAATAAAATATACAGTGCATCCATAAAGTAACGCATATATTCATTATTACCTAAATAAACGATATTAAAAATTCCCGAAACAGGTCGATTTTGATTTTAATTTACTGTTTTTTTAAATAACAGTTTAATATTCAAGGTGACCTACCTTCGAGTAATAATAATAATAATAATAATAATAATAATAATAATAATAATAATAATAATAATAATAATAATAATAATAATAATAATAATAATAATAATAATAATAATAATAATAATAATAATAATAATAATAATAATAATAATAATAATAATAATAATAATGCATTTATTGCCCAACAGTAATCCATTTATAGAGCAATTGTACAAATCTTTAGTAACTTGTAACTACATGGGTGAAAAATATATCTTATACAAACATAAAACAACAAAAACACAAGGCTATACTAGAATAATTCTCTAAATAATAAGTAATGTATAAGTAATTTAAGACAGAATTTATAAATTATGAATTTGCTGAATATAACCATATATAACTTAACTATACTATAAACTATATATAACTATAGGTTTATAACATAAATAATTAAAGACAAAATTTATAAAAAATAGTTATGCAGAACACTACGTTATGAATAGCTAAAACATACACTTTTCAGTTCCGAAATACTGCAACAAAAAATATCGCGCATATCAGAAACTCTATTAGCATTATTGCACATCATATTAATTGGTGCCTTTAATAGAATATTAGTATGAGCTCTTTCACACAAGAAAGTATTGTGATATCTAGAATTTACTCTAGGAACAAGAATGTTTAAATAGGATAGTAACACAGGACTATCAATTTTTCCATGTAAAAGTTTGTGCAAAAACAAAACAGAGGCCTGAAATCTACGTTTCTCCAAAGAAATGAAATTAAAAGTGTGCAGCAACTCAGGATAATTACATCCTCTCATAGGATATACACCATTTATTCTAAAACTTAAAAATTTTAAAAATGACTTTTGGACTCTTTCAATAATTAGAGAATAGTGGATATAGATAGGATTCCATATGAGGCTCGCATACTCTAATTTGCTTCTAACAAGACTAAAATATAAGCATTTTAAAGCTGATGTATCTTGAAAATTTTTACAATTTCTTATAATAAATCCAAGTGCACGAAATGCTGAATTGACAATTGTGTTAATGTGATAATTAAAAGTAAGTTGTGTGTCAAAATAGATCCCTAAATCTCTAAGAGTTTCACAACGTTCCAAAACTGTACCATCAATACTATAGGGATACTGAATATTGCTGAATTTACGGCTAAAAGTTAGAATTTTACATTTTGATGCATTTAAGTACAATTTATTTTCTTCACACCAACTTTCCAAAATGTAAATTTGTCCTTGCAATATAAGGCAATCTTCAAGACTCGAAATAGATGAATATAGCTTTAAGTCGTCAGCAAACATTAAGACATTACAATTCAGCTTATCACACACATCATTAATAAATATTAAGAAAAGCAGAGGACCCAGATTGAACCCTGTGGGACTCCACTTGTAACTGAGTAAGTATATGAACAAAAACCATTATAGTAAACAAATTGTTGACGATTATGTAAATAAGACTTTAGAAGGGTTATATAAGTGATGTTAAAACCCAAACTTGAAAGTTTGCCAATAAGTATACGGTGACTGATTTTGTCAAAAGCCTTGGAGAAGTCCGTATATATCACATCTACCTGCCCACGCACATCTAAAGCATTACACAAAAACTGACTAAAAACTGCTAAGTTACTCGTAGTAGATCTGCAATTCATAAACCCATGTTGACAAATAGATATTTTGTTACTTGCAGCCATATAAATGCGGTTGTAAAGGACACTCTCCAAGACCTTTGCAATATTGTTCAAAATTGATATTGGTCTGTAATTGACAACTGAAGCACGATCTTGAGATTTATAAACTGGACAAATTTTCGCAATTTTCCAGACATCAGGAAAAACTGATGTCTTTAAGATCAAGTTAAAAATAGTTTGCAAAGCATATGTCAGCACCCTTAAGCAATCCTTCAAAAGAAAAGATGGAATTTTATCTGGTCCAGCAGTAAATTTATTTTTAAATTTTTTCCCGGCCTCCAAAATCTCAGCATCAGTTATCGGTTCACAATTAATTTGTATAATGTCATTGATACTACCTTCAAAGTTACCTCCATCAACATCAGGGGGAGAATAAACACTTTTAAAAAATCTACCAAAAGCATTCACTATTGAGAGGGGATTATCACACATTTCATTTTCATAAGTCATTTGACCAGGTATTCTAGATACATTATTTTTGTTATTTAAAAATGTCCAAAAATATTTCGGTTCATGCCTTAGCTTATTCTGAACGTTTTGTAAATACAGCGTGTATGCATCTTTAATCTTATCTTTTATTAATGTTCTTAGTCTACTGAATTCTCGATAATATTCAACACTACTTGTTATTTTATATTTCCTGTGCAATTTAGCTTTCTGTTTAATAAGTCGTATAATCTCACTTGTATACCAATAGGGATATTTGTGACTAAAATTTTTATACAGTGGAACATGTCTGTCAAGAATCTCATAAAATTTATCATAAAAACTTTCAACGGCACTATTAACTTCAGTCAAGTTTTCTAAAAAGACCAATTACAGTTTACAAAATCATTATACAGTGAGAGAAAATCAGCCTTTTTAAAATTATATGCCTTATTATCATGATTTATAGCAAAATTTCCCTGTTTCATATAGAGACCCTCTGGTATAATAGACAAGGATGGGTGATAAGTAAGTGAGTAATGACATCGTCACCGTTTTTTTTTAATGGAATACCCCATCTTTTTTCCTCTTTCCGAATTTCCTTTGCTGAGTCGAATCCAAAAATGTATCACGTTGCTTCAAATTGGTACAGGGTGGGCAACAAAACCAAATCTACAGGTTGTGATGAAACTCTCAGGTTTATTAATTTTTTTCGCAGGTTCTAGAAGAATTGTTGTGAATTTTTGTAACTGATTATCAAAACAAACTGTATTATTATTATAATATTTAATAATACTGAAACATCCAATTTTAGCTGTACATATACAAATAAACATTTACAAAACAAATGAATAAAAGTTTAGTAATCGGGAGCAATGGCTTGTTCGAGTAACACTCTCGCATTCTAAGCCCGACTCTTTCCTCGCGCTCTCCACCTCATCAGTCTGTCCTGCGCGCCCCACTCACTTCACTTCGGCGCACTAACTTAAATTATAACATTCTTCATTTTTCTATAAAAAATACAAACATACATTAATTAGAACAGGGATGTCACAAGGTGATTTGCAAATTAATGAATGTACTAAAAGTTAAATGAAATTATGTACTGTTATTACAATTACTTTGAAAAACTATTAAAAAACAGCCCAAACACGTTTATTAGTGATCTTTGTGTGCCCAAACACACTATCTTTTATTGTGTGTTTTATCGTTTTATTTTCCGACGAAGCAACATTTTATTCGAACGGGCATGTTAATTGGCACAACAACCATTATTGGTCTTAAAAAAAATCCACGCTGGATGCAAAAATATCATACGCAGCGATCAGAAAAGGTCAATGTGTGGGTTGGTATTGTGAGAAATATAATTGTTGGTCCACATTGTGTTGATGAAAACTTGACAGGTGCATTGTATCTGAATTTAGTAACGTATAACTTTCTATTAAATTTTTATAAACACACACAAGTTTTATTTATTAAGTATTATTATTTAATTATAAATATTCACAACGCAGTTGGTACAGTTAGTGAAAGTAATTCCAGAAGAAATCTTATTTGTTAAACGTATAGTAATATTCCGTGATATGTTATTAGTATTACTCGGTTCTTCAAGAATATGACCGGAAATTGTTTTTTTGTTTTCTAAAGAATTTTCAACATATCCTTCTGCAACAGAATTTGACTTCCAGCCGCCGTGTTGTTTTATTTTTAAAATATTGGCCCCAGAATCTGCAAGTAAAGTGGCCGAAGATCTTCTGAAACAGTGCCCCGTGAATAATGCACAATTCGGCAAACCAATCATTTGAGCAAACATCTTTGATAACTGACCAATAGTATTATAATTCCTACAGGTTGTACGCCACATTTAGAAATGGTTTTGTATATCTAACAAAGAATCTATTGTGTTTAATATTTTCCGGGCCTTTGTATTTGGAAAATTTACTCGAAAATACGTCTCTTCATAACATCTGTAACATCTTCAACACGTAAACATGTTAATTCTGACTTCCGACATGCACCGGCTATTCACACAACCAACATAACCTAAAGCAAAACATGTAAATTAGTAAACTGACAACTAAATGAAACAATTATTAGATACTATTAAAAAATTATTGTCATCTACCTCTGTCAAAAACTTTGCAATATTTACTTTTGAACAAACGTTTGATTTCTTAGCGTGGTATCCACCGGCGGACTGCCTTTTCAAAAATGTTATCAAACTATTGTATGTCTTAATGTCTATACCTTTTCTTAAAAACAGCTCAGTTTTCAACATGGAGTCCATCCATAGCGTAGAAACCTTCAAATTCTTCTTACCTTCGAAATATGCCAATAATACTTTCTCATTGACGTGTTTTACTTTCTTCTGACATTTCTTGCCACTTCTTCGATATCGCTCGGTATATCGTCAGAATCTGAATGTAAATCACATATTTTTCCTAGTAAATGGTAATAGTATCGATCAGCGTTACAGAATAAGGCAATCCAACGTGCTGTGAAATCACTTTAAAAATGGCGGTTGTAGGACAAACAACTTGACATAAGTATAACAAGCAGAAATTTGTGCTCTTGTGTAGAACTGTGAATTGTATGTTTTGCTCATTGTATTTTATACCTATTTCGAAATATCAAGGAAAATTTACACTATAATAATGATTTTGTCCTACAGCTGTCATTTTAAAAGTGTTTTGACAGCACGTTGGATTGCCTTATAGGTCAGAGTCTATTAAATGGCAAGGCAAATGACAAGCAAATTTAAACTGACACTGACCTACTGACTTGTTCGTCAAAATTAGAAAAAATCTTGTATGTAATACGTTATGAAACATGATTTTATATAACTCGTGCGAAATTGCGGAATCTCGCTTAAAATCAAACTTTTCATAGCTGATTACATAAATAGCTATGTATAAATTTTATGATTTTATTTTATTCGAAGGTATGGAAAATGCCACTTTTAGTACTTTTATCATAAACAACTATTACTGACATGAATATTTTCTCATTGAACTGATGAATAAGTAGTTACAAAACTGTTTAACTTTGCTGCCGACAGGAAAACGTTTTACTGCATCTGTCTTACATGAACATTTGATGTCTTGTCACCGATGTTACTCTTAGGAATTTAATTTGTATAAGTATACGAGACAAGTAATAATAATAATTTGATTAAGCTTTAATAATTCTTTTCTATATGTATTCTTTTACAATTAACTTGACATTTAATTGCGTTACCATTACACAATACGTTCATAACTAATTTCCACTGTTTCATTTATGGAATACATATCTGTCTGCTGAAGATGATTCATTTCAGAACGAACTCCTTGACCTAGTTCAAAACTTCCATTTTAAAAGATACTGTTGTAAACTAATCTTCTCGGTTTGTGGAGAAGTTCCAGAGTATGTGAAATGTATCTATAGAAGTGTGACAGAGATATGTTTATTGGTAAAGTAGGGCACTGTGATGCATTGCGATTTTCAATTTTCAATTTCTACATTATATTGTATCCTTATTATTTCAAATTAGTTTAATAGAAGTCAAATTTGTAATTTTGATAAACATCTGTTCCTTCTACATGTATACGTTCACTTCTATACCAATCTAATATTTTGTAATTTTCAGTATCTACAATATTGTTTATTAGGGGTAGTTATTACTATCTTACAGGATCTGTCTTGAATATAGATACAAAATCGAAGGGTACATTCTGTGGCCGAAAATAAGGGTTTTTTGTTCTATGAATGTGGGGTCTTTGTCTTTGAGAAGATAGTGGCTGTCCTAAGCCCCACATATGTATAACAGAAAACCCTTTTTTGGTCACATAATAAACCCCTGAAGTTTTTATCACTATTTAAGAATTACTTTGTATATTAAGGAACGAAAGGGATTGTAGCAAATTTACATATTCCGGTAAATGTCTAATAAATATTAAATAAGTTATATGTGACGCTTAAAATTTTAAAATTAATAAATGATAGAATGAGATAATAAATTAATAAACCTAATTTATGCCAGAGCCCTTTAAAGATGACACGTTGGAGCTGGTCTGTGTATGAATATGAATAAAATTAAAATTAACCTAATTTACGTCAACTGCAGAGCTTCCCTTCTAACAGTAAATCTACCATACTGAATCATAAATTTATAGTCTGAAGTGATTAAAATAGATGTAGGATACACATGACCTGCAAAGGTTCTGCAGATATTGCGATTTTAAAACAGCATTGTAAATTTTTGCAATATTTTATAAATAGAGATAAAAATGGGTGAAGATTTTAATGTTTTGGTATGCTACTTTTGCATAATATTTACTGGTAATATTTATTTTAAATTATATATTACCGAAAAATATATGTCTATTTCAGTAATAAAATTAGGAAATTTCAGGAATAATGTTGTAATACAATGTACTATATTTAAATTATTTACTTTTATTATGAAATTTTGCACGATTTTGCATGATTTTCATGATGAGAGGCACATCGATCTAGTCTAATGCGTTTTAGTTGTGTTAAGGTGTGGTAGACAAACATATACGATTCATTAATAAGAACTTTTTGTGGAATATTCGTAAAAGAGTGAGTATAAGATTATATTTTGTTACGTGTGCACTTGCAGCTTATTTCCAATTTAAAAATGTTATACAATTCATAAATATAATTAATTCAAAGGCCACAAATATAAACATCTACAAATATTTATTTTTACACAAATATACTTACGAATATATATAAATATTTACAAGAATATATTATACTAACGTTTCAAAAATAAGATGTAATTTTCAACGAAAACATTTCAACACATTATCTAATGCGAATGCAATAAATATATTTTTAGATGACAATGTACTTGTAAAGAAAAGGATGGATAATGCACATTTAGAGGATAGATGGACAGAAATTCCACAACAAGGTCTTCCTACACAGAAATTATTTATGCTTCTGTCAAGGCCTTCTTAATTATTTAGAAGTAAAAATGCAACTCGCAGTGTATTTATAATAAAATTCTAATAATAAAATCAACTGTATTTCAGACAATTCGTTAGTAAGAAACATTCTGCATTTTATATTGTCTCAAATTATTATAAATTATAATAAATATTTTATATTGTCTCGCAAATGCGGCCTGCTTAATAATAATATGCCGCCCCCTCTCCCGCACAAGTCTCCGACTTCTGGGCTAATCCCTGTGATTAGAATGAGGGGTAGAGATATTATTTAAAACTGAATTTTTGTCCATTTTAACAAGCAGAAGCAACTTTTTTCCATGGCATTAAAAGTAAAAGGTTTTCCCTTTTTTCAACTTCATCTATCGACACACGCTGGCTGTAAGAATAATATTAATACATTTTAAAATTAGTTTCTGGTTAAAGAAAATGAGAACATTTGAACTGATTGATGAACTCTGCCATATATTTTTTTTGAACATGTGCATATTGTTCATTATTTATAGTTTTCTTTATACATATATTTCAATTGCTATACAGGTAAGTAGGTATACAAAAAATATAAAAAAAATTAAATTATCTACTCAATAAAATTATATCTATATTTTTCAATTCCAACTTAAAAATTGCAATGTATAAATCAATAAAAATTATAGGTACTGTCGGAAATTTACGATGGAATTTTGCATAATAGTTGTTGTTACTTCTGTAATATTGCAGTTTATTTGTCATCTAAAAATTTGTATTAGTTCATCAAACAAAGTTGTTCTGTCAGTTGTAAAAAAAAAAAAAATACCATACGGTAAGTACCTATATATAAGTAAAATAACACTAGTTTGTCATACAATTCTTTTTCGTAAAGTGCCCCTTAACGGAGATACAGAGCCCCTAAGAGGTACCCAGCGATTTACCTTTTCGACTCTAACTTTTGAACCGACCTGTATAATTTAACGAAATTTTAATATTTTATGTAGGCCATAAAGGCTCGTAATACCACAGTAGATGTTTTTACTGTCAGGGAAGCCAGGAACGGACTTGCCACCATACTCATTGGGCCAAAATTTTGACAGGTGTCATTTTATAGAGGTCAAACTGAATTTTTAAATACTTTGGTCATTGTGGATCGGTCAGTGGTCGCGCGGTTTAAGGCATCAGTACTTGAATCTAGGTGACTGGATCGCTGTGGGTTTGACCCCTGCAGCCGGTAGACCGTATATAAGCTATATTCGTGGAGATTGGCACCCTCTCTGCGGGTATGGTAGGGTGGAAGAATGTTGGCTTGGGTCAATGTGAGTGATTGATACCGGTTGACATTTGACTACCCCCCTAATTAATGAGGTTTTCCAGGTTTTCCTCATTCCTGCACTGAATGGTGGTTAGGGCCTACCAACGTAAGTCGTTCCTGGGGCAAATGCGGCCTGCTTAATAATAATATGCCGCCCCCTCTCCCGCACAAGTCTTCGACTTCTGGGCTAATCTTCTTGATTAGAATGAGGGGTAGATATATTATTATTATTCCTCCTTAAAAAAGGTACTCTACATTTGTTTCGATAAAATTGACCGTTTTCGAAAAAAAAGTTTTTGTATAACACGTCATTGAAATAATACATCAGAATAGGTACTGCAATAAAACACCAGTCGTTTTTATAAGGTTAAAAATATATTATTGACATGCAATAGTACAGACAAAGCACCAACAAAGGTTCATGGTTAACGTATGGGTGGGGATTATTGAGAATCATCTCATAGGACCGTTCTTTTTTGAAGACAGATTAAATGGTGCCATGTATTTGCAATTTTTAGCTTAAACGGTTTACTAGAGAATATGCCCTTAGAAATTAGAAATCAGATGTGGTACATGCATGACGGTGCACCGCCCCATTTTACCAAATTAGTTCGTCAGCACTTATCAAATATATTTGGTTGTCGATGGATAGGTCGAGGTGGGCCCATTTTATGGCCACCGAGGTCGCCCGACATAACTCCATTGGATTTCTTTTTATGGGGAAATTTAAAGAGGCTTGTGTATTCGACGGCAGTTCACACCAGGGAAGACCTGATAGAAAGAATAAGACACCATTTCGACAAAATTCGAGCCAATCCGGAGATGTTGTTTGAAGTACAACTAGAAAACAAAACGTAGGATAAGGAAATGTATAGAGGTACAGTGTGCCCATTTCAAAAATTTGCTGAAATAAGCAAAAAGAAACAAAGCTTTCAAATTTTTTAAGAGGCGAAGCTTTCAAAAGTTCTTCGGTACGGTAAACGTCGATTTGCAATTGTATCAGAGTAAATTCTTCTTGTCTCAACATACTTGCAGACTGCTTGTCCATAAGATAGATGCATATCAGCATTAATGTGATGTAGTAATAACAAATTTTAATACGTATTATTAGTTATTGTTTTATTCCATTAGTTATTGTGTTTAAATAGCGTATGTTTTAATAAATTTGAAAATTAAATAAATTTCGAGTCAATGTTTTAACGTACATACAAAACTTTTTTTTTAACGTGTTATAAAAACTTTCGAAAACGGTCAATTTTATCGTAACAAATGTAGAGTACCTTTTTTGAAGAGGAATGACCAAAGTATTTAAAAATTCAGTTTTCACTTCTATAAAATGACACCTGTCAAAATTTTGGCCTAATGAGTATGGTGGCAAGTCCGTTCCTGACTTCCCTGACAGTATAAAACATCTACTGTAGTATGGTTTTATGAGCGTTTAGAGCCTACATAAAATATTGAAATTTCATTAAATTATACAGGTCGGTTCAAAAGTTAGAGCCGCAAAAGGTAAATCGCTGGGTACCCCTTAGGTGCTCTGTATCTCCGTTAAGGGGCACTTAAGGAAAACATTTTTTATGACAAACTACTGTTATTTTGACCTCCCCTATACGCTCACGAAAGTATGTGTTATTACCGGACACCCTGTATTTAACTGTTATTACTGTTATTACTTTATACATTTATTGTATAATGCTCGTTGAATATGCAAATAAGTATTATATCTAATTATTATCTAGATAATTATCAGATCTTATTAAGGCCGAATCTAGTTTGAATATAGTGTAACTGCAAAGTTTAAATTCAGCAGAGACTTTGTATAAAGGTCTGTTTAATTGGATACAATATTGTTATGCTAAATTTAACAAACACTGTAAACTACTAACTATTCATATTCTGCAAATATCTATTATTACAACTTAATCAAGCAAGTTAGCAGAGGAGTTGTTAAACTTCCCGTAATATGAAGTTAGAATATTGCGTAACTTCCTACGAAATAGGAGGGTAGAATTCGAATTGTATACACATTTCATTCCAAAACAGAATCTATTATTGCACCTCTTCCTGATGTACCTATCTCAGATATGGAAATATTATTTCACGAGCGTTGTCCTAGCTTCATTTTCGTAAGTTTAGTTTCACCAGGCGTTATTTTTGTTTCATATTAGTCAGTACTATTTCAAAAATTTTCGGACACACACAAGTAATAATTTAAAAGCTTATTAGTCTTGCTTTTGTTTTATGATTGTTAGTAGATTAATTAGTTTTAAAGAAGGTTTATCTGATACCAAATACAGAGTGATCAAAACTTGTCTAAACAAATTTGGGAATAGATGCGTCGTAAAAAATGGAGTCAATATCGTATTTTTGTTTTGTAAAATTTTTATAGCTTTCGAGAAAAAAATTATTCAAGTACTAGCAGTTTCAACCAATTCCCGGTAAACATGTACCAAATGCAACTACTTTTACAGCGGTGTGCATCGAGTGCAAGTGTAGTGCAAACGCTGGCGTGACGTGGGAAATTTGCAACCGAATCGTATTGCAGCAGTGTGGCGTATCATACATGAGGCTCAATTATATCCGTACCAAGTACAGCGTGTCCAAGCATTAATACCAAAGGATTGGACGAGAGGGACTGGTACCATGATTGCCACCACAAATTAATTCTATTAGTAATTATTAATAACAATAGCATAGCGATAAAAGCAGTAGAAAAATAGATGTAAAATGTAATTTATTTTTTTCCTCGGGAATTTCTTTTGATATTTTGTCCGGTTGCCTATTATACACTTTATCAGGTTCTACAGTGAACTGCTGTTTTTGATTTAATTTTTATAAAATAGTATTTGTACATTAAAAAAACATTTTAACGTAAGTTCCGAATTACCCTGTATATTTCTAAAGAGAAATAATGTATCTAATAGCTTTGCAATATACATTAAAACATAACAATAAAACTTTTTAGGGTTTCTGTGTCTGTAGTTTTTAAGAAGTTTTGTTATTACCGTCAAATTGACTTAATAAAACAGTTTGGTTTTAAGAAAATTTGATCTAATGAAGCAATTAAGTATAAAATCATGAATTCTTCAAATGGTTTTACAACTACTTTATAAAATATTCCTGTAGACTTTCCGTATACCTACTCTTTAAAGAATTTCTTAAGAAAGTATACCCTTCCCAACGTATGTCATAAAACAATAAATTCTTTACTAAATATATTATAAATTTTAATAGGTTTTAATATACCTCAATAAAATTGTAATATATTAAGAAACTGGCATATCATAACCTAAGATTTCATAAATTCGTATGCAACAATTTCACCACAAGATCCAAATACTCTTTTAAGAATTTAGACATTATTTAAATAGCTTCTTACAAAGGTATTAATAACAAAATAATGTTATTGGCATAATACTATGTAGTATATGTTTTCTCGTATGGGTGTAAAATATTTTTGTTTTATTACAAACAGCAATAAATTAAAATATTTTTGGAATAATAAGCATTCTAAACTAAAACAGTTTTATCGTTAATTATTTCAAGGAAATTTACCTTTCAATGGCAGCATGAAAGTTTTATTAAAGCTTTTTATTTAAAGAAAAATACTCTTATTATAGGTTTTATTAAACGCTCCAAGCTTGCATCTAGACAACATGATAATTTGTTCTTAAGTAGGACAAGTTTTAGAGTTGTTTTAAACAATTAACTTTGACAACCTCAGAAAGATCATTATGTTTTGTGCCCTTTTTATAGAATAGAAGAATAGAATAGAATATTTATTTATTTAGCAACAACAAATGCTATTTACATTACTATACATACACAAAAAAACATACCAACAAAAGACAATGTTTACCATGCCCTATCATTACGAAAAAAATTAGTGATATTTCTAACAAATACTTTCACATTTACAGATTTTTTATTTCTTCAGGCAAAGCATTATATAAATGTAATTCTTATATATTAAAATCCGTTGTTTTTTCTCTCTCTAGAAAAAGTGGCAAAGTGTCCGGGTAAAGGCTTTTTTCGCGAGCCGCGCAGCGGCGAGCCCGGGTGCGCGGAGTCGAGTTCGGTCCTTGGGTCGTCTGTTAGGCGTATTTTCGTGAGTTCTTTTTACTCTTTTCGGGGCGAATTTTGCGATTTTCCGGAGGTCCGCGGCCGCCACTTTTCGATTTTCGCGAGGATTTCGCGAAAAAAAGAGATAGATATAGCGCGGGCGAGGCTTATAGGCCGGGAATTCGAGAAACGTCAGTCGGATATGGGTAGACGTCAAACTATTTCGGATTCGATATTTTCGTATTTTTCCGCATTCCTTTCCAGAAAGCCATGTCGAAACGTAAACTTTGAACCTTCTTCAATGTATCGCGTGCCTCAGATTTAGGTATAAAATTCGATTTTATACTGAAAATAACGAAAGTTTGACTCAATTACACGTTCGGCGGCATTCGCGTTTGCTCGGCCGCCCGAAACGTCAAACGGCGAGCCGGACGGTGCAGTGCCGTTGACAGCTCCCAATAAAACTTGGGAACGTTCGCTAAACGGACAGATCGGAGACCCGCCAAGCCCGGAAAAGGTAAATTTAAAGTCTCTAGATGCTTTCTGTTATGCGAGCGCTGGGTTTTGAATTCGAATTTGTATCGAATTTTGCGTAATACCGAACCGAGACGTGGAGAAGAGCCTGGCAATATGGCGGGTCCTCACAAAACCTTCAAAACGATTACATTCTGAAAAGTAAGTACCCCTTTATTTCCATAAAGCCATATCGAAACGTAAACTTTGAACCTTCTACCGAACCGTTCCCTAAAAATCCTGAACATTCGTGGATTTAAATTTTTTTTTTTGCTTTCTGATGAAACTTTTTACAATAGTTTGTAAAAAAACTATAAAAAATATATAATTTGGTATTATTATGTATATAAATACATACGTATGAAAAAATACAGGGTGTAAAATAAAGAACCATTCTCTAGATCCACAAAATTTATGGAATTTATTTTTATATGAAACTTTTCACGATTGTAAAAAATTGTACTAATGAGAAAATACAGGGTGCTTAACGAAACCAAACCATTCTCTAAGAATCCTCACAATAATTCATTGAATGTTTTTTATGAAACTTTTCACAATTGTCTGTAAGAAAACTATACTAATTAAAAACTACTGAGTGTTTAAGAAAACTGAACCAATATTGAAACTCCCAAAATTCATGGAAAAATGTATGGAATTTAATTTTTTTAAACTTTTCACGATTGTAAAAATTACACAAATGAAAAATACAGGGTGTTTAACAAAACCATTGAACCAATATTGAAACTCCCAAAATTCATGGAAAAATTTATGGAATTTAATTTTTTTTTAAACTTTTCACGATTGTAAAAAAATTACACAAATGAAAAAATACAGGGTGTTTAACAAAACCATTGAACCAATATTGAAACTCCCAAAATTCATAGAAAAAACTTATGGATTTTTTTTTATGAAACTTCACGATTGTTAAAAATTATACTAATGAAAAAATACAGGGTGTTTAGCAAAACCAAACCATTCTCTAAGAATCCTCACAATTCATGGAATATTTTCTTATGAACCTTTTCACAATGGTCTGTAAGAAAACTATACTAATTAAAAACTACTGGGTGTTTAAAAACTGAACCATTCTCTAAAACCTTCATGGAAGTATAATATTCTTTTAATGAAACATTTAACAATGGTTTATATGGCAACTATTTTAATGAGAACAATACAGGGTGTTTAAGAAAATCGAATCATTCTAAAAATCCTAAAAACTTGGAATTAAAAACTCTTTTTTGGTTTTTGATGAAACTTTTAAGATAGTTTGTAAAAACTATAAAAATACATACTTAGGTATTATTATGTAGCTATATAAATACATACTTATGAAAAATACAGGGTGTAAAATAAAGACCAATTTTCTAGATCCTAAAATTTATGGAATTTAATTTTTTATGAAACTTTTCACGACTGTAAAAAATTATACTGATGAAATAATACAGGGTGTTTAACAAAACCAAACCATTCTCTAAGAATCCTCACAATTCATGGAATATTTTCTAATGAAACTTTTCACAACGGTCTGTAAAAAAACTATACTAATTAAAAACTACTGGGTGTTTAAAAAACCGACTGTTCTCTAGAAACCTTCATGGAAGTATAATATTCCTTTGATGAAACTTTTAACAATGGTCTATATGGAAACTATTTTAATGAGAACAATACAGGGTGTTTAAGAGAATCGAATCATTCTAAAAATCCTAAAAACTTGGAATTAAAAACTTTTTTGGTCTTTGATGAAACTTTTTAAGATAGTTTGTAAAAAAACTATAAAAATACATACTTAGGTATTATTATGTAGCTATATAAACACATACTTATGAAAAAATACAGGGTGTAAAATAAAGACCAATTCTCTAGATCCACAAAATTTATGGAATTTTATTTTTTTTATGAAACTTTTCACGATTGTAAAAAAATTATACTGATGAAATAATACGGGGTGTTTAACAAAACCAAACCATTCTCTAAGAATCCTCACAGTTTATGGAATATTTTCTAATGAAACTTTTCACAACGGTCTGTAAGAAAACTATACTAATTAAAAACTACTGGGTGTTTAAAAACCGACCCTTCTCTAGAAACCTTCATGGAAGTATAATATTCCTTTGATGAAACTTTTAACAATGGTCTATATGGAAACTATTTTAATGAAAACAATACAGGGTGTTTAAGAAAACTGAACCAACATTAAAACTCCCAAAATTCATGGAATAATTTTTTTTTTTTTGCCTCGGATGGGTTGTCGGATGTACGAAAGACCGTTTTATATACAACGTGTTGGAAAAATGTTGAACGTTAAAAAAATCTCAAAATTAAGAGAACTGACAATTTTTTTTTACTCAACTTCCATCGGGGGTCTCTTAAGGCACTCATTATCGAAGAAATACATGGTGTTTAAAAGAAACTAACCCTACTCAAGAAAGGTCAAGTCGGCGATAGCCGACTTGCCACCTTTCTAGTCCTTCATTAAAGAGAGACTTTTTCAATGAAGTAAACTTAGTTATTCAATATTGTATTCTCCAGCAGACCTTATATTCTACTTATGCAAATCACATCTCTTAACAAAAAACTCTTTAAGATAATCAGGTACCTGATTTCTTTCAATTTTATATATTAGCGTCAAACATGATCGCGTTACAATTTGCTCGACGTAAATCCATTTTAAGGTACTTAACATATAATTTATTGGTGTGTAATGATTCCAGTAACGCATTGCTTTATTTTGTAACACTTGCAATCTATTAATATGCGCTTTATTGCAGCCTATCAGTAATGAAAAACAATAATTGAAATGTAGATAAATGATCGAGTTATATACTGCCATCTTGACCCAGGATGATAATTCATGTGAAATTCTTCTAAAAAAAGATATTTTCTTACCTATATATTTATATTTATCAGAATCTTAAGGTTACTGTCTCAGAAATATATATTACTTATTAGTGGCTTTATAAACAGTTCTTATAATCCTGTAGGTTATTAAAAACACTAAAATTGTTACTTGGGACAGTCTGTGTTGCTGAAAGTTTGATAGAGAACCATGCGCTTGAAACTAATCTCCTAAAACTTTGATTGTTTCAGCTGTCGCGGCTTGTTTAAAATTTCAACATCTTTCCGAGCCTTTGACAGATAATCATTTTAAGCATTTATCAAGCCAAGTCGAGTTTCTAAACTTTTGGGATTAATGTAAATTGGAAATCTCTTGTGACTGACCAATGAACCCGAAGTTAATTCCAAATAATTTAAATGGTTCCGCTTAACAGCTTCACTCGTAGTTTACACCTAACCGCATCCTTAACTGTTTAAAGCATTAACGTCCCTAGGTTATACGGAATAACTGCAGATACATTTTTCCTACGATCATGTGGAAAATGTTCTTTTTGCATGATTTTTCGTGGCGAAAGTGGCGCTTCCTCACTAGTGTTGTAAAGTGCATTTTTCTGTATGATTTTTGTTACATTATATAAGTAATCTTATCGTATTTTGTGAGATTGGTTGTCTCCAACGTAATTCAGCGGATGCAGGCAGTATGTTTTAAAATATGTATTATCCTCAATTATAAAACTTCTATGTTATTAATTAACTTATCTATTTCTACAGGATCTTTCCCACATAGTCTTAAAATTAATAAAATTGTACCTATTTTCAAAAAAGTGATAATAGAAATATAGAGAATTACAGACCAGTGTCGATTCCATCATGTTTCTCTAGAGTTTTCGAATACTGTTTTGAAGACAGACTCTTGAGATTTATCAATAAGTACGAAATTTTTAAAGAGACACATCATGGATTTCGTGCGGGTAAGTCATCTAATACAGCTTTATTTTCGTTATATGGAAGGCTTGTCGAGTGTGTGGAGGCAGGGGAGAGCCCTGTTAGTATATTTTGTGATCTCAGCAGGGCTTTCGACTGCATTGACCACAATAACTTGTTGTTGAAACTGTTTCACTATGGTTTAAGAGGAATACACGTATGACTGGGTGTCTTCATATTTAAAGAAAAGTATTCAATACGTTAGTCTGAGTTATTCCCACTTGGGTTCTACATGAAAAGTAAATTCGGAATATAGAGAAATGAGCACAGGGGTATCACAGGGTTCAATATTGGGACCAATTTTATTTTTGTTATACATTAATGACCTTCCACATTATGTTAATGATGACGGCCTTGTTATGTATGCCGATGACACTTCATTACTTATATCAGAAAATACGGATGAAGCAGTGGAGAAAAAAATGTAACTTAACACTCCAGGAAATGGGTAATTGGTTTGGTGGTCATTCTTTATATTTCAATCCTATTAAAACATCAATTATCAGATTTCATAACTATTCGAAACATTGTTCTAACATGAATATTAAAGTGCACAATACCTGTCTCTTTGTCAGACACCGACAATGCAATAACTTTTCTAAGTTTTAGATTAGATGCGTGCTTGAATTGGAAGGAACATTGTAATAAACTAATATCTAAATTAAATTCTTTGTGCTATCTGTTTAGAAGCTTAAATCCAGTTCTTGGTAAGGATCAACGCCCAAGTGGTATCCCGGTTGTGGTACGGTGTGTTTCTGGGGCACTTCTGTTCTGGCACCAGATGTATTTATTGCTCAAAAAAAAGATATTACGATGTATAGCGAGTGTCCCGAGGTATCATACGTGTAGAGGCTTATTTAAGGAATATGGAGTGCTAACACTCACAGGAATTTTTATTTTTGAATTGTGTACCTATGTGTATTTGCATCGTTACGAATTTCCAACAAAATTTTCTATTCATGGAATAAATACCCGGCAGAAAGATGGTTATCATATACCGTACTATAAATATAAAATATCCTTACATTCTCCTAATTGTTTAGGTTTGCACGTTTTTAGCCACTTACCAGTGGAAATTAGGCAAATCCAAGTTTTTAAATCTTTTAAATATAAACTAAAATTGTTTTTAACTGATAGATGTTTTTACGATCTTAATGAGTTTTTGATGTCTTAGTTTTAAGTGATTAATTAACTATTCCTATATATGTATCTGCATATCTTAAAGGAAAATAAAGAGTTATTATTATTAGTATTAAGAGGAAAATTTGCGCTAGATTTTTCTCAAGGTGCTTAGTACCGCTCGATGCAGCTTACCATCCAACAGTAAATAGCAGCAAAACCTGCTGCGACGCTTCAGCGTAATTCATTACGCTGCACATGAGTAATCACCAATAAAAATTGCTGTCGTTTGTATAACTACGTGCAGTTTTGATTGTTAATATTTTTTGACATATGGTTTTCAATTTTCAATCAGTTCAGTTTGAAGGTTGAGTTTGATTTATTTGTCATTCCTCTTCGTCGTAAACTACCCAAAATAAGTGGGGAGTCTCTCAATGATGTTCCAACAGAGATATTGGAGGCCGCTAATGTTGCAAGCAATGCATTAATTTAACACCTGAGTTGGAAGAAGTTATTCAACATACAACTGAAGAAAACCCAAATATTATTACTAGGAAGATCGCTGCAAATCTTAATGTAAAATGCGTTCTGAAGCATCAACAGTTGTACAGTATCACATACAGAAGGTTCAAACTTTACTGCCGCAAGACTATCCTACTCGCCTATAATTTTGCCACTGGATTTTGCAAAAAATTGAACAAAATGTTGGCTTTACCGCTGGCATATTGTTTACCGATGAAGCTAATTTTTGCAGAGATGCTATAATGAATTTCCACAATAAATACGTTTGGTTTGATGAACACCCTAATGTCATAATGGAATCTCGATTTGAACATCAGTTTTCTTTGATTGATTGGATATTATTGCGCTTTCTTGTTGGACCTTACTTTTTACTAAGAGCTGTAACCGGTGCCACCTACAGGACATTTTCTCAACATGTAGCTCTCCAACATTTTAGTTTGACTACTCGTGAATTTTTAACCTTGGCCACCCAGACCACCCGATATGAATCCTATTGATTTTTTTGTGTTTGAGGATATCTCAAGAGGATATCTCAGGGTTCACATTGAATCTGGGGAGCCCTTACATCAACAAATTATAGCTGGTTGTGATGTGATAAGAGCTGTTCTTGTACGTGCAATTTCAATACGATCAGAAGCATGTATTTTGGTTGAAGGTGGCCATTTTCAACATTTGTTATAATCATAGTAAAGTAATTCCATTGTTAATTAATTATTTTGTTATTATTAATAATAATATAATAATAATATCTCTACCCATCATTCTAATCACGAGGATTAGCCCAGAAGTCAAAGACTTGTGCGGGATATTATTATTAAGCAGGCCGCATTTGCGCCCAAGAACGACTTACGTTGGTAGGCCCTAACCACCATTCAGTGCAGGAATGAGGAAAACCTGGAAAACCTCATTAATTAGGGGGGTAGTCAAATGTCAACCGGTATCAATCTCTCACATTGACCCAAACCAACACTCTTCCACCCTACCATACCCGCAGAAAGGGTGCCAATCTCTCCACAAATATAGCTTATATACGGTTTACCGGCTGCGGGGGTAGAACCCACAGCGATCCAGTCACCTCGATTCAAGTCCTGACGCCTTAAACCGCGCGACCACTGACCGATCAAATATTATATTAAGTAATGTAATGAGTGTCGTAAAAATGCACTTCCTCATATATATCAATTTTGTTGTTAATCGGTTTGGAATACAAAAGAGTGTATAGAAGCAAAAGTGAAGATAAAACGCGCATATGATGACCTATTTTATTTGTAATATGATAAAGGGTGACATTTTTTTTGCAAATAATGATCGATGATATCCACACCTCCGCCACTGGTATGTTTCTAAAACTGATAATTTTTTGCTTCATATCTACTGTTATACTACATATGCATACCAAGTTTGGTTAAATTATCTCAATCGGTTCAGAAATTAGCAATGGAAAACGGATTTTTAAGACCCCACATTTTTATATATCAAAAAACCCCTACTTTTGACGACATAATGCGCCCCTGGACTCTTAACCTCTACTTAAAAAACAACCTGTAGATTGCATGAAGCAATAGTATTGAGCTAGTTTTGCCACACCTGCAAAATTTTCCGAATATTCTCGTAATTTTTCAGCATCTTAGGACTGATATCATATAACTCTGATAATAACTTTGTTTTAAAAAGATTGGTTGTGAGATTATAGAGCGTCGTGATTATCTACTAACCATTTTATAAGCCATTATAGCGATAATGTGTTTCCTTTTTCTAAAGTAAGAGTTTCTGAAACCTAAGCCATGAACAAAGAAAAGCAGCACATCCAATAATCGGGATCTAAAGATTATCACCCACCTCATATTAAAGGAAAACGTCGATACACCTGTTGCATAATCGAGTTTTTATTAGCATTCGATTTGATATTAATAAACTCCTGTAATTTTCGTTTCATATCACGGAATAAAATGAAAATTATTAATTACATTATTGATCCACGATAAAGCTTAAATACGTACAAATATTTTAACTGTGCGTAGAGTTTGTGTAAATGGATCCAAAGGAGGTAATTTTTTAAAATCGCAAATATTTAGAGAAATATTAAATTAATTAGAAAAACATTTTCCACACATTTCGAGAACCACTGATCGATAATTCCATATCCACGCGTGCGCACCCATAAATTAGAAGAGTTTGTTTAAGTCAAACATGAAGAGATGCACTATGACGAATACTAATTTAAAAAAGTAATAACTGGTTTTAAGTTTAATTAAAAACGAAATAATCTTAACATAAATTTTAAAACTTCATTATTTTAAAATCAAATCTTATGAACCACATGAAAAATAAATGTAACAAATAAATAACACTTACAAGAAAAATAAACTACATAAAAAATTGCAAACGCGAAATTTCAAGAAACAGCTGCCCAGCGGGCTACCTATAGCAAACCTACACTTTAAAATATGTAGGTAAACATGTCTGTAAAATTTCAGAGAAATTATTAATTATGGAAATTTTATATTTATCTAATATAATTTTATAAATATTAAGGAAATTTATAATATTAATGGAAATAATACCAAAAGCGTGTAATAGTCCTGCTATTCACAGAATATATTGTAATAGTTTGATTTCACTTTTTATTTAGCAGCAAATAGTGTGAAGTTCTGTAAATTTAATATAAAATATTATGTATTTTTACAGTGATAATTCTGGTAAACCCATTCCAATGCATGTGTCTACAGAGTCTCGATTCAGTAATGGTCGGCTTGTCTATACAAGTGCGTCACGTGCGTCCTAGATATTGTAGAGCAGTTGAAATTAAAGTGGTACGAGATATTTCAAGTATGTGTATGGTTTATTTGTGCTGTAAAATAGTATATTGGAGTCTATGGAAGGAGGGTGATTAAAAAATACAACATATTTTAACGCACATTGTGTGGTGCTGCATTTATAGCCACCCGAAAATACAACATCAATACTATTGCACAATTCTTCATAAATATGTATATATTCCATGCTTCATGCAACTTTCTACACGTTAAAAATATATATTTGTTATGTTTAATAAATATTGCTACCTACTTGAAAATATTGTATATCATCCCTCTTATACCAAAGATTATGCGTCTTCGATTAAATTTGTAAATGATACTGCAGGAAATAACTACTCCGCGGACTAATGCCCCGACCGGTATTGAATTACTCTTGCAGTATCTGCGAATAACCCTTGTCGGCCACCCCACCAGATATAGGCCGGTTTCGGGCTTGTTAGCCCTCATCATGGACATGGTATTGGCTGTTCCCACAGATACTGCAGGTGTAATTCAATATCAGTCGAGGCATTAGTTCGCGGAGTAGTTGTTTCCTGCAGTATCATTTATAGATTTAATGACGCGTCGCCCAGGGCTAGAGGTCTGCATTTAAGTACCTGCTGCATTGTAGGTCGCTTCCTGCAAGTCAATCCACTTAGGACGAGCAGGAAGTAGCAGATCACTTATATCTCATCAGTCCTCGATTATTTTTACAAAAGGTATACTTGTTACATGCTGCTAAATTCATCATTTTAGAGAAAACTTTGTTTAACGAATTTGTTGATCTTAGAAATAATAATGCTTATTTGTATGAATCGATAAATGTCACAAAACAAAAACAACATTTGCAATAGATACAATGCAGAAAAAAATCAATATATGGAAGATTGCTAGTGAGAGTAGAATCTTAAGTAAGTATAAAATTAATATAAATATATAAAACCCTGTTGGTGGCCTGTTCTTTGCAATGGAATCTATAGGAACAAAATGTTGATGTCATTTTCTCTTTCTTACTTTTTTCACAAGTTTTATGATTTGCTGTAGAACATATTAGTTAAAAATAAGTTAGAACAGGTCACTAGATTTTTCAGCAAAATACAAAATACGTTACTCATCTTTTTAAAAATGCCTTACAATACATTTCATTTTTTCTTATAAATCCTTAACTTTTCGAATAAACTTGAAGATACTAAAAAGTTAGTAAATGAATGGGACTTTTTTAGATATATTTTTTAAAAGAAAAAAATTATAAGAAATAAATTTTATAGGATTTGACTATTTCAATCCTTACAAAGATACTTGTGGGTTGAAAAAATTTAAAAAAGTGTAGTTTTATTGACAGATAATTTTCACCAAATTTGGTTTGTTTACCTTGTTATACGTGGAAGATAAGAAAGAAAAACTATTTCAGAGAAGCGTTTTTAAAAAAAAAGTGTATACTAAAGACCGCTATTAATTTTCATCAGAGAATGACCCCTTACATTTTTCAGGTGTATATTGATTTCGAAGCCTAACAAATAGATTAAACGCAGTTTTCTCTAAAATAGTGCATTTTAGGCAATCATTTTCCAAAAATTTCTATCTTGAAAAGAGATCTGAAAGAAATAATATAGTGACACAAGAGCTCAGCACGCCCTGTACATTTAACTAAAAAATCTATCAGATATTCGTAGTTGTCTCACAAAAAACCTCATTTTCAGAAATTGTAATACAATTACCCAACAAATAAGGAAATTATCGTAAAACGATTAAATAAAAAAGTACTCTATCATGCCTCTAACTTCTTCAGGAAGTAAAATTTTACTAAGGTAAATTGATTTAATTCACTTTATTTTTATCCAAGAAAGCTCTAGCTTTAAAGCATAGGTCGTTATTTATTAAACACTCTGTATATTCGCATTTAAGGATTCAGTCTATATTTTATTGTATACGAATTATTGCGAATCTGCAGGAAGATACAGAAGAGTTCTTGACCACAGAAAATATTTTAAATTTGCAAGAAGATATTTAGGAAGATTTAAATGTCGTTCATCATGGTCAAGTTGGTGTAATATTAAAGAAGAAAAAAATGGCTACGTTTTTACGGTTGAGTATTTTTACATAAATGTTAAAATGAGATAAGAAACAAAACAAAGGTTGCCCAGAAGTTTGTTATTTGTCTTTATCTGCGAAAATAGCGAATAAAAGTAAACATAACAATAACACATATCACTTGAGTTTATATTTGAAGCTATCTCCGTTTCCGCTATCAAAACACGAATATAAATTGGTGTATGGATCGCTTATATTTTCTGCTTCTGTGGAGGCATGCGAGATGTCATAAATTATTTATCCTTACCTCGTTTTAAAAATAGATCACTAGGAATATTGTCGGAGAAATATTTCTTCCATTTTATAAAGTTATTGCGGGTACTTGCAGTTTACGGAACCAATTTATGGTCCGATTCGTTTTCTAATATTGTAAATTGCATTGTCAAACCTCATTATATCAAGTCAAGAGGGTCCTCGGGTGGTGCGATAATAACTTTCTAAAACAAATATATCCAAATGCATAAATAACTTTTACTACAATTTTTCGTTCTTAACTTTGGAAATGAAAAAATAATGGGGGTCATTCCTATAGCATTTTTGGCACACAAACAATAAATAGTTAATATTTTCATGTGAATAAAATTTTCCAACTAAATCTAGTGGCGTAGGAATTCATCCTTGGATCCCCTAAATTTCTACGCCTATGGTAAAAAGTATTTTTTCAGTACAAATATTAAAATTTTATATTCTGAAAAAGTGCTGTTGAGAAAATTCATTGAGCAGCTTTATTTTTCAAATATTTTGACTTTTTATGATGAGAATTATCTTACAAAATTTTAAAAATGGCAATTAATCGTTTATTTAACAAATAGAAACAATTATTTGCAAGTAATTTAATATAAAAAGGCTCGGTCGGTTTTTTTTTATTTCATAAATCGTTGTTAAAATTTTAAACGTATAAAATATATCGTTTAAAATTCTTTAAAAATATTGACATTTCACCTAGAGGTTGAAGTAAACATTAGAAATTTACGTTTTTTTTTATAACGTTTTAGACTACTGTACATACAGTATTATACAAGGTGTTAAAAAATAGTCTAAAATATTTAAGGAGGAAATAGTAGGAACCAAAATAAGCAGAAAAGTCTCAATAAACATGGGTCCGCAAAGTAACGGTTGCGGAGACATGGAATGTTTTGTTTTTTAGCCCCTTTTTTTATTTTGCAAAAACGTTGTGTATTTTCTTATAGTAGTTGGTTGATGTTTAGTGAAATAAACAGTACGTATTTGACAGTTGTTCTCAGTGTACAAGTTTTCTTTCGCTATGGCTGGTTACTCTAACGCAGAATTAACAGACATGCATTTCATGTATGGTCGTGCTAATGGGGACGCCACCGAAGCGTGACGTCTTTATGTTGAGGCTTATCCAAATCGCCAGATTCCTTCACAGCGCATGTTTGGAAGAATTCACCAAAGATTGCGTGATACCGGTTCCTTGAGCAAATAGTGCCATTTATCCGGAAGACCAAGGTCGGTATCCAAGAAGAAATTCTAGCACTGGTAGAGCAGAATCCAGGTACGAGTGTGCGGAGAATATCAGCCGAGGTAGGAATTAGTGGTCCTCTTGTTTGGAGAATCTTTCACGAGCAACTGCTTTGTCCATACCATGTGCAACGAGTACAGGCCTTAAATCCAATAAATGATCAACCACGTTTGGTTTTTTGCCGCTGATTTCTACGTAATGATGCTGAAGACCCTCGTTTTCTTGTAAACATTCTTTTTACTGATGAGGCCGGGTTCACAAGAAATTGAGTGTTTTTGCTCTTCTGAAGGGTTTTTGTCTCAAAAATAAAACGTATAAAATACGTTTTTAACGGAAGGTATAAATGAATACTGAAATAGAATGTTTTCTGGTAACGTCTTCTTCACGATGTATAACACAGGTTTATGCTTTAAGGAGATTTACGTACTTATATGCAAAGTTTGTAAAACGTTTTATGTAACGTTTAATAAAACGTTTTCTAGTAGCGTTTACTTACTTTGTCAATTTGGAAATATAATAATGATAATATAATATAAAGTATAATCTAATTAGCAATATACACTTATATCTGACGCACTATGTCCTTCTATACTTTTATCTTTTTATAGACTAACTATGAATCAAGCAGTCACGATTATCGTCGGCCTAACGAGTTAACAAGCTCGAAATCGGCATGTGTATGGTTACCTGCATCTTGATTCTCCGGACCTAGCTGGCTGCTAGTTTCTGTGTGTAAATTCACTGCTATTTGGTCGAGATATCAGTCCAGTCGATTAGCCCGCAGAGTAGATCTTATAATTCCACTGTTTTGTGTATAATTAATCATCAATTAATTAATACCACAGTTTGAAAAGGAAATCGTCCTTAATATTCTATTATGTTGAAAAATGCTTTATATAAAACGTTAATAAAACTATAGATAAACGTTTTGCATAAACGTTCATTACCTGTTGAATTTCTATGTTACTTAAAGGTAGCTGAGAATGTATTATTATTTTATTATTAGTTTCTTATTAGTTAAAAATAACGTTTTTTTCCCGCAACATTTTGACGCTGTCTAAACTTTTGGTTTTCAACAACTCTTAAATGTTTCTTAAACGTATGCACATCAATTGGGACTCATGGCATTGTTCATGTTGCATTCTGCTTGTTTGACTCAACGTGAGCGCAAAAAATAAGAGCTGTATAGTGCAAAGTGGATAAATATAAGTAGGTATAATTTCTTCGGAAAAATTATGAATTGACCAAAAGCAGAGAAGAGAATGGGAACGTACAATGAGGAAATCTGATTTTGTATTTGATAAAGTCACGAGATTTTTGTAGGAGGATCACTTTAATGCGTGATTTATTCAGTAGTAGTATAAATACTCGTACATGACGTTTTTATATGTTTTTTGTTTAATTATAAGTTGAACAGGACATAAAATTAATTTTTTTACTGTTTAAGAAAGGTATTTTAAGCTAATATGTATCAAATCTCCTACAATTCCTATCAATGAAGTCATGTGTATCTTCTCTGATACTAAACATCTAGGTATGCTAATGAACATCCACATGAGAAAACGCGAGTCTAGTATTTTTGCAGTAACTTGGGCGAGAATTTTACAATATGAAAATTTTACGTCCAATTTGTAGAAACATATGAATTGTACGGTCTAATTACAAACATTCTCTGTTTTGGTTTCAATTCTATGCTGGTATTAAAATTAAGTATTCTAAGCTCCTCCATAGTTTGACTATTTTTGAGTGCCTAATGTATAGGCTTCTGGCGTTCTATATATCTTATGATTTCTATAGCTCTAAGTGATAATGTAAAGGTAACATCGATTTCTTAGGACCGTCTTATCGGATCTTATCTTATCTTAGGATCGGTCAGTGGTCGCGCGGTTTTAAGGCGTCAGTACTTGAATCGAGGTGACTAGATCGCTGTGTGGTTCGACCCCCCCAGCCGGTAGACCGTATATAAGCTATATTCGTGGAGAGATTGGCACCCTTTCTGCGGGTATGGTAGGGTGGAAGAATGTTGGCTTGGGTCAATGTGAGAGATTGATACCGATTGACATTTGACTACCCCCCTAATTAATGAGGTTTTCCAGGTTTCCCTCATTCCTGCACTGAATGGTGGTTAGGGCCTACCAACGTAAGTCGTTCCTGGGCGCAAATGCGCTTAATAATAATTAGCATATTATTTTTATTTCACCTCAAGCGCTCAATGGAGCTACATACATCTTTTCCTTTAAAAAGCCCTAGTAAAGAAAAAAGTCTAGTGGATTGAGATCCCATTATCGAGCTGGCCAAACACCATGAGCAGTCCGTCTTCCCTGTAGTTCGTATTTAACAATCTCACAATTTTAGCACGCTCTAATCTCACAACAAACAAATTATTTAGCATGACATTTGTCAATTCTATGTTATAATCTTAGAGATAAACAATGTATATAAAAATGTTATGTAATTCAATAATTTTTGTAATGCCATAAGATAACTCTGACTAGAAAAATTCAGAATATTTGAGAAACAAAGCTCTTAGTGAATTTCCTCGAAAGCATTTTTTCCAATAAAACAGAATAACATTTTAATTGTACTAAAAAAATTTTTACCATCGGCGTAGAAGTTCAATAGGTTCAAAGGAGAACAGAACCCCAGACCTATGCCACTGGCTTTAGTTCAATGGTGTTATTTACGTCAAACTACTAATATTTTATTATATGATTTCAGCTTACCAAGTTTGAACAAAAAATATTAATTTTCTTATTAAATAATAGAAATGAAATATATTTTGTCTACGTTCCTGCAAAAAACAAAACTTTATTGAACTATATTTGGTGGAAAAAGTGGTTCATTATTGCACTAGTGCAATAAAATGTTTATTGCATTCATATGTCATTCTACTACAGCGTTTTGTCATCATGACAAACATAAACGTTCAAATCGACGTAACATTTTCCTACACTTAGTGTCATCTAAATAACATGTTTTGGTTTTTGCATGAACGTAGAAAAAATATTGTTCACAACTCGTACAAAAAGTGCTTATTGCACTCGACGTGTTGTCCTACTCGTCCTGACGGCCTCACGTCGCGTGCAATAAACACTTACTTTTTGTACTTGCTGCATAAATAACTATTTTAAAGTTGAATACCTTGTATCAGGAAAACGGGTTGTCATAGAGAAAAATGTAATATTTTTTCATGCTCTACCTTTTCGCAGAGTTAAGAAAGTTAAAAATGTCGAAACGGTATTTCAATTATATTATTATTTTGTATTCTTAATTCTTCCCTTTGTTTATTGTAATTGAACATTTTATCTGTTTCAATAAATCTGCTATTGTTCTGTTATTGTTATAACGGATGTTAGAGGTTCATAGGAACCTTTTCCCTGAATTTAATGAGTCCTTAAAATTTGTTACACTCATTATTTTGACACCTGTGTTTAAAAAAATTGGAGTTAAGGCGGTTTAAGGAGTTTTAAAGTTTTGGCGAATGCGCCAGTATTTAAGGACATTGAGAAATCTTCTGTATATTATAAATAATTATACAACTAATCCCGAAATCTATCAATCGGTTTCATTTTTAAATGTTACGGCACTGCTCTAAACTTCGATCGGGAAGCCTCCGTTTGCGCAATACCCGTGCGCGTTCGGAATCAAAGCTTGAAGCCGTTTCTGAGCTTCGGTTGCTTTTACCGGGCACACTACACGCGTAATGTTTACATAGATTGTGGCTGTAAAGCTTAATTTTTATTGGCTCGTAAAAAATTATCGGTACCTACTGGCCCTCGTAAAATGTAATTTTAGGCAACAGCTGGGTCAGAGAAGGCCTGACGTTGGACAATTTTTCTTGTTGTAGTCCCATACGTCTTGAGGAAAACACAAACGCGTGTTCATTGTTGTGTCTGCTGATAAACAGTATGAAAATGTGAGTAGTTGTTTGCGATTTATATTTTTGGCACGTTTAATTGTTTTTTAAGTTGATAAATTGTTTCTATTTGTTTTTGTATTTAGTTATTTTGCAATATATTAAAAAATAAATAAAGTGCATACATTTCTGCACCAAAAGACAAATTATTTGTATTTCTATCTTATTTTTTTTAACTTCCAGTGATATTTTCCCTAAACAAAGAACATTATTTAAAAGCTACCACAAACAAATGTTTTCTGATAGTTATCTGGTACAAGTCGATATGCAGGTGACCGATGCATTTTTAATAGATTTAAATAATGCGTAGAATTTAAGGCAAATAATCAAATAAGTTAACAATATTTATATATTTATGTAGTGTGACAATTATGAAATAAACTTAATTTCGGGGTTTGAAAAATTGTATTTCAGAAAGTTGATTTCTTGAGTAAAAAGCGACAAAGTATCGTATAAAAAATTTTCTTATCGCTTTTAATCAAATAAATAATATTTCTCCCTTAGATGTTCAGATCTCCGTATTTCTTGCAGTAAAATGATCAAATTTATCGTATTATTAGGAACAGAAATCTCGAAAAATAATACAAACACAGAAGAAAAGTAATATCAAAAATAAAATCCTTAATGTTTTCTTTATCCACTTTTACTATTTAAATTCTCCTAAAATAAAATAATATCTTTAAATGGTGCTTGTAAGACACATATTATTTTGCTACTATAACTACAGTTTAACAATTATTTTCACATACTTATAAATAAAAGTGCAGAACTATATAAGTTCAAGTTTAGTTCAATATTTACATATTACAGTATAATTTAAAAAGATATGTATTTTGAAAGATTCCTGTATCTAAAACTGTATTGGTTAAACCCATTTCTCTCATTATATACATATTCATTTTGGGTACTTTTGAATATTAGCAGGTGACATGAGATAACATTCCTGTTATTTGCTAAGCTCTATAATATTCAGTTCTTAAATATCTAAAATTATTTGTATTTGTAGAAAATATTATTTCAAGAATACGACGCCTTTAACGTAATTTATATCAAAGTTAATAAAAATAAATATATTTCTTTAATATGAAACATGCTTATTAAGAGCTACCTAATAATGTAATATTTGTCGGAATATTTTATAAATCTTTAGATATGCATGTCTTATTCACATTTTAAACAAAGACTAAAAATGTTAGATACTTATTTGCACTCTACATGTTGTGTTAAGGGGTTTCCTAAATTAGGGGGCGCTTGCCACTACGTCATTTCAAATTTGTTATTTTTACGTCATCTAATAAAAATTGTTAAATGTTTGTGTCTAACAGGGTCTACAGGGTGTCAAAATTGAGGAAATAAATCACACTTTTGGATTTTTTAGTTTAAGCTAAAGTGAATCGACTTATTTTGGTCGCAGTAATATGCTGTTACAGTATGGCCCATTACTTAAGCAATAATTTGACTTTACTTTTAGATAAATTGCATGCATCATGAGATTTAGATGCGTTTTTCTCAAAAACCATTGCTTCTAGCGCATCAACAAGGTGCACCTTTCTTAACTAGAAAAAAATAGGAGAAAAAAAATTCCAGTCCAAAATAAGATACAGCAGGGTAGTACAAAAAAGTTGTAGCGATTTAAAGGGGTCCAAATCATCATTGGTGGCGCCCTCTAGCAGATACACCAAAATCGTCGACATATTCGAATTTCTAGTCCCAGGAAACCCCCCTATACCATATTTCATAAAATAATGTCAATGCGATCGAAAAATAATAAAGAAAATTTCACAATAGTATTTTTCAGCCAATTAAAGGCCTGTATTTTGTAGCGTTACTATAGCAACTAAGAAAATTTCCGGAAATTTTTCTCTTCCTTGGGGTAAGGAGCATGAAATTATACTGGAAATTTTTTGACATTTATAAAAATGACATTTATATTTAACTTCAAATTTATTCTATCATAATTTAATAAGTACAAATCATTTATAAATAATTATTTACCAAGTATGTACTTTTAGTAGTTTTAATTAAAGCGTCCAAATGTTGCTGAAATTCACAGCCACGTCTTCTTTCTTAATGGGGAATAAACAAGCACACATTCACTAAAATTTATAAAATGTCTGTTTCAAAAAATAAATGTAGTACTTTGAAACAATCTTATTCTCCTCTGAATTTTTTTTTTCTCATATTAAATGCATAATCTTCTAGAATACTTGCCAGTTCTTCAACAGGTAGCTTTTCCTGTATATTATAAGATTTTTCATTGCAAAATTCTAGAAACTGCTTCCAAATGCTTATCTTTGATTTTTTGGTATTATCTGGCATCAGATGTTGAATTTCTTTTTTTATTATGTTCTGGTTTTCTTCTCCAAAATGAGACATTTTTCGTAAAAAACACTAAACTTTTCACTTTGACACCGTGCATATAAAATGACATTTGTTATCCTTTTTGAATTAACATACAAAGCCTACTGTCTCTTCAAAACAATCAAAAAATTTTAATATCTTTATATTTTTGTCGATATTTTTTAACACTTCATTGTGAAATTTTCTTACCGAATACCACTCTAGCTTCAATTAAAAACTGGACATTTTTTCTTGCACACGAATATTTTTTAGAAAATTCGTGTGCTCGAAAAAATTTCCAGTAATAATTGAAGCTCTAGTGGTATTATAAGTGAAAATGTGATTTATTTTTTCAACTTTGACACCCTGCAGCTCCGTTAGTATCAACTTTTGGATTAAGATAAGTTGAGTTAACTCGGCTTATTTTTATCCAAACTATCTACATCTGAAGTTTGGCCCATTCTTTAGGTACTAGTCACGCTGTATAAAGAATAGTCAATATCTTTTATGCTATAGCTAGCGGATCTTTAGCACCATAATCAATAATATCTACTTTATAATATTCTTTGATATCGAAAGATTTAAAACCCAAAATACATACTTCTATTTATCCCTATTTTATAATTTGGCTAACTATTTCATGAATATATTTAAAACCTTTACCAGGGGGGAAATTTATAGTTTTAAAATATTTTTTCAATTTTTTGCTTCTATTTATTTTTAAATGTTATTCAATTAAAGATATTTATAAATTACTTAATTGGTTATTATAGTTATATGCTGTGTACATCATTTTTTGAAATATTAAAAATAAAATTATTTTTATAATTATTAAAGTGAATTAATTGATGATCCAATTTTGTATAATTACATAAAAGTGCATGACCAAGTATGCACCACGTATCATCAGTTTAATCAATTTAACGTTTTTTGGCAATTTCCAAATTATAAAGTAGCAACTAATAAGTATATGTCACTATGAGGGAAAACATAATGCAATGAAATGGCAAAAAATATACGTTTATTTAAAAAAAATGTGTTACAGGTATACCACTGAACTCTTCGTAAAAAATCAAAAACTATTTTTACCATTCGAATATCTCAGCTATTCTAAGAAATACGAAAAATCCTTTAAAAGTAGTTTTTTAAATTTCGCTCTGTATCTTAAAAACAACGAGATCGGAAAAGTTCCGATTACGCCATCTTAAATTTGTCCGCGAAGTTGTCCGTGCTGTGAAAACCGCATCCTCTTGTCGTTTCCGAGATGTTCTACAGTTTCCAGAAAATCGGGACACCCTCTACATTCTGTCATCAATTTAAGAGGAAATGGATACATTATTGCCGTCAAAAACAGCACGCTTATATTAAGTTCCTCTTTTAGGAACGTTACCTAATAATTTTATCACAAATTTTCCTCTAAGCTTTTATCTATATTGGCCCGTGCGAGTTGCGATTTTTCCCCTTAATTTCCCTTACATTCCAGCCTTCGACAATAATCTCCGTTCGCATGTGTTAATATAGGGCATAATTGCTGATGGCATGCATGCCAGAACGGCCAGAGACCGTGGAGGCTTCCGGGTTTTTCGCATGATAATCGTATAGGAGGACCGTCGCCGGACCGTCGATTAGCCATAATACCGTTCGTTCCGGCCCGAATTTAAGCTCGATATATTTCATCTGGCTTTCCTCTTTCTGGTGGTGCTGATAATGGATTAAACCGACGGGATATATTGCGTAGAGAAATTTACCGATTATAATAATAGTAGGCGCAGCTGCTACGGTATATCAAGTGTTAATATACTTTTCTCTATGCCAGATGCTAAAGTGTGCTTGCTTTTTATCTTCTCTTATAATTTATTCATTCTCCTTTGTATACGCATATATAGTAAAGGTACGTTTTCATTTGGCATTAATTGTACGATATTTATGTCGGGCAGATATTGTATTTCATCTAACCACCAAAAAATTGATGTCAGTTTAAATGGCTGCAATATGTGTCAATACTTCTACAGAGTGCTATTTAATAATGGTACATAATTTAAAGGCAGACTGTTAACGTCAAAATAAAGCGATTGCGCCCAATATGCCTCATTCAATTGTTGCTCATTTTCCTATAGGGTGTTAAAGTTGAAAAAATGTTTTTTAATTTTTGTTATACCTATTTATTTATTTTATTTATATATTTCATTTATATTTTAAGAACGTACGGACAGATTGTTTTGAAAATTTGTAGTCTTATGTTGTTTGAGGTGGCAATTAAGAATATGCAAACAGTGTTGAAATCACGACTAGGGGGCGCTAGTTATACTGTATTGATGTAAAAACATATCTTAACCTTTTCTATTTTACACTTTTAATTTTTTTAACAAGAAACTATTGAACTACCTTCAATTCTAAATAGAAAATGTATACTTGTTACAAATCGATAAACTCAACCGTTTTTGAGAAACAGACAATTTAAATTTTTGAGATTCGGCGGGAATTAAATTAGAAAAATAGGGAGCCTTAAGATATCAAAACTAAAAATTTTATTATGCATATCTTAACAAATTATTAATCATAAAAGATGTGACCACCACTGACTTCAATGCACTTTCTTAGCCTCTTATTTAAATTTTGTCTGAAGTTGAATAAAGTTCTATGTTGCTTGGTAATATTAACGGTTTCTTGAATCTTTTCCCACAGTTGTTCATGACTATTAATAATGTCTTTGTAAATTAATGATTTAATATAACCCCAAAAGTAAAAATCCAGCGGATTTAAATCAGGGCTACGTGCATGTCAAGAAACTTCGCTACCGCTTCCAATCCAACGGTGCGGAAAATTTCTACTAAGATATTCTCTTACTCGTCGGGGGTAATGTGCAGGTGCACCATTATGCAAAAACCAAAAGTTCTGCCGTAAATTTAAGGGAATATCTTCAAGAAGCAGTGGCAAGTCATTAATTAGAATATTTAAATAATTTTCTCCGTTCAGTGGATGTGATTTAATACGAACGGCCACACAATACTGTCGGAGAGAATTTCACACCAAATATTGACAGAGAACTCTTGCTGAAAATGTACTTCTCTTGAAAGATGAGGATTTTCTAGTTTCCAAGAATGACTATTTCTCCAATGAAAAATACCTCGTCGGGTAAATGTGGTTTCGTCCGTAAATAATATTTTATTATAAAATGTTGGGCCATCATTTTTGTTGTTGGCGAAGAAACTGTGCAAACCGTAACCTAGCTAGAGGTATTGTGGCGTTAAATGTTGAACTGGAGTAAAATGATAAGGATAAAATTTTTCTTCGTATTTTGCTAACGGAAGACTGACTGAGACCAGAGCTGCCGAAATTTGACGTGGCCTGTACGTGTTTTCAGTAATTCGCACTAGAACATCATCTTCTTGGTCCGCTGTTAATATTTTCGGCATTAAAACCTCTCTTTTCGACCGAAATGATCATGTTTTACCTAATCTGTAGGACAATCTCTTAAATAGTCTATGATCAGGTTGTCTCGATATAATTCCAAGTATCTCGCTGCTGCACGGTGACCATGTTTTCTTGTGCATATACACATATAATGTTTCTCATTTCAATGTTCGAAACATTATTATGACGGGGCATTTTAAATATAAAAAATAACAATAAAATCAGTACCACCTAATATATGAATTATTAATTAATACCTACGGAAATGTGAGAAGGCTGTGGAATTTCCCAAAGCCAATTTTTTTACAATTATAAACGAGGTTAAGTCAGGTATATATATATTTTATTAACAAATGTGTGATGTGACAAAAGCCTGGTCTACTACGATTTTTTAAAAGTGTAATGTTTCCAAAAACTGGTATTATTAGGCATTTTTTATCAAAAAATTAATATTATAATTCAACGCCCATCAAAATGCCCATGTTCCAAATTTGATCGACAGATATATATGCCGTTGATCATGCCACTTTGTGTACGAAACTTAGATATTTTGGTCTTGATGCTGGTGCTGTTAACTTTTTTTGCTCCTACTTATCTGGAAGGCGCCAAAAAGTACTTTTAAATGGAATTTCTTCTTCTTTGTTAGATATAGACGTGGGGGTGCCGCAAGGAAGCGTGTTGGGCCCTTTGCTTTTTTCGCTTTATACAGCTGATTTTCCAAATGCAGTTAAACATGTAAGCACTCATCAATATGCGGATGATTTCCAATTATATTTTCACTTCCCGTTAGGACTATTGGATTCTTCAGTTCACAAAATTAATCATGATATAAATAGTATTGTATCAGTATCTCAGGCACATGGTTTGATCTTAAATGCAGCGAAAACAGTGTTACTCGTTGTTGGTAAACATAAAGACCTAATTAGTTCTGACCCTCGTTTCAAAATAATTGTGAATGGAATTGCTGTAAGTCCATCTGATTGCTGTAAAAACTTAGGGGTTTTTATTGATGAAAATCTTAGATTCACCCAGCATGTTAATTCTTTAATACATAAATCTTATGCTAAATTACGTTCACTCTACATTCATAAGGATTATTTAACTTCAGATATTAAACTGAGGTTATGTGATTCTCTGATTCTGAGCAACCTTGCTTACTGGGACACTGTATACTGGCCAGCTATTCTTAACAAGGATAAGGAAAGCTTACAAAAAATACAAAACGCATGTATTAGATTTTCTTACAGTTTACGCAAATATGATCATATTAGTGCGAAATTTAAACAGTCTAAATGGCTTCAGTCTTCAATGGCTAAATGGGATCAGAGATCTTTTAGTTATAATGCTGTACTTATTTATAATAAGATACTTCAAGCAATTAAATCTTGCAATAATATTGCGACTTTTAGGAAGTTGGTCAAGTCCAGTATATATGAAAACTGAACCTGAATAAAATTGTTTACTTTTTCTTTTTGGTAGATAGCTTATGTATAAACTAGCATTGATTATTTATTGTTCCAATTGTTTCAATGCAACGGACAGTTAGATGGAAGAGCAACCTTGTTGAATCTCGCCGTCTTTTTCAACTCTGTCATTTGTATCTATAATCTTATCACTCAATAAAGACACTTTATTATTATTATATATATCTATTGAGCATTTCTATGGGGTGCCAAGCATTGAAAAATCAGAACTAAAAAATTTTATAAGCAGGTCAAAGATTGAAAGTGAAAACAAATGCCAATCGGACATAGAAAAAACAGACACTACAAGATTAACACTTTTAATTGCGGCCGCAATAAAAATAATTAAATTACAAAAAATATAATGAATTATGAATATTTAAGTTAAGGTCTCCGTATTTATTGACTTCTTGTTACACTCTATATTATTCAGTTCTTAGATGTCTAAAATTACTTGTATTTGTAAAGAACAGATTTCAAGAATACGGCAAACTTCAACAATGAACCTAAGTTATGTAAAGTATTTTTAACATAAAGTCAGTTGGAAAAATGTGTTCGACTGAATGGATATTTGGTTGATAAACTTTAATTTGGATCATTTTGTAATTTTTTGTTTAACAACTTAGTATTCATTACATTTTTTGTATGTTCATTATTTTTATTGTGACAGCAATTAAAATTGTTAAATTTGTAATGTTTATGTTATTTCTTTGTCTGGTTGTATTTGTTAAAAACACTCAATAGACATTCGTCGATCCAATTTAGTATATGGGCATTTTGATGGTAATATTAACTTTTTCATAAAAAATACCAGTAAATGGTCTGTACTCACTGTTGCTTAGGTTTAATTAAGTAATTACCACAAAAATTTAGTTTTTTTGTATAAACCTGTTATTGGACATTACCTATGTCTAATAAAATAAAATTTGGAATATTGACTCTACAGTTATATTTTATTCATAATTGCCGTTTATGCGGCTTCTCAAGAAATACTTGCGTGATATTTTTATTAAATCTCTGAAAACAAGGGATCTCGAAATAATTCAAATGAATTATTTACGTTCTTGAATTTATTATTCCTGCCGATTTGCAGGAAAAGATGTTTGCTTAAGATATATTTTGTATGCAATGCAGGAAAAGGAAAGTCCCTTTCCACTACGGTCGTCCCCAATTGGGTTTTCTTTTAGTGGATAACATGACATGATGACCCCCTGCTGATATCATATCACGCGCGAAAACTTATTGCTGTAGTTCAAACGGTTCCTGCGATATTCAATAAAAATCCAATTTTGGGCTCTCCGTTTAGAAGGCTGGAGCTCCCTCAAGTGCCATTTCCGGACCCGTATTCACAGGAGCATTTTATGATATTATATGATGTAGAATCGTCTACGAAAATTAATGACGGCATGTTTGAGATATCCCTCTAAAAGAGCGTTAGACGTATGGGTGAAAGGATTTACACTGCACAATAAAGTTCCAACATATTTTAACTGTGCCCTAACTACGTACAATCGTTTGTAATAATGATGGCACTCTTTAAAATGAATTTTGTGATTTCTTTAAAACTGCCGATGTATTAGTAATGAAATCTATTCTTAACTTTTAATATTACCTACAGTTCTTATCTGTTTTGCTCATCAATAGAGATTTTATGAAATTTCTACTCAGAACTTCCAGAAGTTCAAAAACTGTTTTGAGGGAGTGCCATTATTATTGCAAAATCACATTTTTATTACCTAAATTTACGAAAATGACACATCATATCTTGGTTATTATTTCAGAGTAATCTTCAGGATGTAAAACTGCGACGTTGCAATCAGTGGTGATTCGTGACTTTTTTTATTTAATTTCTGACTTTTTTGTAAACTGATAGACACATCAATAACAATTAGGTAATGCGGTCATGTGTAGTAGATGACAAACTTATTAGTGGTGGGCATTTGTGTAGAAATTACTACGCGTAAGTTGGTTTGTCATCTTTTCGTTTGTAACCAATAATTCTGTCAAATCTCAACCGATTTCTAAAAACGGTCACTGTATTCGCAATAAAAAGGGCTTTAAAATGATGTGCCACAAGTGGGGTAGTTGCATTTGAAATTTTTAAGTTGGGGTTGCTAGGCATTAGGGGGATGAATATATCGAGTTGGCTTGACTGTCAAAAAAGCTCCCCCCAAGAACAAAAATCGACGGGTCTCGGTGAATTTTGAAATATTATTCGATTTTCCAATTATAGGGGGGGTCAAATTTTCGTTGGGATACCCTGTATATTAAATAATTCTTCAATTAAGCATTTACTATTATTTACAAATAAATCGTCGTGAGACTGAAATATTTCTATTTTCTTTTTATGATAATGGCCAACGTAAGTATAAAACTATGTAAACACCATCTAATCGTTGAGCCTTATTAAGTACTAGTGTTTTGCGAATTTCAGTATAATAAAGTATGTCTAGTAACAAAAAGTACTCTGCATTACAGTTTCCATTATAAATATAGTATATAACGAACCCTTTAGTCGTTTCATTTGGATAAATGTTTCAGCTAGTGCAAAAGTAATTAAATTATTTTTAAGGGCTGTCTAACGAAAACATTTCGTCGAGCTTTGAATATAACAGACCTGGCGGCGATGTCTTTGGACTGAATTTTTAAGACATAGCAATTAACTCAATGGATAAATTCCTTTTCCCATTTTCAAAGTTTGACGTTCTTTAGCATGTCCGCTTATTTTGTCGCTTAGAAGCCATATATATACGTACATTCAGATCAATATTGTATCGTAAAATTTATTTCGGAATTGAAAATACGTATTCACGGGCTAAGATTTCTACTAGCGCAACATTCCAAAATAGTAAACTTGATTTTGATATAAAGAGAGGCTGATGTTGAGAAAGCTGGGCGAATAAGTATGCCAAAATGCTACATTGCCCTTGCTAAGATAAGTTCACTGAACACTTTCAGTTACGATTAATTTTTTAAATCGGCATCAAATATAAAACGTGATCTTGCATCACTTCCACCCAGAGCAGCAAGAGGACAACGAAATAGCACGCATTACGCACATTCTACCAGGTGCAGCTTTGGATGGGAAGCCAACCACCTCCAGACTTGTGAGGTTAGCACCTCGTAGGCAATATTTTCTGTGGCTCCCGTGATGACAAAAAAACGAACAACACCCAGAGAAATTGTAGATGCACAAAAGATTATACCAAAACTGTCATGGTCACTCTCCCCATTTTAAATGAAGATAACGAAAAATACTTAGAGCCCATTCCCACATCTCCTGCGGAGACTGAAGACGAAGACAAGGATGATTCGGAATTCGCGCTGCAATCGGTATTGATGGTGCAGCCAAAAGTAGGACCCTCTGGCCCAAAAGAAACACACCCAGTTAATTTTTGATTTGTTAAAACTTTTCATTTGGTACGTTGTCTCCTTATTAGCTTTTATGAAATAAAATGTATGCATTCATTACACATTCGCCTTCTCCTTAGGTACTCAATTTTTCACAATTAGCTTGAAAATTGGTAAACTTTTGCCTATTTATATATGAATCTACAATATATTCGCTTGTAATCTCTGTAATAACGAAGATAACGAGTTTTACTTAATTTGAAATGGTTTTAGATCCTTTATCACCGTATGAAATACAGCAATTAAACGAGTCACCACCGTGCCACAGAAAGTCTATAGGCTGATGTGATAAACTATACTAATTACACTGCACTTAATTGACTTTAAACTTGTGTATTCTGAACGACACACTAATATTATATAAAATATTAAGATCTTTTATCTAGAATTATATTATATTTTATTGTCTCTAATCATAACCTACAACATTCAGCTAACCCAAACTAGTTTATTTAGATTTATGTAGATGACATTTAAGTTCGGTAAAGACGCAATGCTCCAATATATTTTGCTCTGTTGTTAATTTATTAATAACGCTGATATTCTTGTATACTTTTTTTATGTACGATAGAAATCGATATTCTGACATATATAAATTAATTGTATAACGTATAACATACCATTTGGAGAATAGGAAATATATTTTATACAGTTCCTGGGGTACGCAAGTTGTTCAAGCGTAAAACTGACCAAAAAACGGGCAACCGAACTCTAAGGGTAAATGTTTTATTACTGCCACTGGCAGCAGTACGTAATAAAAACTATGCTGCATCATAAGTTCATTCTTCTCATAAAATAAAGTGTTTCTTGTTAATAGGGGTACGTGAACTTTGTGTAACGCTTCGGTATGAAAGTTCAGATAGACAACGGTGTCCATTTACTTATAGGTTTAGTTCAGCTAATACAGTTATATTTTAATAGTTGTCTTTTATATAAGATGATACAATTTATTTTATCCAGTAATATGTCTGTTTTCCGTGGATTAAAGGCGTTTTAACACACTAGTGAATTAGAATTCATAATACCACGTTTCCATTATATAGCATATTATTTAGAGATATTATTATTAACATTTATCTCATTTATCTCAAGAACGATCTTGTCATTTTGGCCGGGATTATTTATATTCACTCGATAAGAAGTTTCTGAAGGACTAGAGGGACCCAAAACTTCGCCAGGTAGAACCTGGATTAATTTTTCAGCAATTGCCATCTTGCTGGACAATGAATCTGCAATATAATTTTCCGCTACCGTAGTCAATTTCCAACCACCATGACGCTTCACAGTGTATCAGCATTGGCCAGTAATGTTGCCGAAGAACGCCGTATTCCATATCCGGTAAATCTTTCTGGATCAGAGGCCCAATAAATGCAGCCACTTTTGAAAACATTTTCGAAATTATGTTGATACTTACATGTCGTGTAGTATATTTTCCAGCTACATCTCCCACCGACATTTTTAGGTCGCAGATCATGTATTTTCGACACATTTCTGCAAAATTCAATATCGTGTTTTTTCTGTAAAGTCCATATAGTTTTCGAGAAAAACATTATTGTTGTAGTATTTCAGTTTTTACATCGTTGAGCCACTGTAGTCTCTAGACAGAGATGAATATTGAAATCTGATTACTTTTTGTAGGCACTAAAATTTTTGTGACCCCAGTGTTTACATTAGTTTTTCAAGTGTCAAAAATGGTTTACGTGTATTGTACAACTCGGAGTTGATGGATATCGTTTTAATTTGTTACGTTGTGAACATGCTTTAGCAGAACGATCTGCCGGCAAATATGTGCCAAATGCAACTAGTTTTACCGCGGTATGCAGTGAGTGCAAACGTAGTACAACGCGAGGGCAATTTGACACCAACTCGTGGAAGAGATGGAGGTCCAGGGCTTTTCAGCTACGGACTATTGCAGCAGTGTGACGTATCTGACACTAGATTCAATTGTATCCGTACCATGTACAGTATGTCCAAACATTAACACCAAGAGATTGGACGAGGAGGACCGGTTAAATCATCTGGACTTCTTTTTGTGGGGATATTTAAAAAATGAAGTGTATCGCACCGAAGTGGATACATACTATTGATGATTTACGGAAACGTATCATAGTTGCTGCCAATAACTTACGAGTTCAAAACGGACAAGAAGCAGAAACATTTGTGTTAGTTTGTAGAAACTGGGTAAGACGGACCCGAAATGTTGTAACATCAAGTATGTCAAACTATTTTAGTAATTAATAATAATAATAAAAATATCTCTACACCTCATTTTAATCACGGGGATTAGTCCAAAAGTTGCCCAGGGGGCGGCATATTATTAATAAGCAGGCCGCATTTGCGCCCAGGAACGACTTACGTTGGTAGGCCCTAACCACCATTCAGTGCAAGAATGAGGGAAACATGGAAAATCTCATTAATTAGGGGGGTAGTCAAATGTCAACCAGTATCTATTAATATCTCATATTGACCCAAGCCAACATTCTCCCACCCTACCATACCCGCAGAGAGGGTTCCAATCCTCTTCACAAATGTAGCTTATATACGGTCTACCGGCTGCGGGGGTCGAACCTACAGCGATCTAGTCACCTCGATTCAAGTTTTGATGCCTTAAATCGCGCGACCACTGACCGATCCAAATTAAAATCACAAATTAAATTTATTACTAATTAATAACAATAGCGACAAAAGCAGTTAAATTTGCTGTATAAAATCGGCGTTATAAAATGTTATTTATTTCTTTCCTTGAGCATTTCTTTCCATTTTTTGTCCGGTCGCAGATTGCCGCCTTATCAGATTTCTACAGTGGACCAGTTTTCAGTATCGTTCAGAAGTGTATTTTTAAATCATTTTCGAACTGCCTTTTTCGATATTTTCTTTACAAAATTGTATTTGTAAATGTCCCCTGTACGCTCAGATTTTTTTAGAAAAGTTCTAAATCACCCTGTATATTATAGGGTAAACTGCAGATGAGTCTTTAATTACCAAAGATACCTTTGATCTAAACATACAGTCCACTACACCTTAGAGAATTTATTAATCTACCAGCTTACTGCCTGTAATTCAACTGTAAAATATCTAGCAAAGCTATTCCTAGGTTTTTCATTACCTTTATGTAAAGTTCGATTAAATTTAGTAAATTTCATCAAAGAGAAAATTATCTTCCTTGGAAATGTTAACTTTAAAGTTTTGTAAAAGGATACTGATCAAACAAGTTTTGTATATACAGGATGTTACAAATTAATAGCTCATCCGATTAATAGATATTAGAATGTATATTACTTCGGGTTTCCAATGATTTGAAATTAAATCAGTTGAAATAATTAACCTACGAACAAACTCTAGATGTAATAAAACGATAGGTCAGATCTCAGCTACTGTGCTTGAATTTTCGAGTTCCCACAGTTTCAAAAGTGAACTTAGATATTAGTAGAATGTTTTCATTAAACCAGGTTAGTAAATTTAGCTAGATTATTTTTTTTTTTTAGATAATTATTGAATAGAGCTTTCGATCGTCAATGTTTCCAACTTTCAATCTGTGCAACTCATCCGCAAACTTTACATTCCAAATTTAGTTTAGATTCAAACTCCGAACTGATCACAAATATTCGAGGCCTGTTAGTTGGTCTTTGTTTTAGTTACATGAATAACCAGAATTGTTTCTTTCTGCTCTGTTACTTACTATTAATAATAATAATATCTCTACCCCTCATTGTAATCACAGGGATTAGCCCAGAAGTCGGATACTTGTGTGGGAGAGGGGTCGGCATATTATTGTTAAGCAGGCTGCATTTGCGCCCAGGAACGACTTACGTTGGTAGGCCCTAACCACTATTCAGTGCAGAAATGAGGGAAACCTGGAAAAAATTAAGGGGTAGTCAAATATCAACCGGTATCAATCTCTTACAATGATCCAACATTCTTCCACCCTACCATACCCGCAGAAACCGCGCGACCACTGACCGACCCAACTTACTACTTACTTGCTATTAAATTCAAAAGTTCTTCATTGCGTAAAGCCCCAGTAATACCAAATACGACATAAATCTAAAATAATTATTACATTTATATCAAATTATATTTGAAAAATTAGCATAAACTATTCATCATCAGGTAGATTTCATCCGGTACATTTAGTAAAAATTTGAGTATTTTCTTCGTGTGACAGAGTTTTAGGGTCTTTTGATATATGATTTCTTTCTTTTCGTTTTAAATAGTCGTTAAGTTTGTTTCTATTTACTAATGTTAACGTCATTTTTTGCTGAAAGTGTTGCTTTCACCATGGAATAGAACGACCACATTGAAGAAGGAGAATACTTTTTTCGATAACTTGGAAAAATATGTTAGTAAAACATTTTTATTCCGTGTTTTTTGTACAATTCCAAGAATATGTCTTACTTGGGATTGCATTTTTCGACTGATTGTTATGGTAAAACTTTGAAACACGTGTCTAACGACCTTTCCCTAATTTCAGGCTGTGTGCACTGTATGTCTTCTTCCATTATTTTCTATAAATAATTCGCGCCAAAACTTTTAATGAAAACATATAATATGGAAAAATACAGATATGTTCCTGGAAAAAATATTTCATGACGTCATAAACACAATTTTCGAAATATCTAAAACTTTAATTTTTGGTACAAAATGCACCTCAATCCATGCCGTTTGAACTCCTTTCTTCATATTTTCAGTAACATTTTTCGTTACCCCGTTATATCATTAGGACGTCGAGTTTGAGACACCCTCTACAATGATATTAACTTGTGAAATATGGATTTGTTTAAAAATAGTTGGTTTTTCAGTAAGTAGCTGAGCTTTTATGCACGTTTATGGATATTTTTTGGACCCATTGAGCAAAGTAACTTCCTAAACACTTCAATTGATGGTAGGCTTGCGGAAATTCATATTTTAATCGTTTATAGTAATTTTACTTTACTTGTTGCTAAAAATAAGTGTTTTTAAATTAGAAACAATGGCAAAAATTGAATATACGTTAAAAAATGATTTATCTTGCAGATGAAATGGCAGCCTCGACTTCACTAATGGTTTATATGGTTTATTTATTAGGTTACGTCAGTGGTCTATCTGGTCAGCGGTTATCAAAATGTGGGTACTTTAAAAAAATGTCCGTAAATATTTGAAATTTTTAAAAATGACTTTCACTAGACTTCTCTATATGACGAACTACACCTACAGTTAAAATGTTATTCATTGTAAGTACCGAGTAAGAAGTATTTTACAGTCTACATCCTTATATCCTGTGGGTACAAATGGCCCATAAATAATTTCCTTAGTGTTTCAGAAAATGCCCTGACATATTTTTTATTACATATTTTATTTCTTTTATGATCTGCGATGATGTGTGGATGCGTTTTACGGTCTTTAGAACAATATATGCCCAACATTTATCAAGCTCACGACATTTTTTATATCGTTGGATTCAAGTAAAACTGAATAAGAGGCAATATTTTTTGTGAAGCAACTCAGAGCTGTCCTAGTTGATTTATAATAAAACAGGATTTGAAGAAGTTTGGGAAATATGCTTAGTTTTTTAAAAGTATTACACTTTATATGTTCTTATACAGTGCTTTCGAAAAGTAACGAAGAAATTCATTATTTTTGAAATTGAGAAATTTTCGAAAAAATCCCCTGGCACGTTGATTTTGTTTTTTAAAAAGGTACTTTTTGACATACGACCGACATTTGTGACGTCATCGACAATTTTTTTAAATGGCAACCCCCAATTTTGCCCATGCCATTTGAAAGAGCGTGTCATTCTGCATACGTACACACATCATGAAAAATTATGGTGTTACATAACAAAAGTTTCAAGGAAATTATGTGTGAAGATTTTAAAATTTAATTTTCACAATACTGAAAATGATAATGATTATGTAAAAAATCGACTAAATTAAATGTTCAAATTGTGTACCGTTGGCTGCCTGACAGTAGCCAAGACGTTTAATAAATTCTTTTTGGACATTATCAAAAACTTCAGGAGATATACGATGTATCTCGTGACGAATTCTTGCTTTTAAATCTTCTAAATTAACCGGTCTAGTAACGTATACTTTGCTTTTTAAGTATCCCTACAAGAAATAATCTAGGGGTGTCAAATCAGGCGATCTGGCAGGCCACTAAATCGGCTCCCTTCTCGGGTAATTTCGGTGAAAATTAAATTTTAAAATGTTCGAACATAATTTTCTTGAAATTTTTGCACCGTATTTTTTCATGATGTGTGTATGTAGAGTCACACGCTCTTTCAAATGGCATGGTCTCGAACAACGATGACGTCACAAATATGGGTCGTATGTCAAGAAGTGCCTTTTTTAAAAACAAAATCGACGTGCCAGGGGATTTTTTCGAAAACTTTAAAAAATAATGAATTTATTCGTTACTTTTCGAAAGCACTGTACAACTGAATGTACAAATAAACCATTTAAATCAAATTAATAACTATAATTTAATCTAAAAATGATAATTGTTTGGGTGTCACTGATTCTCCCTTAGGTAGATGTATATGTGTTCCTTTTTGGTTATAGATCATCATATATGGTAAGTATTCGAATGGAAATTCAAATTCATTCATGTAACAACCACATAAACATTTGTTTCATGTACAGGGTGTTGAAAGAGCATGATATTACTGGAATTTTAGAAAATCAAATTTTGGACAATTTTCATCAAAATTTGACAAGATACGTTTTTCCTGAAACACTTTGGTGTTTTGTTGTACACAGTAGAGGGCACTTGTGGGTAGCACTTCCGATGACATTTTATGCTGTACTTTTTTAAGTTAGATTTTTCCCATTTTAAGTCACGTGATATGTAAACCTTCATTTTACTCAAAAAAAGTACTTCTGTAAGTAAGGCACGGTCAAGAAAAAAGCTGTGGTCAACAAAGCGATCCTTGTAATTGCACTTATTTGTAAGTGTGTATGTGTCAAACCCTCAACTCTTTCATTTCAGATTCTGTATAATGGAAACTACGGTATATTATTTATTCTCTGATTTGAATAGTTGTTCTTTTAGAGAATACTGTAAACTTGCTAAGCAAGTGAAAATTAGAAATATATTCAATATTAGAACTAAGATATCCAAAACTAAAGTAATTACTTTTTATCCTAAGCAAATTGTATAAATATAAAGATTTATAAATCTTGTGCTTATTTTTTTATTTACTTTATATACAGGTACTCTTTATTTTCTGAAGATACAGATGCAGTAATTATGTAATATAAATTTTAATGACTATGTATGTATTTTGCATTACCACGAAAATTCAATATCTATAAAATTAGATAATAAAACGTCGTGTTTTTTTATCAAAGGGAATTTACTTCAAAGGGACATTTTTTGTTCAGTACTTTACCTTTTCATATATTTTTCACTTCTAATTACAAAAAACATCAAAGGGGAAATAATGCATAATTTAAATGAACTGACAGTCATCAATGGATAAACAATAATTATTGGACTTGATTATCACGTACTCGTTTCCTATTTTTCAGAACAGAATTCTAAAAGTGGAGAACAAATCCTATTGTTGATATTTATTTTGTTGTGTATACTGGTACTCGTATTTCAGTGGATAGTTTGACGTCACTATAATCTGAGAGTACGGTCTTTGATTTTAACATAATAAATCGTTTTCAAGGTTTTCAAATTGAAAAGTGTTTCTTAATTATAATCTAAGTTCAAATTATTTTGATATATTTAATCTGCATTTCCTCTTTGTCGTCATGTGCTCCGCCCTTGAACATTCCTTTAAACTCTTACTTCTCAACCTTACGCAAATGTATATTTTTCCGTATGTACATAAGATGCTCTATTTGTATCCGCTTACTTACCTAGTACATCTAACACAATATAAATGTAATAGTAAAGACAATATCAAAAACTTTGAAAGCAGGAATCGAACTAGTTGAAAGTGAATTTTCATTGTTTACAAAAATATCAGTTAATGAATCTTTGGAAAAACATTATCGTACAAATAAATGAAGATTCATATGATAAAATCTGTCTACAAACTACAAAAGCAGCGGATCTAAAGCCAAAGTTAAGACGTTGACGACATATGGTCTTATAGATGCAACAACATAAAAGAATATCTGAACCACTTCACCATAAAACCGGTGAAAATGAGACTACCCGCTTCTTGGATATCCCTGTAAAAAGGAAACTGGATGGATTAGTAACTGAACTCATCATTTTCCTGATCAGAAACAAGCTATTGTCAACACCATTAGAAGTTTATCTGAAAACAAGGAAGAGGATAAATTTCTTATCCTTACTTATATACAATAATGTGCTAACAAGATAAACTCTCAAAGAAAATACTGTATAGTATCATCTACCCAATCTACCCAAGATGTGTTGCCAAGGAGACGTTGACACAAGGTTAAAAGGACATATGGATCACCTAAAGAATAACACCGCAGAGGAGTGAGCAAAGTTGGAAGGTCGGTGTAGTCCACACACCGACTACACCAAGACTGAAGTTTATATCTTCAATAAGAAATGCTGACATTTTCAAACGCTGAGACCAGACTATAGTGTCGTGAAGGTTTTTGGTACACTGAATCCAAATCTAACCGGATAACCCCGACACCTAAGAATCAAGACAGCCAGATTTCTATAACTACAAAACATGGAGGGCAACAAAAACCAAGACAGCAGATTTTCATAACCGCATTAGTTTGGACTACGATATATTTAAAAAAATATGCTACCAAGCATACAATTCAACAAATGTGCATGTGTGTTGGTGCAACAGATAACGAAATGGCGTAAGGAATAAGAAAAATTTGGCGCGGACTCGCTTACCTGGTGTAGAGCTCCTTTAAACATTCAAACTTCTACAGCTTCATTACCATGGATCAACAAGTTATATTTTTTTCTTTAAGTACCTCTGACAAATTTCTTTCAACGAATTATCACGATCGCATATTACTGCTGTCAGCTGAAGACGTCAAAAAACATAGCTGTGCATTTTTCTTCTTTATTTCAGACACAAATATAGAGTTTTATAATGATTTAGACAGAATTCCCACCCGCTATATCGGATTTGTCATTTTTAATTTTCTGAGATTAGGAAACCATGACTCGATGGAGTTAAAATAATATGCAAATGCAAATTCAGTGACTCTTAAAACAGGAAAAAACTACTCTCGTCTATCTAATTAATCAAAAATGCAAATTCGAAAATCTTAGATCTTATTGAAGATAGGACCTATATGGTGACATTAAACCAACAAAGAATTTAGATTTAGTGTCCCAGGAAATCATATTTACACTACTCTTGCCCAGTGGATCAACTTTTTTTTGGTAAGTCTGTAAAGAGTACGCTAAATTAATTAAGTTTTAATAATGAACATTTATTTTTTTATATTTATTATTTATTACTAATATTTATAGTAAAAGGACAATTGTGAAGATTTGCATCATTTAAGTGTCTTCCACTTCTTGCGATATCAGTACTCATGAGAATATTTCTAGGGTCAACTGCTTTTAAAGATCCATTGTTTGTAGTGGGTTCGTTAAATGAAAATTGCTCGACATTCTCCGCAGAGTTAGGTTGAAGAATTCTCTTAGCAATTTTGATATTACATTCTACAGAACGTAACGCCCCCCTGCTATCGCCAAGTATTGTTGCGGAATTTCTCAGACAATGCCATGTATACTCTTTCCAAATTGTCACATCCTTTGCTATACTACCAATTTTATGGGTACTCATAACAATTCTTGCCATTTTGATATTTCAAAATAAAAATAACGTTGTTCCTTAAAATTGGGAGGACACAAATTAATGTATTTTCTATATTTACTTAAATATTCATCCCCCATGACGGTGGAAGTTGTATTCTTATTGTTTTAGTGTTAGGAATTTAGTTAGCAGGAAAGATCCCATGTCTTCAATATCATCAAGTGTCATCTTCACTAGTTCGTCGCAACGCCATGCCCTAGAGATACCAATATCAAAATTACCTGAAAAAATTGGTTAGCATAATATGAAACACACAAAATATAATTTTGTTACTTTTATCGCCGAATACTTTTCATCTAGAGCATCAGACAAAAATATAAGGAATTGTTCCCTTAACAAAACTCTCGATTTCTTTGGCTTATAACCTTCTCCTTGTTTTTTTTTACAAAATGCACGCAAATTGTTGTATTTTTTGGTATTTACAATATGCTTCAAATTTAACACAGACTTTAACATTGAATAATGGGCCCACAAACTAAAACTCTTCAGTTTTTGTGCCATTTTCGAAAAGTATGCCAATTAAACGTTCTCATAGTATTGCGTTACATATTTGTCTATACATCATTACTCGAACTTGACAAAGGCAGCTTCATATACTGTACCAGATGTCGTCGGTAATTTAAATTTCTACAGCCATTTTAGCCATTTCTTCCACCTCGGTAGGTTCATCAGCCATTTCTACATTCATTTACAACCTTTAGTCATTGTCAACCGACGTGATGCCAAATTTTAAATTTTTTTTTTGATAGATGCAGAGGACATATCTGTGGTAACGATAAGTTAAGGTATAATATACAGTGAAATAAGTTCAAGATTCACTCTTACAATCTTCATTTAATTTTTTTTCCAAGTTATTTAAATCATTTTACCGAGAATTTATAACGTTTGAAGAAAAAATAGTATATGATGTTCCGAGAAGAAGATACTTTTTCTACACCCGTATTATAACAATGCACTTATATGCCCATAATCCGTTTCATAATGATACCCATTACGATACAGATTTTTCATTACGATACAGATTTTTAATCAATAGAAACCCATAATTTTTCAATCAAGCATGCTGTGCATTTGACGTTTATCCTAGGTTCCTATGTAATTATTTTAAATGTCAAAATCAGTACGTATTAAATTTTCGTAGATACCTAGCTAAACTTCGATAATTTAATACGAATAATTACTGTTACCTATTGTGTTCAATAAAAATATAAAATTTATGGTTTTTGATTATTTATCGGGTGTAGAAAAAATAGCGTATGCAACTCTCATGTAATGGTTATTAATACATGATCGTTGCATAATATACTATTATGTGATTCACATGGATTGTCTGACTTACTATGTTCCACGCTTATTACATAAAATATCACCTATTCTTCTAATATCATAAGATACTATTTTCTACGTTTATGCCAAAATATAAAACTTTATTGAACTATATTTAGTGGGAAAAGTGGTTCTTTATTATACTAGTGCAATAAAATGTTTATTACATTAATCTGTCATTCTACTACAGCGTTTTGTCATCATGGCAAACATAAACGTTCAAATCGACGTCATATTTTACTAGACTTAGTGTCATCTAAATAAAATATTTTTTGGTTTTTGCGTACGTTAGAAAAATTATTGTATGCAACTCATACAAAAAGTGTTTATTGCACTCGGCGTGTTGTTCTACTCGACCTGACGGCCTCGTTGGACAATTTCACTTCGCGTGCAATAAACACTTTTTGTACTTGTTGCATAAATAACTCTATTATATGCTGGATGTCCTTTAAATAAAGTGTATGCCTGCAATAGAAATTCAATATTTATTTATTGTCGTAGCTATATTTCTTGTCTTGTCTCACAATACTTTTTTCTTTTAAATTTTGTCCATCTTGTCATTCGAGCTGTAAAGTCTTGGTCTTCCCTTGTCTTGTTTTAATAGGATTACTGAAGTTCCAGAACTATTATATACTTTTATTTGTATAACTTGAACAGGTATTACAAACAAAACAACAACCGTGACTTTTATTTTACTAAAGGAGAAGAAGGCTTGCCAACCTCTTACGCTAACATAACAAAACCATAAAATGACTACTTTGAGTTGCCACCCTAAACTAGTAACTTTCCATTGCACTCATAGATGTCTCAACAATTTTGCGAAACCAAGATAAGACAATTAATTAAGACAAGATTGCTAACACTAGAGAAAACTCATTTTTGCTTTTTTAAGTTATAATATCTCGAAAAACTAATACGATAGAACAATTGCCATATCGCATTCGAATTCTGCCTGCAGAATATCTTTGAGAAAGTATATTATGATCTTAAGGTTTGGAAAATGCCACTGCCAATATTTACATACTTTGTACGTAGGTACATAAAGATACTTTGTTTTACAGGTAAAGTACCATGCCCTATACATTAACAAGGAATAAATCTCATTACACTTCAGTATTAATTGTTTCCGTCTCGAAATCCTCTACCAGGAAAGGCTGGTAAAACGGAATTATATTAATTATACTACAAGTGTTTAATTTGACACCTTAATGGCTTCCAACAAAGAAATAGGAATACCGAAACGGAATAAGTGGCGGTATTATTGATTCGTCAAAATTAGTTCCGTTACGTGAATGTATGTGATATTTATCAAATAAATTGGAAGCAGTTAATCTAACGACACATCTGGCGAAGTTGGAATTATACTTATTAAAAGTGAAATATTGTTTTTGCCGAGGGAAGTTAGTTGGAATTCCTCGCAATTTAAATGTTACAGTTTGATTATGTCACTTCAAGGGGAACGGTATAGCTAGTACAAAAAATATCGTTGGTTTAATATCACTGAGGTAAGCTTCAAACCAGAAGAGTTGCATAATAATAATGAACATATTTTTCTTTCCCAATAAACTTTATGAAAATGCATTGTCAGAATATAAAAGTTGTATATGTCTAATAAAAATAAATATCGATTTATTTTTTAAACTGAATATAGAGTTCGTATATGTCACTTTAGGATGTCATGTTCTATAGGAGTTGTATCATAAATTATGTGCATCTTTACTAATGCCACCTAATGGTAAAATCGATCCACCACCAAAGCTAACGTTTTATGCGAGATTCCATTGTACGAAACGTTACCAACCTTCTGTATATTCGCCCACGTTCATCTGGTTTCCATAATTGTATTCTGTTTTAACTGTAAAAAGAATTTTTCTTCATTGATGATTCCAGTTAGAATTCAAATTGAAAACGTTTAGTTTTGTGACGCGGGAGAAGCCTAGCACTTCTGGCAGGACGCTTTGAGTTTAAACCGGACTTGTAATAACTAATTCATTTTTGAGAAGTGTACGATTTCTGAAAGATTGAATTCTCAAATATTGATTATCTTTTGGTATTGTTCGGGGTGTCTCAAACTCGATAGTATTGGCCTACTGTGAGTATACAAAAAATTTAAATAAAATTTAGGGCACGTGGTGTTAAATGGGATGAGGTAAGCTCCATTTTTAACCGAAAGTAATATTTTTGGGATTTGGCAGAAACGGCTAATGACGTCATCAAATATATTTTTTTGCAGAAATATACCCAAATTTTATTTCTGTTAAAAAGCTCTCTTTTTCGTAATAAACTTGTATTAGAGAAATTTTTCTGTATTGCTTCCCGTTTAAAAGGTATAAGCCATATCGCCCTAAAGAGCCTCAAAAGAAATATCTACCATCTAAAAATCTCATTAGCGGTGGAAGGGTCAAGTAGTCGTTGCAAAATAATTGAATGTTTGTTGTTTAGAGTGCACAAATATCATTAAGAATAAATAAAGGATTAAATTCGATAGTTCTTTAATACAGTTAAAACAAAAGGTGATGATAACAATAACTAAACTTAAGAAATGTGGCAAATGTCCTCATACTACATACATATTACAATCTATTCTCTATATGACATCCTCTCATTTCGATATTCATCTTCGTCAGACTTCTTTGTGGGCTGCGTTTACTAACGTTTCTCCATCTAACTCATTATAAGAGTCTGTGATTTTTTCTTTCAAATAATTAATATCTCTAAGGTGTTTTGTAAACATTATTTTTTAGAAAATCTTCCTAAAAAAATAAAGGGGTGACAGATCTGGCGACTTTCCGGGCCACTGAATAGGTCCATTAATCCTAATCCATTTTTCTGGGAAAATATTATCTAAATATTGCTGCACAATCTTTGTGGGGTGGAGGCTCGTCGTGGTGAACCCATAGGTTTCCCCTTAGCTGCAAAGACACATTCTCCATAAGCGTAGGAAGTTCTTCTTGTAAGAAATTTAGGTAACTCACGCTGTTAAATGTATATTAATAAAAATAAGGCCCAATTGCCACCCCATACCTTTACTTCAAAATGGCTTTGGTTTTGGACTGGATTTACAATTTAGGGATTTTCAATGGACCGGTAGGGTTCGTTGCGCCTGTTTGGCAAACCATTACTGACAAACCAACTTTCGTCCGTTCAAAGAACGTGCCGAAAAAGGTCCCGATCAACAGTTTCTACATTTACTGCAATGTGTGCTATAAAATTAAGTCTGTTTTCAAGGTGACGCTCAGGCAAATGCTCCAAATTGTGATGTAGTCACGATATCTTTTGGTCGTTCAACGCTTGATTTATCCAAATTCAATTTCCAGCTAGACTGCCGTATAGAATTTCGTGGATTTTGCTCGAAATACTGTAACAGTCTAGCAGTATTAACTCTTTTTTTACCCTTCGGACAATTTTTTGATTCTTCCGAACAGAAAATGCATCTTCATTTCATCGCAAGGTCGCCTCCAATCTTCTCCAAGGTTCTATAATCAGTAATGATACCTTTCTCAATATAACTCTACAACTCTTCTTGAATGTTTTTGCGACTCGTCGTAAATTAGCAACATGATTGAGAAAATATTTTTTAAGCACAAAATGTATACGTTTGACGGTCGTATTGACTAATGACAATTATTTTGTGACATTTATGCACTTTAAACAACAAACATTCAATTATTTTCCAACGACTAATTGATCCTTCCACCGCTAATGTGATTTTTAGGAGACATTTCTTTTGATACTCATTAGGACGATATTGCTTATAACTCGTAAACGGGAAGTAATACGGAAAAAAATCTCTAATAAAAGTGTATTAGAAAAAAGAGAGATTTTTAACAGGAACAAAATTTGGCTATATTTCTGGAAAGAAATATAATTGATAACACCTTTAGTAGTTTCTGTCAATTCCCAAAGATAATACTTTCCATTTAAAATGGAGCCTACCTCATTCCATTTTTTTTTAAATCTTTATTCACATAGGCCTACAAAGGTTGTGAAGCGTCAAAGGAACATGTGTTCACGGATACATACAACTAATACTAAAACTTAATATAGGTGATTAAAATTTAAAATGTGGCTTAAAATATAAAACAAATAAGACATTACATAATATATGTTAAAATTGTAGTTACATTCATTATTATCAATAAACAACAATAATTTTAAAAGAGGTTGTAACAAGTGGAGTTTATTAGCTAGTTATTTAAAAAGAACTCATTGAATGTATAATAACAATTAGAGGACAAAAACGAGTGCAGTGATTTTTTATATTTCATGTAGCTACTAATTTCTCTAATTTCCATGGTATATAATTATATACTTTACTGCAAAAGTGAAAAGCACTTTTCTCTGAACCAGCTAGATTTATGTTTTGCCTATAAATAGCATTGGCAGTGCGTATATATTATATTCGTGAATATCACAATTTCTTGAGTATTTATTAAAATTTCTTTTGATGTATAAAGCTGCCTCATAAATACACAAACAAGGGAACGTTAGTATGTTATTTTGTTTAAACATTGGCCTACATGAGTCTAGCGGACCTAATGAAAATATAAGTCTAATTATTCTCTTCTGCAGAAGAAAAACTCTGACGGAATCCACAGCTTGACCCCAGAATATTACTAAATACTTCAAATGCGAGTAAGCTAATGCATAATAAACATTTAATAAGTATTTGCGATTCATTATGTGACTAATATTTCTTAAAGCAAAATATGCGGTATTAAGTTTAGATATTACATGGTCTATGTGATTTCCCCATTTTAAACTTTCATCTATATGAAGACCTAAAAATTTTGTGCAGGAAATTTTTTCAAGATTTTTATTATTTAGGGTCAATCGAATATCCCTTATTTCACGTCTTTTCTTAAAAATGATGTATTTGGTTTTATTCGCGTTTATAATCAATTTGTTAGAATGACACCACTGCCAAAAAAGTGTTAGGATGTTATTAGCTTTTTCTTCAAGTTCGCTTAGTGTGGTAGAAGAGACACTTATAGTTGTGTCATCTGCGTACATAACCAATCGAATATGGGGATCTGCAATAACATTGATGTCGAGGTCATTCATAAACAATGTAAATAGTAGGGTGCTAGAATACTACCTTGGGGTACACCAGAATTCAAATTCAAAATCTCTGATCTGTGGTCGCCCAATTTTACTGTTATTTTCCTGTCTGAAAGAAAAGAATAAATAAACTTATCTAAAGGTTCTCTTATTCCTAGCGAGCTTATTTTTTTTAACAACAATCCCTTGTCTATGCAGTCAAATGCTCGGGTAAGATCAAAAAAAATTACAACTATAAATTGTTTTTTATCTAAAGCTTCATAAATATAGTTGGTTAGATCATAAGTTGCAGACGTTGTGGAACGTTTAGCTGTGAATCCATGTTGATTTTGTGACAGCAAATTATAGTTAATGAGAAAATTAGAAATTTGGTTAGATATAATTTTCTCGAATAATTTAGAAAAAGATGACAATAGTGCAATAGGTCTATAGTTGTCAATGATATCCCTATCACCCTTCTTATGTAACGGTATGACTAAATTTAACACCACCTGTCCCAAATTTTATTTAATTTTGTTGCATATCACAGTAGGCCTATACTATCGAGTTTGAGACACCCTGTACATCTGTTACATCCTTGATATGATCGTCCTTTGAATTCTAATTTCATTGTATTACTTTACTATACGAGAAGTACGAAAAACAGTCCATTGATGGCTATACAATATCTTCTTGTCTGCAGCCATCATTGGCCAAAGTAGCAATATTAATCAAACTACATTCAAATGTGACATCTGATGAACTGAAATTACACAATCAAGAAAAAAAGCACTCTAAATATTATTTTGGTAATAACAAACAAAAGAACAGACATTGATAGATACTAAGACGCGGTAGTCAATGTCTGTAATTTACAACATTATTGCTTATTCAGAAATAAAGCCTATCACTAAGCACTTTATTTTTTGCATCTTTGCATTAGCCTGTGATGCTGCGTATACCTAAATTTATTGCTGAGAAACAGACGAAAAGGACAAGTTTAGAACCTGGTTTTAAGTGCTATTATTTTAATACGTCACTGGGGAGATCGCTGCATTTATTGAGTGGCACGTGACTTCTGGCTTGGTCACGCTTTGGGGCCACGGTGGAGTTCCGGCACTGCAGCGATAAATTTTAAAGACATGAGTTCTCTACATATGCAGTATGCATTTTACTACGACTTTAGTGCTTTGAGTATATTTTGATAAAACGTACAGTAACAGTTCTTACAAGAATAGTTTTCGTTTGGTTAGGATCTATAATTTACAAGCGCAAAGGAGATAGTGGCATATACATTATGTCCTAATAGGCAGCTAACAACGCATACGATAAAAAAATGTTAAATTTTTAATGAATGTTTTATTATAGGAAAAAATAAAACAGTAATATGTGACATATAACGTATTCTTCATAAAAAAAATTCGTTAAAGGGGTCGCTCTGATGATGATGTGTTCTATTTAACAATTACGTTGCTCAGTTACAAACGTGGCCAGAGGAATGGGATTTACCAAAACTTCTTTGTGCTTTTACTTTTTTGATTTAGTATACTTCGTTCATATTGATAAAATATTCCATTTTTTAGTAAAAGTCGCTAAATCTGTATTGGAAAAAATGAATAATGTTTTTCTAGAAAAGGAAGGAGAATGAACTTTGATTTGATAGCAGGATAGTCTTGCGGCAGTAAAGCTTGAACCATTTGTATGTGATACGGGTATAACTGTTGATGCTTTAGAACAGACCAAACTAATTTATGGCACACATTAGAATTTGCAGCTATCTTCCTAGTACCAACTCAAGCGTTCTAACACTTAAAGGTCTTCCAGAATTGGACCTTTCTGAAATGAGCCTGACTCCGAAAGACGCTGAAAAACATTTCTGAACATTTTTGGATTTGGAGTTGGATGATTCCAATCTTTCCATATAAATTCGCCTAGCCTCAGTACCATTTGCATCTGCAAATGTAAACCATATTGGCCTTTTCAGCATTTTAATATGCATTAGCCATTATTAAAACTTAAAAAAAATAAGCTTAAATTGAGCAGAAATGGATGCGCGACATTTCGGCCCGAGTGATTCTACTAGTCTTCCTATACTGTGGTAAATTTAGGAACATTAGTTTTGGTATTGGGAATAGTCACTTTAATGAACAACTCAGCATCTTTAATGTTATCTATACGTAAATAAGTTAATTCTTCTCTCCTACAGGCTTCAAATATACAACTTTTTGGAATAAGTACTTTTCATCATCTGCCTCTTTGATAAACCTTTCAATCTCTTCATTGAAAAATATTCTAGATTTTATGGGTCTATAACCACTTGATTTCCTTTTGAGAAAAGCAATAGCATTGGTATATTTACTAATATCCATATTTTTATTCAAATAAATTTTAGTTTGCAATAGGGAATAATTAATTACTTTATAATGTAGAGGGTGCACATTTTAAAGAAAACCGGGACAAGTACGTTAGAATAACTTTCTCCGAAATATTACATACCTTTTTTTTGGTACACCAAATATCAAATTTTGCTTAAGTTTTTTGGTACAATTTCATCGATTTATGAGGACTCAATGTAGATAAGGCAGCTTTCGCCTCATTTTCTATTTCAGACTTTTCAGTATCACTAGAATCTGCATCACAAATACTGAAGTTTTATGAATAATTAATACCGAGTTTAATTATTGGGGTTAAATGATCACAAGCGTATACAGTTTGCAGACTTTGTTAAAATATTTGTAGGTTGTAAACATCGTTCCATAGCAACAACCTTATAGGCAACCTAGTTAAAATTGTTTAAATCAAATAGTCTAAGGATCATATTAGCAAATGCAATCAAAGATTATGTCAAAACTATTTTGAATATTTACTTGACGATTTTAAGAAAAAAATTGTTCGATACATGTTTCGAAATTGGTGTTTTAGACATTTAGGGATTTTGGTGTAGATGACGTTTCTGTGTCACTTGTTCTGTATTCCACCAGTCATATCTGTTGGCTAATTCAGTCAAATTATTTACTGTTTTTTTTTCAGGTATGAGAGGCTATTTCTCAACTTAGCCACTGTGCTAATTATGTCCTGGAGTGTATATCCAGCCTGCAAAAAATCCGAATTCCAGTGCGACGAGGGACAATGCATTAGCATAAGTAAATTCTGCAACGGTGTTCAAGATTGCGAAGACGGAAGTGATGAATATAAAACCTGCTCACGTAAGTTGTTACAGGATAAATATAATTTTCATAAAAGTGTATATAATACTAAAGGAAAAAAATATGTAGCGCGTGCCTAGAAACTTTAACAGAAGTTGTTAAGGAAACAAAAGCTTCGACGTCTAAAAGAAAATGCTGAATTTGTAAAAATGTACATTTGTATGATGGCAATACTTTACGGTGAACATAGAGATGCTGTATCTGTCAAAACGTGATTGATTTTAAATCAAAATAAATATATTTCTAGTAGATATGTAGTCATATACCTATATATAGCGCAAATTAAATGTATCTGTAAATTTACTTTACTTTACAAATAGATAATGTACTACCTGGTATCAACAACCTAACCTCTGGAAATGTGAGAAGGCTGTGAAATTTTCGCAGGCCAATTTTTTTTTACAATTAATACCTTGAAGGGAGGTTATATTCTAGTAACCATTTGATTGATGTGACAAAGGCCTAGCCAACCACGATATTTTAAAAAAGGTCGTTTTAGCAGAAAATGGTATTAGACATTTTTTTATAAAAAAATATTAGATACCTATGCTATAGTCTGTTTAGAAATGAAAGAGAGTAATAAAAGCTTATTATGTATGCAAATCGTAAATAAATGTAGTACTGGTGCTTATATTCAATATTTTTATATTATGTATTATCGGTATAGATGAGGCGTACTTTTATAAAAACTTTGTGTGATCGAACCGTACTAAATTGTAGCATTGTTTTTTATAAAAAAATATTAGATACCTATGCTATAGTCTGTTTAGAAATGAAAGAGAGTAATAAAAGCTTATTATGTATGCAAATCGTAAATAAATGTAGTACTGGTGCTTATATTCAATATTTTTATATTATGTATTATCGGTATAGATGAGGCGTACTTTTAAAAAAACTTTGTGTGATCGAACCGTACTAAATTGTAGCAGGTAGCTAAAATTTAATCCCCGACAATCCGTCTTTGTCTATGCCGCTTCAATTTCTCGGTCCATTTCTCTTATAAGTAAACAATTTAAAAGCAGCATTTCAAAACTAGAAGCTACTTTAAGCATCATAATCGGGTTAAGAGGGTTTTTAATAATTCAAATAAAATTATTCAATATTATTATCAAAATATTTATTAAAATTTAATGAATAGATTTTTATTTCATACAAAAATATATGTATTTTGATAATTCAAATTATGGTGAGTAAATGTAGTGTTGTATAAATGTACAATATAGAAAATAAAAAAGTAGGTATATTAAAATTCATCCTTTGAATATTCTGATAAATTATCTTCGTCTCCTAGATTGATAACGATAGGTTCCACAGTAACGTCAATAAAATTATCGAGTTCCTAAATGTTCTTCTTTTCTTTTTGTACATGATGTATACATCTTTGCCAGTTATCTGCAGTTACTTATTCCTAGGAATTTTTCAACAAAATTTTCACGTCACTTAATTTAAGCGTCGTATTATTTCGCGCTACATCTCCTTTTACTTGCGCCCAGACTAATTCGATTGGGTTAAGTTCACAGTGATAAGATGGTAACCGTAGTACCGTTATTTGGCGATTTGTTGCCATTTCATCGATAACATATTTTTTCTGATCTTTATTAAGATTGACAAGTGTCAAAAGTTCCCTTTTCACCATATTTTTTTCAAAAGAAATGTTTTTTCCCGGATTACCATTATTTATATCGGCTTTCCTCCAAGCAGTCGTACGCGTCAGCTCGGTCTGCCGTGAATGGTACCTAACTGGCATTATCCATGGCAATTACAGACCCCGGAGGAATAAGATCCAACATCTATGCAAAATACTCTTTGAAAACATCTGCGTTCATGTCTTCGTGATAGGCACCTGTATTTTTAGATTCAAATAAAAGTAAACCGCCATCTACAAAACTACTGGCACTATCTATATGTGTCACTATTAATCTTCGTCCTTTACCTGAAGGTGCCTTGAACCCTGTTGAAAGTCCATCCAAAAATGCTTGTCGAAAACTTTTTACATTTTTATCTTGCCATACTTTTGTTACACCTCGTTGACCCAAGTTTCGTCTAAATAATAAATATTTCTCCCTTCGTCACGGAATTTTCTAATTGATCTTAAGTAGGATCTTCGCCAACAAATAATTTCATCTTTATCGATAAGAACTGACTTCCTGTTCTGCTTTTCCCAGCAAAACTTCAACTCTCGTAAGACGGCCCATAATTTGCTTCTACTGATTTTTGGCAAATCGTTGTACTCTGAAAGTTCACTTAAAATTTTGTTTAACGTTGATATTTCAAAATCATCTATAACGACTTTAGACCTCCCTGTAGATGATTTTGGGAGATTTACAGTATCTTGTTCATTTTTTGTTTTCTTTAAAAGTCTGTAGATAGTCGATTTTCCAATCCTTGTCATTTTGGAACACTTTTTCACGATGTCGTCAACACTGTTGGTATGATTTTGGTTTTTCAATGCTTTAAATACATTTAATATAATAATTTTCTCAGAAAGCGCACATCTTTTCACGCGTTTAGCAGGTACGTAATCTGATAAGCTCGACATTTTACCCAAACAATATTATATCCACTGGCATAATAGTCACTAAACACAAGTCGAATTTTACTCTACTGCATTAGCACGTCTTCGTATATTCAGCTCTAAGACTGGATTGATCTGTCACAATGCACTGGCTCTTGCCGTATGATGTATCCAGTAAAATATACTAATGTACACCCATTACCTGTTAGCATTAGTGTTACCCGATAATTACCTGAAACGAAATATTACCACGCCCATGGCCGGTTCTTATCTCGGGGTTTTATTAATCTCTTTCATTTCCAAACAGACTATAATGTCATTATTAGAATTATTTTATGTGAAATTTTCCACTCCCTTTTGGTAGTGCAGTGCAAGATTTTGTGTTTGTTGACCGCAAGTTGACGCACTTTCGGTAAATTTCTAAATAATGGATATTTTCATCCTGTCTATTTGTAACAATAGATATTGGCTGAATATTTGTTTTTGTTTGCGAAATTTTTACAACTATATATCTTCGTTGATCGTAAATACCCTGAATGGTTATATTTGTATAACTCTCCCCTTCTACATGCTCCTGACATTCCCAATATTAATGCTACCTAAAATGCAAAACAATATTTAGCACCTATCCATGTAAAATCATCTTAATTTACCTTATGATTAAATTTCTGTCACTTGGTGCCTCAATTAGGTATCGAGACATGTTATTCTTAGTAAATACATGGGCTTTTTTTGGTCTGTCACCAATATTGTTCCTTTTGAGGTACCCAATTAATGTCGAAAATGTCAAGCAAGTCATGAACAAAAATTGTACTTGTTAACGTTGAATATTCTGCCCATAAGCTTCCTGGAGCTTTTCATTTTTCGTTCCTTTGGATAAAGTACGCCACCATGACTTTCTCAATATGTTGGTTTTTGTCTCACACCATTTCTTGAAAATCTTGTATGCATTTTCATATCGCTTTCTTAATTTCGCAATGGAATTAATATGGAACATCCAACACTCCACGCTTCTTCTAACTCTACATCTGAAGATGAGTCGCTCATTTTACAAACACTTTGCTCGTTTAAATTCTCGTAAATGCAACAACGCGTTATAGAATTTGAGAACTACCAATTATTGACAAATAAGACCACAGCTACCATAATACTAGGATATCGACAATTTTTTTTTTATAGAGCCGACAAGGTTGACCAGGTGCTCTGATGGACTTTTAAGATATTTGAATGATCCGCAGCAGTGTTACTTACCTAAAATTAAATTTAATATTTATTTATTGCTTTCCTTCTCTTTTGAGAATATAACGACCCTAAACACAACACGTTTGGCTTTTGCTACGTATGATTGTAGACATTTGCATTAAAGCAATAAACAAATCATTGCCAATAAAACCATTAAAGTACCCTCTGACCTGAGCCCAATTATAATCACATAAAGAGATGGTCAGATATTAACCAGCCCCCGAGATCTTCCTCGAGAGGTCCGGTGAGAACCACAGTAGTTACTGGTCGCTCGTCTTCCGCGTAACATCCGTCCAGACTTCTGTATTGGTGGAACATTCTTTCCCAGTTGTTATATCTTTATTAATATATTTAACGTGTTACAAACCGTGGACTTGTTATTTCTAATCTAACAACCCCACAATGATTCTCTTCAAAATAGATGGCTTTTCTAAAGACAAATTCAGCAATATAAGGTTATTTCTACTTTTTTCTCATCCAACCAATACCATATTGGTTGTTTTAAGTTTGCTAGCAATTTGTCACCAATCCTCGCAAGAAAATGAATCATTTTAACTCTTACTTATTAATCGTCAATAAAAGACAAATTAAAAGAGATTTGTGTAGGGAAGTATAATTATACAGAGTGTTCCATTAGGAAAACCAAGATTTGGGGTTCGAAGTTAAGCAGGTTCGCCACCCTGCGTACAATTAAACAGTTTTTAAAATGTCTGTAACAAATGATAGGCATCCCCCTATCCCTCTTTTAAATATCAATACTTCAGCTTGCACGATGTAAAAAACAGGCAATTTTGAATTTGACTGATCGAAAAGCAATTTTCTTGATAGGAATGAAATAAGCAAGTAGACGACAACTTCCTGTATAGTTGGAAGTGCTACAAAAATGGCAATATTAGGAGCACCCCCGAACCGTAAAGCGTAAATTTTCAAAACTGAAATCGAAGTAATCTCTGAAATATTCTAAAGGTCCGTCACTGTAAGACAACCTGTATAACGTTGTAAGTATAAGCTGCACATTGTGCATATTTTATCGCTTTTAACACTTGAAAATCGTTATTTACAAGGTACAAGATGTGATTGTAATTGTTGGAGAAGGTTTATATATTTTTTTCCTTCATGCTAAATTATCGCCCATTACTAATAAACGAGTTCACCAAATAACAACTACTTATTTATAACGGTTTTATGTGCCTCTTTGTTGGATTTAAATAGCTTCAGAAAATCTGCAACTGATGCTTAGCTTTCTTTCTGGCAAGTTCCGTCCTCGAGCAATAAATCAAACACTCAATTACTGAAGGGCACTACAGGCGTAATATAGACGTCTGTCACATAACGGAAATGCATTCAGTCTTAATTTAAATTGATTAGTTCCTAATGATTGATTAGTTCCTAAAGAAATCCAGCGAAGGCATCGATCTAATGGGGGTATTTATTTAGAAACAAAACATAGACATAAGTATCTTGATATGGTGACGCGGAACATGTTCTGACTATATCACTACATCAATTTAAGTTTGAAATTGAATTAAGGTGGCAGGAAATAATAAATGTAAGCACATAAAGGGTGTTTGAAAAGTTTGTCACAAATAAAAATGGAGTTGGTTATTAGAAACGTTTTAAATTTATCTTGGAAATGTAACTTGAAACTATTTGAAATGTTACAGAATTTTTATACTTTGAGTGACTTAAATTTTAGGTCTGATTGGGAATTGAGTAATTTGCTTTCTCATTTTTAATTTTAAAATAATAATCGTCTTTGGATGAAGATGTATAATACTCGTATTTTGTTATGTTGTTTTGCAAGTGTTAATGAAGTAAACAATTGAAATTTTCCAGAAAATCCTTAAAACTGTAACATTCGACAACCTGTCAGCTGCTGCTGTTAACCTAAAAGTATTATTAGTTGCTAGTGCATTTTATTTTTCTTTAGTGCTTGTTTGATATTTGTTAGTGTCCATAAACAAAAATGAAACAGTTTATGGCAACCATGACCAACCTATATGACATGTTAATTTATGGAGATTTATGGCAAACCACATTTTCATTTTGAACTGTGTTGATTTTGTGCTGTGAAAAGAGCTCTAAGAATACCATAGAAGGATACGGTGTTTCATTTACTTTTGTGAATAATTTCAAAGAGAAATGCATTTTTATGAAATATTGAAATAAAATAAAATCAAGTTTGTATCTAGGTACAGAATGTTCTCATGTTTAAAAATATACAGTTAAAGGTCATATTTAATTTCCAGTACTTTTGAGAAACTTTTTAAACACCGTTAAAGGACCTGGTCCTGAGGGTATCCCTCCGTTCTTCTTCTTTATTCTTGCTCGCCCCCTCTTCTATATTTTCAATACTTTTCTCGATACTGGCAAATTTCCAGACTTGTGGAAGCTTTCAGATACCCCTTTATACAAATCAGGTAACTAATCTGATGTTAGAAATTATCGTCCTATATCAATTCTCAGTTCAATTCCTAAATTATTTGAAAGTATCGTAACTGATTATCTCAGTTGAGATTGCTCCAACATCATAAGGCCTCATCAACTTGGGTTCTCAACAGGCTGAACCTTGTCTTATTTATAGATTGGCTGTCAGAGGCTTTGAAGAGGTTTGTTAGTTGACAGAGTTTATATGAATTTTTCTTAGGCCTTCGATAGAGTGAACCATAACCTCCTGCTACATAAACTTCACTCTTATGGTATTGATGGCCTTGTATCGCAATGGTTTCATAGTTACCTTTGAGTAGGGAGCAGTATCTCAGGGTAAATCATTCTTATCCATACACTTTTCCAATTGTCGTCAGATGTCTCCCAGGAATCTCACCTAGAACCTTTCTTGATCAATCTCTTTATTAACGATATCGGGCACTGCTCTTCAGCTGGTGAAGCCCTGCTTTTCACAGATGACATGAAATGTTACAAATTTATTAGTAATCATAATGATGCCTTGCAATTTCAAACTGACTTAGTCTTTCTAAATGGTGTTCACTGAACGGTATGGACTTGAATGTCTGTAAATGTCACATCATGAGACTCTACTACTCTCATAACCCACTCATTTTTAACATAGCCTAATCACTCTCAAACAAGTATTTGGGATTCTGACTAATATTAAAAGAGTAAAACAAGATAGCTGCCTGCAAGCGAAATTTATTCTCTATATTTAACCAGTTTAATTCGAGCAATTTATGGGATACATGGTCGAACCTTCTCATGGCGAAGACAAAACGTATACTTATAATTTACATATAAACAGGGACTATAAATCAATGAACCATAAGTAAACTTTGATAAAATAAGAGAATCAGAAAGCATAGTTTTAAGACCTTATTAAGGAGTTTCTATGTGGATACATCATACGCATACATGCGTATGCAGACTGAATACACTTAGATACGTGAGAACGAAATCTGAGTGATGTATCAATAATTAAGTCTAAATTTCTAGCCTCTTGAATAACTTTCAGGTCAGTATCATTCATTTTTAGGACGGTGTCAATTACCTCAGAGCGCTTACTCCTGTTACCAAACAAAATAACATTAGTTTTATTAGCATTTAAGTCGAGTCCATGACTTTTGGAAGCTTCTAAAATTCAATTCTAAATCAGAACAAATATCAGCCGCCGCGGCATTAATATCACGAAGATAAAATAAGTAATATAACTGTGTATCGTCGGCATACATCATCATTTTACAATGTGAAATGTAAGTAAAAAGATTAGATGTGTATAAACAGAACAACAGTGGCCCAAGTATCGAACCCTGTGGCACTCCCTTATTCAAGGCAGGGCAAGATAATGCACAATCAATCTTCACCTGCTGAGAACGGTTAGACAAATAACTATGCAACATATTTACAGCATCTGAACAGAACCACATATATTTTAATCAAGTCGTTAACAAATTATGATTTATTGAATCGAACGCTGTGCTGACCCCTGGACCCCCCCAACCGTATCTATGCCACTGGCTTATATATGGTCTACCGGCAGCTGGGTGCAAACCCACACCGATCTAGTCACCTCGTTTCAAGTACTGATGACCACTGACCGGAATATTTAACTATTAACATCACAAAACATTGTACCTAGACGTATGCATTTGTTGAATAATAACATATTTTAATTTAGCTAACCCTAAATTAAACTATGTTATTACTGTCTGAATGTTTATATTAACTATTAATTACTAAACGTTTCAATTAGCACGCGTGATTTACGGGATAACTTGATAAAATCCCATACACATGTATATAGGGATTTAGAATATAAACACCAAACGTAGAATTTGGTATATTTATAGTCAAATTGGAAACGGTTCTACAGTGCACATACCTGATAGTCGCAAGAAATAATGTGGGAGATAAAAATAAACTAAGTTGTTTTTCCTGACTGCCTTGGTTATTTTCTTAAAATTTATAGTATTTGTGATCAATAAATATGTACAAGGTGTCTCAGTTCAGTTTTAATGGGGAAGTTGCATGCATTTTATATTGGTTTGAAATTACAGGGTGATCTTTCAAGGACATTGAAAGGTCAGAACATGTGTCTGAGGGCAATAATCACATAATAATTAAAATATTAACATTATTAAATTGCCATGGAATGTAAACAGGCGTTTGTTTCTTATGTTTTGCACTTTTGTGACATTTTTGGGCCATAAATAGTGTAAATATTATATAGATGCTGTATGCTTATATAATGCTGTACAAATTCTATGATGACGGAAGCGGGTTTTGTGTAAGCATAATGGGACAATTTGCCTAAGTGGTTTTATTTAATTTTATGCTTATGAACTTCATTGGTGCGAATCCCTACTTTATTAGTACATAAATACGGGAGGCCTAGACATGCAGTGTTTATTTCCCATTTTTGACATTACCATAATTTTTAGCGGTGATGTGGTGAACGTACGGTATTTTTAAATGTAACTTATTTCTTTGTTTATGCTTGCACTAAGTCTATAAGCTAGTCCTAATGTCTAATGTCTATATGTAAATTTCAAATTAATTTCAGTTTCGACACTACACTACTACACCAACTGAATGAAGTCGAATATTACATAAAGTTCTTATATTGCAATTAATCGCAGATCTTGGATTGCACCATTTTTTTGGCATTTGTGGGTACCTGTAATTTATTATGACTATATTCACTTATTTACGACTACAGATGGAACAAAAGCTTCAAGAATAAATTTCCTGTATAAAGCAAATTTGCATGTAATTTTATTTTATTGCAGGTACAGTAAAGCACTGCATTAAGCAAAAATGTAATAAAGTTGGCATGGTACAGCAGTTGAATTATAATATGTATTTGCGATGAATTTTATTACGTCGCTAGAATTTTATATTAATAAATTTAGTTATATACCTAACAAACTTTATGAAATTCCATTTCATCTTTTGGATATATTAAATATATTTTTTTATTTTATTTATTGAAATCTAAAAATAAAGTTTTAGGTTGTATTTACCTTTTCCAAAAAATGTGTGAGGAATATTGGAAAATACCATACCTTTAAGTAAAGAAGACATTTTGAAAGAGTATATTATCTTTATTTACTTATTAATCAATACATTAATGCAGAGGAATTATGTTTAGGATGGTGGAAGATACATCAGTAAGTTCTAAAGTGCATACCATGAGAGTAATGTGGGTATTAGGTAGAAATTGCGGTTTGAAAAATTTGTGTGTCTCAAAAGCCATGTGCATTTCGGAAACTGATCATTTTTGAAAAAATCACTCGGACAGGTCGACTTAGTTATTCTGGGGCATGAGTTCTGGAATCTGGAATTAAGGGGGAGGGTAGCGAAACGGCTACAGCACTTAGGCCCCATTGGGCCCATTCTACCTCCTCCCATTAGGAGATCAGTCCACCTAAGCCGTCAGCCAACCTAATAAGGAGAAAAAGGTGGTGACGCTGCTCAGGGGGATCTCTCTAATGTAGGCCATAGAAGGCCATCGCTTTCCCAACACGGACTCTCTTATTGACGAGATGGTAGCGCACTCACAGAGTGCATGGAGCACTGTCTTGTCTTCCTGTTCGCAACCCCTACAAAGAGGTGTATCACACTTCCTCATGTTACAGAGGTGCTTTCTAGACGGAGGTTTGTCCTAGACATAGCCAGGTGCTTTTTGGCTGTATCCTTGCAGGGGTACCCTAGGGACTCCTTAGCCAAATTGCAGCCATTTGTTTCATCCCAACGTTTCATAAACTCTTTGTGGGTGTATCCTTTGATAATTTCAACAAATGCTGACAACGGAAGCATACTGGAGGAACCGGGTCCAAAAATATTCAGACCCGATGCACTCCTAGCCAGTTCGTCAGCTACTTTATTGCCACCGGTCGTGTCCCTTTAACCAGCGTACAGATACGCTGTTGTTAGCTGAGGCCACTACTAGTGCCTGATGGCATTCCCATGCTGATCTAGTTGTTATCTTATGATTACGTAAGATCAGTAGTGATTGTCTACTATCTGTGTAGATTCTAATGATTTTGCCCGTTGTATCTCTACGGGCAATTTCTTTGGCGGCTATGGTTATACCTGGTAATTCCGTTTGTACTACGGTAGCATGCCTATCCATTGCCCACTGATAACGAATATGCAAGGATCTGGAATAAATCCCACATCCTGCACCTTCCTTCTTTTTTGACCCGTCCGTGTCGATGTTGATAACATCTTCACTGGCGGTCTCTTCGATCCTGATAAGTACCGTGTAGGGTCTGTCAAATACAAACTTGGGAGAAATGCTGTCATTGTCTGCCTGCAAAAGGGGCGTCTTTCTGACGACCCCACAGGCGACTTCTAGCTGCTCCACATCCTGCATCAGGTATAATACCAGTATTTTTGAGGCGAAGCATAGTTGTCACAGCCACTTCTCTTAGATAAATAACCAGAGGTGGTAGACATAGCATCACCTCCATTGCTATGGTAGGTGTCGTACGCATAGCTCCAGTTATGCTTAGGCAGGCAATCCTTTGTACCTGGCTGAGCTTTTGTTTAGCTGTCGTCTGTTGAACTTTCGGCCACCAGACGACAGCTCCATAGGCTAACATTGGTCTCACAATGGCAGTGTATATCCACATGACCACCCTTGGTTTCATTCCCCAGGTTTTACCAACGGTTCTGCGGCACTGCTCATAGGATATGTACGCCTTTTAGTCTTCTCTCTAAGTGAAGATTCCATGTTAGTTTCGAATCAAGTGTGACTCCTAGGTATTTCACATCCGATTCGAAGCTTAACGTAGTGTTTAGGAGAGTTGGTGCCTTTATGGGCCCCATTTTCCTCTTCCTCGTGAAGAGAACCATTTCCGTCTTCCTGGGGTTGACAGACAGAGCATGGTCCTCACACCACTCTTCAACGGCTCTTAGGGCTGTTTGCATTCTTTGACAAAGAATCCCTTCAAACCTTCCACTAATCAGCATGGTAAGATCATCGGCATTAGCGATGGTATAGATGCCAATTTCCGAGTTGAAGTGATGCAGGAGACTGTCCAGAACCAAGTTCCATAGCAGTGGTGATAAAACACCTCCCTACGGGCAGCCCCTCGCAACAATGCCTCTTACGGAGGCATCCGCCACACTGATTTGTATGGCTCTTTTAGTGAGCATATATGATATCCAACCACAGGTGGTAGGAGAAACTCCTCTTTCCACAAGGGTTGAGTTAATTTTGGGGAACGTTGTTTTATCAAACGCTCCCTCTATATCTATGAATACTCCCAGGGTGGACTCTTTATTGTCCAGTGATTTTCGATCCTGCCCACAACTTGGTGAAGGGCAGTGTCGGTGGATCGCCCTGGAGTGTATGCATGTTGATTAGGGTGTGACTGTCTACCCATCAGTACACTGTCCCTTATGTATCGTTCACACAGCTTCTCCATCGTTTTCAACAGAAACGAGGACCGACCGATACGCCTTTGGGGTGGTGTAGTCCAACCTACCTGTTTTGGGAATAAACACAACCCTTACTTCCCTCCAAATCTTCGGAATGTAGAGGTGTGCAAGGCACAGCCTAAACATCCATTCCAGGTGCGGCGTTAAAGCATCCAAGCCCCATTGTAAGAGGGCTGGATAAATGTCGTCAATGCCTGGTGATTTGAAGGGTGAAAAGGTTTGCACTGCCCATCTTATTTTATCTTTAGTAACAGTCTGGTTGGCAATTTGCTATTCCATGACCGAAGGTTGATTCTCCGTTTCGTCTGACCATTCTTGCCGTTCCATCGGTGTGAATCCTGGGAAGTGGGTCTGCATCAGCAGTTCTAGACTTTCATTTAGATTAGTGGTTTTTTCACCATCCTCTAGTTAGTAGACCCAAATCATGGTCTTTTTCTTTTGCAAGGACGGGGAATGAGTTTTTCAAACTGTAACCAATTGTGTTTTTATTGCACCCTATGAAAGCTTATGTCTTATGATTAATTTGGCGTGCAACATGTTGGGGATTGGTAGAAAAAATATTGGAAAAAATTCGAAAAAAACCGTAAACTCCAAATTTATGTTTTTCAACAGAGTAGCTGCACTTAGGCGCCTAAATATAATCAATTATCGTTGAAATAACTCATTTTATACAATTTTAATTGATCAAAGATTCAAACTGATAATCTACTGCAGCTTGACAATGGCCCAGCTTCTCGACAAACTTTGTCTGCACATCCCTGATTGTTTCAGATGCTACTTGCCTAATTTCATGAAGAATGCGTTGCTTCACGTCGTCAATTTTGTCCAGTCTGTCACAATACGCTTTACTTTTCAAGTATCCTCATAAGAAAAAGTGAACGGAGGTTAAACTAGGAGACCTTGAAAGTCCCTTAAATTCCCCTCTTCTGCCAATCTAACGATGTGAAAATTGATGGTTCAAATCAAGATCTCCCAACAGAAGAGGTTGCCTTTCAAAAGTTCGTCCAATAGCATTTCAATATTTTTAAACATAATGACGTCATTGGTATTAATTTGATTATCGCTAACCAAGTCTCTATTAGTTATATTTGAATTTTCAGTTGTTTTAATAATTTCTATAATATAGTTATTGAAATTCATGCGAAGAATACTAATGTCGCTATGGGTGCCACAGCTAATCGTAGATGTTGAAGTTTGTCCTTTTTCCAAATGAATCGATTGAATAATGCTCGAATGATACTCTTGTCAACTTGTAACTATAGTTTTATTGATGATTAATTTGCTGTGTCCTGTTATTTTTATTAGAGATTGTTCTTCAGTTCTGCTTTTACTGAATTCGCTAACTGCGGCCGCTCGATCGAAAGTGATTCATAATTTTGATACGTTTGACATCTATACTAATGTGTTGTTCTGAACATTTAGTCCATTTGGAAATTTCATTAATTCGGCACATTTTTATACCAACCTTTAGAATTTTTCTTCTTCAAAAATTAATTTGGTGTAAAAAATACTCTGTCCAATGTTACAAAAGTGCCTCGTTTTTCCATTACCTTTTTAAATAAGCGTAGGTACTGAGCAATTATCTTCCTCGAAAATGTTAGGCATAATCTATTTACTGTCACATAATTTATTATTACTGCATTGTCTCGTTTTCGAAAATAGAGGATTATACTCGATACGTCCACTTTCTTTTCCGTAAATTTTAATTTCAGATATGAAATAAGTGATATTGCAGTAAGTTGCCTCTCTTCTCCTCTCATCAAGCTAATTCAAACGTCAAATATGTGATACAATAATCTGGCCCAATAATATTTCACATTTATTAAGAGCTGTTGCATTGAATTTTTTCTTTTCGGGTTGTACTTGTATAGAATTTTACGTTTGGTATTACGTGCAGCTCGTGATGAATTAAACTGTACGTCGATGAAAGAGTTAAATGCAATATTGAATTCTTTATAATATTTACTTTGTACCATTTTTGCGGTGGAGTTCCAAATTTTTTTAACTACCACTTCTTTGTGGTCTCTTCCTTCACATTTTCTCATATTAATAACGCAATATTACGTTTATCCTTTCTCATCGCAAAAAGTAGAAAATTGTCTCTAGATTGATTATTTGAGTGGCAACTGTATTAGCAGGCACACAGGTATTAACAATTTGACTAATTTCGTTGTTCGTAGACTCACCGAATCGACTCATTGTTACGGTTTAATAATTGAATTAGTTTTTTACTGTTTAAGACAGGTATTTTAAGCTGATATATATCAAATCTCCTACAATTCCTATCAATAAAGTCATATGAATGTTCTCTGATACCAAACATAGATATTTGGCTCTACTTAAAGGAGGACACCTGATGAAGCAATCCTAAAAATGCAGAAATAGGTCAGATCTCATCTATTGTGGTTGAATTTCGAGTTCCCACGGTCAGAGGTTAATATCGATAGAGTGTTTCCATTAAACCAGGTTAGTAAATTTAGATAGATTAATTTCTTTAGATAATTATTATTGAATAGAGCTTTGTCTGTGGAATTGTTCATTAGCATACCTAGATGCTTGGTATCAGAGAACATACATGTGACTTCATTGATAGGAATTGTAGGAGATTTGATATATATTAGCTTAAAATACCTTTCTTAAACAGTAAAAAATGTTACAAAGACTAATAATAAAGAATATATGGGTTGATATTGTGGGTGTAATTCAACGCTGGTTGGGGCTTTAGCTCACAGAGTTAGTTTCACACAATATTGTTAATACCTGAGAATATATAAAAAAATTCAATAAGTTATTGAGAAAAATGGCAATAATTTATTAAATAATGACTAAGTGAAGAAACTACTAGTGCATTTGTTGTTGTACAAGTTGCAGGTAAATTGTGTCGCTCTCAAAGTGACAATTACACTGTGACATGTGGACTTTTATATATTGCGATAAACACAAAATACACATAAGACACAAAGAAACACACTGTATAATAGAAAGAACAAAACACATAATCACAACAAATATAATTTGGTGACTTGAATAATAAAGAAGGTAAAATAAAAATGAAACACCTAGTATACGTGGAGTGAGAATTCTAACCGGAGAATAATAAAATGTAAATATAAATACTTCTAAAATAATAATTCAAATAAGATAGATGAAACTGAAATAATTAGTAGTGAGTAATTTACAACAAATTTGACAGATGTGAAATGAGATAAGGTTTCTGACAACAGAATACTACGGAGAATAAAATCGGTAATGCTACCACCTGCTTTACGTTGGAGGTAAGATAAAGCATAATAGGGAACACCATTTAGTTCTTTTAAATTGAAGACAGTGCAAGTCAGTTCCAAACATTAACGATTAATAAAATTACTGCACATTCGTTAATATCATAATATATTAGAAGTATAAAGACAATTTCAACGAGTAGAGACAATTTAGAATATAAAGAGGGAATGTAATAGCCCAAATCCCTTCATTATCTTGTAGTAGCATAAGTTAGATTTGAAATGGTTAACCAAAAGACAATTCAGTTAGGTTTTTACTAATAATAATTATTTTGTATCTTTGCAAATCTTAGAAAATTACACTGCAATACAGTTATTCAAATGCTTAACATCACACATAATAAAAATTTAAATCTATACTTACCCTGATTTAGTTGTGCTGTATTTACAACTCTATAAATATCATTTACACTGTGAGAAAGGAGTAAGAATAACTGGTAAGTACCAATTTTGTATACGAAACTGCTAAGCCGGCATATATGACAACAAAATAATAATACTAATGCAAATATTAAAAAATCTAAATTAGAAGACAAAGTATTATTATTATAAAAATATATATTAAATTGTCAAGAGAAAATACGAAGATCTCTTTGAGTATATTGGCTTCGTTGTAGTTATAAGAGCTGTTAACATTATATCCTTCAAAGTTAGCAAATTCACAAAGACTGCTCAAGATAGCAACAAAGGGTAAAGAAATTATTAAATAGGCAGTATCATTAAAATGAATGAAATAAGCCAACTGCGAGACCAGTGCCTCCAGTAATTTTAGCAAAAAGGTATAATTGAATGGTTTCGAATGCAAATAAAACGTCCCTTAATTGGCAGTTCGCCAGTCGTTGAGCCCCCTACCTACCATTTGTAATTGGCCGGCAAAAAATTCAAGGCAACTCGAAGGGTTCAATTTAATAAATTTAAGTACGAGACTGTTCATTTGAAGGCTAACAAAATGGTGCGAATTGAGGCCGTTCAATATCAGCCTGTGTATTATATTCGCTGTTGGATAACTTTTTTATTATACTAACTTTATGTTACACTGTATTAACAATGGCATAATACACAAGATGTCTAAAATTTTGTGTACGTGAAACTACCTTAGTTTGCTGAGGCCTAAATAAGAGAATTCGGTTTACCTCTGTCGAAACTTGACTTTGTTTAGCAGTTAGAGGTGAAATGAACTTATACAGGGTGTTTCTTAAGTAGAGATCAAATCCAAGGGCGTATCCTATGGCCAAAATAAGGGTTTTTTTTGTTACATAAATGTGGTGTCTTAGGACAGCCATTGTCCAGCTACAGCGTGTCAAAAATTAAAAAAAAAATCAGTTTTTAATTTCTAAACCGCTTGAAGTTATTTAACCAAATTCAGGGTGTATGTTTAGTATGGCAGAAGGTATGAAACAAAAAATTATCAGATTTAGAAACTTATCAGTGGCGGAGGTGTGGCTATCATCAATCATTATTTGCCAAAAAATATATACAGGGTGAACCTTAAATAAGTACAAATATTTTAACTGCTGGTATAGTTCGTCATATAGATCAGTCTAGTGAAAGCCATTTTTAAAAATTTGTAATATTTAAGGAGATATTAACTTTTTTTTAAAATACCCACATTTTGAGAACCGCTGCTTAACCAAGCTAATGAACCATATGATTTGTTGCGAGGTTGCCATATCTTCTCTAATATAAATATTACGTTTCTCTTAACGTAACAGTAAAGCAATATGGTTAATTCTATTTTAAAAATACTTGTTTAAAGCATAAGTACCTACAGTAAAGTTGGGTATGTAGTATGATACGCAGCAATATTAACATACATTTTAACTGCTTAACTGGCCTTACTATAAACGATTAAAAATGAATTTCCGCAAATTAAATACTATCGTAAAGTATTTAGGAAGATTATTTATTATAAGTTATTTTATGAATAATAACGAAAAACTATGATTTTCACACAACATATTAAATTCATAAGTTTCTTCAAGCAAAGACATTTGTGTAACACTGGCAACACTTTGAATCAGAAGCGCTACGACTCATAAATGTATGAAAGTCAGCGGTCCTCAACAAGTTTTCTACAGAAAAATTACAAAATTTATTTACAATTTCACTTTTCTATTTCTGATGTAAAAAAAAACAATTAATTATGTGTTCTACACAGTGAACTATACTGCTGGTTAAAATATTTGTACTTACTTAAGGTCCACCCTGTATAAGGTTTTTGAAATTGCATTGCATAATGTGCTTTTTCCTTGTATACATGGACAGATTGATGTTAACCAACATGGTTTCATGAGTAACAGATCTACAATCTTTAACTTATTCGTTATTACCCAATATCTATTTGAGCATATGGATCGTGGTGTTCAGGTGGATGTAATATACATAGATTTCACCAAAGCTTTTGATAAAATGAACCATAAGATGCTTTTACATAAACTTGAACGTGCTGGTGTGTCTAGATTGTTATTAAGACTGTTTTTTTCTTATTTTGAGAAAAGATTTCAATATGTCGAGTATCGTGGGTTCAAATCTTTAAAGTTTGAAGTAATCTCAGGAGTGCCTCAGGGTTCTATTCTGGGTCCCCTTCTCTTTATACTTTTCATTAACGATATTGTGGATATTATTTGCTTTATGCTGACGATATGAAGCTTTTTTATTCCATTACCACAAAATCGGATTGTATTAAACTGCAAAATGACTTAAATAAAGCCCAGGACTGGTGTATATTAAACCATCTTCATTTGAATACCAATAAATGTAATGTGATTACATACTCTAAAAGGCACAACTTGACATTATTTGAATACAAACTAAACGATACTATTTTAACTCGTCCTCAGTACATAAAAGACCTTGGTGTGACTTATGATTCCGAACTCTCATTTAATAAACATATACATAATGTGATACAAAATGCATATAAAATTTTAGGATTTGTATTAAGAAATTCCATAGATTTTAATGATAAAAACCTGTTAATTATGCTTTTTAATGCTTTCGTGAGACCTAAGCTTGAGTATGCTTCCTTAATTTGGAATTCTGGCTATGTGACACACTCTGGGGGCTTGGAAGCAATTCAAAGACGATTTCTTAAGTATTTGGCGTTTAGGGAGGGTTTGTATCCACCTATTGGTATACCGGAAGAACTATTGCTTAATAGGTTTACGTTATCAAGCTTACAGAAACGTAGAGTTTCGCAGTCTCTAATATTTTTGTATAAATTAATAAATAATAAAATAGATTCTCCTTATGCATTGGGTCAGCTGTCGTTTTGTGTGCCTAGGATTGAATCTCGCAATGGTGTGACGTTTTATCTGAATACACCAAGAACCAACATACTTAAATTTTCTCCACTTTATTTTATGTGTGAAAGTTGTAATAGTTTGCAAGATCAGTTGGATATTTTTAATTGTACCATTAAAAATATAAAGAAAATGTTTGCGTGAGTATTTGTTGATCTGTTTCTTTTTTTACTTTCTCTTAGTGCCCTTTTTATTTGTATTTGATTATATTGTTTTAATGTTTGATGTTTTTTGTTTTGTTTTATATTTTAACATGTTTGGTCACTTGTTTGTAGTTATTTGTCTTTTTTGTAATTGTTTGTAATTTTGCACTTTCCCACCCAGTAAAAGGTCTCTGACTGTTGGTTGGTGTACTACAATAAATAAATAAATAAATAACCCAATATTACAAATACAATAAGTCATCATACCATACTAATATATTGTATTATCTTCACTTTTTATTTGTTTACACTTTTTTGTATTCTAAACCGATTAACAACAAAATCGATTTATTCGATCAAGTACATTTTTACGATACTCTTTACATTATTTAAAATAATAGCAAAATAATTAATTATCAATGGAATTACTTTACTATGATTTATTAAAACAAATGAAGGAAGTAGCCACCTTCAGCCAAAATACTTGCTTCAGATCTCGAACACGTGCAAAAATTCCAGGAGTAGTTCTTATCACATCACAAGCCAGTTATAATTTGTTGAGGTCAGATTCAATGTGAATATTCTAAACCAATGCTTTGACATGTCTCAAAACAAAGAAGAAAAAACACAGGGTTTATATCGTATGATCTGGGTGGCCAAGGTTAACTGGTTCTTGAGTGTCTCGTCCAATCACGTTATAAATGTGGGGGAACCCTGTCGTGCATAAACCACATTCTTTGTCTTAGCACATAGAGAACATGGTCAAGTAGTTTAAGTAAAACGCTTTAAAAAAAATATTTGTAGGAGGCACCGGTTAAACTTCTTAGTAAAAAGTAAGGCCCAACAACAATATTTCCAATAATACCGAGCCATACTAATTAATCATACATATTAATAAAAAAAACTGATGTTGAAGTCGAAATTGCATTATGGTCATTATACCATGTCTGGAAAAATTAGCTTCGTTGGTAAACAATATAACAGTGGTAAAGTCAACGTTTGGTTCAATATTTTGCAACATCCGGTAGCAAAATAGTAGGCCAGTGGGATAGTCTTGCGTCAATAAGGCTTAAACCCTTTGTTGAGTATAATTGTTCAATACTTCAGAACGGACCGACCTAATTTTTGATTCACATTAAGATTTGCAGCGATTTTCTTCAATTTCGTGTACAGCAACTCCCAACTCAGGCGTTCTAACACTCAAGTCTTGCAGGAATTTGACCTTTCTGAAAGGAGCCTGACTCCGAAAGACGTTAAAAACATTTCTGAACATTCTTGGATTTGGATGATTTGCAAATCTTTCCAAATAAAATCGTCTAGCCTCAGTACCATGTCCATGTGCAAGGCCACAAATTTAAACCATATTGGCCATTTCAGCATTTGAATATGCATAAGCCATTATTAAAACATCATCTTTTTAAAAATACAATTGACAATATTAAATTAGATGACGGCTTCTTATTATTATTGCTTTGTATGGCATCCGTAAGATCTATTTAATTAATGTAATAAGTATCGTAAAAGTACACTTAATCAAACAAGCACTTTTATTCTGAATTAGTTTGGAATTCAAAAAAGTGTAAAGAAACAAAAAGTGAAGATAATACAATAGGCCGTATTTATAAATCAGATGATTTGCTTTTACTTGCAGAAATCGAAGCATTTACTTCATATTCTATTCATATGAATTCTTCTTTCTTTAACCATTTAAATTTTCTAAGTGTCTTTTCATATTACTGAATTTTGATATCTAATCTTAATGAAATATATCCATAAAAAAATAACAAAACGCATAGCTGAAATCATTAAACAATAATTCAAGAAAATATTTCCTATTCCTGTTTCTAACAGCTACAGCTTGGTCAGACCGACAAGCAAATAATATTGAATAATTGATAGCTGAGCTAAATTGTTTTCATTTTAACTATTAAGTTATTACAAAAATTTTCATTTAATCACCAAGCTTTATACTTATAAAAATCCTAGACTACGAGTTCAGTTCAGTTTCAGTTCAGTTGTCAGTTATCGCCATGTGTAAACACATAAAAATAAAATGTACCTGATATTTCTCCTTATCAAGCAGTGACTACAATACTCATTTAGGAATTCATAAAGATCCTCTTAGATGTTTATTTGAATTTCAGTTTCAATTTAGTTGTCAGTAAACACACAAAAATTGTAATTTCTCTTTCATGTTTGTGTGTTTACACGTACAGATCACTGACATTTGAACTGAAATTGAAAATGACTGAAAAACTGAACTGAGAAGAACTTTTAGGAAAAACCATCTCACCTACTGTACAGGATGCTTTTGAAGTACATTCCTTCAAAGGAGTAAAGTAAAATAAACATATTTTCACTTGCTTTAATTCATATTCTTTTATAACGAATAAATTACAAGGCTGTCTGCGTGTTCTTTTTTAGAAATAAATCAATATAGCACCATTAGAAACTTTTAGCAACAGTTTGGTATGTTCTCATTGGCTTTACCACTTCAATTCGTTACATTCAGATTCCAGAAATACAATAGCCTTGTATAAGCGGCGAATTGCTGTTTATCCAATCTATTCATTCTACGCTTTTCGCAGATAAAAATGAAAGCGTAAATGATTTGTTAGACAACAGCTTAAGTAAATCCTTAACAATAATATACACCAAATGTATTTGTATTCATGCAATGTTTTGATAGAGATATTAGTGGAAAAATAAATCAATGTAATTATTTAAATCCTTTGCAAAAGGTTGTTCCTCAATTTATTAAAATAATTACAGTTATATTTTTATGTATGTGATATTAAATTAGTTATTGATTTTATGTAAATCTGACGTTCATATTTCATTTGAGTTAATAATTTAAAAACGGTTTAATAGTCTATTATCTGTATGTGTAAACACACAAAAATGAAAGAAAACTGACATGTGTTTACATATAAAAATAACAGATCTTAAAAGTATAAAAAAGGTTGATGAACATTAGGTGTACTTAAATGAAGTTCTATTTTTTTGCATATGAACACACCTTATCAAGCAGTGATCATGATGACCATTTAGGAATTCATATAGGTCATGGACGTATAATTTTAGGCATATAAAAATACATATACATACATACAAACTGCTTCAGATTAAATCAAGTATAGCAAGTAAAGACAGATAATAAAGTCAAATATAATAATTAGATTTCAAGTTGTTTAAGCTACTCGACTTGACAAATCTTGAGATGAAAACGTCCATTTTAATTTTAATAATGTACCTGTAACATGAAACTGATAGATAACTGTTTGTCTGAAAATTCAGTACTGAGTTTATGCTTCAGTCAAAACAATCGTACTATTGTACATATATTTAAATGATATATAAGATATTACTTATCTTCGATTTTATAAAAAAAATACATTAAAAAGTTTGTAATTAAACATTTCAAACTAAAGAACATATTTCATATAGATCTATAAATAGATCCAAGGTTGTTTTATTAGTATTTTATCACATACCTCAAGTTGCTAAAATTGATGAAGGGATGCTTAAGCTCAAATTAATTTTCAATTGTTTAGCTCTCAGCAGTTTGTATTTCGCAGCAATTTATCAACAGTGTTAGTAATTATTGATAAAAATTACTTTAAGTGTAGCTTCGTTCGACTTCTGAAAACTAGAACAGGATCTAATTATATGCGAATTCAGTTTTTTAATAAATTGCCTCCAAATATATGAATACACTCTAATTTGTATAAAACAAAAATTAAAAAATATTTATTGAAACGTGCTTTACCTTCTCTGAATATTTTAATACAAATTTTAATTTCAACAATTGACATTTTGATATTAGAAATATTCTGTCTGGGTCATTTTATTTATTATTGATTGATTTTTAATATTATTCTTTTTAATTTTGTATACTAATGTTTGTAATGTTTTAACTTTTTATTAACGTTAATGGTTTTATTGTTTTCTTCATAGTGTATAGTATTTTATTAATTTTTATCAATTTTGTAGAATTAATTTACTTTATGTTACATTATTGTTTATTTTAAACTGTACTGTTCTTTTTTCTATAAAATTTGTTTCCACTTTTTCTTGACGTATGTAACCACTTTGGTGAATGCAACACAAAAAAAAATTAAATAAAATATCTTATCGGTCAGTGGTGAATCGAGGTGACTAGATTGCTGTGTGGTTCGCCCCCGCAGCCGGCAGACCGTATATAAGCTATATTCGTGGAGAGATTGGCACCCTCTCTGCGGGTATGGTAGGGTGGAAGAATGCTGGCTTGGGTCAATGTGAGAGATTGATACCGGATGACATTTGACTACCCCCCTAATTAGTGAGGTTTTCCAGGTTTCCCTCATTCCTGCACTGAATGGTGGTTAGGGCCTACCAACGTAAGTCGTTCCTGGGCGCAAATGTAGCCTACTTAATAATAATATGCCGCCCCCTTCGCCGCACAAGTCTTCGACTTCTGGGCTAATCCTCGTGATTAGAATGAGGGGTAGAGATATTATTATTATATTATCTAGTAAAATGTGAGTAATGCTTCTTCAAGTCTAGTGCCGTTATTTGATCTATAGTAGTTTTTCAGGCTGCTATGGCGTGAGCTAGGTAACTGATTGCTGCCAGTAGCAGAATTAATGTGCACATTTCTAGCTTTAGTTGGGATTCTTTGGCAACATAACCTGTAAAGCCATTATAGATCCAATAACAATGCCATGTTAAAAATATTTTTGAACAAAAATAATAAGGAAATTTACGAGGAGTTTTACCACTAAATGTTTATACTTTTTACCAACAGAACTTCATAGGCTCTTAACAATTTTAACTCATTATTTATTTTGATATATTTTTTCTGATTAGACAGATACTAGTATATTCATATTCTGATTAAAGTTATGTGCAAAATCCAACGAGACTTCGATTTCTCTGGAAAAACTAGACGGGGAAGAAGTTTGCCGGTATCCAGGGGAGTTGCCGTACACAAACAAATGTTCTTTGTACTCCTCACAATAGAATTTCTCTTCCACAAATCATACAAAGTGCCATAAATAACTAGAAGTTAATAACAAGCCACAAACACCCAAAGTCTTCTGAACACAGTTGCCGGCAAATGAGAAAGCAAAACGAGAACTAAAATATGTGCTACCACTACCTTATACGGCTGTTGCGTTAAAATTCCGACCCAATGCAATAATTGAATTTGTACACAGGGTGTTTTCCAGTTAATGGGACACAGCGCAAGAATGGATCCCAGTCGATAAAAAATGTGATATACCCAAACTTATCTTCCAGTTCAAAAGTTGATCCTTCTTGAAAAGATACAGAATGTCAAATTTAAAATTTGTATAAAGTTCTCAATGAAGAACTTAGTTTTAAGAAGAGAACTCACTATGAGGTCGTGGTCAGAACCATATATAGTTCTCTATTCACTCTTGACTTCTTTTACTGTAGGATGAGATAAGCTTTATTTTCAATCGAAAGTATTATCATTGGGATTTGATAGAAATGACGATTCATGTCATCAATTATATTTATTCCATACCTGCATATTTCCCGTTGAAGAGCTCTCTTTTTTTTCTAATAAAAAATGTTTCTGTATTATTTCCTGTTTAAAAATTATAAGCAATATCGTCCTAAAGAGTCTCAAAAGAAATGCCACCTAAAAATCACATTAGCGGTGGAAAGATCAAGTAGTCGTTGGAAAATAAGCTAGATCCTTACACCGCTAATGTGATTTTTAGGTGGTATTTTTTCTATGAGATTCTTTAGGATGATATTGCTTATAACTCTAAAAATTTGAACAATACTACAGAATAAAGTATACAAACGCGAGATTTGATATCTCCGCCAATACCAAGTAGCTATGTCTTTGGTAGTTTTATTTGTCACTCAATGTCAATATCATTTATTTAACGTGTAACCACAAAGTATAAACTATATATGTGCGTGTAACAAACGATTTATATGGTGTAATTGAGATATCGAACAAAACATTAACGGAATAAAATGCATTTGTAAATATTTGATGTAAATAGCCTTATCTGTGTTAGTTAGACAGCAGGAAAATATACAAGGTGTTACTATCATTAAAATGACGTTTTTCACCTAAATCACATCCTAAATCAAAAAATTTTAAGAGACGTTTTTTTGTTAAATACTAAATAGGGATTGAAAAAATTGTATTAAAAAGCCAGAGGGTCAGTGGCGTATATAATTTTTTTATAAAAATATTAAAGTAACCATCCACATGACCTCCCTGATATCGTGAAAACAAAATATTCCATAGGCAAAACATGCCTTCTATCATAATGTGTAAGTGACAGAAATTTAAAATAAAAAATTTAGTCTTCTCCTATTAACCTAAAAAAAATCAAATTTTAACGCGCTATAATTCAAAGGCACTTTATATGAACCGAGATATGAACTTTTCTTTATGACATTACTTGAGGAACTGCCTCTTGAAATATTTCAGATTGCTTAGGAAACATCGTGTATACATATTTTTCAAAGTCAACATTTTTCAATTGAAATAATATATTTGTTTCAAATTTTGAAGATTTCTTCACTAAAAAAACTTGTTTCAAATAAGTATTTTGAAATAATGAATATTGAAAACCGTGACAATTCTACATACATACTCACAATTTTCTTTGCTTATTTAATACAATTTGTCCTTAGATTAATAAATTGTTTAGAATTAAATTTTTCAATAGACATTTTATCACTGTAGGCAGCAACAAACCTTTCAGAAAGATAATTGTACTGTATCATATTTATGATAACAAATATGCGGGATAAATTTTGACTCATTACAATCATTTTTATTGCCTAGTAATAATAATACACATATATTTTATGTTGTGTAATGTGATACCGACACTTTATTCTTTATATAAACTTTTAAATCTGAAGTTTAATAAATATTACAATTTTACATTTCTTACAGTGTAGTACTTCATATTCAATAGGAGACAGATCCGGCGATCTTGGGGGCTAGCGTAACCGTTTAATTTGATAAAATCTATTGTTTGTCTGGCAGTATGAGATCTTGCTGAAGATATCAAATGACATATATGGCTCCGCCACTTTCTGGATGGAGCGTTGGGCTATCATCTTGCTTTTATTGAAAACTAGTGGTGATCTACTACTATAAATGAGAATACCCCATACCATAACGCCTACTGTGCAATAGACATGACGTTCCCTTTCAAAGTGTAGATCGCCTTTTCATCACATTACCTTCTCATCCTTGTACAACCATCGTACATATCTAGGCAGAAACGGCATTCGTCACTAAAGATCACTTGAATCCATTCTTGGTTTACTCTGTACATCATTGTAAGCGGTTAGCTCGATGTTGACAAGTGAGAGGCAGCGCCCAATGTGAACGATAAGACAAGAGATCAAAACTTCATGTCTGGCAAATACTGATTCGCAGTAGTCCTGCTGCTGCTAAATCGTTTATGAGAGCTGAAAGTCGCCGACGATCTTCACGCTCTGTGGTTCCTTTACGACAGCCGGTGCCTCTCACTCTGTGTTCACGGCCTTCTAGAGTCCATGTCTGGTAACACCGTACTATGGTACGCAATGATCTATTAGTCCTTCTACAAATTTCTCTCACCAACAAACCTACTTCGCGCAAACCAACAATCCGCCCCCTATTAAAGCCACTAATCTGGAAATATGCGTACTCAAATCATAATAAGCTGTAAATAATGTCGTTTGTTTCCCATCACTTTATATCTTATTCTGAAACAATACTATACCTATGTAACTACGTGAAAAATTAAAACCATTTAGGTATAATGCTTCCGCTTCTAGCAGCTGTGCTACTCATATCTCCTGCTCAGATGTGTCATGTGGTTATATATGCATTTGAATACCATTCCTTGGAGTTTGCAGAGGAGTATGCATATTTTAACGGACATTTGTGCAGTACAATATTGCTAGTAAAATGCCGACAGATGTAATTCTTCCGGAGAACTGCACTCCTCTCTTGTCATATCTGCGGTTTCTCTGTTCTACAATCCAAGTATGCTTTGTTACGCCTCCGGCTTTCGGTTAAAAGCTTGTTATTATCTAGAACTAAACAGCGTTCATTTTGAATTGACAAGAGCACGACTTATATAAAATGCAAACAATGCAATGCAGTCGTATTTTTAAATGTTCCTACAAATTTGCAGACGATAAAATAAACAAAAATCAGCTGTGCCACTCGTTCGTTTCTAAGTCCTCTGATCCTATAATACATAGAATATAACATATTTTTTAATCAGTTAAGACAAGAGTTAATTTTGAGAAAATTGTGTTTTCAATCAATTGAATGAAATGGTCTACTCTGAAATAAGCTTTGAAAATGATCGTAAACGAAAATTTCAGTCAGTTTTTCTATATTTTTATACAGGGTGATTCCGAATAATGTGCAAAAATATTGTGGGTAGTTTGTACGACCTATTTGAATGGGGGTTCTTCATATAAAATTTTTTGATACGAACTCCCTTTAAGGAGTTACGACCCCTAAACAGGGGGTGGGTTTTATTTAATTTCTTCCAAACGCTTTGAAATTAAGAAGTGAAATTTGTCTGATAAAACTTCTTCTCCCCGAGTATTTTTTATTCTCCTAGTCCTGTCATAAAGCGTTGAAATAAAGTATCCCCTGTATGTTATTCATTACATTTTTCTGGGGCTATCTTTTTCAATTGAAAAAATTATTATTTTTTGAATGCTTGCTGAATTTTAGATTGTTTTGTCTTGTGCAATTTTATGATAAGTATACAGTGTAAAAAAATAAAGTTCCTGACCCTACACGCACATAGTTTTCTTTTCAATATCTAATTTATGCATCGATATCTAGTAGGTTTCTATACTTTTGCAATTGATGACAGTTTATGGTTCTTTGATATCAAATATTGATGTGTATTCAACATCCAATAAATATCCGTTCTCATCCCCCCTCTAATGTGTCGCAACTTCCCTAGGGCGACCTCATCAAAAAAATTTATATGGGGGACAAAATCGGTTGTACAATTTTCTCTCAATTTTTTTGCACATTATTTGAGATCATCCTGTACATATAGTTGCACTGTGTTTCACTTTTCATGAAGATATCTTTGCAATTCGCTTTTTGTTATTCAATTGTTCTGAATTATACATGCTTATAAAATATTTTGATACTATGAGGTGCTAATTTAGTCATGAACGTCGCACACAGTACCAAAAAAGGGATAAGTTTTTCGAAAAATTTCAGCGATGTTTTTAAGAAATAATTCTTAACAAATTCAGCTTCGTTAGAAATCCTTCTGTACCAAATTCTGTCAACCTATCTTAAACTTTTTTAGTGGACCAACAATTTTTTTCCGTTAATGTGATACCACACTTAATAAAAAAGAAACAGTATCAGTAAACTGTTTGTCTAACTGTATTATTTTCAGTTAAAAGATATGCGAACGTAAAAAACTTAATTTTTGAATACTTACTCATCTTGAAGACTTTTAAAGCGTCATCAGAAAATTTGTAGCGTACCAGGAGCGTCGTCTTAACGATTGTAATGGGTTGATTTATTTATCTTTTGAAAGGTCGAGTAATAATTTTTTTTCGTGTTTTAGTCTATTAGGTCTTCCGAATACGACATTATGACTGAGTCACTCTGTATATGTAAATATATGTTTACCGTACTAATATAACAAACAGTACCAAAATTAGAAATTTGACTTTCTACATAATAAACAGAAGAAAATCACCAATTAAGTATGCATGCCATTCATAATAAAGCACTCTATATTTTTGTTTAACTGGTTTTTAATTAAATTATTTTTTAGCATGTAACCTGACGTACTACGGCGAAGTAGGAACGACATACGAAATTGAAGTTAAACGACCTACAGAAGCCCAAGTCCCTTTCCTGTGTTACTTAAATTTCACAGCAGGTGGTGGCATTCTCGGAGAGTTAGTACAGGTATGTTCAGTTTAAAATATAAGAAACAGAGAACTACATTTGTTAAAACAAAATTGTTAATAAATTATATTTTTTGTACACGTTTTCCAAAATGACAACTTTAAAGACAACGATCCGCAATGCTACTTTAAAATACTTCTTCAAGTCGTAATAGAAACAATTTAAAGAAGTATCTTTGAAAACATCACTAAAAAGAATCGACTACTGCTAAAACCGAATGAAACATTATTTAATACAAAATTAACAAACTATTCCTCTTAATACATGAAAACAAAAATTACAGTTTCTGCCATAGTTACTTGAGCTATCGTCGGAAACTGACAATTCACTTAGTAGCTTCTGTTAAACGTGTATAGTCGGAGGAGACTGACGTAAATGAAAAAAAAAAAAAATTGTACCTCTTTTTTCTCCCAAAATGAGTTTCTATACTTTCTTTGTCCCCTCGAATGAGCCTTCTGTGCAAGTCTCAGCGACTGACGTTTTAAGGTCACCAGTTTAGGATCCACATTGGCAAGGGTAGCAGACGTTCTTCTGAAACAGGGACGGTATGTTACTCGAGGTTGGGTTTTAGAGGATTAACAACCTCTTCTTTTGCAGTTACGGGAAATATTCTCTTGCGATTAGTCTTGGTAGCACAAAGAGTAATTATTAAGGAGTCACTACTTTCGATAATGTCAATGGAATGCAATTCTTCTCTTCTACACGCTATTAGGTAAGAGTTCATGTCAGCCACTTTAAGAAACTTGCTAGTCTCTTCTCTCGTAAGTACTATCGATTTCTTGGATTCATGCTTCACTGAATTAGGCTTCAAAAGGCTACCATCTTTGTATATATCTGAATATTTACATTTTATTTTGCATAGAAAGTTGCCTCCAGCATGGAGTACTTTGACCATAACGAAGGTTAACAATGCATCTTCAGTCACATTCACGTCGTTTTACCTGCAGCATACTTTGAATAGGTCGTGTTCTCTTTCATATTACCCACTCATTTCACTGGAAGTAGATTTTGTTCAAACATTCTCGCTCTTTATGGCATCAATTGCGGTTCAGAGCATTCAACAAATGAACAATATTTACGAGATTGTATCATAAACACTATAATTTTTACTTATTTATGGATCACATTATTGGTAAACAAGTAACTGCTGGTCATAACGTTTCTTACACAGAGTACTAATTTCTATAATTTATGAGATGCTAAGAATAGGTTACATTCAACATTACGTTTGACATCTATCTCATTTAACAAATGGCAACAAAAAATGCATGTGGGTGATAATATCTATTTGTGCAATAAGTCATAAAGTGACTTTTTTCCGCATCAGGTGTAGTTTTTTGATCAAAGCACCAGCCGAGGTAAAAATACGCCATATGCGGAAAATAAACTTTTTGTATGAGTTGCACACATGATTTTTTTAACAGTACTTTGGTGAAATCTTTGTGCTTTGTTGAAAAATGGTTTCAAAATCAAACCTCGCCGGTCTTCTTGAAATTTTGCACGTCCCCATAATTTACCGTTCTGAACAACTTTTTCAAGTAAAATTTTGCTGTATTTTCAGTAGAAAAGGCACTTTACTTTTACGATAACAGTTTTCAATCGGTGCACTGAATATTTCAAATAGGATTATTTCGAAAACTGTTACTCCTAACGACTTCAACAAGGTATACCTTTTTTAGATACAACAGATAGGAAAATCGATTGTGTCAATAGACAGATGGATACACTAAACAGCAAAAAAGTTCTGCCATTTAAAAGAAACATGCTGTGCCATAAGTGGCGCCCTCTACTAGTGACGTCAAAATTAGTTAAAAATTCTTATTTGCCGTGCCAAAAAACATAATTGTGCCAATTTTTTTTAATACTCCGACAGATTTCAAAGTTATTGAGGTATTTCAAAATAAAATTCTAGCATTGAACACCCTGTATTTTTTAAACCAGCAAAATTCGGATAAGGCATATTTGGCTCAATCGCCATATTTTGGTGTGTAGTATCTCCAGTTCAGAGATTGCCCATTCTTAATGAATCACCCTGTATACAGGATGAGTCAGTCATAATGTCATTAATTTTAAGAGGAGATAGGGAATAATGAGCATAATGCGAATACGTGATTAAAAAAAATCTAAATGCATATTTACGACGAAAAAAAATATTTTCAAATCATTATTTAAACCCCCTTATTTTTCAGAGACTGTCACTGACCGCTCACAGCCTTGGTCGCTTACAGCTCACAGTTCAACTCGATGTCGACCTGATGCAATGTTGTCAAGTTGTAATATTTTCTATATAGTACCTACCTACCTAGGTTTTAGAGATCACAAATAAACGGTTGTACTGACTATTTTAGAATATCATTTTTTCTTGCTAAACCGAGTAATAAACCATTTACGTACATTACATAAAAAACCTATACCCAATGGGTAAATTATTAAGATAAGCTGAAAAGTGTTTCGTGTTTAAATACTAAGTAATAAAAAATCATCGTGTTGTCGACAGAAAACTGTCCAAGACCGAAATGGCACGCCGCTGATCTAAGTTATCGAGAGTGTATCTTGAACTTGACCTACCGTATTATTAGGTCAGTAACCTAGTTACCTAGTTTTTGTACTGTTATTTAACGACAAGGAGTAAAACTATTTTTTTAAATCTAGATACATGAATAAATTTTCCTTAAATATATTGATTTATTTTTTAATAAAAACAAATGTAGATAATAAATAAATGTTTTCAAATGTTAGGTTATTACAGTTTAATAATTTTGATATTACGGTTTCACTACGTTTTACAACTAAATATGAATTTTTAGTGTTACTCGTAAGTACAATTAATTATTCAGTTTGCAGTTACGTACATCTAGCCTAGAAATTTATTGTTTTTTAAGTAGTATGGTACCAACCTGCCAGTTCGAGTAAAACTGCACTCATCCGTCCATAGCGCTTTATTAATAAAATTAGGGTCAGTCGTATTTCGTAAACATTCCCCGTATAAAACTACCATTTCCACATATTCGGAATTTGTAAAATTATGCGTTGTGAATTTGCGCAAATACGTGAGGTGAGACCGAAATAAACAAACTACTGCTTACTGCTTGTATTCTCTCCATCCCCCCTCCAAATGTGTGGCATGATCTATAAATTTGGGGGGAAAGATATGCGGGAAATGCAGAGTGCTAAATGGAGGTAAATTTGAATAACACGCTGATGTGTTAGACGATATTATGTATGTAAATATGATGTGGCATCAATGGTTAATACGGCATTAGATTGTTGTCGGGTCATCAGAAAGTTCGTAGCGCACCAGGAGCGTCGTGTTACTGATTTTTATAGGGTGATTTTTAAAGGTCGAGTAAAAAATTTTTTTTCGATTTTCTGCATTTATTAGGCCTTCCGAATACGTGGTTAAAATTAATGACATTATGACTGACTCACTCTGTATAAAAAAGTCAACATGCCACAGTGTAATTGTCTGACAGCGGCAAAAGTTACCTGCAACTTTTACAACGACAAATGCACTAGTGTTTGTTTCACTTATTCATTTTTTAATCAATTATTGCGGTGTCCGTTGCCAAAATAAATAGTTTGACATTTTTGTCAACAACTCATTGAATTATTAAACACCACAAAGTATAAACTAGATTAAACACTAACAATGAGTCGATTCAATGAGTCTACGAACAACGAAATTTGTCAAAATGTTAATACTTGTGTGCCTGCTAATACAGTTGCGATTCAATCATCAATCTGGCGACAATTTTCTACTTTTTGCGATGCGAAAGGATATAAATTTGAGCCAGATACTTCCATCGAGAAATTATGTATGAAATGTAATATTGTAAAATTGGGCTTTTAATATGCGAAAATATGACGGAAAAGACTACAATGAAGCGGTAGTTAAAACAATTTGGAACAACACCGCTAAAATGCTACAAAGTAAGGCCTGACGGCCTCGTAGGACAATTTCAAGTCGAGTGCAATAAGCACTTTTTGTACGATTTGCATACAATATTTTTTCTACGTTCATGCAAAAACCAAAAAATGTTATTTAGATGACACTAAGTCTAGGAAAATGTGACGTCGATTTGAACGTTTATGTTTGTCATGATGACAAAACGCTGTAGTAGAATGACAGATGAATGCAATAAACATTTTATTGCACTAGTGCAATAAAGAACCACTTTTTCCACTAAATATAGTTCAATAAAGTTTTGTTTTTTGCATTAACGTAGAAAAAATAGTTTTTTTATTTGATATTATAATTAAAGTGGTTCGTGCCGTATCATACGAGCAAAATGTACAGTTTTCTACATATAAAACTGAAAATTAAAACATGTTCTATTTATATAAAATTCTGAATACATTTTTATGCGAACAATAATATAACCTCCAGTGCATCTTTCCCATATCTTTCCTATGTTTGCTTAATTTACTGGTTATTGGTTATAATAACAATAATTATTATTAGTACTAAATATATAAAAAAATGCTTATATAATTCTATGCAGAATTTTATATACAATTTTATACTGTGTCATACGGCCTTTAGTGGCCCAACTCCTAATACAGATGCGTCAAATGGATCTTATCTTTACTTTCAATTTACGTGTATTGAAATTATCAAATCCATTTCCACAAATATTACATGTTTTGTTTCCACTTGTAACTTGCCACAGCTTATTCCTTTATGCTGGACCATACTAGTGCACCGGTATCAACACAATCTCTTTGTCAATCTCAACTATCCTAGAGAGTGGGGCTGGTGCAGGACATTTCACCTACTGCTTGTGACATCGACATGTTACCTGTGTCTACGACGCCAGTTTATTTTTTGCATGCGATTGACACTGCTTTCAAATATTTCACTTTGCTTTCTCTTGATATTGAACGCATACATCAAGCTAGCTATTTTGTTATTCCATGTTTTGTGTTTATTTTTAAAATCGGTTTCACCCACTACGAAACTAAGAGGTACGAAATGGTTAGCACTGACACTATGTTTTGAGGTTATGTAGTGAAAATCTTTTTTTTTTGTTATTCTTTATAAAATAATTTAAGGGTATAATTTGTGATAATCTCTCTAACAATTTACAATGATATTAACTTCTGAAATGTGGAGAACTGTTTAAATAGTTGGTTTTTCAATAAATAGGTGAGCTTTTATGCACTTTTATTAATATTTTTTGGAATCATTGAACAAAGTAACTTCCTAAACACTTTAATTGATAGTATCCAACTTGCGAAAATTCATATTTTAATTGTTTACGATAATTTTACTTTACTTATTGATAAAAACGAGTGAATTTACGTTAACAAATTATTTATCTTATAGACGATATGGCACCTTGCCTTCAGTAAATCATATGGTTTGTTTTATTAGGTTACGTCGGTTGTCTATCTGGTCAGCGGTCCTCAAAATGTGGGTATTTAAAAAAATATCTTTGTAAATATTTGAAATTTTGAAAAATGACTTTCACTAGATTTATCTACATGACGAACTACACCTGCAGTTAAAATATTTGCACTTATTTAAGGTTGACCCTGTATACAGCAGCTAAATTAGTTCGTTAGGAGCAGATTTGGTATTGATGTTCCTGAGACGCGATAAATCTACTTGCGTGGAATTAATTATGACAGTTAACGCCTATTCGTTGTGAAACGTGGAACAATTATTCGACGCGCAAGTAAACGTCGCTAATAAAGAGACCTACGTATCGCCCAAATGAGCTCGCAACTTTCGAAATTATTACAGATGCTGCGCGAACACGGCTTTTAGCGAAGTTAATTGGGATAGTTTAATGGTTCATTCCATTATCTGCTTCGCTGATTACTTTCGTTTTGATTTGCTGTTCAGCTAATGCGTTCCAATGCTGGCAAGTGCTTAAATTATTAAACTGCAACGTGTGAATTATTTTTCAATTGAAGGGTTATGTTCGTGCAATGTGTAGCAAGAAGCGATTTGTGGAGTTTTAGGGTAGGGTTTTAGGGGTAATTTTTATGAATGAAATCACTTGGGACAAATGACAAATGAGACTACTAGAATAACACCATATTCAACTTTATTAATATGTCACATTTTCATTTCTGACAAGCATTTCATCTAGGAATCTGGTGTTATTTTAACAGATTTCTCTGTTAACTGGTGGTGGCCTCAACCAACAACAGCGTATCTGTATGTTTGGGAAAAGGGATACGACCGGTGCGATGGCAATAAAGTAGCTGACAAGCTGACTAGGAGTGCATCGGATCTCATATATTTTTGGGGTCCCTCCAGTACGCTTTCGTTGTCAGCATTAGTTGAAATTATCAAAGATATACACACAAAGAGTTTAGGAAACGTTGGGATAACAAAATTGCTGTCAATTTGCTAAGGAGTTTCTAGAGCATCCCTGCAAGGATACAGTCATAAAGTACCTGGCTATGTTTGGGACAAATCTTCAATCTTCTCCTGGTGCCAGGTATTCAAACTGGACACTGTTGGCTAAGGAAGCACCTCTGTTATATGAGGAAGTGTGAAACGCCTCTTTATTGGGGTTGCGAACAGAAAGACGAGTACTCCATGTACTCTGTGAGTGCACTGCCGTCTCGTCAATAAGAGAATCCGTATTGGGAGAACGATGGAGTTATATGGCTTAGATTAGAGAGATCCCCCTGAGCAACACCACCACCTTTTTCTCCTTATTATGTATGTATGTACTCTGTGAGTGCACTGCCATCTCGTCAATAAGAGAATTCGTATTGGGAGGACGATGGAGTTATATGGCTTAGATTAGAGAGATCCCCCTGAGCAACACCACCACCTTTTTCTCCTTATTAGGTTGGTTGGCGGCTCAGGTGGATTGATTTCTTAATGGGAGGAGGTCCAAGGGCCCCAACGCTGTAGCCTTCCTGCTACCCTCTCCACAATTCCAGAACAGATTCCTCTGATCATGACTCTGTATACAGGGTGTTACTGAATGATGTTAAGAAAATCAAGTAGTTTCTGTTTAAAAATTAACAAAAAAAGTTTATATAAACATGGGTCCGGAAATGCCTCGTTTTGGTTGTTTAAAATGGTCTGCTTTAAATAGTGTAGTCTTCATTTCTCGAAAACGGATCGAGTTATTGATATGAGATTTGCTACACAACAGTGTATAGTGCAGGGCTATTATAACATGTGCAAATTTATCTTGTAATATACTAGCATCAGTGGCGTTCATGCAATTAAATATGCATTTTTGGGAAAAAATTGTACTTCTGGACGAATTGGTATCGTTCTCCCAAAGCCAAGTTAATTCTGCTTAAAAAGCGTATCTTGGACTTTTTCCTCCTGATGCACTGTTTTTTAGATAGAAATTCATTTATTAATCTTTACAATAACCAACTTCGGATTGCTAATTAAAAAAAAACAATCATTTAGGTGGCATGTGTCAGTTTGTCATAAATTTCATGTCAGACTTAAACAAAAAAAGATAACAGAAAGTGTCGAGTGACTTGTTTTTGAAGTGTTTAAGGTAGTTTTTAATACCTTTCTTTACAAAATAAGTAAATATGGTGAATTATGCGTTTGAGGAATGTATCTTTATATAGACCGAATTTCCTTTTTCTTCGATACACAAAATGCATGTCGGTCAATTTTTCACCTACCTAATTCACTTATGCACGTAAAAGTAGCCCTTCACTATACATTGTTGTGTATCAAATCTCATCTCAATATCTCGATCGTTCTTGAGAAATGAAGACTATAGTATTTAAGATAGATAATTTTAAACAACCTGTATCTCGAAAACGAGGCATTGCTGGAGCCATGTTTATACAGGGTGTCCGGAAATGCAGGGTATAATTCTAGACCGTAAATAAATGTTACTTCTTTTTTTAACGGAGTTACAAGGTGTTAAAGTTAAAATTTTATTTTCGATATTTGTAAATAACTTCTTAGGAAATCCAAATATGTACATAAAATTTGTAAATCAGGGGTTTTTGCGGACGAGAAAATCAAATATATTTCTAATTTTGACTAGTCACTAATAGAGGGCGCCACTTGTGGCACATCATGTTTCTTTTAAATGGCAGAACTTTTTTGCATCTTAATGTATCCATCTGACTATCGAAACAATCGATGCTCCTACTTGTTTTATTTGAAAAAGGTATACCTTGCTGAAGTCGGCATAGTAAAAACTGCTTTGGTTTCAGGTAAAGTGCCTTATATGCTGAAAATACAGCAAAATATTACTTGAAAAAGTTGTTCAGAATCGTAAATTATGGAGACGTGCAAAATTTCAAGAAGATCGGGGCAAGGTTTGATGAAACCATTTTTCAACAAAGCACAAAGATTTTATCAAAGCAGGCCGATTTTTTAAATATTTTGCACATCTCCATAATTTACCGTTCTGAACAATTTTTTCAAGTAACATTTTGCTGTATTTTCAGTAAAACAGGCACTTTAACTGAAATGATAACAGTTTTCAATCGTGGTTTTTAGGCTTTCACGGCCAGTGCTGTAATTCGATACATGGTGATTTTCCGGGTTGTTGTGCCATGACCTCGGTAACTGGTAGCTGCCAGAAACAGAGTGAAAATGCACATCACTAGCATTTGCCGGGATTCTTTTACCTGCCCTGGTTGTTCTCCCGCTGACACGCTATCGGTGTCTCTGGGCCCGTCCATATATTAATTTCGGTTTCTATTGTTGGTATTACGACTGACACGGTCAGAACCGGTCCTCGGATACCGGCGGTCCTCCGAGGCGTTCAGTAGCCGCCGCTGTAACTGAGTCGCATTCCATGCTTCCAAACGTTTCGCCGCTCTTCACTATCGGCATGTTCAGTGGTGACCCTGCAAAAGCTTCGCCGCGATTGAGTTTTCAATAGGTGCACTGAATATTTCAAATAAGATTATTTCGAAAACTGTTACTCCTAACGACTTTTTAACTTTAACACCTTGTAACTCCGTTAATAATCAGTTTTAGAAAAAATGTTATAGAAAGAGGCAGCATTTATTGTCGGTCTAGAATTATCCCCTGAATTTTTTGCTCATCATTTTCTGACACCCCGTATAAACTTATTTTCTTATTTTTAAACATCGAACCTACCTTTAGATTTTCTTAACATTATTTTGAACCACTCTGTATATTATCCTAAAGGTAAGAAAACCTTCGTCGAGCCATATATTTATACTGAAAGATTTAAAATTTTGATCAAGATAGTATATTGGCTGACTTAAGATATTAAGATATTAATTTAGATACCATGTAGTTTATTAATGATATTGATAAAAAAAATTGCACTCTTAAATGAAATTTTAATTACATTGTTTAATAAACATGCTCTATAAAATCTGTAAAATTTAATAAACCACAATTATCTTGGATAACTGATAATGTTAAATTAATAATCTCCCTCAGAAATAAAGCTAAATCGAAATATAAAAAAGCTAAATTCAATACGGACGGCAGTATTACATAATGCTTCGTAATTATGCAACTGATACTATAAAAATAGAGAAAAGGGCGTATTTTAAATTTCAAACAAAACAGACTAAACTCCTATTATTTATTGTTACCTACTTGCTACGATTGTACTAATATAGTCGTATATTTATAATACTTTTTTTTATGGTTAGAGTGGAAGAGCAGGGTGTTCCATGTGCTGATCTACGCCATGAAATGTGAATTTCTTATAAATTATATTAATAATTATAATTTGTTTTTCGTTATTCTATGTTTGCAAATAAAAATCATTATCATTGCCATAATCATTATCATCATTATATATTTATCGGGCATCCAGTGCTACCTATAATTGTACTGTCTATAACACAAAAATTATTTGAAATAAAATCACGGATTTCAAACCATGACAAGCAACCACAAAAAATATTGCATATTCCTTAACGATTTTCTTTCTCACCAATTTTATTTGCCAGTCATTATGCAATGCGCTTACATGAAAATGTGCTCTCTTGCGTCGTGTCTTTATCCACAAAAGCATATTAATGATACGCACCTTCATCAGTCATATTACTTTTGGCTTTCATTTTGTTCTGCATATATTTATGTTGAAAAAATATACAAAATTCGTGAGTAAGTAAACATTGGTAAAATATAACACTTCACCACTGATGCATTATATATTTAAGTAATTATATAGTGACAAATGACAGCTAACCGACAACTAAAGATAGAGTTCAAAACAATAACGTGAAGTAAAAAAGCAAATACATTTTTAATTAGTAAACTTCTACCATCATTCGCAAAAATGTTAATATTGCCGTAACTGGTATATTGGTTTGGTTTGGTTTTGCTTTCACGGTGGGCTTGAACATGACTTAAATGCGCAGTTTTAGCACTACCGATTTTCTTTCAGCATTCGATTCTTGGAGTCATAAGAAGGCCAGAAAAAAATCCACCGTAATCCTTAGAGTCGTTTTCAAAAAAACCCTTTTCAACGAAGAAAAATTCACTGTTCGAGATATCGGAATTTTTCTACCTTCCGCTCACTTTTAGTTGCCAAACTTTCCTAAGTTGGCAAAAATGACGTTTTCCTGAAAGTTTTACACTATCACACAAACATTTACAAGCATTTTTTTCAAATTGACCCTTTTACTAAGACCGCAGATACTCATTGACGATTCTCAGAAACAGGTTAAAATAGAAAAAATTTGAAAGAATGATTTTTCATTCGAGTGAGTTTTGCGGTAGTATGTCAACAAGCGAGAATCATGTCATTTATTTCCATCCTTGTTTGATGTGCTAGGTCATTGAACATTGTTTAAATGTAAACGAACAATCGAGGGTAGGGGTTGGCGATAGTTCAAGTTAGTAAAACCGAGGGTAATAATAATAAAGAAATAGAAAAGACGTATGAATTTTACGTAGAATAGTTATTTTTCATTAGAGTTGTAACATTACATTCTAGTATGGCTTTTACATTATTTTCCTAGGCAATAAATAACCAACAATTCAATGAGTAATGTTACAAATAACTGTTACCACTGTTTATCTAACGTTACACTATCGAACCCTTAAATATTTCTATTTTAAGAAATACCCTCGCTTAGGAAAACCCAAATTTGTGTATTCAGCGGTACCAATTATCTGTCGCTTTAAATAAATTGCCTAAAAGAAAAATAACAATCATTTTGAAAGGCAGTTTTGAGCACACCTAATAAGACTATGGATATTAGGATCCTTTAATATGCGAACGTAAAGAAAAGATAAACCGTAAGAGTTTCATTTTTTCGCCATTATCCGGAATAAATTGCGTAAAACGCAGAAAATATGCTGGAGATGTAACAGAACCAGGTAATCTCGTAGAAATAATGGATTATATACAAAAACCTAAGCTTTATCGCATGGAAACTGCTTAATGACCCAGAAGCGCGCACTCGGATATGAGCTTTGGGCCATTCCATTAAAAGTTAGACACATAATATTTCAAAAATTGTGCCTATCTTAAACGGGCTTCTTTTAGATGACAAGTAAAATAATGAAATGGTTCTCAGGAAGCGAAAGTAATTTAGAAGTATTTTTTTCAGTAACTGACAACGGTATAAAACACTGTACCTGGATCTCTCTGGAATATTAATGTTGTTAATAAATCCTTTGTTTAATTTTCATTTAATCTTATGCTTTTGTACAGTTACTTGTAAGGTTAACTTTTTAATTAAGCATATACTCGAATTTATCTCTCTTAAATCTATAAATGATACTGCAGGAAACAACTACTCCGCGGGCTAATGCCCCGACCGGCATTGAATTATACCTGCAGTATCTGTGTGAAACAGCCAAGAACCCTTGTCGGCCACTCCACCAGACATATACCGGTTTCGGGCTTGTTAGCCCTCATCAGTATGCCATAGGTGAGATGACCGACAATTGAACTGGCTGTTCCTTCATATGTAGTTTCACATATAAATCGAGTGCAGGTGAGATGTAACTGGTCTGCTACTTTCTGCTCGGCCTAAGCGGCTCGACTTGCAGAAAGCGACCTACAATATCGTAGGTACTTAACCGCAGACCTCTCGCCCCGGGCGATGCGCCATTAAATCTATAAATGATACTGCAGGAAACAACTACTCCGCGGGCTAATGCCCCGAGCGGCATTGAATTATACCTGCAGTATCTGTGTTTACGATAATATTCCATTGATCTGATAATTCCTAATAAAGTAGCCAAGTAAACTATAGCAGAAAATACCGTTTCTGAAATGGGTATTAAAAGAAAGCTGACTATAAAGACAAGATCCACAAAATTAAAACATTTTTCCAAAGCAATATTATTGACAGAATATTTAAAAATCAGTGGAATTTGTTTTCTGTGAAAGGACATTATTTTGCACTTGGACAACTTCAGTTGTAGATTACTTTCACACCACCATGTATAAGTTGCATTTAGTGCATTTTACCTTGAAATCTAAATAGAATTTTAGATCATCTGCAAAAAGTAACTGCGGTGCTGATATTTTGATTGACTCAACATTGATGAAAACAAGGAAAAGTAGTGGTCTCGAATTGGAGCCTTGAGGTACTGGAGATATTGAAATAGTGTTTCATCGTGTATCACCATATTCTACAAACTGCTTTCGATTTAATGAGTACTCCATTAGTTTCAAAGACAAAGATTTAAAAACAAAACAATTGATTTTAATTTTGATAACGAACATAGTGACCAATATGATTGAAAGTTTTCTTAATATAGGTAAATATACATCTACTTGATGTTAAGGGCGCCGTTTTATAGGCAAATTTTCAACGAATTTCATAGCTGTTTGTTGAGACAGTCTAAAAAAAATCTGAGTAAGTTAGAAAGAATATATCTTCACTATGTCAATTATACAAGTTTTCTCCGGGATATAAAACAATTTTCAGGCTGACAGGTCATTTAGAATAAGAAAAAAAGAGCATCATTTTCAGCTAATACGTTTTATCATAAAATCTACTGAATTTTACAAGTCAACTGCACATTGAGAAAATTGAATACAACATTATAAACATTATCACATCCCGCAGAATTCTTTTAAAAAACTAGTAAGACTTGAATTTATGTAAATTATCAAGTATTTTTTACGGTGTATAGAACACAGTAATAAGGTACTAATTCACAGTTTTTTATGTTCTCTAGCACATTTTTCTTCAAAAGTTAAAGAAAATGATTCAATTTTAGCATTATATTTTAGTACTACATTAAGAAGGACCTCCACCTACTGTGTATATTTTTTGTGTGCATATTTAGATATGATTATTTGTCCTTGAAACGCCAGCCTTAAGAGTAGGCAATGGTACCTGATATAGATGCCAAATTTAATGATTTTTTTTTTATGCACCGGAGATAAATAATGAAAATCTAACAAATTTCGGACTTGCACTACTATTCAAGGATTAATTCCTTTATTTTTTTATTTACTTTATATCAACGAGTTTTTTTTAAAATCAAATAAATAATTTTGCACCTATGTAGTTTAACAAAATTCGTATAGATGGCGCCGAGCACCAGTTTTAAACTATTTTATTTAATTACGTCTATTAGACAAACCATATACAGGAAAACAGTGAAATCGGACTTCAGCAATATGTTGCAGATTCTAAATCATGAGTTGTTTAATTTTTTTATCCTATGAATCCAGAGATATCTCTAATAATCTTGTTAAACGGTTTAGCTCTCCCCACTATTCTGGATTGCAGACTTGGAATCTAGTGGTATCAGTGCCGGCGGCGCCCGTTTACGCTTATCTCGCGAATTTTACGTGAATTTTACAATTATATCATGTTTGTGGTAAAATTCGCAATTCGGTAATAATAATTCGGCAATAATTCGGTATTTATGTACTATTTCTTTTATTTGTCTATACATATAATAATTAATATTGTATGTAATATAAATTAACCATAATGCTTCATAATTTATATTTTCCACAAGAATATATACTTATGAATTGAAAAGAAGCAGCCACACAAAAATAAATAACTATCTTCATCACTGTTTTGTTGCTTACAGAAATCAATTATTATTGAATAAGGAAGTGAATTGATTTTAAAAGTTTATAAATACACATTTTTTATTTTTCTAGTATTTAGCTTTTCACAAAAATTTCAATAGTCCAATAAAATAATAAGTATGGAGATTCTATAGTAATAATTGTCATTTAATAACTGATTATTTAGCCATGTAATATTGAATATCATAGAGATGGTTCAAAAATTAAATTGACAAAAGTGGACAATGCAAATTTGCACGAATAATTATTATTAATTTATAGCTGTTTTATTGATTTATTTCTTGATAGTTCAAATATTTTTGTAAAGAATATTCTTTGTATACAGAGTGTTCCGCATAAGAATAGACATAGAGTAGGTGCATGTACGGCGTGATCTAGGGGTTCCAAAATATTGAAATTTAACCAAACATACCTATATATAAAGTTGCATAGTTTTATTACTGTCAAATTTAAAAGACAGTCAGTCTACTACTGATTTTTTGATTGCTTCTAATAAACACTATTAAAATCTTATTTTAATTAATGCATTTTTTCTTGAAATCTTCAAAGTTTTTAAATTTAACAAGAGTAAAAAGTGTTTCAAATAAAATTCTGCGTGAGATATTATCATTCTTCTTTTCAAATTCGATTAATGTAAAATCAATGAACACCTTGTGTGTTTCAAATTACTTGAATTCATTGTCAAAGAATACCAATTATAATCTTAAATCACGTACCTACCAAATTTGATTATTCCAAGTTAAAGTAATTTAGAAATAATAGGTTTTTTTTTTCAAAATATTTGACCCCACTTGGAAGGCCTATTTAGTTAAATTGAAATATTTTGTGACCCCCTATACACCTGCCCTGTGTTGGTTCTTATGCGTAACACTCTGTATAAATACGATGGTGGGAATTTATACTAAATTGAAAATAACTGTAGAAGTTATGATTAAAATTTACTATGTATTGTACATGATACATACATTTACATTATGTACAATCGTTTGCAATAATAATGACACTCTCTTAAAACAGTTTTTGAACTTCTAGAATTTCTGAATAGAAATATCATTAAATCTCTCTTGGTAAGTGAAACAACTAATAACTAATGTTAAAAATTTAAAGCAGATTTCAATATGAATACGTCAGAAGTTCAAAATAAATTGCAAACTTCATTTTAGTGAGTGTCATTAATATTGCAAACGATAGTACATGTTATTATAATGAATTATATACATAAGTAGCACAAATGGTACCGGTGAATCTTCAACTAAAAAGAACACGTTTTGGATAAAAATGACCTTCAAATGTTCACAGAGACAGAGCCCTCATTTTCCAAAAAAATATTGAATTTGAAAACCGAAAAAGGTATAATAGTATGTATAATTTTACACAAATTTTCTACCAATGCATGTGCAACTTTTCAATAATTTTTTCGAAAATTTTTGCTCCTTGGAATATGTTGAAATGAGAATCCCTTAATGTATCAGATAGCCTGGTTTATTTTAAAACGTTTATTTCTCTTGCTTTTTCGCTTTAATACTAACCGTTTAACAGAAAAATTAAATTCATTATCATTCTCATTATAACGATAAGTAGCAAAAAAGAAATGAGGGGAAGCTTATATCAACCCCTTAAGGGCAGACATTTTCGAAAAACTATTACACATCCATTAGTATTGAAAATTTAACTTTTATATCGTTTTTTAGTATTCAAATTACCTATCTTTTAAGAGGTGCTATGGTAATTTTTATGCAAACGTGTTCTTTTTAGCAGTAGATTCACTGGTATCATTTGTGCTACTTTTTTTGAATATACTCGTATTTAATTATATTACTAAATCCGAAAGCAATATTATAGTTTTTATTTTGCCCGTACTTACTCTTTTTTTTTGCAACCATGTTTTTTACGCCACGCACTTAGACGTCCCTTTTTCGTCGCATTTTGATCTTAAGAATATAGTGTGATTCACTGGTATATGCATTTCAGGGACGCCCTGTATTTTATGAGTAACAGTAGTAACAACTATAAGTATATAATTTTCATTATATTTGTCAAATTATTTGATGTTAGTAACAAATAATATATAGTGTTACAACTGAGCTAATATTAAAATGGTCCTGAATTAGAACAATATGTTAATCATTATTAATTTTAACAGTCCACGCGACGCCACGGACTGTTCCTATTCGTAATTCTAAAATATGATACAGTGATATACCCGATATACCTATTTTGCCTAACTGTAACGCCGTCTGCTTAAGTCCGAGTTCGACTCTGTCGAGCGTGTGTCATTTTTTACTGCTGCCCAGATAATTTATTGCTTCTAAGGACATGCCTACCGGTGATACCTACCCCCCTTCCGCGACCGTAAGTTTGACGAATGTGTCTACCATTGCCCACTCTTAAATATATCTCACTTGCACTCACTTTATATGTGAACATACATATGAAGGAACAGCCAGTTCAATTGTCGATCATCTCACCTATGGCATACTGATGAGGGCTAACAAGCCCAAAACTGGTCTATGTCTGGTGGGGTGGCCGACAAGGGTTCTTGGATGTTCACTCAGATCTACACGTGAAATTCAATGCCGGTCGGGGGATTAGTCCGCGGAGTAGTTGTTTCCTGCAGTATCATCTATAGATTTAATGGCGGGTCGCCCAGGGCGAGAGATCTGCATTTAAGTACCTGCTGCAATGTAGGTCGCTTCCTGCAAGTCGAGCCGCTTAGGCCGAGCAAGAACTAGCAGACCACTTTATATATCAGTTATAAATGTTTGATATTTAAACCATTTGATCTCAACAAAGCCAACAACACTGTATGATTGATTAACAGTGCCAAAGGTGTTTCTGAAAACAAACAGCATTAAATCCGCCACCAAATTTTCATCTGTGGCCTTGATTATATCATCTGTAATATTTAAAAACGCCGTAATACAACTTAAACCAAGGCTGATTGCTAAATTGAAAATATAAAATACTCTGTATAAACGTAAAAATTGAAAAACAATTCATTGTCTCAAGTATATTTAGATGCAAATGAAAAAATATGAAGATAAAAGTTCCATTTCATAATGTCACATAAACTGAATATAAATTATGTCGTATCCAATAAGGTCTTGTAAACTCAAAACTCCCTTTTTCCTTGACGTTAGATGGGGAAGTTTTAAATTGAAAGTAATTGGTAATAAAATATTATAATGAACCGTAATTTTCTCAATCAAATTAGCGTCATAGTGAGATGAATTCTAATGGTTTCTCGATAACGCTAACTTGATTAATTAAATTCGCATTAAGTTTGGCCTGGTGTTTTTAATTAATTTTGTTTGCATACTTCCAAGTTCTTAACTGATTATTCTCTGTTTAACTTTTTTTAAGGCAATTCCGATTTTATATTCCGAAAAAAATGTACGTAATTTTTTTTCTAAAATTTATTTTAATGTACAAGGTGGGCAAATTTCCATGTTTTATAGCCTCTCTCGTTAACTATAGGAGATAGAAACAAAATGACCCCCTCCACTCAAGTCAATACCAAAATCACCTATCGTCTTTTGTTGTCGAGTAATAAACAATATTTGCACTTTGCTTTATAATTTAACTGAGATTCGAACGTATAGTTTGACAGTTGATCTACATTTACGGTTGCTATGGAAACTAACTTTTTCATGGCATACCAAGCTATTTTACGCCGTAACTTTAAATTAGCTCTTAAGATTTGAACAATTGAAATAAATATCTAGCTTTTTGGATCCTTCGGTATTTTAATAACTTCAATATTCTCTAAAGGTTGCGTTCTTGTTAGCAAATGTCTTCATTTCTTCAACCATTTTTATTACATACTAAACGGTTGTCCTCTGTTTAAGCGAATGCGCTCCCTGCATACTTAAACGTGCTTAGATTAATTTCCATAATTTTAGCTGTTTATCAAGAAACTTTTTGTAAGAACTGAAAGGGCATTGCTTGTAAGTTTTTAATAATATCTGAATAAACCTGCACACAAAGGTTTAAATAAAATCCTCGTTTAAATTTGCCTCTTCGCTTTTACAAAGAAGAAAAACCATGTTTATGAAGTTCTAGGTAAGTAACAAAGCCACTTTAGTTTTCGTTGGTTAAATAATTGAATTAACCCATTCATTACTAATAAGTATAGAAATATTTGTTATAAAAAGGTTTGTTTTTCTTCTACACTTCAATAATTGTAGAAACCCACGGTTAAATTAAAACATATTAAAAAAATAATTATCACAAACATTGCAACACTTAGTATATAGGTATGTTTGTTTCAATCGACTCAAAATCAAGTACGCGGTGTAGAACTAACTACATCTATCGGCCGTTCGCTACTCCATGCCGGACTGAAAATGTCACAGGCACGAAGCGTTCTACATGCAGTAGACACCATTGAAAGCTGTCGACCTTTATCGCGTTCGGCGAGAAACGATATTTTGCAAACACGAAATTCCAGGAAACAACTACTCTGCGGGCTAATGCCCCGACCAGCATTGAATTACACCTGGAAAACCTATAGCAGCAGCTAGAGTCATTCGTCAGAAGCCCACCAGACATATACCGGTTTCGAGCTTATTAGCTCTCATCAGTATGCCATAGGTGAGGTATCTGACGAATAATCCTAGCTGCTTAGTCTGTCTAACCCGACAGAAGGGACCATGAGTACGCGGTGTAGAACTAACTACATCTATCGGCCGTTCGCTACTCCATGCCGGACTGAAAATGTCACAGGCACGAAGCGTTCTACATGCAGTAGACACTATTGAAAGCTGTCGACCTTTATCGCGTTCGGCGAGAAACGATATTTTGCAAACACGGAATAATCCTTCGTTTCCAAGATTTTAAGGTGTCAAATAAACACCTGAAGATTCACATTTTTGTTTTCGTAACTTTGAAAGTCTATATTTGATTTGTTTTTTTCGCAACTTTAAACCTACTTCTCATGGGTGCGAGTTTCGTAAATGTTCTCGTAAATTTCTCAGATTTTGATTAAAATTATTAATGACGAGAAAGTGACACTATACGCGGATTAGTAAGTTTAAGTTGACCTTCTTATAATCTACCTTGACAGTCAATGACAGTTTTATGATCGGAAATATTGCAGTTGGCGAAATTAACTAAATGTTGAGACTTTTCCGTCATTAAATAATTCGCGCAAATTTTCGGGAATTTCGCGTCCATGAGGACAAGGTTTTCGTCTGATTTACGAAGTATTCGCAGATATTTCCTCTTCGCTCTTCTTTTTCCCTCTCAAAGATCTTATCTTCAGCATCCTGTGTATGCAGAGAATACTCCCGTACATACTGGGCAAATTGTATGCTTCTTTCTTGTAATGTGCTAAAAGTGTGTGAAACTTTTCTGTAGATTCCTAAGGGCTATTGTGTGGATTTTCGACTCACTCTTACATCAATGAAATGCCTAACTTAAAGCTTAGCGCGCGAAAACTCCTATTCTCATCGGTATTAGAGAACCCTAATGTCCCGGAAGACCAATTCAAAGGATAAATTTGAAAAGCTTCTAATCGTGCGGGCGTTGAAGGTGAGACGTGAGGGATAAGAAAATTACTTCAACCACATTTTCGCCCCTTTAGTACAAGATGTCCCACATGTGTTCTACATTTATTCAAACTATGTTTTTAGAGTAGTATGCCATTGCTTAGGTCGCGGACACAGAGAGAGATGACATGTCAGTAAAATTTTACAGTTGTGCATAATAACAATGCAAATTTCTTCTCAAATCGCGATAGAAACAATTTGTGCCAATAGTCATTGCATATTTGAGGTAGCATCACAAATTTAAATGTTATCTAAATTGAATTATAAAAAAAGACCAAAGTATCATAAGCTGTCCAGCTACGTACTCCTTTATAACATTAGACGATTTTTTACCCAAATTTATTAGACTCTCATTATATTTTTTTTTTGTTTACAGTGCACGTGATATAGTAACGGTTTATAATGTACGATAAATCGTATCGCTATCGCGTAATGTGTGAACGCTCACTTGACTTATGACAGTAGTTTATACTGTTTGATTAACCTTTTACGTGAGTACTGATTATATTTATTTTATTTTTCAGCTAAGTTTCGAATCGTTCTCGGTAGGAACGTTCGAATCGTTCACCTCCGGTGGATGTCCGGACGGTTTCATATCGATAAGGGAATCAAATCGACCCAGCTCTGGCGGCAAATGGTGTGGAAGTGCTTGGGGTTACACGGTCTATTACAGCGAGACATCAAGTTTGAATCTAACACTATCCCTGGATAGGTTGCCTCAACAGGTATGTTGCATTGTAAGCGTTAGGGTAGATGGAGATTGAAATTCTCTATCGCTTTTATGGGTCGCTCGACTTTTGGAGTGATACTCACTTGTAAGAGCTTGAATAATAGCTGGTATTAATAGACTCCAAGAAAATGTAGTAGTCGGCATTTATTTGGAAATACAATGTACACAAATATCTACAGGGTTAACGATGAATAAGTACAAAAATGTTTACCACGTGCTCAGGGAGGTTTAAAAGACAATAACAAATTTGTTTCGGAATTCTAGCAAATGGAGCAAAACCATCTTTTTCCCGGAAAATCGGCGCCTATGATAACCATTGTCCGAGATGGCTTAGATCTGTCAACCACTATGGGGTCGTTTTTTACAACATTGTCAAATGTAAAAACGACAAAACTAAACTTTTTTATTAATAATTATACATAGTCCGTTTAAATAAAATATCCATTTATTTTAAGAAAATGAAAGTTAATGTAAGGAATACCTACTAATAGAAAACTCGGAATGCACTCGCGGCAGTCTTTAATTATAAAATCTTGTATGATTGCCGTAGCTCCGTTGGGCCCTCGACTCTAGAAAAATAGCACATAGCATAGAGCGAGCCATATTGTAGGGAAATATGTGTACCCAACATAAATTCCTTTATTTGATAACTATACAATGTTTAAAACTAAAAATTAATCACTATCTGTGTCACTAAAACTGCAGCATAACCTAGAAAACATATAGAATTTTGCATTGCTAGTTGCATATTCTCCGAACATCAAAGAACACTGGTCAAAGCTTAGAATATTATATTCGAATGGTCAAAAAAGGAAGATTTGTATTAACAGAATTTAATTTCTCAACAACACAAAAAGTTTATAAATTTATCGGCATGAAGTACAGCTTGCACTGGTGACCGGTAGGTGGCGACTGCATCAGATTCTCTCAAAATTACAACATAGTATACGGTGATTAGTTTCTGAAATCATGTTTCAGTAGTTCTCTTCGCAAATTAAATTTCTCGTGTATTTTTTGTGTATTTATTAACATGTATTCAAATGCCGAGATGACGGGTACGACGCTGATTTATGGAAAGTGTGACAAGACAAGAAAATGTTGCCCAGCAAGCACTCAGCAAGTCAAAAATCTTTGCGATGACAAGTTTTAATGTAAACAAGAAAACAGAAAATTATTCAACATTTTTTAAATCTCTCCAAATATCAATCTTAGAAATAAATATCTAAGGTAGGTACTACCATATCGTGTTTCTCATTAGGTAAATCATCCACATTTTGTAAATATTTTTTTTTCTTTTAAATCAATATACGTGATCACGCGGTGTTCTGTTACTATTTTTGACAGCTGTAAGTTGCGGAATGTACCTAATCTCGTAGCTGACAAAAGCGCAGAGTCGGCGATAAATAGGGGTTTAATATAGCTTTGAAAACATTTTCTTTTCGCTTTATGAATAACTTTGGAAATTTTTTGGTGAACGATTCCGTTCTTATTTCTCTCTATTCCCTCTTAAATTATTTGTACTTATTCCTAGTTAACCCGTAATTTATGTGTATTTAGCATTGCACCTCAGTTTTATTCGCTTTATTTATTACTTTTTTTCTTTAGAATATTATATAATATGATACAAAATTTTTCCGTAGAATTCAAAAATGCAATAATATACTCGCGTCAAGCATTCAGACGTCTTACGTCACGGCTGACGTTACACATTTTTATTGTCAACGTAATTTTCGATATTTGGTCGCGTTAAAAGCAATCATTTTTTGCAATTTAGTGCAATATATAATGCAAACTTTTAGTGTAGTATATAGTTTTATTACTATTAGTTGCAGTTTCTTAAATATTTTAATGAAAATATTGTGAATTATTCATTTGTTCGTATGACGTAAGTCGTCTGAATTCTTGTCGCGAGTATACACAAAGTGTGTCATTTAAAACAACGAAATAAGTGTCGACTTCCGGTATAACCGAAAGTGCTGGAGAGTTCTGAATATTGTAGTTGTGTTCAACCCAGGTACTTTGCCATACTGCCCAACTCACAGAATGAACCTTAAATAAGTACAAATATTTTAACCAGCAGTACAGTTCACTGTGTTGAACACATAATTAATAGTTTTTTTTTTACAAAAAAATAAGGAATATAAAGCAAAATTGTAAATAAATTTCGTGACTTTTCAATAGAAAACTTGTTGAGGACCACTGATCCGGGAGTCATGGTGGATGTGAATTCCACAGCGTTGCTAGTGTTACACTAATATCTTGGAATAGGCTCCAACAAAGTTAACTAGATTTTTAGGCATGTCAAAGAATTATTGGAATATCTTTATTTATGAAAATATTAATGGCCATCTCCTCCTTTTTGTCATTCCTATACCTCACCAATATATTGAAAATATAAACCAGATTCTCTACTCACAACCATTGTTATCCAGAATTGTACCTTTATCCATTTTTACTACATTCCAACTGATTTATCACAATACGTTATCGTTATCTCACAGAAACCTAGTAGAAGTGTAACGTTCAATAATTTATTTAGCATTATTTAAGCTATTTCACAACTTCAGGTACATTTATTCCTCATAGTTGGTGGCAACTACCATTCAACCGCGGTGTATTGTGTATTGCCTAAAACAATTAATTTATCAATTTAGCCCTTAGCCGGTAAATAATATTTATTCGTTGTTACCTTGAAGATAAATATAAACAAGACGAATCAATTATTGCAGCATCCTCGTATTACATAAGTATAAACCACCTAGATAATGTCATGACCATCTTGACATACCTTGTTTTATTCCCAAACCTCCTGAAACAAAAATAACCTCTTATTGTAAACAAACACTATTGTCTCACACTGTAATTCGTGAATTGGGATTTATTTAATGGGGTGTAATAAGAATAATAACTTACCTGCTATGTTCTAGAAATTATGAGGATCTATGGAGAATATCTGTTGTGCATTAATTATTTATTTAAGGGTTATATTGTTATTGTGTTGTTTGGCTTTGACATTTCATCGTTTTGCCGCCGTCTTCTTCGTCTTCTTCACGAAATTCAGCTTTCCGGTCAAAGTCAGATCTGATTCTGCGCCAAGCGCTGTTGTCGGCTTGTGCAAGAAATCTCTGTCTCCACGATTTTTTTCCAATTTGCGTAATTTTAAGAGTTACACTATAAATTTGCACGTTTGGTATGTTTCGTAACTGCAGAGATTATAATATATTTTATTAGTCAGTTTAGGTATATTTCTATAATTATTAGGTGTCTAATTTCATGTCTACAAACCTGATTGGCTATTGTTCAGCCAATGGTGGGTAAGGACAGTTTTTTGAAGGAGACCATTTTTCGAGTTCTTCTTCCGGGACATGGCGTGACTAGCATTGTGTGTGTGAGGGTAGTTTTGAAGAATTTTTATGATTTCGCATCATCTCCCAGGAGGATTAATATTTTTCAAAACAATTATTGCTGCTTTGGATTTCATTGGTATTTGAATTTCATTGGTGGAAAATTTGTGTTAATCTGAAGCAGGTACTTTCTGAAGAAAGGATTTTATCTCACACCAAGCCATTTATTGCAGAAAGTCGTCTATTGCAACTTTTACGAGTCCGGTAAGTTTTGAATTCAATCCACTTTAACCGAAATTGCCTCCTTCGTATACTCGAAAGATTCTAAAATAGGTCCTATTTACAGCTACCGTAAGGTCTATATTCGCTACTCCTACGATCTTACTAGAAGCTGTGGTGCAGTACTTTTGTTAAGAACCCCTTACTCTAGGGTAAGTAGTTTTAAGTCTATATTTCTATTTATTCCGAATTGTGTTATTCATAAAATATTTTGTGTCCATTTCGAAAATTTTTCTCACCATGTGCTCGATTGCGGCGTTGCCGTACTGCTCATACCGCTTGTACTTGACAAATATACAAACACGTGTATTTTTAATTTCCTAGGTGCTTATGCACTGAGTTTTGTTAATTTCACTAATTGTTATTATTGTGATGGTGACAATGCAATCTGATTATTTTATTTTTCATTGCATTTAGGGTTCTTACCATATGCTGTGGTTCTTATCTTGGACAAATTTTGTATTGAACCAATTGAAAGCAGTTTAAGAAGGTTGTTGCATTGCCGTTGTACCAACCTGGGTTTTGTACCTACCTGAGTGTTGTTGGTAGCCTCCTACTCCTGCTAGAGTTCCACTTTATATTTGGCGAAGAATTGCTGCGACATCGCCGCCTAGGAAGCACGCAAGTTCCTAATTGCTTTGCTATCTTGCTTACTTACACATTACATTCTATTATTACCTGAGTGGTTTGATGCATTTTTTTATATTGATACAATAGTAAATTTTACTGAAACCATTCATTAGTTCACTAATAGTTAAATTGTTTGGTAGTAGTTATTAGTGCATAATATTATTTAGCTTATTTGCTGGATCGTTATTAATATTTTATGGTAGATGTTCAAATATTCCTAATTTGAGCTTATTATTAATTTACCTTACTTGCATGCTGCTTATAGTTATATTTTAGATTAATTATTTGTAGTTACTTACTTTTCTCGCATTTATTTACATTTTTTTTATTGATATTTTGCTTAGCTTGTCTCACTTAGCATAATTTTCAGCAATTCGGTCAATCATTAGCCACAAGAATTTTCAGCCAACTTTTATCCGAGAATTAAGGCGAACGTTGTATGATTTTATTTACTATTTTTATAACAAGGTGTTGTTAGAATAAGCCGATGCGCCTGAGCTCACGCGACGCTTCTACTACCTAGTGTTTCAAATTCTTCGCGCGCTTATCTATACTTATAGGTATATTATTTATGCTCATTTTCTACGCTCTTAATTTTCAGGACTAGTGTTTCATGCTTATAATCGCTTGGCTTTTGTGTTGACACTACTTTCTTTACTTATATTTATTTTAATAGTCACTTTAGTATTTAAACTTTTGCAATACCTTTTCCAATTGTCAATAACAACTATTAAATATTAGAATAAACCACCATTTGTTTAACTGAATGTTTATTATTTGATCTTGTTTGGCAAATTTTCTTGATCATTTAGTCAATCTATCTGGGTGATTTGGTTTGGGGAAAATTTGTCTGGCGCCCTTGAACAACTAAAGTCTATCGTGTCGTAATATACGATATCTGAAAACAAAAAAAAATGAACTACCCCATCTCCATTGAGCTGGCCAGTCACCCTTAAGTGGTGGACGACCTTATACACGAAGGTGTGCTTTTGTAGGTCGCATTTTTGGCGCCCAACGTGGGGCCATAGAGAAATAGGGAAAGGTAGTATAATTATAATGTCCGATAAAATGCATGTGAATAGGTTAAGTCAAGATGAGCTTACATATGAGCTTAAAATTAGAGGAATCGCTACTGGAACTGTAGATCAGATGCGTCATTATTTAGCCATGGCGATGAGATTAGAGAAAGCAGGAGATAGTATCAAGATGCCTACTTATCCATATACTATGGAGCAAGACGTAACTGCTGTTAAGGATAAACTGACTGAATTGGAACCAGCGGTAGCAGCATTCAACAATTCATCTACCAGTGGAGCCTTTTGAAGTTGCAGTCAAAGTTGAGTCATGTGTTGAACAGGATAGATCATATTGAAGAAGACTCAGCGGATCGACCAGAGTTGTTGGCTAAAACTTTATCATTACTGGATGTGCTACACAGTAAATCTGCGGATTTTGAGAAACCTCAGACTGTACCTCCTCAGTTAAGTTTTATGGAGCATGCGCAGAACCCGTCTGGTACTTCGAGTCCCATCCACTCTAATGCGAGAATGTCAAGTGTATCGCCCAACAGAAGTCCCGCTCAAGTCACTGTGAAGCCCATCATGCCACATAAATGGGATATCAAGTTTGCTGGGGATAAGAAAGGCTTATCTTTAAGTGCATTCCTTGAGCGCATTGAGGAATTGCGGATAGCGCGTCATGTGCCGAAAGAGGTTTTGCTAGAATCAGGCATTGATTTGTTTACAGGAAGAGCGTATCAGTTCTATCTAGCCTACAGGAATCAAGTTACTACATGGGATGAGTTTGTTACACTACTGAAGCAAGAATATCTGCCTTCCACTTATAATGAGAAGCTATTCGAGGAGATTCGTAGCCGTACTCAAGGACCAGGGGAGTCCATAGGAATTTATATTGCTGTGATGACTGGCTATTTTAATAGGCTAACTTGCCCTATATCTGAAGATACTAAACTTAAAATTTTGCTGAGGAATATAGCCCCATTTTACCAGACTCAATTGGCTTTAGTCGAAGTAACTTCTATTACACAACTTGCTGAACTTGGCAGACGTCTAGAAGCAAGAAAAGAAGCTGTGGAGAATTTTGCAGCTCCTTCCAGAAGAGGTAATGTGTTAGAACCTGACCTTGCTTATGTGCATGTACCAGAAGTGTCGGTAGGAAGCTGTTTAGCGTCAACATCTAGTATGGAAAGTGTTGGAAGTACAAGTACGTCTAAAGAAATTGTGTGCTATAGGTGCAACCAGCCTGGACATAGAGCCATAGGGTGTGCAAAGTCAAGAGGGAAATTCTGCTACAAGTGTAAGAAGGAAGGTGTTACTCTAAAAACCTGTCCCAACTGCGCTAAACAGGGAAACGCTCGTCGGCACACTTAGGTGATCGAGTGAAGCGTGCCGATAACATATCCTCGATCGATAAGTTACAAGTTATCCTTGATTATGTGTTGGACAATGCTGTGGGAGACGAACGTCCTTACCTGATGCTAGACATTTTAGGAAAATCCGTGCTAGGTTTGTTGGATTCAGGAGCGTCGAAAACCATCATAGGAAACAAGGGTCTGACTCTTATAAATCAGTTAGGGTTATGTATTAATCCTCATAAGCAGTCCTCGTGTACTGTTGCCAATGGTGATCGCTGTCATAGTACAGGTTCCGTAGAGTTACCAGTAACTTTGAGAGGAAGGTTCAGATTGGTTGAGGCCTTGGTAATTCCGGACTTGCATCATCTCCTTATATTGGGGGTAGATTTTTGGAGAGTCATGGGTATTGTACCTGACTTGAGGCGTAACGAATGGTACTTTTCGAAGGAGCCCATTTTGGCTAACTCAGTCGAACAGGTGAGTACCCAAACTCAATTGACCTTGTTGGAAAGATCTAGATTACAGGCACTGATAGATCGCAATGTAGCCATGATGGGTGAGAACTTAGGGTGCACTAATAAGGCAGAACACGTAATTTCTACAACCAGCCCTCCCATCAAACAGCGATATTATAGAGTAAATCCTGTAATCCAGAAGGACATTGATAAGGAACTGGAGGAAATGATCAAGCTTGGTATTGTGGAACCATCGAATAGCCCATGGTCTTCTCAATTTTGCTGGTAAGGAAAAAAGACGGCACAAATCGATTCTGTGTCGATTATCGCAGGTTGAACGCTGTGACCGTAAGGGATAGTTACCCACTTCCTCTTGTATCAGATACCCTGGACAAGCTCAGGAATGCCAAATATTTGTCAAGCTTAGACGTCAAATCCGCGTATTGGCAAGTGCCAATGGCTGAAACGTCGAAACAATATACAGCATTCACGGTACCTAACCGTGGACTGTTCCAGTTCCGCCGCATGCCGTTTGGGTTGCATAATGCTCCCGCTACTTGGCAGAGGCTTATAGATAGCGTATTAGGCCATGATCTGGAACCACACGTGTTTGTATATCTCGATGATGGTGTGGTCATCAGCCAGACTTTTGAGCAGCATCTTGCAATCTTGGATGAAGTATTTCGTAGGCTTCGTGAAGCAAATGTTACAGTTAGTGTGGATAAATGCCAATTTTGCAAGCCGGAGATGAAATATCTGGGCTACGTTGTAGACTGTAACGGTTTGCATGTAGACCCTGATAAGGTGAAGGCTATGCTTGAAATACCTACACCAACTTGTGCCAAAGATGTAAGATCCATTGTAGGAACCTTCTCATGGTATCGGAAGTTCGTGCCAGAATTTTCTTCAATTATTGCCCCTATGACGGCCTTATTACGCAAGAACTCCAAATTTCAGTGGACCGCAGAATGTGCAGAGTCCTTCCGTAGAGTAAAAGAGCTTTTGGTAGCCGCCCCGATTCTGAGTTGCCCAGACTACTCCAAACCTTTGTGGTGCAGACGGATGCTTCTGGTTTCGGGTTAGGTGCCGTACTCACACAACCTAGTCCAGAGGGTGATAAGGTTATTTCGTATCTGAGCCGCTCTCTCACGCGTCAAGAGCGTAACTATACGACCACTGAAAGGGAATGCCTAGCTGTGTTGTGGGCTATTGAGAAACTCAGACCCTATTTGGATGGTGTCCAGTTTACTGTTGTGACGGATCATTACAGTCTGCTATGGCTTCAGAACTTGAAGGACCTGACAGGTCGCTTAGCGCGATGGGCTGTCAGGCTCCAACAGTACGACTTTAAGTTAGTGCATAGGAAGGAAAAGAACATATTGTTCCAGACACATTGTCCAGATCTGTTCCCGTAGTAGACTTGGCTTTAGTAGAAAATCCGCTAGCTACTGACACCCCAGTGCGGGATAAATGGTACACTTCTATGTTGGAGAAGGTAAAGTCGAATCCCTTAAAGTTCGGCAATTGGAGAGTGATGGATGATCGACTCTGGAAGCATGTTGCCGTAGATTATCCTGAGCTATCCAGTTCGGTTGATGCATGGAAGTTAGTGATTCCGAAGGAAGATCGTCGCAATATTATTGTCGCTGCTCACGTACCCAGTACGTCTGGTCATATGGGTGTTTTCAAGACTTTTGCTAGGTTGGCGGAAAAATATTACTGGCCCAAGATGAGGAATGATGTCGCTGATTTTGTCCGTAAGTGTAAGGTTTGTGCATCCTATAAAGTTTCCCAGGAAATTCCGGCTGATAAAATGGCTAGCCATCCTAAACCAGACAGACCGTGGGAGGTCATATCTACTGACATTGTTGGACCACTTCCCAGATCAAAACAAGGTAATAGTTTTATCTTAGTTGTTACGGATTACCTAAGTAAGTTTTCGTTGCTATTTTCTCTGCGTAAAGCCACCTCAGAGGCAGTTGTTCGTAAGATAGAAACTGAGGTATTCTTGATGTTCGGTGTGGCTCGCGTAATTATCTGTGACAATGGTCCTCAGTATAAAAGCAAACATTTTTTAAACTTTGCAGGAAGGTATCAATGCCGTATAAAATTTAATGCTTCGTACCATCCTAGGGCAAACCCTACTGAGAGGGTTAACCGCGTAATAAAAACAATGTTGGCCATGTATGTATCCGACAATCACAGGAGCTGGGACGAAAATCTGGACCAAATAGCTTGTGCTATACGAACTGCCAAGCATGAAGTGACCAAATTGACTCCCTACTTTATCAATTTCGGCCGTAATATGATATTATCTGGTGCAGATTATAAATCAGGTGAGCTATTAGATCTGGAAGATGGAACACAAACAGGCGGATTAAGTCGTAATGAATCATTCAGGAAAATGTTTGAAGATGTTCGACGTCGATTAGAAGTAGCTGGTCAGAAAAGCACGGACAGGTACAATTTGAGGCGACGTCATGTCGAGTACTTGCCAAATCAGTTAGTCTGGCGGAAAAACTATGTTCTCTCTGATGCAGCAAAATATTTTTCTCACAAACTTGCTCCAAAGTATGTTGGTCCATTCCAAATCCACAAAAGAATATCGCCTTGGACTTACGAGCTGCGAGACTCCTTAGGTGCTTTAAAGGGTGTGTGGCATGTCAAGGATTTAAAACCCGCACCTGATGATTCCCTGGACATCCCTTAAAATAGTAGAAATTTACGGAGTAAATTTCTTGAAGAAAGGGAGGAATTTGTAACGTTCAATAATTTATTTAGCATTATTTAAGCTATTTCACAACTTCAGGTACATTTATTCCTCATAGTTGGTGGCAACTACCATTCAACCGCGGTGTATTGTGTATTGCCTAAAACAATTAATTTATCAATTTAGCCCTTAGCCGGTAAATAATATTTATTCGTTGTTACCTTGAAGATAAATATAAACAAGACGAATCAATTATTGCAGCATCCTCGTATTACATAAGTATAAACCACCCTAGATAATGTCATGACCATCTTGACATACCTTGTTTTATTCCCAAACCTCCTGAAACAAAAATAACCTCTTATTGTAAACAAACACTATTGTCTCACACTGTAATTCGTGAATTGGGATTTATTTAATGGGGTGTAATAAGAATAATAACTTACCTGCTATGTTCTAGAAATTATGAGGATCTATGGAGAATATCTGTTGTGCATTAATTATTTATTTAAGGGTTATATTGTTATTGTGTTGTTTGGCTTTGACATTTCATCGTTTTGCCGCCGTCTTCTTCGTCTTCTTCACGAAATTCAGCTTTCCGGTCAAAGTCAGATCTGATTCTGCGCCAAGCGCTGTTGTCGGCTTGTGCAAGAAATCTCTGTCTCCACGATTTTTTTCCAATTTGCGTAATTTTAAGAGTTACACTATAAATTTGCACGTTTGGTATGTTTCGTAACTGCAGAGATTATAATATATTTTATTAGTCAGTTTAGGTATATTTCTATAATTATTAGGTGTCTAATTTCATGTCTACAAACCTGATTGGCTATTGTTCAGCCAATGGTGGGTAAGGACAGTTTTTTGAAGGAGACCATTTTTCGAGTTCTTCTTCCGGGACATGGCGTGACTAGCATTGTGTGTGTGAGGGTAGTTTTGAAGAATTTTTATGATTTCGCATCATCTCCCAGGAGGATTAATATTTTTCAAAACAATTATTGCTGCTTTGGATTTCATTGGTATTTGAATTTCATTGGTGGAAAATTTGTGTTAATCTGAAGCAGGTACTTTCTGAAGAAAGGATTTTATCTCACACCAAGCCATTTATTGCAGAAAGTCGTCTATTGCAACTTTTACGAGTCCGGTAAGTTTTGAATTCAATCCACTTTAACCGAAATTGCCTCCTTCGTATACTCGAAAGATTCTAAAATAGGTCCTATTTACAGCTACCGTAAGGTCTATATTCGCTACTCCTACGATCTTACTAGAAGCTGTGGTGCAGTACTTTTGTTAAGAACCCCTTACTCTAGGGTAAGTAGTTTTAAGTCTATATTTCTATTTATTCCGAATTGTGTTATTCATAAAATATTTTGTGTCCATTTCGAAAATTTTTCTCACCATGTGCTCGATTGCGGCGTTGCCGTACTGCTCATACCGCTTGTACTTGACAAATATACAAACACGTGTATTTTTAATTTCCTAGGTGCTTATGCACTGAGTTTTGTTAATTTCACTAATTGTTATTATTGTGATGGTGACAATGCAATCTGATTATTTTATTTTTCATTGCATTTAGGGTTCTTACCATATGCTGTGGTTCTTATCTTGGACAAATTTTGTATTGAACCAATTGAAAGCAGTTTAAGAAGGTTGTTGCATTGCCGTTGTACCAACCTGGGTTTTGTACCTACCTGAGTGTTGTTGGTAGCCTCCTACTCCTGCTAGAGTTCCACTTTATATTTGGCGAAGAATTGCTGCGACATCGCCGCCTAGGAAGCACGCAAGTTCCCTAATTGCTTTGCTATCTTGCTTACTTACACATTACATTCTATTATTACCTGAGTGGTTTGATGCATTTTTTTATATTGATACAATAGTAAATTTTACTGAAACCATTCATTAGTTCACTAATAGTTAAATTGTTTGGTAGTAGTTATTAGTGCATAATATTATTTAGCTTATTTGCTGGATCGTTATTAATATTTTATGGTAGATGTTCAAATATTCCTAATTTGAGCTTATTATTAATTTACCTTACTTGCATGCTGCTTATAGTTATATTTTAGATTAATTATTTGTAGTTACTTACTTTTCTCGCATTTATTTACATTTTTTATTGTTTATATTTTGCTTAGCTTGTCTCACTTAGCATAACTTTCAGCAATTCGGTCAATCATTAGCCACAAGAATTTTCAGCCAACTTTTATCCGAGAATTAAGGCGAACGTTGTATGATTTTATTTACTATTTTTATAACAAGGTGTTGTTAGAATAAGCCGATGCGCCTGAGCTCACGCGACGCTTCTACTACCTAGTGTTTCAAATTCTTCGCGCGCTTATCTATACTTATAGGTATATTATTTATGCTCATTTTCTACGCTCTTAATTTTCAGGACTAGTGTTTCATGCTTATAATCGCTTGGCTTTTGTGTTGACACTACTTTCTTTACTTATATTTATTTTAATAGTCACTTTAGTATTTAAACTTTTGCAATACCTTTTCCAATTGTCAATAACAACTATTAAATATTAGAATAAACCACCATTTGTTTAACTGAATGTTTATTATTTGATCTTGTTTGGCAAATTTTCTTGATCATTTAGTCAATCTATCTGGGTGATTTGGTTTGGGGAAAATTTGTCTGGCGCCCTTGAACAACTAAAGTTTATCGTGTCGTAATATACGATATTGTGAAAACAAAAAAATTAGAACCACCCCATCTCCATTGAGCTGGCCACTCACCCTTAAGTGGTGGACGACCTTATACACGAAGGTGTGCTTTTGTAGGTCGCAGAAGTAATATGTCAACTTGTTTGCTGAATGAAAATTTGTCAGCAATTTTCAACAACAAACAGTAGCAGAAATATGGATGATAAAATTGTAATATTTTGGAACCCCCTTACATTCACTTGCTCTGTATCGGTTATTAGGCGGAACACCCTGTATAAGAAACACGTGGTCTACAATTCACCACACATAAGTTTTATCAATTTAACGATTTTTGACAACATCGAAAATATAAAGTATCAACTATTGTATGCAACAGAATTGCATACAAATATACAACGTTTTGTTTAAAAAAATGTAAATTTGAGGCATAATTTAAAAGAAACTCTTTTTTCCTCAAAAGCATTATTTCGCCCTGTATCTCAAAAATGAAGAGGTCTATGGAAGTAAATATAGTCCAGTGTTGCAAAAGACTCCATCCTTTTATCTCTTGAAATGTCCGAATCATGCAATTACAACGAGAATGAGATATCCTGTACAAATAAAAAATATTTTATAGTAACAATTTATAAAATAAATATAAACAAACTAATGATTATTAGTAGTCTAAATTGTTGTTCCAGTTGTTTCTTAACTTTTGCCTAATATAAAAATCAATGTTATTATGTACTAAACCTTGAAATATTATGTAATATTTTCAGCAGAGTTCCGGGTACAGCTTCGAATTCAAACTCTCCTACAAATTCCTGAAATTGAGTGACGCTCGTATCCGGTATGGGAATGCCACTCAAAGATCGTACAGGTAAGCTTTAGAAATAAAATATTACTTGAAAAATGTATTCAGTTCAATATTTCATGCTTTTTATAAAGGGTAAAATATGAAGAAAAATAAAAATAGAAATAACTTTTACGTTATTAAATTCTGAAGGCAAGTAGCTATATCCAACAGAAATTTCTTATGCAACGAGTTTATAAAGTAAAAGGTCACATACACGACAATCACTATTAAGCCAGGAATACATTTGCTACTTCGTAGCACGAAAGCATACTACTGTCGAGCAAGTGATACCTACACTCCATCTAAAAATTATAGACAGTTGAATGATCTACAAATATAACGTATGAACTTTAAATCATAGGCGTACATGTTACTTTTCTAAAAAGGTTACAAATGATCAGTAAATATAGGACAAAATTGGTATGACTGCAGATATCTTATGTTAATTAGCATTAATAAATATGTTTAGATTTTTTTGCTGCAATGTAGATAAACATAGTATATTTATGCCTTTACAAAGCTTTGTTGTTGGGTATAAGCAAATTTCCATACCACTCCTGAAGTACTGCTTATGACGCATTACCATTTGTTTAATGGATGGATCGCCATCAACTCTACTTATTACATATTTGTCATCTTCTTTTATTTCTATTTTGCTGCTTGTTTTTGGCTTTTGACGAGGTGTGGCAATTAAGCTCCGAGAATTTAGTTATAACTCGGAAACAGGCAACACTGCATCGTTCGTCAACATTTTTCTAGAGAGGAGAGGGAAACCTTCCTTTTAGTTTCAGTCCAAGGTTGAAGTTGATAGCACGTTTGGTTTGTGTTTTATGTGTATTTTTTGGAAGTAACTTTTTTAATGATGTCGTGAAAATGGGTGACTCAAATTACAAGCAACGTGTTATGATTCAATTTTTAGTGAAATCTGGCGAAAAACTCTCGGAAATCCTTCGAAAATTGCAGGTGGTGTATGGAGACGAGTGCATGCCAACAACACGTGTGTTTGAATGGGCAAATCGGTTCAAGGAGGGATGTGAATCGGTAGAAGACGACCCACGTGAAGGAGCTCCCGTCACCTCACGTACTGATGCAAATGTTGACCGATTGCGTGCACTGATCATGTCTGACCGGCGCCTAAGGATTCGTGCGTTGTCTGACGAGTTAAACGTCAACAAAGAAACTGTTTGCAAGATGTTACATGAAAATTTGAATATGCGAAAGATTTGCGCAAAGATGGTGCAAAAAGTTCTCACCCGTGAACAGAAAGACATGCGAAAATCGATCTGCAAGGATTTGTTGTCCCACATTCGGAGCGACGGTAGAGACTGAATGAGTCGGGTAGTCACTGGAGATGAGACCTGGATATTTGAGTCTGACCCCGAGACCCGTAAACAAATTCAGCAGTGGGTGGAAAAGGGTGGAGAGCGGCCAACGAAATCGAGGATGTCCAAGTCACGACTGAAGGAAATGTTGACCGGTTTTTTCGATATCCACGACACCGTTCGTCGTGAATATGTTCCTTCCGGTCAGATAGTTCTATGTTGAACTCGCCGAGAATGGCTGGATCTTGCACCACGACAACTCGCCAGCCCATTTTACGTTCATTGTGCAAGTGTTCTTGGCAAAAAAGACATTCCAACGTTCCCGCACCCACCCTAGAGCCCCGATATTGACCCATGTGATTTTTTTTATTCCCCAATATGAAGTCGCACCTCAAGGGAACTCATCATGGCGGCGCACAGGAGGTAAAATAAGCTGTAACTATGTTACTGAACGGGTTAACTCCAGAGGATTACCAATGGTGTTTTCAATCGTGAGAGTAACGTTGGAATCGTTGTGTAGAGTTAGAGGGAACCTATTGTGAAGGTCGATAATGATTTTCCTCTCTCTGTAAATGCTTGATTTTGAAACACTTATATAATTAGAACACATATATATTAACTTATCCTTTGGACGCGGATGATTTCTTAAAAGAACATGACAACTTGCAATGATTTTTTTTCTCCAACTGAAATACGAAAACTGTTTTTCTTTGAAGTGTTGAGGGTTCCGCAATATTTTCTATCATTCAGTATCAAAATAGAAATCACACAAGTGTCACAAGTCAGTTTACAATTCACACTTCAAATTCGCAAAAAAATATGTTTAGATTACTACCACAAAAAAATAAACACTCAGGAGAAGATTATAAACTATTATAATACAGGTTACAAAATTATTACAATGTATTGCACTTTCACTTATTCACAAATTCGCTTTTCACTATTAAACAAACACTTCTTTCATATTTATGTAAACACGTATTTATTTAAATCGTTTATACAACGAACGAACAAACGAATCGCACACCCTGCTGCACCTCTCTAGTATTCCATAAAATGAATATTCATGACTTTACAAAAATAAAATTGATAGACAAAATATATATCAAAATATTTTAGAATATTTCTCTTTGAAATAAGTCTGTTAATGCATTGTATCCTAAGTAATATAATAAAATTTAATAAGTTTCGTAAATTCAACACCTTCATTTTCGCTGCATGTAGCAAGTTTAAATAAGTATGTATTTTGAACTCGCTGTAAAAGATGTATGCTAATAAGAAGCAGCATCAAACATTTGTTAACTAAGAGTAATATAATGACTTCCAAGTAAAATTAAAGTTGAAAAACTTTGTTGATAACTTATATATTTGACCATTTCAATTAACCTAATAGAAATATTGTTCTATATTATGGTACAAATTTACTTGTTAGTAATACTTCGACGTAAATGTGTCTTATAAAGGTCCTTTAGGGAACAAGCTTCTTGTTATATGTATTCCGACAGATCTTCATGTAATAGGCGTAGAAATTCCTTTGTGTTTTGGCGATCTGCAGTGCCAACCAATTTATGTTAGGATAGAGTGTATTTACTAAAACATATAAAACATAGTCATCAGTAAAATGGCAAAATTGTAAATAAACCACAATACTTCATATAAGTGCACACGCACTGTTCATGAAGAAATCAAAAAAAGATATATTAAAAAATACAATTAAAAATAAAATATAAAATACAATTTAAAATTGCACTTAAATTATCATTAAAAACATAATAGTAGATATTACGCAAGCTAAAACAATGTATTATATCTCTGCTTAGAATTTAATGTCATAAATTTGTTTTCTGGATTTACTTAAAATATGTTGCTTAGCTTTGATTTTAAATTGCTTAAGGGTAGTCATATGTTTAAGGGTAACAGGAAGCGAGTTATATGCTTGTATATGTTTTATGGATAAATCAAAAGATGAAGCCCTACCGCCTATCAAAATTTAACCCAACACGGCATATTATGTAAATCAAGCTAAGCGGCTCGAGTTGCAGGAAGCGGTACTAATCGCAGACCTCTCACACTGGGCGATGCGCTATTAAATCGCAGGAAGTAGCAGACCAATTATATCTCACCTGCACTCAGTTTATATGTGAACATACATATGAAGGAACAGCCAATTCAATTATCGATCATCTCACCTATGGCATACTAATGAGGGCTAACAAATGCGAAACCTGTCTATATCTGGTGGTGTGGCCAACAAGGGTTCTTGGCTGTTCACACATATACTGCAGGTGTAATTCAGTGCCGGTCGGGGCATTAGTCATTAGTAGTTATAAAACGGCAGCTCACATATATATCTTATTTGATAAAAGGGTACATAATTATGGACTTGGAAAAACAACATTTCTACCATATACATCTGTGGAGTAGAGTTTAAATTAGAACGTTTTTATATTTTAATTATAACTCTACTTCGATATTGATTTTGAAAATTTAGACTCTGGGCTGCTTTCCTTAAATTAAATAATGCCATTCTTGTAGCATTTCCTGTTATACTAGATGTTGCCATTTACTTGCTTATTTTAAACGGAACCCCCTGTATGGTTTTGCATATTTGGATTCTACGCGTAATTTTAGGGAAAATTTGATCAAGCTTCCCTAATCGATCTCTAAGTTGTATCTCAATTCTATCAAAAAAAGTTGCTTTTCGATAGCCTAATTTCAAATTGCCTATTTTTTACATCATGTAAGCAGATGTACCTATTGATATTTAAAAGATAGATAGTGGGATGCTTATCATTTGTTATAAATATTTAATCTTACACAGGATGGTGGAAATTTATTATCGAATTTGCTTAATTTGGAACCGAAAAAACTAGGTTTTTCTGAATAGAACTCCCTGTATATCACTTATCAAGAAACCGTCAACAACAGAAAAATTAAAAGAGATAGGTATAGGGAAGTGTAATTTAGAGGGTAAAATTCTACAACAGTTTTTGATTAAATATACAGGGTGCTCCATTTAGAAAAGCTAAATCTTGACGGTTGGAAGTTAAGCAAATTTTACATTAACATTTTACCACCCTGTCTAAAATTATACAGTTTTTAAAATATCTGTAACAAATAATAGGCATTTCTCTATTATGTCCTTTTTAAACATCAATACTTCGGCTTGCACAATGTAAAAAAATAGGCACTCTTGAATAAGGCTACAGTAAAGTAACTTTTTTGATAGAATTTAAATATTTCGAAGACCATTAGGGCTATTCATAAAGAAGGCTTCATAAAAATCTTTATAAAATTACGCGTAGAATACAAATATGCACAAATATACAGGGTGTTCCATTTAAAATAAGCAAGTAGATGGCGACTTACAGTATAATCGGAAGTGCTACAAGAATGGCATTATATTATTTAAAGGGAGCACCCTCGAAAAGTGTAAACTTTCAAAATTGAAATCGAAGAAATCTGAAATATTCTAATGTGCCGTCACCATTAATGCACTTTCGTCTACCAGCAATTATCGATACACCAGCAAACGTATATTTATAACAAGATAATATTTTTACTGTTTGCTAAATCATGATACCTAATACTTTTCTGAAAATAATTTACGTAATAACTGTAAACAAGAAAATACTGCTACAACGCTTTAAAAACTCGTGTACAATATGCCCCATATTGTTTTGTATATTTTAAAATTCATCTTAATCCAGCTTTTTTCTCAGGAAACAAGTTTATGAATATCAAGTTTGCGTTTCCCTAATACCGTTATTATAATGAAGCCTGTCGGTCTATATAAAGGCGTACGCAAAATTCAAGGAACCCAGAACTTTCTACTTTGTATATTTGTACCCGCCTTCTGTTTCCGCGTGCAGGCCAAGCGAGATTATCGCCATTTATTTTTATAAAGTCTCATACAACGGCAACTTTTACATGACTTCGATAATGCTGAGGTATACGCAAAGGATCTATCATGTTATTAATACGTTATTAATACGTTTTCGTAAAATCGTTGCATAATAATGATATTTCGATGGTCATTTCAGTATCGAAATGACAGTATTTTAGGCACATGTACTCGAAGCTTTTTTATGTACAAGTGCGTAAAAGTAAATTAAAATAACTGAATTTTAAATTATATACTGATTTATTATAATATAATAATATCTCTACCCCTCATTCTAATCGCGAGGATTAGCCCAGAAGTCGAAGACTTGTGCGGGAGAGGGGGCGGCATATTATTTTTAAGCAGGCCGCATTTGCGCCCAGGAACGACTTACGTTGGTAGGCCCTAACCACCATTCAGTGCAGGAATGAGGGAAACCTGGAAAACCTCATTAATTAGGGGGGTAGTCAAATCTCAACCGGTATCAATCTCTCACATTGACCCAAGCAAACATTCTTCCACCCTACCATACCCGCAGAGAGGGTGCCAATCTCTCCACGAATATAGCTTATATACGGTCTACCGGCTGCGGGGGTCGAACCCACAGCGATTCAGCCACCTCGATTCAAGTACTGACGCCTTAAACCGCGCGACCACTGACCGATCAAAAATTATAAATATTAATAACCTAATCTCTTAAATCGGGTAATTGGACATTAGGTGAACATATATTTTTTCCAAATTTTCAATATTAGAAGAAGATAACACCTGCATCCCGGTCCTGAAGTTTTTGGAAAAAAGTGGTATTTCCTTTCTCCCCGAGAATTGTCTTTGCTATCGCCTGCCTACTTTGGTTTGAATGTTCTATGTATACGCCTCTGCTACAGAAGTCGAACACCAACGTCCATGTCTCTTGTACATCGATATGTTCCTACTTCTGCAAAAAATTGACTCCTTCTATATATCACCCTCTGGTGTTGTCAATAATTTAGGAACATTAGTTTTGGTATTGAGAATAGTCACTTTAATGAGTGTTCAATACTAAATTCAGTGTTCTCTGTACGTAAATAAGTTCATTCTTCTCTCCTACAGGCTACAAATATACCATCAAGACAATTTTTTGGAATGTACCTTTCAGTAATCAATAGGAATTTCCTGACCATGTAATTAATCTTATAGATTCAATATCCTGGGACAGTAGGTCATTTGAACAAAGAAACAACGACAACTTTAATTTTACGTACGTTTCGGGTTTATTACAATAATACCCATCTTCAAAAATTACAATATTCTTATGGCATTATCGCATAAGAATCTTAATTTTCATAATAATTTTTCCAAAAAAATTATTTTAGATTTAATAAAACATAATAAATTTTAATTATACTCGTAGTTTGTCTTGCGGTGCGAAATGAAATATATATATATATATATATATATATATATATATATTTTATATATTAACCACTTGAATAACTAAGCAAGACCGTTAATTAAAGAAAACTTAATAGTAATAATTTTTTAAAAATTCGACATCCTGTATATCCTAAGCGAAGCATTTCCAGACCTAAGCTCATAGGAATTTTTTGCTTAAAATTGAACCTAGAATAACATACCGCCTGTATAAAAAGGTGATTCTAAAGTGTATGTTTCTAGTGGTGCGCATATAGATAAGCGTTTTGTGATTCCAATTAAGGACAAGTATCGAACAAGATGCTTTGAACCGTTGAAAACATATATTCCTTGTCTCAGTTTCATTTTGTATTCCGCGAGTTCTCCGTCTTAAACGAATTTATCTCACTCAGTACGTGCCAAATTCTAGACGTGACGGGTCAAGTAGAGGAGGTTTACAGATTTGTCAGAAGGAATTTATAGAATGCAATGTATACGTGTTTCTAAATTACAAGAATAGTTATATGAAATAAATCACTATACAAAAGCTTTAAAAAATTTTAAAGCGCCTGGAATAGATGAAATAATTGCCGAATTATGTCAAAATCACTGTGCCATTTAATAAATGTAATATTTACCAATGGCATATACCCTTCCCATTTTAAAGTAGGTGTGGTCAAACCGATAATAAATGATCATCACGCACGTTTGGTTTTTTGCCGCTGGTTTCTACGTCATGATGCTGAAGACCCTCGTTTTCTTGCAAACATTCTTTTTACTGATGAGGCCGGGTTTGCAAGAAATTGAATGTTTAATTTCCACAATACGCATATTTGGGCAGACGAAAATCCTCATGCTCTAATAGAATCTGGACATCAGGCGCGTTTTTTCATTAAACATTTGGATGGGTATTATTGTAGGTGACAGGTTTCTAGGTCCTGTTGTTTTACCAAACCGATTAACAGGCTCTGCTTACATCAACTTTCTGCAGAACACACTGTATCTGTTTTTGGAAGACATTCCTCTGAATTAGAAGCAAAAAATGTGGTTTCAGCATGATGGTGCTCCAGCTTATTTTTCCATGGCCGTTAGACAGCATTTACCCCAAAATTTTCCACATAGATGGGTAGGAAGGGTCGGACCTGTTTTATGGCCTCCAAGATTGCCTGATCTGAATCCACTAGATTTCTTTATTTGGGGATATTTGAAGACATTAGTGTATGGTACTCCTGTATATAGCCTGGAAGAGCTGCAGCTACGGATTAATCAAAAGTGTCAAGAAATCCAAACCAAGGAGGGTGTTTTCGAAAGAGTTCGAATATCGTTGAGACGAGACGTCGTGCCTGCTTGGAAATGGAAGGAGGGCACTTTGAACATCTTCTGTAACTTTGTTAGTTGTTTATTAAAAGCTTCCTTTGTCGGTTTATTCCCAATAAAATAAAATGTTTGAAAACGAATAGTGGTCCATATCTCCGCAACCGTTATTTTGCGAACCCATGTTTATTAAGACTTTTCTGCTTATTTTGGTTCATACTATTACCTCCTCAAATATTTTACACTCTTTTTTAACACCCTGTATGGACTAAAACAATTTTTAATGAAGCATTTATTATCAACAACAAGCTGCACGGTTTTCGACCAAAAATTTCAACAAAGGATGCTATCGCATCTTCAACGTCTAAAATCTATGAAAATGTAGGTAAGCACAGGCCTTGAGGTATTTATCGACCTTGCCAAGGCATTTGATACGATAAAAGTCATGAGCAAATGTTAGAAAAATCATGGAATATAGGTATACGTGGTTTCCCCTACTCAAAAGTTATTTATTAAATCGCAATCAGATTGTAAAAATTAATAATACCTTAAATGAAATGGAAAATGTTTCTTGCGATGTACCTCAGGGCACTGTACTTGTTTCTCTATTGTTTATTATTTATCTAAATGATTTACTTACGTTATCTCTTAATGCCGACATCATTTCTTTTGCTGACGATACAGTTTTATTATTTAGTGCTTCTTCTTGGGCCAGTTTGCAGCAAAATGTAAGCAAGGATTTAAAAAAAATAAGGATTGGTTCGATTACCATCTTCTTACGATAAATTTAGAGAAAACAAAATACCTTTCCTTTTGCTCGACTAAAACTAGTTTACCAAGTTAAGATGATGTGAAAACAGCGGATACAAATCTATCAATATAAAAGTTGTTCTACTAAATACTTGGGAATCTATTTAAACACACATCTTAAGTGGACGTACCATATTAAAGAAATAACTAGAAAATTAAAGTCCACTATACTTTTTTAAAACAACTGAATAATATTTTAACAACAAATTATCTTAAAATTCTTTATTCAGGGGTTAGATCAGTTTTTCTTACAATACTTAATAATAGCATGGGGTGGTAAACGAAACGAACTTTAAACCATCGGAACAAGTCCACAAAATAATTATGAACATTGGTTTAAACAAAGATTGTTATTATCCCACACGTTGCTTGTACCAAGGATCGGAAATCTTAAATATCAGAAAACTATTTTGGTAAACAAATGCTAATTTATCAATATAAACAATTAAATAGTCTGAATGTTATTTCACAAGACCATAATACAAGGCAAGCGGCAGATCAAAACTTAATAAGATCAAGAGTAAAAAAATCTACTGGCACTACCTAAGTCTTTTGTGTATTTGGCTTCTCGTTCATTTAATTTACTACCGCAATGATTTGGATCATTTTTCTTTATAACATATAAGAAATCAATAAATAATTGTATAACAAATATTCCTCATGAACGGTTAGATACATTTATCAACACTGCGGTATCTATATTATAAATATCTTTGAAACTTATATTTTGTCTTATGTTGACAAGTATTTTGAATTAGGATTTAGTGATTTTTGGTATTATTTTCGAAGTCTCTCAGGTTTTCTACTCATCAGTAAAATGTAATATGGAATTAAGTAAGAATTCTTATTTCTGTAATAATTTGTGATGTATTCTTTAAACTGTACGTTATTGCTGCACAATGAGCATCCACGCACAGTATTTACTGTGTGTTTATTTTGTGTAAAATAATTTCTAATTACTACTATATTTATTCCGATATTTGTATGAGTAAAAGTATATACAGTGTGGCCAAATGAAAACGAAACAGAGCCATTTTCAGGAAGCGCGTCAAGATTGTAGAAAAACGACAGACGATTTTAGATTAAAGGGGGACATTCTTTGTTGGTATTTTTGACTTCGCCACTTTCACTCCCAAGCAAGGGTAAGCATCACCCCAAAATATTTAAATTTTATTGGGGATTGAGTAATATTTATTTTGAAAGCTCTTGCAATTCTCTTTACAACAGACTAAATTTTATAATTCCGCCCAATACTTTATTATATACCGAGATTTTGTGTGTATGTGTGTGTGTATGGTGATACTATGAGCCGTTATCGTTCGAACTGAACGATAGCGGCTTTTTTTATGAAAACTTTTTTAAAACTTCTTTGAAGATGGTATAAAGAAGTTATCGCTCAACAGAGAGCGATAGCGGCTTTTTTTATGACTTTTTTTCCACACCGATTTTCCACTCACTTTCGAATTCACATCCATCATGAACCCGCAACAGCAAACATGAGCAAGGTAGAGAGAGACGTAAAAATTTACAAGTGTGTGTATGTGTGTGTGTGTGGTTGAGAGATGATACTATGAGCCGTTATCGTTTGATCTGAACGATAACGGCTTTTTTTATGACTTCTGTTTTGGCCACTATGATAATCCGACGCTTGGCGACTTCGGCCACTTAACCCGCCAACAGCAAACATGAGCAAGGCAGAGAGACGCAAAAATTTACGAGTATGTGTGTGTGTGTGCTTGAGAGATACTATGAGCCGTTATCGTTCGAACTGAACGATAACGGCTTTTTTATGACTTCTGTTTTGGCCACTATGATAATCCGACGCTTGGCGAATATTCGACGGATGGAGATTTTGGCCACTTTAATAATCCGACGCTTGGCGAATTCTGCTTCACTATGATAAGGACAATTCGGCTCATGGAGATTTTGGCCACTTTGATCATTCGACGCTTGGCGAATTCTGCTACGCTATGATAAGGACAATTCGGCGCATGGAGATTTTGTCCGACTGACAATTAACGCATAATGCGGAGGAGCACCGTCCTGTTGAAAAATAAAATGATCTTGATCATACTCTGGAACATTTTCAATAATATCAGTCAAGGCAGTCCAGTAATTGCGAATACATTTGGCCAGTCAAATTACCAGGTAGAAAAAAAAGACCCACCAGTCGGTCACCGAAAATTCCAGCCCATACATTTAATTTTTTTGGTTGCTGTGTATGCACCTCGTGAAAAACTCTTGAGTTTGAATCTGACAAATAGCAGCAATTGTGACGATTTACCATTTCGTTCAAGAAAAAACTGCATTCATCAGAAAAACAGATGTTAAAAAGAAACTGTGGATCGTTCCCTGTTCGCTCACTTAGTATTTCGCAAATTGCAAACGGCGGTCATAATCATGCTCATGAAGTTCCTGGACTAAATGTATTTTGTATGAATGGAATTTATTCTTATTCAAAATGGTTTGAATGCTAGTTCGATTGATCCCAGATACAGATGTCAGCTGCCTCGTACTCAGAATCAAGATGAACTTGTCCAAAAACTGCAACTTTACTAGCTTCATTGACTATAAGTCTTTCAATTTCTCTTTTTTTATTGACTGCGTTCCCTGTCTCTTGAGTTTTTTTTACTAACTCTAGAACATACTTCCTCCTGACATGTCGATCTTAATGTTGATCATTAAATAGCTGAGCTGTTCTATTCGCACATTTATTGTTCATAAAGTAAAGCAAAATGATCTACTCTCTACGCAATGGATGAAACATGTTGTTTAATTATCACACAATTAAATAAACTACCAACCAACACTTCCAAATAATACTAGAAAATAAATTTGGAATCCACTAATTTTACGTTCGTTGTGTATGTATAGTATTCATTTCTGTTTTTACAATTGGTTTTATCCAAATACTAAATTTATACCATATACTTAACTCGAATGAGTGACATTTTTACCGTTACGAATTGTTTGTACATAAGTTTCAACTTTAAAATCAAAATTCTATATTATAAAATTTAAAGTCAATTGTAAAGAGAATTGTAAGGGCTTTCAAAATTACTCAACCCCTAATGCCATTTAAATATTTTGAGATGATGCTTACGCTTGCTTGGGGGTGAAAGTGGCGGAATCAAAAATACCAGCAAAGAATGTCAGCTCTTAATCTAAAATCGACGGGGCTGAGCGTATTTCTACAATCTTGACGCAGTTCCTGAACATGGCTCTGCTTGGTTTTCATCTAGCCACCCTGTATGTGTGTAGAAAAATATCTAGTACTCAAAACAAATGTTATTACTATTATTATATCTTAATGTATCGAAATGTAAAATTGCTTCCTATACCAGAAAAAAGTTACCAATTATTTTCGATTATGCTATTGATGACAATGCACTCGTCCGTTGTGAAACTGTTAAGGATCTTGGTATATTATTTGATTGCGCTTTATCCTTTCGAGACCACATATTTAACAAAGTAAAAGAGGCAGCAAGATCATATGGCTTCATCGTGAGGAACTGTAGAAACTTTGACAACATTGAAACATTGAAAACATTGTACTATTCCTTCGTTAGATCTAAGCTGGAATACGGTTCTGTAATATGGAATCCATATTATAAATGTTATAAAATCGCTATTGAAAAAATTCAGAGAAAGTTTTTAAAATTTTTGTATTTCAAAGTAACTGGAGTTTATATAGATTATACAGATTACAACACATTATTAGAAAGATTTAATGTTTCCAGTTTAGATTTGAGAAGAAAGTGTTCTTCACTATCTTTTTTATATAAAATATTGCATAATGACATTGACTGCCCTGCTTTTTTATCGCAAATTCAATTTAATGTACCTAGATCCAACTTGAGAGTGGTACAAACTTTTTCTCTTAATAAGCCGAATACTAATCTTTGCTTAAAATCCCTATATATTCAATGTGTTTTAACTTTAATAAATTGTGTTGTGTTTGTGATATATATGTTGATAATTTTAAGCATATAGTGAGTACTGCTACGCAATTGCTGACTGAGGATCATATATTCGGTTAATTTGTTATTTAATTAATTATATCTTTTATTGTTTTATTTTTCGTTATATAACTGTAACTGGCTACTCATATTTTCTGTTACAATATACACTACTGTTATTATGTATTTAAGAAATTTAGTGTCATTGCTCTGTAAATGGGTAACTGTTGAGCAATAAAGCTATTATTATTATTATTATTATTATTATTATTATTATTATTATCAAAAAAAGGCAAAATTTATACATATTTTAATTACTTGTGGCCAAAACAAGAAAAAAGTCGCTTGAATAAATGTCTAGCAACATTTCAGTTTTAGGCTACAGAATGTTCAATGTATATACTTTTATTGTTTCAATAAAACTAATATCTTTAATATTGTCCAAAAATTCTAAATTAATAAAAAAACTATAGTTCATCTTGTTGACTGGTGGTGCTGAATGGTTAAAAATAATATCAAAGTTTTATCATTAGCAATTTATTATTGAGAAGAGAAAGTCTTTATCACTTCAGCTGTGAGAAAGGAGGGATATTTTCTTATATAAGCATTTACTTCTGAGGCTGTCATATTTATGATACAGTTTGTTAAAATTTTGAAATGTACTTTCGAATTGCTGAATGCAGATATATTTATTATAATATAAAAATACTATTTACATTTAGTTTTGAAGCACGAGAACGCTAATTTTACATTTAGAAGGTATTTTAAGCTAATATAAATGAAATCTCCTACAATTCCTATCAATGAAGTCATATGTATGTTCTCTGATACTAAACATCTAGGTATGCTAATGAACAATTCCACAGACAAAGCTCTATTCAATAATTATCTAAAGAAATTGATAGGAATTGTAGGAGATTTGATTTATATTAGCTTAAATACCATTCTTAAACAGTAAAAAATATTACAAAAGCTAATAATAAGGAATATATTGGTAGATATTGTGGGTGTAATTCAACGCTGGTTGGGGCTTTAGTCCACAGAGTAGTTAGTTTCACACAATATTATTAATACTTAAAAATATATAAAATACTCTGTATAGTATCAAACGCTAATATACTATTTCTGTTAATTTCTACACTTAAATTAATGTAAAGTATACGGGTGTGCCAGACAAAGCAACACTATCAGAAAAAATGCTTATATTATGTTATGAAGAGTACCTACGATATTCGAATTTTTGGCGAAGGCGCCGCTGTTAAAAATATAAATGCATAACCTACGTAATTTATGTCTCATTCTTTTATTTAAATATAAACTGTTATAGAAACAAACTTATTCGCAAGCATTTGAGATCCTCAGACACAATACGAGGAATTCATTGCAATGGTGTATTGTATGTTAAGGTCAAAAAGTGCACTCTTGCAGTTTTCAATCACTATAGGTTAATTTTTGTTGTTGGTTATTCAGCTGATGATCTTGTATCGTTAACGTCAATAGACACCAATTTATACTGGCTAGGTTGTAGATTAGGAGATTACTTTTTATTCATTTGATTATTTAATATAATAAGCTGATTCTCTTTAAACTGTATTTTGCTAGTACTGCACATTCAGAACTTATCTAAAAAAAATTTTTTAATGTACAGGTGACCCTTACAAATATAATTTTGTTAAAGAAAAACAAAAATGGCTGATCGAAAATGATTTATAAATACATTTCTGCACGGCACTGCAAACTGGTTCACTGTAAAATCTGACCTTGGACAAGACAAGGCATGCAGTCAGCGACCGGCAAGGCGAAAAAGTATAATAAACAATGACTGGACAAAGAATTAAAAGAATTTCCCAAGGAAAGAAATAAACAAAATTGTATAACACCTATTTTATATCAGCAAATTCAACAGGTTTTCCTGCTGTTGTTATTATTAATTAAGAAAATTAATTTGTGATAGTAATTAATAAAATAATATGATCTGATTTTACAACAACTGTTCAAAATCTTATAAACCCACGTGTAAACACATCTGGGCCCATTTTACCCAGTTTTTACAAATTAACAAAAATGTTTCTGGTTCTTGTCCGTTTTGAACTTGTAAGTTATTGACATAATACAGTATGACACGCCACACTATTGATTGGGGCAGTCCTTGTATCTACCTGTTGATCGATTTGTCTGGTACAATTTCTAAACTGTGTTTCTCAGCTAATGCAAAACGTCATGGACGCCCTAGACTTCCATCTCCTCCACGATTCAGTTGCAAGTTTCCCGTGTCACGCTCGTATTGCACTACCGTGGTAAAAGTAGCTGCATTTGGCACATGTCTATCGGGAAATCATTCTGCGTATAGACGAGAAATTTTGTCTTACTCCATCATAAATTAAATTATTTTTTACATTTGAAAAACTAATGTAAACACTATCGGAAAAATGTTAATACTAAAAACGCGGATAGGCTGCATTTAGACGCTAGAGACTACAGTAACCGAGCGATGTAAAGGTTGAAAATACTACAATTTAATAAATTTTTTCTCGGAAACAATAAAGTTTTTACAAAAAAAATGTACGATATTGACTCTACTTTTCATGATCTATTTCTAAGTTTTTGTAGATAAGTTGTGAATCAGCCTGCATAATAGTTCAAAAACGTTTATAAACTGTTTCTAAAAGATAAATATTTTAACGTATAAATGATTATTTTGTGACTGTTTAATCTATACAAATTATAAACGTAGACGGGTATTTTGCCGCGTAATAAATGTTTCTAAAAGATAAATATTTTAACGTATAAATGATTATTTTGTGACTGTTTAATCTATACAAATTATAAACGTAGACGGGTATTTTGCCGCGTAATAAATGTTAAAATTTACCGTTTCTACACGTTTAATTGTATTGTACGTATTGTACACACACTATCAAAAGTCTTGGACTCCCTGCATACAAAATGATTCAATTAAACCTAGTGCTTTTTCTTAATGTCTTATCTCTTCTTAATCGACACCTACTATTCAAAGACGACTCCACAACGCAAATTTGCGTGATAGAAAACCCATTACCGATTCCCACTTTATCGTCTTATTTAGAGACAAAACCAGAATTGGCTGGTTACTGATGACAATCGACAAAGAGTCTGGAGAGAATTAGGTCGCCAACAGCGACTTCATTTTCCTAGTGAAGTTGCACCGTATGAAGGGGTACTGTAATGTTTTGGCGTGGCATTATGTTCAACCGCCGCACTCCATTATTTCGCATACCATAGAATATGAACAGTCAAATTTACATCGAATAAGTTGTTACGCCCATTATATACCCCCTACGTAATGAATTATGAGAACATTTTTGTGTTTATGGACGACAACGCTCGACCACAACGCGCAATAATGGTTCAAGAGACACTCGAAGCAGGTCATATCAATAGATTAGATTGACCAGCCAACTGTCCTGACATGAATCCTATTGAAAACACGTGGGAGTTCTTTGCTAGAGCCATTCATAATCATATTCCTCCCCTCAGACTGCAGATGAGTTAGTCGTGGCGGCAAAAGAGGAATGGAACAATATTCCGCAAAAGATCGTTAACCTCTTGATTATCTCAATGGACAGACGTGGCAATATGCTATTGGAACGTGTTGGAGGTCATACCGACTATTAGTCAAGTAGAGAACTTGCTTTGTTACTTCTTTTTGATTTAGTACCTAAATTGTGTGAAAAATATTACACCTTTGCTGGTATTTAATTTTCTAAGTACTCAGTTTATCGAACATATTCTTTTCACAAAAAAAAGATTCAGAAAACAATATACTTTTATAAATTTATTTGGTTTTTCTGACAAAGAGATTTCTTTAACAGTATGAAGTATGAAAGGGAGTCCTTTCTGAAAATAAGAACTATTATTTAGATATTTACTTTCGTAAAACGTACTGCAAAGCAATAAGAACAAAAGTTTGAGTAACTGCAATAAAGGGCACTGCAATTTAAGTATTTCAATATATCCTTACAATTGCCTAGAAGCATGCGACGTCAGTCTGTCATAAAAGTATTTGTTTTACGTTTTATTTGGATTTATTTTTAATATCAAAGGCGAGATCGTTTAGCTGAAGAGTTCATTGTTCATTAGTGCATATACCTCTAAGAACTAGAGTGTCTGTTTATTAAAGCCTTCTCTTTATGAGCTCGGAGTGCATTTATATGCCTTTCTTTGATGTCTAAGTCAAAGGTTGTAGACGATGTAACGCTTTCAAAGTTCATTTGAATAAATACGCAGACCATGGCTTAGAAATTCATGAGCTGTATGAATCGTCTCCTGTCAGGGAATTGTTGAAACTGTAAAATTGCTTTCTTCGAAAAAATAATCAGATGTAATTTTAAATAATGAATTTTTAGCAAATAAATACTGAACTGAATTTATTAGAAAGCATTTTTCTCACTCTAATTATATCTAGATATTCCTATGTTAACATTTAAACATGTATTTTTCCATAAAATTTCTCACTTTCTCTTTAGTTTTGAGAGCGAATACAGATTTCCGAAATTTGCCACTCTGTCCAGCTGTTATAATCCAAAGGAATTGATTGTCACTTTTACAGAAAATATATATATAATTTTCTTACGCCTTTAAAGCCTTTAAAATAATTTGAGAACATGGACAGTGAAAACCGCTGTGTGAGATAAATTATTAAATCCCAAAATGCGAAACAAAAAGCAATAAAGCGCGACATATTTCTTGGGCTCAAACCAAATAAATTTGTATTGTATAAAAAGATTTATAATAAAATCTAATCTAATATTCTTGATTTTCAATTTAGTTAAGTTTTACATATACCTACATATCTTTAAAACTAAACAACGTGCCTATGTATTGAGTAGGTACTTTATTTGTCTTTTTAATATCGAGTTTATAGATTACTTAATCTTTGGTTTTGTAAGATTCTCCAATAAAAGAAATCAAACTACTAAATTTTAATAAAGTTATTGAAATTAATATGCAATAAAAATGTGAATAATACAATGTATAAAGTAAACATCCACTTAATAATTTTTATAGTTACGGTGTGAAATTGAAGTTTTCTTTTAGTTACTCTAGTAGAAAATAGTTGCAAATATCTCTTTTAATTTAAACATAAACTGCACCTTATTGTGTCCATAGCATTCTCGTGAGGATCTTAAATAGAATATTTTTTTAGACATCTTATATTTTCATATAAAATTTTAAATATTTTAAGTTAAAAAGAATAAATCTGAGGGTTTGTTTCCACACCCTGTATAATTAGTAACCAAACTTTAAATTAACTAAAATTTTAAATGGCTGGCTAATGGGTAGATAACAAAACAAAACTTCTTTTTAGAAACCAATACTTTCCATTTTATTATTAATTTTGTTACATAATATATTGAGACAAAATGAAATATCACCTTCAATACCTATGAGGATTTACATGTTTATTTAAAAACCATAAAATAGTATTGAAATTATTATTGTTATTAAAATTAAAATACAGTAGAATTGAACAAAATAAAATGAAAATGGACAATGCAGAGCATATAAGTAGTTTATTATAGTGTAAATTAAATAAATTAACATTTTAGAAAATAAAATATAGTTAAAATTTATCAAAAATTGTGACATGATCTCACATTTATGAATAGTACATAAACAAAAAAGGAGTTAAACCCAGAGCAAAGTATATAGAATGAAAAAGTAAAGATCATTTAGTAATATCATACATATATCGACAGGAGTCAAGCAAAGATAATTAAAATATTAACAATTTAAATAAATAAATTTTATAAAATGTTTAGGACATGGACAAATGTCAAGTATAAAGTTGGCTTCACAAGAGATATCACAAAGTACACAAAAAAGAGTAATATTGAAGAATATTTAATATTTAGATATAAGTAAAATTGTAAATACATATAAAAATTGCAGTAGGTTAAGTAGTGCAGTGAAAAACATAAAAACAGTGCATCGAAAAACTCAATAAAACCATATGTATAAACCATAATATGTACGCAAATTTTACAACAAGGAATCAAGATATCAAATTGATAGAAAAATATAGAAAAAAAGAAGTTTTTGTTGATTAGATACGAAAGAAAGAAAGAACGAGCAGCGTCGGTTTTTTAAAAAAGCGGTTCCAGAAAAATAAGAAATTTAGCAAGAAAAAGTTAAAGTAAAAGTTAAAAGTAATACTCACGTTATAAGAAAATTGTTGAACAATAGAAACAGAGATCCAGGTCCAATCTAGGAATTTGGCAGTACCATCCAGTGGGTAAACCATTCATCAATATCAGCAGCCCAATATCACAAGTTCTGAGGGATTTCAAGAGGACTTCCAGTAGAAGTCATATAAAAAAAAATCAACATAATAAAGGTATTTTATGTGCACATAAAATTTAATAAAAGACAATAAACGCTAGCTAGCCATTAAATTCAGAAAATAGACAGTCACAGACTCAAAGATTTCGTAAAACAATAAGTTACTTACCATAGTATAGTTAATAATATTTACGTTTCTATTTAATATATAAAAATTTGTTATTTAGTGGACCATCTGTCACAAAAAGGATCATTTGCCAATATAATATATCACCAGCAATGAACATCAAGTAAAAGAGTACCACTAAATAAGGAATTTTAAGAATATTTTCTACTATCAAGTTTAAGAAGTTAAAATTTTAAAGATAGGCAACTTTTAATACGCAACTGCATTTAAAGAAATTTTATCTGTTACCTATAAATTAAATGTACATAAAACCTAAAAATATTCTTAAATAAGTAGTAGACAAAAATCTCTTATGAAATAAAAAATTGTCCATTTTGAAATTATATTTATTTGATAAAGTAAGATACAGTATGTTGTAAAAAGATTTGACTTGACGAGCGAACCGACTACCAGAGTCTTTGTTCTACAAGCAGCCAGGGTAGTTGAATAAGTTAAAAAAAAATAAGATACAGGTTTGTAGCCCAATAAATACAATTTTTTTACATACAAGATACATAAACACAAAACATTAAGAAAAACAAATACAATTTAAACATATTTTTTAGTTACTTAAGTATATATCTGCATTATTTGAAACACCTAGCTGCTATTAACGATTTCGTTTTAGAACTTACCGTTGAATTTTTACACTTCTCATTTCAACACTTACAAATTGGTGATTTGTATTAAAATAGTCACAATGGCCACACTACTTCATAATTAAATCTACCAACGGTAGATTCGACAAATATGCTTTTAAACAGCATGTTGCGAATGTTAAAAGTGGTTAGCTTTTACTAATCTGATTTTAAGAGCGTGTATGCATTGGAGTCAATTCTGGATATGAGGTGTGACAGAATGATTGCAGAATTCAATTTCCATAAATTGTTAGAGATTTGAATGGAGAAGAAATTGAGAGGAATGGAAGTTGACTGACAACGTGCTAGAAGGATAGAACCTGGTATGATTCACATATGGCTCCAAAGCAGGCAGTAGAATTGGAGCTGAGGTAGTAGGATTAAGACCTGGGTGGTAGAGAAGCTATAGCTTATAATCGTTTCCTATAGTAAGCCAGCCAAAAATTTTAGTAATAAATTTATTTATTTATTTAAACATTAAGGGACACAAACGGGATAAACCCATAAACAGCATCCACAGATAAACATAACCTAACATCGTATCATTTAAACAATTTTATAAACTTAAAAATAACTTTTTTAATTTAAATTTTAGTGATATAACAGAAATAATAAAAAAATCCATATCAGAACAAAAATTATTAGACGAACGCATCATTCTACAAATGGGTGAATTGCTCGTATAATTAGTTCTTCTAAAAGGTAAATTAAATAGCTCATAATGTCTTAACAAGTGATTAGGTACATTAAAGTTTATTATGAATAAGAGATCAGGGCAGTTAATATTATTATTTAATATTTTATGTAAAATTAATATGTCATTTATAACTCGACGTTTCTCAAGAGATATAAGATTAAAATGTTTTCTAGCATCATTATAATTACTATTTAAAATGATGAAATTAGTTTTAAAAGATAAAAATCTGATAAATTTATTCTGTAAACTCTCCAAACGGTTAATGTAAACATTGTACTGGGGATTCCAAACTGATGAAGCAAAATTTAATTTACTAAATACATATGCATAGTATAGCTGAATAATTGGATTAATGTGATGAAAATCTTTGCATTTACGAAGTATGAAGCCTAGCATTTTGATGCGCTAGAAATAATCGAATTAATATGATCACAAAAAACTAACTTGGAATCAAACAGAACAACGAGATCTCTTATCGTATTGACTCTGTTCAAATTTGAATCAGAAACATTATAATCATACACAAGAGGGTTAATATTACGGCTAAACGAAATAGTTTAACATTTGGAAAAATTCATAAAGCTTGAATGCTCCGCACAGTAGCTATAAAGGTTATTTATGTCAGATTGTAAAAGCAGGCAATCGTGTATAGATTCGATTCTAGAGTAAACTTTAAGATCATCAGCGTACAGCAGAAATTTGCAGTGTCTAAAACAATCTTTTATATTATTTATATAAATAATAAATAGTAATGGTCCCAGATGGGATTCCTGGGGGACACCTGAGGACGTATTAAATAATGCAGATATGCAATTATTTACTACCACAAACTAAGATCTATTTTTATATAAGATTCAATCCATCGCAAAAGTGTTCCATGCACACCGACATCAGCAAGTCTAATTAAGAGAATATCATGATCTATCTTATCAAATGCCTTACTGAAATCGGTGTAAATAGTGTCCACTTGACAAAAGTCGTCCAAGCTACTATGAAGATACTCCGAGTAGGTTAACAAGTTTGTCTCAATATGTTGCTCCGGAATAATGAGGCTTTTAGTTAAATTAAATAAATAATCATAAATAATCCGCTCGAACAATTTTGCAAAAACTGATAATTTGCTTATAGGTCGGTAATTATTAATTAATTTCCTGTTACCTGACTTGAATATAGGAACTACTGCAGCTATTTTCCAGACACATGGAAATTTACCTGAAGAAAGAGACTGATTATAAAGCATGGTGAGGGGAATGCATAGGGTGGAACAACATTTTTTAAAAATATACTAGGTATGTCATCTGGACCAGAACCCTTCGTTGGATCCACATTATCCAAAGCAAGCAATACTTCCTCCTCTGACAAATATATGGAACTCAAGCAATTTTGTGGATATGAGTTAATGGATTGTGAATTGTCTCTGATAGAATCATTATGAACAAAAACACTTTCAAAAATGTAGAAAAAAGATTACAAATTTCTTGTGATTGCTTAGCTACCGTATCGCCTAAATACATTTCAAACGGAATTTTACAATTTTGCTTTTTATTATTAATAAAGTGCCAGAAACGCTTAGGATTTAATTGTATTTCATTTTCCATATTTGCAATATAATTATTATAATCAATCTTTATAGAAACTTTTGCTCGTGATCTTAAGGATTTAAATATATTGTAATCGTTTAAATTCAATAATCGTTTCCACTTTCTGTGCGATTTGTGTTTATCTTTTAGAATTTTTATGGTTTGATATGAAAAGTAAGAGGGATATTTTTTATTAATAGATCTTTGAGGTACAAATTGATTTTTAAACATATTTAAAATACTGTAAAATGTTTCTACATTTTTACTTACGTCATCATTAATTAAAATTTCCCTCCACTCAGTATTAGCAATCGCATTGTTAATCTGTTGGTAATCAGCGTTCTTAAAATTATAAAAACAAGTTTATCTAGCTGTAGCTTTTAACGCGGCAAATATCAAATATATATTCTACGGATGGGTGGAACTTATCTTCAGGGGTAACAAGTGGATTAGAGGAACGTACTACATGCTTTATTTTATGTTTGTTGCAAAAATTAAATCGAGCATATTATCAGTGTCATTTAAAATATGATTAAATTGCATAAACTCGCCAAAAGAAAGTGTATCCAATAAGTCTGAGCTCCTGTTATCGAAATCATAAGGTTCAAAAATCCTAATTGCTCATTACAAACCCATTTTACTGCAGGCAAATTAAAGTCCCCATTAATCAGAACAACATGGTCATTTATATCATTTTTAATTGACATCAATTTAGTGGTAAAACTGGACAAAGCATAATCATCCTTGGGGGGAATGTAAACACAACAAAGATACACTTTCACATTATCAATTTTAAAATGCACCCACAAATCCTCTGCATCACTTTGAAATTTTTCAATTAGAACTCCGTGGAGGCTATTTTTTAGGACAATCATCACTCCACCACCGTCGGATTTTTTTGAAGCACTAGATTCACGATCTCGACGAAAAATTGAATAATTATTGAGATCCACAATCTCGTGATCGAATATATTACAATTCAACCAAGATTCGGTTACACATATAATATCCAAATTGCTAGCAGACACACTTATTTTGAAATCAGTTAATTTAGACCGTAAACCTCGGACATTTTGAACTAAAACAGTGAAAGCCATTTTAAACGTAATAAACTATAAATTTGCATAAAATTGGGATGAAGTATTGTTATTATTGGAGCTTACTTAATGCATCCATGCTTGAAATATTAATGATTCTTGAAGTATCAGTTTTTCTGACAAGAATATTACCATTTTGAATCCATACATATTTATAACCCTTAGTAAACTGCAACTGAACGGGTCTCTTTATGTATTTGCTTATTTAAGGGAGATAAATGTTCGTTAACAAAAAATGAGTTTGATATTCCATCAATTCTCAGACCACCCTTAAATCCAGATTGGCGCTCAGAATGTCTTTTAGCCTTAGACGCAGCATAAAATTGTTCCTTACAATACCTGGACATAAACTTGATTACAATATTTTTAGGCTTATCCTTAACAACTGTTGGCACCCTTACAATTGAGTCAACCATGTTCTTATCTACCTTAAAATTTATGTAATTTCCAACTGAATCTAATATACTGAATAAATTTTCATTTTTTTTCTCCGGAATATTCTGAATTTCCAAATTATTTAATCGTGAATGTTGTTCCATACTATTTATTTTATTATTTAGATTTACAATTTCAGACTTGAGTTGCTCATTATCCAATTTTAATTGATCTGTAATGCGAAAATAATTATCCATTTTCTTCAACTTATTATCAAAATCTGTTATTTTGTCGGAACAAAACATTACCGATTCGCGGAGATTTCGAATTTCTAACTTTATCTCTCTCATAAAATCTGAGAGGTATTGAGGAGTTTCGACTTGACTGAATTCAGCGGCACCAGATTGTGAGTAGAGAGACGCGCCAATTTCGGTTTCACTATCTTCTACACTATCCATGACAGGTGGCGGTGCCTTAGCACGGCATGCGGCGCACGCCCATCTTCCTCCTGGCATGGACTTCATAGTTGACAGCTGAGACTTGGAAATTTCACAGCATTTTGAATTAGCATGATAAAAAAGCCCACAAAAACTGCTACATTGAAGTCCTGGCGATCGGCTGTTTATGACTCGTGTACATTCACTACAAATTTTACTCATTTTATAAGCAATTTGTATACCTCTGTAAACGTAAATATGTAAAATTTTACAATTTGCAGGAAATAACACTAGACTGCACGTTAATAAATCTTCCAAAATACTTTTAAACCACAGTTCAAACAAAAATAATTCAGGAATAGAAAGACACGATGCTACTCGTTCGACAACTCGACGACTATGATGTAAATGTGTGTAAATTAGGATTTAAATAGGGATTACTTACGTAAGCTCATTTATCTATCTATTTTCTGATAGCTAGACTGCAACAAAAGTCTTACACTCAAACAAATTGTCTGACTGGTTTGGCATTGTGTACAATTAATTGTTAAATGAACTGGCAAACATCAATATAGACTGTGCTGACTATCATGATAAGAAGAAACTGGTAAAAATGAAAAGGCATAAATAAACTTGTAAAAAGGGTTCAGGAACTTCTTTCCAAGAAACAGAACCAGTTTTTAGCCAATAACATTGTGAATAAGGGGGTTTTAAACCAGGATAGGCTCAAGCGAAGGAAGCCTTGAAATTTCCTTCACAGAAAAAAGAAAATGAAATGCTGCGTGAAAGATCAAATTCAGTCAAATCGTAGTACTGGACGTCATGCTAAGGACAGAGAACCTAATGTTACAATAACAAAATTTTGGTCCCGTCTTACCCAGTTTTTACACACTAACAACAAATGGTTCTGCTTCTTGTCCGTTTTGAACTCGTAAGTTATTGGCAGCAGCTATAATACGTTTGCGTAAATCATCCATAGCGTCCACTTCGGTGCGACGCACTTCATTTTTTAAATTCCCCCCATAAAAAAAGTGCAAAGAATTTAGTCAGGAGATCGTGGCAGCCAGAGCACCAGTTCTTCTCCTTCAATCCCTTGTATTAACACTTTTATACGCTGTACATGGTATTTATATAATTGAGCCTCGTTTATGATATACCACACTACTGCATTACACCGTGGACGCCCTCGATTTCTTCCACAGTTCGGTTGCAAATTTTCCGTGTCACGCTTGCGTTTGCACTCACTGCACACCGTTGTAAAAGTAGCTGCATTTGGCACACGTTTATCGGAAAATCATTCTGCTAAACCATTTTGAGTTCACCTCAAATTAAAACGATATGTCAACCGCGAATTGCTATACACGTAAACCATTTTTGACATTTGAAAAACTAATGTAAATACTCGTATCACAAAAGCGTTAATACGATAAGTAATCGGATATTTAAAATCACCTGGCCAAAGGCTATAGTAGCTTAGCTATGTAAAGGTTGAAAATACTAGAACTTCAATAATTGTTTTCTTGGAAACTATAAGGATTTTATAATTTTATTTACAATATTGCCTCCATTTAACATGACGCATTTATTCCCAATTTTTTTAGATACATTCTGAATCACGCTGTATAGAAAGCCACGTGATTGCTTTTGCATTTATAATTTATTTAAATAAAATTTAATGATAATGACAATGCCCATATTATACATACTTACTTTATTAGTGCCACTGTAAACTGGGTTAAAAACCATTTCATTTTAAAAGCTCATAGAAGATACTCGAAAATTAAAACTAAATACGTAATAACACTTCATTAAATATATTTCTCATTAATTTCATATACAAAAACCTCATAAGGAGAGTAAAACCAGCTTAACAGCTTGCCAAAGGTAATTAGGGAAAAGCCAATTAGTGCAAGCAAAAAAGTTTACGATTACGATAAGGCGAATGTCAAGAAGGTAGAATTTAACAAATTGGATTTGTAGGACTCGTGGATACGCAGCTATACTGACGATTCGTTCACTGGGTTGCAGAAGAAACCATGTTTTTTGTCAAAATCGAATAATTAGACGTTTAAATTACGCCTGTTTCTGTCTAATAAAATTGCGTCTGTGAGATGAATAGGAACAAGAGGTGCAAAGAAAAATGTTAAATTTTGAAGATGTTGACTACGTTAAATTTTTATACAAGGTTCTCAAACTCTATTGTTACGGAGGCTCATCTACCTTTTTGGTTTGTTAATTGTGTTCCTGTTTGCTTTAGAATTTATAATTTTTGTAATACCTTTATTTTGACGTTCTCCGGAATATTCCAAGCTATATTCTATTTGTTTCTCGACACGTTCTCGAGATCGCAGAAACTTCCAGAACTCTAAAAACCTATATAAGCAGATCATTTCGCCACTGGAATCAGTTTATATTGAGCAGCCAAACGCCAGTGACAAAACGTCAAAGTGAAGCGTTGACAGTTGTGAAATTGGTTAGAAAGATATTTCTTGTATTATCAAGAGTGACAATAAAGATTGTTTGTCTACGTGACGTGTTTCAACGATAACCTAATTCAGAGGTTACGCTAAGTATAGTATGGGCCTTCTGTGAGGATCCAATAATTAAATTATTAAGTAATTAAGTTAAATAGGATGAGGTAAGCTCTATTTTTAATCGAAATTATTATCCTTGGGATTTGAAAGAAACGACTAATGACGTCATCAATTATATTGTTTCGAGAAACATACCCAAATTTCCTGTTAAAAATCTCTAATTTTTATAATAAACTTTTATTACAGAAATTTTTCTGCATTACTTCCCGTTTAAAAGTTATAAGTAATATCGTTCTAAAGAGTCGCAAAAGAAAAATATCACCTCAAAATTACATTAGCAGTGCAAGGATCAAATAGTCGTTGGAAAATAATTGAATGTTCGTTGTTTAAACCGCATAAAATACTTGTCATTACTCGTGAGATATAAGTGGTATCATTTACAGTTGTCATTACTCAATACGAAAGCCAAACGTATAACTTGTGTGCTTAAAAAATGTTTTCTCATTCAGAAAAAGTTGATATAATAATAATAATAATAATAATAATAATATGTCTTTATTTCCAACTAGAAAAAACTACAATACAAATACAGAAAATTAATTTGGAAATCCCAAGGGGAAGTTCACACTAAGTGTGCTCTGCCACTTAACCCTTGTATACATAAATATTTACATAAGTCAAACTGAGCAAATATACAAAGCAAAATAATAATAATACAAAACAAAAATGAGAAAAGTAAATTTTGAAAAAATGAACAATGAAAAATGAAAAAGGACACACAAACACTCATAGATATTGTAAAAAATTATTTGAAAATAGAGAAAAACAAAATAAATAAAAAAAATGACCAGAGGCATTTATTTCATGCCAAGAAAAGCATTACAAAAATTAAACAGTGAACAGGGGTAGAATAAAGGAATATTTTATATCAAATTCTGCTCCATAAATAACATATCTCTAATAAAACTTTTAAATTTGTTTATGCTAAACGATGTTACTTGAGAAGAAAATCTATTATAAGTTTTATATATGTTATATTTAAAACCTCTTTCAAATAATGCAGTTTTGTGACAGGGTGGAGTAAGTAATCCTTTAGTTCGAATATTAAGAGTATGCACATCATTTCGAAAGTTAATTTTATTATACAAGTACGGAGGAGTTTTTGTCAACACAAGTTTATGATAAAAGCACAACAAATAAAATTGTCTACGATTTGCCATATTTAATCATTGCAAATCTATTAATTTATGAGAAACATGTTCAAACTTTCTTATGCCATACACAAAACGAATACATGAATTTTGAACACGCTGAATACGGCATTTAGAAGTCTGGTCCAAACATGGTCCGTAGACAGGTGCACAGTAATTGAAGTGACTTAACACTAGAGTTTCACAGAGCATTTTCTTTGTACTGTAATCAATATAACCTTTGTGAGGATACAGAAGTCTTAATGCATTATATGATCGCTGTATAAGTTTGCTAACCTGTTCTCTAAACCTTAACGACCTATCAAGAATTAATCCTAAATTTTTCACACTTTCAGAGATAGTTAATGTTGAACCCATTACCTCAATTTTTAATAAATTTTTCAACTCAGAAACATTATGCTTATTTCCAAATAAAATCGCAGCTGACTTAGCGGGATTCAAAACCAATTGATGATTTTTAGAAATATCATAAATAGTCTGTAGGTCGCTATTAATCTCAACACTGGCCACTTTATAATCTAACGAATTAAATGAATAGTAAAGCTGAATATCATCAGCATACATATGAGTAGAACAATATTTAATAAATTTAACAAACTGGCTGGTATAAATACTAAATAATACAGGGCCTAAAACGGAACCTTGTGGAACTCCAGAAGAAATTGATCTAGGTTTAGATAATTTGTCCCACAACCTTACAACCTGCATACGATCCTGTAAATATGACTGAAGGAGTAAAGTAGCTTCATTTTGGAAACCACATGATTTAAGAATGGATGAAAGTACTTGATAGTCAATAGTATCAAATGCTTTGCTAAAATCAAGTAATACCAGTGCAGTATTTTTTCTTTCATCCATTGCTTGAATAATGTCATCAGTGATATTAGTTAAAGCTGTAGCACAACTGTAACCTGAACGAAATCCTGACTGAACGGATGGAAGAATATGATTAATTTCTAAAAAAATTACGAATTTGATTTTCCATTATTTTTCAGCGACTTTAGACAAACAAGGCAAAATACTAATAGGTCTTAAATCCGATAATTGTTTAGGATCATTATTTTTAGGTATTGGAATCACAACTTTTTTTTCCATAATTTGGGAAACTTAGAACTAAAAACATACTATTCACTATGTGTACCAAATACTTTAAAATATAGGGACAGCATAGTTTAATTAAATTTATACTTAGGTATCAGCACCAGGAGATGATTTTTAAATTTACCAGAATTTTATGAACATCTTCCATGGACGCTAGACTAAAATTAAATGAATTATTACATATTTTATTTTCACTATAATATCGTATTATATTATCAGGAGAGACGTTTTGATGGGGAATATTATCTAAGAAAAAATTATTTATTTCATCCGGATTGGATAAGTAATACGGCAGCGTAGGTTTTTTATTTATAACGTCAAGATCTCTTAATTCAGCCCATAATAGTTTAGAATTTTTATTCCTAGAAAGATAGTTGAAGTATCCCCGTTTTTCTGTACATATGGCATGATTAACTACATTTCTTATCTGTTTATAATACACCCATTTAGCCTGACAGGGAGATTTTTTAAAAGCAGCCAATGCTTTATCTCGTTGACTATTGACTTGACTTGACTATGTTGCTTATTTACGGCGAGTCACAGAAAAATTCAAGAAGAGCTGTAGAGTTATATTGAGACAGGTATTCAGAGCATCTCATTCCTGTTCGGAAGAATTAAATAAATGACCGAAGGATAAGAGACAATACAGCTAGACTGTTGCAGTATTTTGAACAAAATCTACCAAATTCTATACGGTAGGCTAGCCGGGAATTCAATTTGGATAAATCAACCGTTCAACAGATTTTAAAGAGCAATGGGTATCATGACTACAAAATTCACAATTTGGAGTATTCGTCTGAGCGCCACATTGAAAACATACTTAATTTTATAGCTCAAATTGTAGTAAATGTAGAAGTTGTTGATCAGAAACTTTTTCGGCACGTTCTTTGGGCGGACGAATGTCGGTTTGTCAGTAATGGTTTGCCAAACAGGCGCAAAGAACGCTATTTGTCCATTTAAAATCCCCACATTGTAAATCCAGTCCAAAACCAAGGCTATTTTGGAGTAAATGTATGGTGCGGCATTATCGGTAGGCTTTGGGCCTTATTTTTATGATATACATTGAATAGCGGAGTTACCTAAATTCCCTACAAGGAGAACTTCCGTTGTAGCTAAGGAGACACCTATGATTTTAGCACGACGGAGCTCCATACCACAAGGCCCGGACTGTGCAGCAATATTTAGATAACACTATTCCAGTAAGATGGATTTAGATTAATGGACCTATGCAGTGGCCGGGAAAGTCACCGAATTTAACACCCCTTGATTTTGTTATGGGAGGTTTTAAAAATAAGGTTTATAAAATACCTTCGCGAAGTATTCATCAATTGTAGGAAAAAATCACAAACGATAGCAATGAGGTAAACGGCGAAATGTTAATAAACGCATCCCTCAAAGAAGTCAGGCAAAATTTGTATATGTGTCTTCAAATGGGAGGAGGATAGAGAATAGATTGTAATATGTATGTAGCATGAGAGTGTGTGCCTCATTTCTTAAGTTTAGTTATTGTTATCATCACTTTTTATTTTAACTGTATTAAAGAACTATCGAGTTTAATCCTTGTATTTATTCTTAATGACATTTACTTGCACGTTCAATAACAAATATTCAATTATTTTCCAACGACTATTTGATCCTCCCACCGCTAATGTGATTTTTAGGTGGTATATCATTTGAGACTCTTTATGACGATATTGCTTATAACTTTTAAAAGGGAAGTTATACAGAAAAATTTCTCTAATAAAAGTTTATTAGAAAAGAGAGGGCTTTTTAACAGAAAAAAGTATGGGTAAGTATAAAACATATGGGTGAGTCACGAGAAACAGACGTTTTTCAACAAAGAATAACTCTTGCAATTTTAGGAAAGAATAAGTTTTATTTTTAAAGAATTAGGCGTTAACTATGCCATTTTATATGCCTAAATGCGAAAAATAATATCTGATAAATGACGGCCATTTTCAGCTGAAGGCGTTCTACGTTACGCAACATATCTAGGTTGATTTTTTCACGTATTGCTGTATTCAGGTCCTCTAATGTACGGGGTTTACGCTCATATACCCTTGATGTTAAATACCACCAAAAATAAAAATCACAAATGGAAAGATCGGGCGAGCGCGGCGGCCAAGAAAGGTCTCTGAAGCGTGAAATGAGGCGATTAGGAAATGCAGTTCGAACAACAGCCAAGGAAACTCTTGCTGTATGAGCGGTTTACGCGCCGTTATTTTATTGGCGAACGGTGGCCTTGTATGGATTAGGATCGAGCGGTATTATCGCTCTTTATCCTTCACCATCTCTGTAGACCTGGGCGGCCTCGTAGAGGTGGGTTCCCTTCTCCGGTCAGCCTCGACCGCTGTTGCGGCCGATGCTGGCGGCTCGAGGAACCTCCTCCTGTCCTGGCTGACCCCCACCGGCAGGGGGGCCTCTTCTGGCGCTCTTCGTGTCTTCTAGGTTCTGTATGAGCGGTCGCCCCGTCCTGTTAAAACCGCACCTCTGCCCTATTCATTCTTAGCCTGCGAAGTTCAGGTAAGAAAAAAGTTTCAAACATGTTCACATAGCGATCAGAATTAACAGTCACCGTTCTCACGTTTTCTTCTAAAAAAAAAAAAAATGGTCCGATAATCCCGAACCGTCCAATATCGCACCAAAGTGTAACTTTAGAGCTGTGTAGCAGTCTCTCATGTAATCCCCGAGGATTATCTGCAGCCCAATATCGACAGCTTTGCTTATTAACCGCCCCCTCCAGGTGAAAATGAGCTTCGTCGCTCATTATGATAATCAAATTTTCATTTTCTTCGTACAGGTGAAGCATTGCTTGCAAAAAGTCATTCGTTGCTGGTAGTCTCTCTCATTTAGCTTCTGAACCATCATAATTTTATAGGGATGAAATGCAATTTCTTTGTGTAAAGTTCGTTGCATCATGGATTGACTTATTTGCAGTTCCCTAGAGTGTCATCTAGCAGAACGAATGGAGCTTCGGTTCATGGCTTCCCTTACTTGATCCACATTTTCAGCTGTTCGGGCCGTTCGAACTGGGCTGGGTGGTTTCCTTTTAAACAGTGAACCTGTCGTTCGCAATGAATTAACCCATCTAAGAATGGTATTTTGCTGAGGGAGGGCACCATGACGGCCGATGTTGGAACGCCTTCTGAAAAGACGTTGCACTATTGTCACTGAACCTCCACTTTTTACAAATTCGTCGTAAACAAACACGCGGTGTTCCCTTGTCTCCAACGGCATGATGCATACTAAATGGCAACTCAAGGAGTATTGACTGTCATTTTTCCCACTTACAAACGCCTGACACAAGCTGTGTTCTATTCGTTTTAAAAACGTCCGTTTCCCATGACTCACCCTGTATAATAGATGATGTCATCGTCGATCGTCGTCATTGTTTCTACTAAACCTCAAAGATAATACTTTCGATTGAAAATGTAACTTACCTACCTGAACCTATTTAACACCATGTGTCCCAAATTTTATTTAATTTCTTTGTATTTTTGAGTCATCCTGTATTTTGTCTTGTATTCAGTTTTATTAACAAAAACTTTTAGTATTGTGTTAGCTACTCATTGTCTAAACCTCTCTATTTTTTTTTTCAGAGGCAAGCTCAGCAGTGGCTCTTACTGCGACCGACTGCTGGAAGGATGCTCCAGGAGGATATGCCGCATCCAGTCCCCCAACTACCCGGGGATCTATCCCAGGAACGTCAGCTGCCACTACAGAGTTCGGGAGAGGAACGTTCCCCCAGGAAAGCATGCCCTAATTGCCGTCAGGCAAGCCAATTTTCATTACAAGGAGCATGTGAGCAAGTTTGATAACAGCGACAGGGTTTTGAGGTGAGCAGCCAGGAAGTTCGGTAATTTGTCAGGTGGTGTGTTTGCTTTTCATAAAATGTTTCTTGGCGTATGTTCTTAGTGAGTTACGCCACTTTAATTAAAATAGGAGTCGTCAAGCAGTCCGACAAGTACTCAAACAGGAAATAAACTTCTTGTATGCGCAGCTGTTTTGACATTTCATGTTATAGGAGAGCAATAGCAGATACTTTTCATAAAATTAACAAAGGTCTGGACAAAGGAGCCACGTTAAAAGTACCAATAATGTTTTCTACAAAGACAAATAATATGTAATAAAACGTTTAATCGCCGTATAATCGGACTTTATTCGCACCTATGAACCATCTAGTGAAATAAAGTAACCTTATTTCAGTAGTCTCTTCTTGTAAGGAACAGCTATATTTGGTAATAGACATTTGGTTTTTTAGTTTATCATACAGGGTGGCCAGATGAAAACGAAAGAGAGCCATTTTCAGGAACTGCGTCAAGATTGTAGAAAAACATTCAGACCAGTCGATTTTACATTAAAGGGGGACATTCTTTGCTGGTAGTCAATAAAAAACGAGAAATTGGAAAACATATAGTTAATTAAGCTAGTGAGGTTGCAGACAAGTTCATCTCCTACATTAAGTACGAGGCAGCTGACATATGTGTCTGGAATCAATCGAACTAACATACAAACGATTTTGAAGAAGAATAAATTCCATCCAAACATTTAGTCCAGGAACATCATAAGGATGATTATGACCGCCGTTTGCAATTTTGCGAAATAATGAGTGAGCGAGCAGAGAACAATCCACAGTTCCTTTTTAACATCTGTTTTTCTGATGAATGTAATTGCCGCTATTGGTCAGATTCAAACCCAAGAGTTTGTCACGAGGTGCATACACAGCAACCGAAAAAATTAAATGTATGGGCTGGAATTTTCGGTGACCGACTGGTGGATCCTTTTTTTCTACCTGGTAATTTGACTGGCCAAATGTATTTGCAATTACTGGAAGACGCTATTCACCCTGCCTTGACTGATTTTATTGAAAATGTTCCCGAGTATGATGAGGATCATTTGATTTTTCAACAGGACGGTGCTCCTCCGCATTATGCGTTAATTGTCCGTCAATATTTGGTCCGACGTTTTCCACGGAATTGGATTGGGAGAAGAGGCAGCATTGAGTGGCTTCCTCGATCACCGGATTTATCGCCCCTTGATTTTTTCGTGGGGATACCTAATAAGAAAAATCTATAATACACAGCCAGCGCGTTCTCCCGTTTAAATATTTTTGCTTGGATAAAATGTTACTTATTTTATTTTCAAAATTACAACTTCACACAGTATACACTAATTACAGGATGAGGTGAAAAATGAAAATGTGCTAAATTACTGCAGATAACAATAAAGATAAGAGTAAAACTAACCCAAGAGCATTCTTTTAATACGAGCAATAGTTAATAAATTAAATCATAGTTAGTGTAACACTGAAATAAAAGAGATTTGATTAACATATTAGTTCGAGGAATAAGAAGATGAAAGGTAACAGCAGAGCGTGATAAGAATCTGAGAATATTTAACCTTGTAAAATTTCAGAATCACCTACAGTATTGTTCATTACATTAAACAAAAATATAGTTGAATGATACTCTCTACGAACACTTAAGCTTTTGAAATCATGTCTCTGAAGAATAGAATCATGAGGTATACCGATGCCAGAGTAAATGTCATCTGTTTAAAAGGACAATTCAAGAAAACAAACATCTTCGAGCAGTTTCTGATTTAGTAGACTGACATACTGTTTTCTACCTCTCAGGAAAGAAACTGGTCAACAATGATAGGGCGTACAGGAAGTCAGAATAATACCAGTACTTCATATATGAATATAAAAAGCTTCTAAGTAAGAAGTTAAATATTGAATTTCAGTCATAATTTCTAAACCATTACCTTGACAACTTCAGAATTTGAGTAGTAACTCAAAATTTGCGCAATATTTGCTAAGCCACTATGTTTTCTATATAATCACTCAGAGTGGGTAAGTTTCTTTGAAACTTCGAATTTGTCCTATCTTTAAAAAAGATAGCAAAAGCGAGGTTGAGAATTATCGTCATATTACAATTATTTGTGATGCAGAATTTTAGATGCAGTACGCATGATACTGACGGTTGGAAACTGATTCTGGTGGACTACGAACAAAGCTATTATCACTTTATTAAAATGCAATCAAATATTACTGACACTGAACTGAACCGAACTGAATTACTAAATGTAATGTAATAATAAACACTAAAATGTAATGCAAATGTAATGTAATTACTATAACGACACTTATCCAGAAATATAATCCCTAAAAAATGTTTCTGTTTTTTTTTTTAATTCAAATATATCTTTAAACCTGTCTGTAAACGATACGAGTATATATTTTAATACATCAGTACATTAGGATAGGAAGTGACTATAAAACAATATGGAAATCGGATTTATCATTGGGGACATTTGGTTGTTTTATTTCATGATTTATTCAACAAATAATATCTTTCAGGGAAAATTTATCATAAAATAAAACTGTACGGATTCATAACATACAGCTGACTTAATCACATATGATAATGGAAAACAAACAAAACATAATAAAAATCAAGCTGTGCAAGATTATATCTTTGCATTAAAAACATTTAATTTATACTACACTGTGCATGCTCATGTGGTTTTCATTTAATGAGATTTTGTACCGGATAAGATAACAGATTTCAACGTACGCTATGCGATGAAATTAATGTTCTGTATTGTTCCGTGGTGGAGAGTTGGTCATCATGTAATATCTGGCATAACTATTCTTGTTTTGTTCTAGTTGGTATTTTGAATAGGCTCTCACAGGAGAACATTATTTATGTTTGCAGACATGGTTTTAATTATATTCTACGTGTTGTTAGCGCACTATAACTTAAGTACAGGGTACTTTGAGAAGTAGCACAAATTGTACTGGTGAATTTACAGCTAAAAATAACACTCTTTGCATAAGAATTATTTTAGCAAAATGGTCACTCCTTACGAGATAAAACTTTTTAAAATTTTCTGAAACATGGAAATGCTGCTGTTATTTGAATATCACAATTAATTCTTTGAAGCCACATAAACAGGGCGGCATAAAAACCGACACAGAGCAGGCAATTTAATCAAACATATATCCAAAGTTGCGCACAGGACTTCGAAATGGGGTCAAATATTTAGAAAATAAAATAAAATTCTTGTTTTAATAAAGCATTTTTTCTTGAAAACCTTAGAGTTTCTTAAAATTTAACAAGAGTAAAAAAGTATAAGTAAATTAAAATCTGCGCGGGATATTCCCAACCAGCAAAATGGAAGTTTAAAAGAAGCGAATTATTTTATAACTATCGAATTGCGTTGTTTATCGAACAGTTTAATTTTATAGAGCAAATAATTGCCATAATTTTATTCCTGAAAAAAGTAATTGTGTAAAATTGTCTTATAATAGTTTTTACTACGTGTTTTATAGAACAAATCATTTTCAGTTCTTCAAATATTTTATAAAAGTATTATAATACGTTATACAACATTTAAAAATATATATAAATAAGGATTTTAAACATATTGTGAAAGAGTTGTATACTTAGGCAAATGACTTTTAATTATAATCTTATAAAATAGTTGTATAAACGTATTTTATTAAGGATATATAAGGAAATTAATAAAATTATTTTTTAGCCTCGAAATGAGCTTATTTATAAAATAATTTTATAGTTGTGTTTTATCTATAAAAATATTCCCTGTTTTATAAATCTGTTATAAAACAAAATTGTGACTTGAGAAAACAAAATTATTGTATATACCGCGTAATAAAATTCCAAACCCAACCTAAATTTTTAAACTCCTAAGGTATAGTGTATTACCAAGTACTAAGCAAGAAAGAATACAAACAAATTCTTAAAAGTAACGTTTTCAGTCAAACGTGCCGACGTTCAATTTTACTTATAGGTTTTATTATATAAATAATGATGGTGTCCATGTTCGAGAACTCACATTAAAAACGCTTCATGGCTGCGAAAAAATACAAAAAACCAGTACGAGAAAGTAACTTTGATTAAATATTTTGGTAATGCAATAATTAGGTTAGTTTTAAATTAAATACCTATTATTATAATTAACTAATAATACTTAGCTAATACCTAACAATATTAATATAGGTAATAGTAGTACATAACATTTAAAATTTCTAATTTTTTTTATAAAATTTGGAAACTTATTTCGATGCAAACATTATCTACTTGCGCACACATATTTTTAAATATATTTAAAACTATAAAAACATTTCATCGTATAAAGTTCTAATTTTCACTAAAATATTTTGTTATGGTTTTATGTGAAATAAAATCATTGTATTATAAGTCGCCATTTTTAAATGAATATTTGTTAGATCAGCGTCTGCCGCCATTATGGAAAATTAGTTGAAAGCCTTATTCAAATTATATCTAAAACATAATTTTGCTATTTTTGGAAGACTATTTTATAACAAGATCATTAAATATAATTACACAACGATATTATAAATTAAAGAAAGCATAATTTTAATATTTTTTAATTTTATTTTTAATAATTTTAAAGCAAATGTGGTCTAAACTAAAGCGCATAATTTTTTTGTCACAAACATATATATCCGTGTTTGCATATATATAGTTTATCAATAAAATTTGCGGCGCAATAAAATTTTCGTTGTTGAAACCCTGATTGTTGATATGATAATATTGTAAGTATTATACCTATCTACCATTTACACAAATGATCGCCATTGAGTGACCCCGTTTTTAAATATAAGTACAAATAATTATGAATCTGCGTTATACACAATCTTAAAATGATTTGGTTCTAATATTCTTCACTAAAAATATGTGTTTAAATAATACCAAAATACAGACTACAAAACGTTTTTATAGTTGCTGTATAAAATTGTTTTAAAAGTGTTGTATTCATTTTTTATAGAACTGTTACATTATTAAAGTGTTTTATAAAAGTGAGCCCTTTTCGATTCTATAAGTATCGTATAAAGGCATTTAACTACGTTATATGCATTTGAAGCTCCTATAAGGTTTATATTATAGCAATTTATACAATCTTTATCAAATTTATTATGCTAGTTGAGTTATTATTCTTTTTAAATTCGGTCAGTGAAAAACAAATTTTGGTATAATTTCTACCGGTGATGGCAAGTTTAGTACAACTCAGGCGTGACACGGGAAAATTTCAACTGAATCGTGAAAGAAATAGAAGTCCTGAACGTCCGTGGCGTATTGCAACAGTGCGCCGTATCATACACGAGGATCAATTATACCTGTATCATGTATAACGTGTTCAAGCATTAATACCAAGGGATTGAACGAGAAGGACCGGTACCATGGCTTTAAATCCTTTGGATATTCTCTTTTGTATCATAGCTGCTGCTAATAAGTTACGAATTCAAAACGAACGCGAAGCCGAAACATTTGTTGTGTTAGTTTGTAGAAATTGGGTAAGACGAGCACAAATTTTTGTTGCTGTAAAATCAGGTATGTCAAACTATTTTATGAACTAAATTAATACTATTAATAATTAATAGCGGCAAGAGCAGTTGATTTTTTGTATAAAATAGGTGCTATAAAATGATATTTATTTCTTTTGTCGCTTTTGTCCGGTTGCCGATGCATGCTTTGCCTTGTCAGATTTGACTGCGGACCAGTTCCTAGTGCTGTGCAGTAGTGTATCTTTAGATAATTTTTGAACTTCCCTTCTCTTTTTTATAAAATTGTATTTTTCCTGTACATTCAAAAATTTCTTTTTAGATAATCACCGTGTATAAATTACAAAAACGACTGTTTTTAACGCGACTAACTATCGAAAATTAATTTGACAATAAAAAAAATGTGCGAAGATAGCCGTGACGTAAGTCGTCTGAATTTTTGCCGCAACTATATGCTTGACGAAGCTATATAGGAAAAAATGTATAGAGATACTAAGTAACATTATTTCGGCTTCTCCTGTATGCCCTTTTATTCCTGACTACTATTTTCTGGACACCATGTATATTGGACGTTCCCTGAGGTAAAACTTTTGATAAAATTTATGGAAAAAATAAGACATTTATATTATATACATAAACAAATGACCCTGACAATTGACAACGTAAATGACAACTTATTGCAAATGTATAGAAAATACAAAACAAACAAGTAATAGACATAAATTTAACATGTTTATGAACATCAGATATTCCTAATATCGTTCCCAATTCTCGGTATGAACTGCAACTCTCCAGCTGCATTGTAATGAACAGGGATTGCCATCCTCTGAAGAAGACGAATCGACATCTTGAACAATTTACATCTCGGTGCAAAGTGTTGACTGCGGTCAAATCGTTCAATAGGTAAACGTGCCATCGATTTCACCCTACACATTGAGAGAAATGCCACTCCTAGTAGGTACCTAATTTTGACGCGGCACATTAAGATAATCATTATATGTAGTTGAATTAAGTGCTGCTACTTGACCCGTATTTAAAAAAGTTCCTATTGAATATTTCAAATAATTTAATCTAGTGTGAAAATGTTGTTAAAAATTAATAATCGACTTGTAGATCCAAAACAATAAATCTATAAAATTCCGGCCAAAGAAATTTATTCAGCGAAAATCGATTTCTCCTATATTGTTGTCCCTCTGTATCAAATTTCAACTCTTTCTGTTGAAAAACCATTTTCAGTTTTTTAACAATATTTCTGCAACGGCAGCAGATATCTTGTATCTTGATGGAAAAAACACAGCTTTTTTTATAATTAAGCCACTCTGTATATTTTACGATTTTCGAGATGCCATGAAAAACGGATCATCCCGTATATTTCCATCATCTACCTCCAAATACAACTACCCTAAAAAAAAAACAAAATGTAGAGGCTTGTCAATTTGGTTCCCTGAGTTGTCTGAATCAATTCTATTCAATGTAGTCTTTAAACAGTTTAAGCTTCCAAAATGCAATATCAAATTGTTTTTACTACTCTGTGATACTAAGAAACTTTCCTACAAATTGTCGCAAAATGTTTAGTTCCTCATAGTTCACAAGTAGACGATATTCGCTCACTTTCCCCTAACAAATTTTTGATAAATTAATTACAAATTGACGTATATACGCTCTGAACGTCAGTAAAGTAGTTTATACATTAAGAAGTTCACTAATTTGTTTCAAAGTTTTGGAACGTGGTGTGCTATTTTCATTAACAGGATAACGCATTAGTAGGAGAAGTTTTAATATAATAATACCTTTTTAATGAATAATGGAGAGAGATTCCTATACTGTACATAATTGGGTGTGTTCACAACACATTGTGACAACGTTAATTCATTTAATTTAATTATTAAGTACATTATTTATATTTACATTTTAATAGCTGTAAATCAATGCTTTATATCTTCCATTGTTGAAATTCCTCAGAATGACTTTAGACAGGATATTTATGTGATTGGCATTAAAATTAATTTTTCTTCTATGTATTTGTTTGTTGTTCACATTCCACCGTCTGTGAGGTTATCTTAATTATCTAATTCCATACTTGTTTATATTCTTAAAGATGTTAATCTAACTGTTTATTAGGATTCTTTAGTTGAAGTAACGCAAGGTACCACTGTTAATGTTTTTAATGACTTTGAATTTTATGAATTCTATTCAAAGTAATATCAGGCATTTTAATAATCGAATTCTAGTTTTAGTAATTTATAAGAATGAGGATTGTGTCGTTGATAGAACTCTGGAAATACTAGTTAATGAGGATAGGCATCATCCAGATCTAACAATAAATTTAAAGTATTGTTCATCAATGCATTTTAAATATGAGTTTATGTTAAGTTTGCAACACAATTATAATTTCAGAAGAGCTGACTTTAGTGAATTATATAATGATATTGCATATTAACTGGTCTACTTTGGGAAATGAAAATAATATCAATACAGCTATCACAATTTTTATAGTACAAATATAAACCAAAAAAAGTACCGGCCTTAGTTCTCTAGCAATATTATAAAAACACAAACAAAAAAACTTATAAAAATGTTGAGATATTATTGAATTGAGAGGTTGACAAATTTTGAGAGATACGCTGTAGAATAAAAAAAGATTATGATCATTCGTAAAATAAAAAAGAGAATCTGTTGGGATCCTCAGTACTAGGACCTCTAATACTAAAACTGTTTCCACACTACTCGATATTGCGTATTCTTTCTCGATTTTTTTAAATCAGACAGATTGGACTTTTTCGAATAATAATCAGCCGTTAAATTATATTGAGAAAGCATGTCTTTTTCCTACTATTAAATGCTTTTTTCTGCATTTATATATATATATCAATAAAAAACTCAAATATAAACCTACAGCTGATCCGAACTTTCTCCCATTATTCTTAGTATCAGATTGTAGGTTTACACTTGGCAAAACTCTGCTAATACAGTTTAATTTATGTTCAAAATCCAAAATCGTTCCATTCATCTATAGAAAATGTGTATGGTTTGTCCAGTGCATAAGAAAGGCGATAGAAAGGCCAATATCAATAATATACAACTTTTGCAAGATATTAGAAATTCTACTCCACGATGGTATATTTTTCTAACGAAGAATTTTATAACTCCTTCTCAGTATGGAATTTTCAAGGGACGATCTACTAGGTACCACAAATCTTCTGGAGATTACTCAACCTATCACAGAGGTATTAGATAATAGTAATCAATGTGATGTAATTATTTAGATTATACTGAGACATTTGATAGACTGGATACATTATTATTATAAAAACTTGAAAATTTTGGTTTATCAAATGCTTTAATTGCTTTGTTTACCTCATACTTGAATAACCAATTTTAGTATGTTGAAATAGGTGGCATTAGATCTCCTCATTACCTTGCTACATCAGGCGTTCCTCAAGGATCCGTTCTTGGCCCTTCACTGTTCAATTTTTTTATAATGATATAGCATGTCAACTTTCTGATATCGACATTTATCTTGAGTCAGTGAATTTCTGTTCTTATCGGTGAAAGATAGCACCAAAGTGATGAAGGCGTATATACTTCGCTTAGTTCGTTAAAATATACTAATAATTCTTTTTCGTTAGTTACGTTATACGGTTTTTTCTCTACAACATTTTTCATAGCGGCCAAATGCTTCTTCGTATTTCATCTGAGATTTCTCTGGCATGAGATTGGAAACAACACTGGAAGCTTCATTCTTACTATCTGATGGCAAATCATCGCTTGAATTAATATTTACATGTTCACAATAATTACGAGAAATAATAATGAAACTATTTATTTGTGGCATAATTTTAGTTGGCGTATTATTTTTATTGTAAATAAAAGAAGAGTGGCACAAAGGATTTCCAACTATAGTCTGTTTGGACATGAAAGAGAGTAATAAAATCCCGAGATAAGAACTGCCACCCATGGGCGTGGTAATATTTCGTTTCAGGTAATTATCCGAGTAAAACTAATGCTAACAGGTAATGGGTGTACATTAGCATATTTTACTGGATACATCATAAGGCAGGAGCCAGTGTATTGTGACAGATCAATACAGTCTTACAGCTGAATACTCGTATACGAAGACGTGCTAGTGCAGTAGACTAAAATTCGACTTGTGTTTAGTGACTATTGTGCCAGTGGATATAATATTGTTTGGGTAAAATGTCGAGCTTATCAGATTACGCACCTGCTAAACGCGTGAAAAGATGTGCGCTGTCTCTGAATGAAAAGATTATTATATTAAATGTATTTAATGCATTGAAACACCAAAATCCTACCAACAGTGTTGACGAGATCGTGGAAAAGTGTTCCAAAATGACAGGGATTGGAAAATCAACTATCTACAGACTACAGGAAACATAGGAAAAAATGAACAAGATACTGTAAATCCCCCAAAATCATCTACAGGGAGGTCAAAAGTCGTTATAGATGATATCTTCAAAGATGTCATTCGCACAAATTATTTCATTTTATTTTAAAAAAGAAATACCAACGCTAAACAAAATTTTAAGTGAACTTTCAGAGGACAACGATTTGCCAAAAATCAGTAGAAGCAAATTATGGGCCGTCTTACGAGAGTTGAATTTTTGCTGGGAAAAGCGGAACAGGAAGTCAGTTTTTATCGATAAATATAAAATTATTTGTTGGCGAAGATCATACTTAAGATCAATTAGGAAATTCCGTGACGAAGGGAGGAATATTTATTATCTAGACGAAACTTGGGTCTACGAGGGATATACTGTAACACAAAATATGGCAAGATAAAAATGTAAAAGTTTTCGACAAGCATTTTTGGATGGACTTTCAACAGGGTTGGCACCTTCAGGTAAAGGGCGAAGATTAATAGTGACACATATAGGTAGTGCCAGCGGTTTTGTAGATGGCGGTTTACTTTTATTTGAAATTAAAAATACAGGTGACTGTCACTGTTATATATGTTGAAAATATACACCACTCTGTACTTAACATAGTTTTTTTACAACAGTTTTTATGTAGCTTAATTAGTATAAGAACCAATGCTTATCATTGAAACCATATAGTATGTTTTCGGCTTTACTGAAAAATATAGTGTTTTTAGTACAAGTTTGAGTTTTAATTATTTAAAAACTTCGAAAACAGAACAATCACGAAGAGTATTTTACACAGATGTTAGATCTTATTCCTCCGGGGTCTGTAATTGTCATGGATAATGCCAGTTACCATTCACGGCAGACCGAGCGGACGTCTACGACTGCTTGGAGGAAAGCCAATCTAATTCAATGGTTATCCGGAAAAACGTTTATTTTGAAACAAATATGGTGAAAAAGGAACTTTTGACACTTGTCAATATTAATAATTAATTAGAAAAAATATGGTATCTATGAAATGGCAACAAATCGCCAAATAACGGTACTATGGTTACCACCATATCACTGTGAACTTAACCCAAGCGATTTAGTCTGGGCCCAGGTAAAAGGAGATGTAGGGCAAAATAATACGACGTTTAAATTAAGTGACGTGAAAATTTTGTTAAAAAATTCCTTGGAACGAGTAACTGCAATAATTGGCAAAGATATATACATCATGTACAAAAAGAAGAGGAGAAACTGTGGGAACTCGATAATTTAATCGACGTTACTGTGGAACCTATCGTTATCAATCTAGGAGACGAAGATAATCCATAATCATCATGACCATTTATCAGAATATTCAGAGAATGAATTTTAATATACCTACTATTTTATTTTCTTTATTGTACATTTATACAACGCTACATTTACTCACCATAATTTGAATTTTCAAAATACAAATATTTTTGTGTGGAATAAAAGTCTATTCACTCAATTTAAATAAATATTTTGGTAATAATATTGAATAATTTTATTTGAATTACTAAAACCCTCTTAACCCGGTTATGATGCTTAAAGTAGCCTCATGTTTTGAAATGGTGTTTTTATATTATTTACTTATAGCAGAAATGGACCGAGAAATTGAAGCGGCATAGACAAAGATGGATTGTCGGGGATTCAATTTTAGCTACCTGCTACAATTTAGTACGGTTCGATCACACAAAGTTTTTATAAAAGTACGCCTCATCTATACCGATAATACATAATATAAAAATATTGATTATAAGCACCAGTACTACATTTATTTACGATTTGCATACATAATAAGCTTTTATTACTCTCTTTCACTTCTAAACAGACTATATATAAAAATATTACAAAATCTTGACACCCTGTGTCTCGGAAACGATGAACTTTTAGATATAGGTATATTTGGGAAAATATCATTTATTTTCCCTGTACAAGGACGTCGGTAACCTGAGACATCCTACATATATTGTTCCCGAATATCTAAACTATCCCTTTATGGCAAACTCATGGCAGATGCTTTTATAGTTACAGGATATGGGACCAGTGCAATATGATGCAGGATTTCATCGAAATACTGGATGGTTGGGGCCCTTCGGCCACAACGTTGGCGCATTTATGTAGCGGTGAAACGATCCCGGAAATTATTAGCAGCGGGCCGGAACTACTAGTGAAGTTCCATACTTCACCCTACGGCAATCCTTTTCATCCGCTGCCGTTGTCCTATTTGCCCGGTTTCGAACTAGAGATAGAGGTAAGTGAACCGGTACACAGTTTCTTGTGCTTTGACACATGCATTTTTAAAGCAAATACTTAAGTTGTTATAGTTAATGGAAAACCCCAAGGGATTTTAAAACTGTTCAAAAGTTAGTCTTTTAATATAGAGTAAGTCTAGAGAAGCTCCAGAAGCTTTCGTTTGAACTTTTTGTCGTCGCTAGAATCTTTTACAAATTATTAATAACTACTTCTAACATCAATAAACTTACCATGAAAGGTCCAAATTTAGGCTGATTCATGTAAAACTTCCCGTCAAGATAACTTGACAAAGGAATCAGTTTGGTTCTGTGAAACCAGGCCATAGAACTTCTTGATGACGTCAGTTGAGTAAGTTTAAGAGAAGTGCAGTTTTTCCAGAGCAAACTGTAGTATGAAAAGATATTTTTCAGAAGCAGAATCTTTGAAAGGTAGCTATAGGTATTTAAATTTCGAATATTCATAGTTTTTGAGATATCTTATAATCAAGTCAAGGTATTCAAATCATAAAAGTTCGCGACAGCCCTTTTAACTTATTAAATTTAATTTGGTCAAATCTTAAATTACACTATTTGCCTAATTTTAATGAAGCATTTGTGGTGTATGGTCGACCCAGAAAATTTGAAGTCGATTCAATAAGTAGCTTTCAAAATATACGAAGTCAAATTGGAATTAAACGCTTGCATCGCATCATGACGCGTGACGTCATTGTCTCCTAAAGCTTCTTGGTACTCGTCCGCCTTGAACTCGAGCATTGGTCTTTCTGTGTTAAAATAGATTTGCCTAACTACTTTTAAAAGTCACAACATGCTATTTAAAAGCATATTCGTATAATCTAGCGATGATAGATTTAATTATGATGATGGACTATTTTAATACAAATCATTTATTTGTATGTGTTGAAATGAGAGGTGTAAAAATGCAATGGTAAGTGCTAAAACGAAATTGTCAATACCAACTAGGTATTTCAAATCATATAGCTAGGTATTTAAGTAACTAAAAAATTTGTATTTATAAATATTGCAAAATTAATAATAAACTGGAGGGATTTGGTTTTTTAGAAAAAGGGTCGGATACCTACATCAAAACAAAACATTTCTTTTGTTATATCTATTAATTAGCTTTTTAAATTTTAGTTAATTTAAAGTTTGGTGACCTACCTGGTTACTGTGCAGCGTGTGTAAATAAACCTTCAAATTTACTATTTTTTACTTCATGGATCGATGAAAGTTTATTACTGAGAGGGTATTAAAATAGCTTTGGTATATTGTTATCTATGTATGTGTTATGTGTGTGCAGTACTTTTTTTTGCAAAATGACATTCCTAATTTAGAATTCGTCTATCAAAAATACGTTACATGTGATTCCAACACAATAGCGCACCTCACCATAGTAGCAGTATAATTACAGATATATGAAATATTTGAAGCGAATAAAATCGCTTTGACTGAATAAGGAAAAAGGGTTTAAAGAAAATCGAATTTCAATTCCATATACTCTATATTAACCTCTGGAGTGGGAACTCGAAATTCAACCACAATAGATGAGATCTGACCTATTTCTGCATTTTTAGGATTGCTTCATCAGGTGACCTCCTTTAACTTGTGTCAAATATCTAGCTATAAAAATTATTATACCAATAAATTAAAATTATTTGAAATTAAATGTCGACAATGTCAAAATGAAATTAAATGTCGACAACGTCAAACTGATTAACTGTCAATATCATAACGACCTACTAAAATAAATAAATCGAATTTCAATTCCATGAATCAGTTTTCAACTGTTTAATTTTTGTCAATTCCATTTTCAGCATTGGAAATATTAGAGGTTTTGCAACAAACATTATTGAATTTATTAAATTTAAGTACAGGATACAATTTACTTAAAATTAAAGGGAGAAAATCAAGAAATTATATTTATATTGTTAATGTTTGTAGGAGTCGAGGTGGAAACATATATCTACAAAAAGTTAAAATGAACATGTTACCTTTTACTGGTAATTTATAATATCCAACATTATTCATATTAACTTTATTAGTTTACAAAACACTCTACATAACTATTCGCTTGTAGTATCGGAATAAAATTGAATAACCAGCACCTGCTGTAAATGTGCAGGTGTTAAGCTCTGGTTTTTGTCGCTAATAATACATTTTGGTTTCGAAAACGTGTTTTAAACGTCCACAGAGGTCACTGGGGCAGATTTAAAGTTTATATAATTTTTCATGGATGGCACATTTAGGGTGGGTTCAGAAAAATTTACTTCTTTGCCATCAAAAAGATCTACTATACGGCATGAAGTCAAGAAATCCCGGATCGTTCTACAAAATGGTGTCAATGTTTTTCTTCACACGTTCAGCACTAGGTCGTTATAACTGGGAAATAAACTGTCACAAATAAAAAATATTATTTACTGCGTTATTTATTGAATATCCTGATGCTGTCACCATTGCTTCAAGACGGGTAATAACTGAAGGTATTCCTGAATAATTAAATATCCGTTGAGCATACAAAATAGAAGTAGCATCACTTGAGTATAGTCACTGTAGAATACTTTTTATGCCGTCAAAATTAACGTAGTAATACGAGGTTGCTTCTAACTACGTATCTCAACGTACGGTTCTATTGCAACTGTTTAGTTTTATTATAAGTCCAAACATGTCTAAACAAAAATAACATACCTGGGTCTAAATTCATTCCACTTAAAAACGTCCTGAGTACATTATTATCTATGTATATATTTTTAAATAATTCTAGAAGCTTCACATTCCTTTAGCAAAAATTATGTGAAATAATTCCCTATTTTTTTATGAGGATTAAACAGAAGCGAAGCTAATATCAGACTTATCAGAGTAACAATTGCGTTTACAATGTAAACTTTACATCCTTCATTTTATTTAACTACAGTTAATAATATTGTATTTTACTTCAAAGTAACTTATTCCGCATAGTCTTTGCGAAAATGTATTATTGCCAGTCTCTCGTCGAGTTCGGCTTTTTCTTAATTCGCATTATATTGTATTTCACAGTCTACAGTAATAAAGTAAAAATATGTCTGGAAACTGTCACTGCTAATTTTTATTAGCAGTGACAGTTATTCTCAACTGAACGATATTTTCATTATTTTGTTCTCTAGATGGCGCACAAAAAGAATTTTATTGTCAGACATTAAAATAGACAATTTATTATTAGATAATTCTTAGATGTAACAAGAAATACAAATTTACTTTTTATAGGACTAGGTATATCAAAAGATCAATATCTAACATTTGTAAATCTCTTACAGATTTTTTATGTCAACAAAGAGTCCCCAACGTACATCGAACACGGCAAGAAATGTGAATTTCTTGTAACAACTTTCGATAATACTACAGGGTTGTTGGAGAGTCCGCTGCATTCTTTGCCGCCGAACACAACCTGTCACTACCATTTCCGAGGACAACCAAAAGACATAATCTGGATCTCTTTCATCAAATATCACGTGACAAACGAGAGACTTACAGATTTTAATGCAGGTGACTGTGATGTACAGTTACAAATATGGGATGGCGACATAAAAAGCAGAAACACTGTACCACTTATAGGTCAGTTTTGTAAAGACGATAAACCGAAGTTGTGCGACCACACTTTGCTCAAAAATTCTTCTAGACTCACTAGACCCTGTGGCCTAGCAGAAAGCTACGTCAGCACCAATTCTGACTTAACTATATCTCATTCTATAAAGTATGGGAGTGTCCTATATCCTGTCAATTTTGTCTTGAAATATGAATTCGTTGATTTATCCCAAGAAGGAGTCCAGATATCCAGAAATCCTTGCGACAGACTCTTTAAAACGCAAAGTGGCAGATTTTATTCGCCCAGAATCACCTTCCTTTTCGGAAGAGGTGGGCAAAAAGACGTGACTTGTACATATCAGTTTGAATCCAATGACCATCAGAGGCTGAAAATCACTTTCAACAAAGCTCAGTTCGGGTCTAAGGAGTGCTATTCCTCGTACGATCCCGAAGCTAACAGATGGGAGTGTAATGCTAAGTCTGAAGAAGACGGAATAGCTAACATAAAGATATCAGAGTATCCATGGATGGATGTTGAAATTAAGAGAGACTGCTTGTGTGGGAACATCACAGAACCATTCACTGTTGTAACAAAAACTTCGAATAAGGTGGTAGTTAAGTTTACTGCCACAAAAATGAAGATAACTGAAGATCATAACAATTATTTCTTTGACGCGACGTTTGAATTTATTCCAAACGAAAAAAATTGCCTAAACCCGTGGAAAACGAGGAGGTTGCGAGGATCTAGTGGTGAAATAACTGTTAGGAACAGCGATCAAAGTTTGAAGTCAAACGAAGACGGTTTACATCAGAACCAAAGCATCAGATACTGTCTGCAGCAGCCTTGGCTGATAGAACCTGAAGAAGATGGAAACTTCATTTATTTAAAAATCAAGGGATCAGAAAGGAGAGACTCTAGACTTTGTCCTAGTAAAAATCGTATTTTAGTGTATCCTGCTGGTCGTACTGAAGAAGTGCATGTTATTTGTCCTCATTACGAAAGCGTTGACGATGTTGTTGAAATGTTTTCTGAAGGTTGGAGCCTGTATAGTTACAGGAAAATACAGAATAGGAATTCTAGAAGTTTTATCATCGAGTTCTTGAGGAAAGAGACTGGGAACTTCGCCGTCACGTGGATGGAAGTTTCCAAAAATCCTGCCCTGGCTTTACCCACGTCATTGTTAATGATTGCGCCTCCTGAGTGTGCTCACAGGTAAGAAAAAAAAGTACAAATATTTCTTATTAGAGTTAGGTATCCATCTAGTAATAAGTAAAACATTTTTATGAGTTCACTTATTAGTTTTAGAAATAGTTGCGTTTGATGTTTTATATTTTATTAACAGGTGAATAATTAATCAGCAGCTATTATTTCTTAAATCAGCTGTTCATCTAGTTAGTTGTTCTCTATTACCTTTCATTTTTATTTCTATCAGAAATGCGGTCTATTTTTATCGTTTTATAAATTTCAAAATATTACTAAAGTTTTATAAGTTAATGTTCCAAAGATATCAAAACTTGTTTACAACAAATTTAAAACCTAATCTCTAGTTTCGTCTAAACTTTCTATATTACACAATTTGAAGTTTACCTTATCTGAACAAAATATTTTAAAGCCGTATAGTCTTATGTGATCTTGCTGAAACTTAAACTGCAGATAAACTTGTAAAAGGATCCTTGAACGTTAAACTAAATCGAAGCAATTCGAAGTAAGCTTTAAAAAACTCTATTTCGTTCAAATATTTTGTCTCCAGTTATTCTTAAAGGAGTTTCACAAGAAAGCTATGTAGAAAAATTAAATAACGTTTCATATTCATATTCAAAATCATTTATACACTTTTCATTATCTCATTTGATTTAATAAGTGTTGGTATTATATTAAAAAATTAAGGTTTTCAAAATTATCTATATATTTAATATGATTTTCTCATATATGAGATCTTGTTTTACTTACCTATCTTTGGCTTTACCACTCACTCGATTAGGTCACTTATTTATCTTATTAAAAAGGAACCACTTTATTGCTAAAGAAAGATTTTTAATAACAATAACAAAATATAAATAAGATGTTAACAGAATGTAGTAAAACAACTGTGGTTGTCAAATATGAAATTAGACGCTATATAAACCTTTAACTTGTACTTTTGCCTAACTGACTGAATTTATGAATTTAACTCTAATCGTCAACAATTGTTATAACTTATTTGACCGAGAAGCTAAGGTACCGAATCATCTGAAACCCAAAGAGGAACTATCTCGAGGTATTTCCAGATATTATCCAATTCCACTCTCTCTCTCTCTCAAAGTGAGTTGTTTTCTTCCTAATTTCTTTGCTTTTTACTGTATTCTGGTGACCGTTATACTTGTCTCTATATAATTTCCCTACTTCTCTATATCATTATTCATTTTTATGAGATTCTACGTCTCTTTCCGTCGCTTGCAAGAATTTCAAATATACACAATAATTTTTGGTGTCAAGACACTGGCCAGATGATCTGTACTTGTTTCATTTCACGAATGGTCCAAGATTTAGGCAAACTATTGCATTTCTATCTGTTATGTTCGAGATAAAGCAATAATTCGATTAAATAGATGTAGTGGCGCCAAAATGTATCTCTAAATTGACAAATTTATTTCAAAACTTCTCTTTTGTCAGAATATCCCTAGACCCTAAACTAACAACATACTTGGGCTTTTGTTACAAATTTATACTTACCCAGTGATAACAAAAAAAATATTGTTTTGCTGATTAAATTCGTTACTTGTCTGTATTCCCTTAAAATTGTCTAAAAAGGTATTTAGGTATTATAATTAGGAATACATTTCATTAATATAAATTATTTAAATATACATAAAAACAATTGTTTAACATCAAGGGACAGAAATGTTTAACGTCGTCACAAGTTATTTTGCATTAAATTTGTGGTTACATTGACAAGTTTCTTCTCTGGCATCCTTTAAGTGAATTCCAAAATGTGATTTATTACAAAAAAGCACATTAAGCATCCAGCTAGCATAGAGCTCCTACAAGATGTTGACATCTGCAACCTGCGGTGAATATTAATATAAAACCTACATGTCTTGCTATACAGTTAGGATAACTACTAGATTGAAAGTTTTAAATGTCTTTGTACACGTTGGAACATTGATTCAAACTTAACCAAAGAAATGGAACTGAAACATGTTTGGAATGCTTAAAATATTCATGCCTATACAGTGATTCATTAATAATGAGACAGAGTTAATGGCAGGTTGCTGACTTCAAAATAGAGCGATATAAATTCAAATTTGTTACTAATTTTGACGTCATGACATTTTAAATAGCAGAACTTTATTAGTTCGGCTTAGTGTATTCATTTGACTATCGCAACAATCGATTCTCGTCTCATTTTTACGTGGAAAAGGTATACCTTATTGAAGTTGTCAGTAGTAACTGCCTTCAAAATAATCAGTACGATAAAAAACTTAGAATTTTCACCTAGACCTTGCACCAAGACCTTTAATAATACCGACTACGCCATTTTACAGTTACTTAATAGTATATTAAACAACAAGGTTTTCAAACCAGTTTTTTAAGATACTTTTTATACTACTGCAAACCGAGACCACAAAAATCAAATTTTAATTTAAATCGTTTTTATTACTAAAGTTGCCAACGCGTTAACAAAATAAATTAAATACAACTTTAATTTAACTCGTTTTTATTAAGAAAATTACTAACGCATTAACAAAAGAAACTAATATTTAATATGTATGGTAACATTTGAACATTCCTTCAAGATTACGCTGGGAAAAGCAGTATTATTGCGAAAGATGACATAACCGTGTGCAAAATGTTTAGCACACGGCGTGTGCAGAATACCGTTTTCAGAACGTGTTTTCCATGTGCAAAACCCCCTTTTGCAAGGCACTCGTATAAAAATTATTTAATACTGTGTATTGTCAAATTGAGTTCATTTTTTACAAAGATTACACAGGTCGGTTTTAATAATGGCTTATGCTATTCAAATGTTTAAATAGCCAATATGGTTCATATTTATGGCCTTGCAAATGGAAATGATTCTGAGGTTAGGCGAATTTATATGGAAAGAATTCCAAATCATACAACTCCAAATCTAAGAATGGTCAGAAATGTTTTTCAACGTTTTGGAGTTTGGTTCATTTCAGAAAGGTCCAATTTCTGGAAGAGCTTTGAGTGTTAGAACGCGTGAGTTGGAAGAAGCTATTCTTCACGAAATTGGAGGAGACCCAAATACTAGCACTAGGAAGATTGCTACAAAATATGTGAAACATAAATTAGTTAGATCAGTTCTGAAGCATCAACAGTTATACCCGTATCACATACAAAGAGTTCAAGTCTTACTGCCGTAATACTGTCCTACTCATCTACAATTTTGCCACTGGATTTTGTAAAAAACTGAACAAAAAGTTGACTTTACCGCTGGCTTTGACAAAGAGATGCGATAATGAAGTTCCACAATAAACACGTTTGGTCTGATGAAAACGCTAATGTCATAATCGAATCTCGATTTCAACATCAGTTTTCTTTGAATGAACCCTTTGTTTTGCAGGAAATAAATGTATCGGTTTTTAGATAAGTTTTATTAGGTTACTTGTTTATTTTTGTGAAATTTGTTTCCGCTATTTCTATTTTTGGTTTTTGACTTCATTCAGATAACTGAATGGTATTAGTATGTTATAAATCTATCTATCTAATGTAAGATTGGGTATTATTGGAAATTGTTTTGTTGGGTCTTTCTTTCTACCAAGAACTTTAACCAGTACCTCTTACAGACATTTTCTTGAACTCGTTTTACCTGAACTATTTGACGATGTTCCCTATGCGCTAAGACAAAGAATGTGGTTTATGCACGACGGGGCTCTCCCACATTTTCGTTTGACTGCACGTGCATTTTTAAATGAAATATTCGGTAATCACGATTGGATGAGGCACTCAAGAGCCGGTCAATCTTGGCCACCCAGATCACCCGATATGGACCCTATTGATTTTTTGTTTGGGAACATCTCAAGACACTAGTATTCAGGGTTCATATTGAATCTGAGGAGTACTTACGTCAGCAAATTATAGCTGGTTGTGATGTAATAAGAGTTACTCCTGGAAATTTTGCACTTTCGAGATGCAATTGCAAGAAGATCTGAAGCATGTATTTCCAATACTTTGAGTAAAGTAATTCCATTGTTAATTAATTATTTTGATATTGTTTTAAGTAATGTAATGAATATTGTAAAAATGCATTTGAATAAATACAATGGCACATATGATGATCTATTTTATTTGTAATATTATACAATATTTTTTATGTAATAAATAATGACCGATGATACTCACACCTCCCCCACTGGTAAGTTTTTAAAACTGGTAATTTTTTATTTTATATCTACCTTCATACTAAATATGCAATTATCTCAAGCGGTTTAAAAATTAAATTTAAAACTGATTTTTTTTGACACATTTATTAGATAGAAAGTCTTAGAGGGAACACCCGGTGTTCCCTCTAAGACTTTCAGTGCGAATATCTCAGAAACCAGCATAGTCAGTGCGACGAAATTTGGTATACAGACACTAGATGGCGCGTAGAATCTGATGATAAAATCAATTCTTATACAGGGTGTTCCATTTTCCAAGAAATCGATTTAATTTTGATTTTTTGGTTGTTAGCCATGCTAAAACTTATGGTTAAATTGAAATATACTTAATTATGAACACATTCTGATAAACAAACATTCAAAAATTTCAAAATTTAACATAAAAAAATGCCTCCAAAAATTACCCAAATTTCATTGTTTTGTCATGTAAAACGTGCATAGCCTTGAGCCAGACTTACACAGAAGAAACTAACATCGCTAAACGTCAAAACTATGAATTGTCATTGAATTGTCAAATATTAATGGCATAAAGTATTTTATTTTACAGAAATAGCGCTAAATAATGTATTTAATGCAATTTACGTATGCACAATGGCGTTATTGAGACTTGTCGATAAAAATTTAGACTTAAGTTGAATCTTTTGGAGCATTGGGGTCGCCTTGTCGGTGCAGTCTACCGCTACAGCTAGGGTTACAGTGTGAATATTGTAAAATATCTGTGGATATTTTTAAATTGTTCCATTATAGTGTAATAAAACTTCAGTAAATTGTTTTTTATGTTACTACAATGTAGTCAGTGTACATAATAATTAGGTACCCGTATTTTTTATCACAAAATAATTTACAAAATTGTGTAAGTACCTAAAGAATATCTCTCTTTTCCAACTGCTGCTTATTTAGCAACAACTAAATTCGAACAAAACGATTCCTAAAACTTTTTTTTATTATAATGTGAACGTGTTTGTCGTTGAAAGTCAGATTGGAACCTACCCCAGCACTACAAAAGAAATGTTACGAAAGCATAACCTAGAAATAATTGAGATTACTTCTACTTGTGTCCACATATTTCAGCAGTTCAGCACTTTACTTATGTTCCTGATGAATAAAATATGTTTAAGAAGAACTCTACATCTGTAAAATAGTAAACAATGAACTACAATGTTTGTATTTCATATGATACAGAACTAAAATAAAGCAACTGGTTTTTGCTAGGAAGAATCACCTGCAGACGTACTATACCCAGTAGGTACCTATTAAATAGTCATTTAAAGCTAGATAATAATTTGTAATTGTTGTTTTTATCTTTCAGTTATGTGTGAGTACCTAGTGCCAGACTGCCACCAGAAAGAATAAGCGAAAAATATTAGACATTTTCTTGGAAATAATTCAGAACATGGAATGATGGATAAGGATAATATTATAAAGAAGTCTCTGACTCACTTTGAAAAGTATTCTATAAGACATTAAATTCAGTTGTCTGTCGTGGGTTTTAAAATTTCTAAACGAATAAATTTAAGAAAATAAACTAATTTCATAATTCTATGTACAGTATGAAAACATCTCGTTAGAATATCTTAAACATGTTGAAAGCTAACTGTTGTTACAATATACACAACATAATGTAATAAGGTTGGTATCGAACAATGAAATGGCAAGATTTGTTTGTAATCGTACATGCATGACCATCCTCAGATTGAACGTTGCTCTGTAATAGAAATTAGAATACAGAATAACTGTTTCATATCAAACCAGATGTAATAATGTAGATACTTAATGTAATTTTATTTTATTGTTAATAAATTAAAGTCTGTATTTGTTGCTTTTTATTCTACACAAATTATTGAACAAATATTTATGAAATAATGAATACTTAAAGATGAAGGGTCAAGTTAATCAATTTAGTCACTAATAAAAAAAAATAAACCACTATGTAGGCAGGTAGGATTATTTTTTAATTGAAATTATGCTGGTAGATATAATAAAATATAAAAAATCACTTAGTAACATTTTTTAATATTTTGTCCTTGTAGAATACTGTTTGCAATGAATCATACTTACCTTATTTAAGTACTGAATTTTAATTCTTCAGTGAAATTTATGTTTTAGACATCTTAATTTTGTTATAAAATTATTAAACACAAGTGGTATTTGCTGTAGTGTATAATAATACTAACAATTTAATAAACTTTAATTTCCGTTATACTTGCATTATTTACATATTTTATTTAGTTCACTAGTTAACTTACACATTCCATGCACTTTAATTTTATTAAATAATTAAACCATGTACAGAAAGTTAGGTATGTCCTTATTTATGACAAAACGTAAAGCCTATTGTTTTCTAGCAAAATTTTCCTCGTCTCTCTCATCTATCTGTCGTACCAATAGAAACTAATCTTGGCATCTGGCTTCTTCAGTATCTTATCGAATCTTTTAACCAATGAATAACGTAACTGTGTATGTCAACCTGTTTCCATAAGACTACTTTGTTTTCCTGGTTCCTATCTATTGAAGATATGCTGGTGAGACATAACATTTTTGTGGATATTTTTACGTTTGTTCTTTCTGTTCTACAAATATTGGAAAATACTTTCTCATCCCTGCTCTTGAAAGTAAGCCAGAAATTTCCCAATAACTTCTCCATCTGAAATCAATTAAGTAAAAATAATTCTAGTATATGGGTAAATGAGCAGTTTCTTATAAATAATATAACCCTACAGTTCAAAAGGTCAGCAGCAATATGCAAGTTGCAATTACCTAAAACAATGGCCGTATTCAGACGAGGTCAGCCGCTGAGCCGCTGAGAAATCCAGGCCAATCAAATGCACGCATTTAGCTGAATTCTTACTCAGCGGCTCAGCGGCTGACCTCGTCTGAATACGGCCATTGACATTCTTGTACTTCCCTCTTATAGTTTTCTTTCTACCATTAATCGTTGGGTTGTACTTAAAGACCTTATGTTATCATCTTTTATTGTATTAATGTACTTAATTTGTGTAGGAATAGGTCTCCAAATTCTACTCAGATTTGATAAAAAATGTGGAATCGTTTTTGAAGCAGGTGAATTTCTATTTATGCTACTGGAACTGAAGTATTCACTCAAGGAACCCATTCAATCATTATTTATGATTGTTTCTAGAGTTTAAAGCCTTTCTACCACTTGTTGCCGGCACGTTATTATTATTTTTAATTCTAGGTTAAGCAACCACAAGTTTAGATTGTACATACATAGCTCGCAGCGCGCTTGCTCTCTTCAAGTCGAACCAAGGGAGAGGATGTTCATGATTTCCCACAATATTATATTTTTTTACAGCTGTTAATGTTTGCACCACAGAACACGTTTGCACGTAATTTATCAGTTTGAGAGTGATATGGTGAAAAATAATAATAATAATTCCCGATAATAATTACTGTATCGTAAGGAAGATGCAATTAAAAAAACGGCAAATGTTTCACAATTTTCTGTGTTCTGGGTATTCATTACAGGCAAGGTTGCTCAAACTTCCATTTTCTTTTAATAAAACTGTACCATTATTGCAAATACGTACGCACATTCAATGTAGGTACCTCGTGGTATTACGTATTTATAATAAAATTTCTACAAAAATACTCAAACTTGCTTTGACAGTTTCTGTCACTTCACGTTTTGACGTCTATCCATGCGGTAGTTGCGTGTGTGTAAATTGGACTCATGGCTATTTTCATTTGGCATGACAAAACAATGAAATTTGAGGACTTTTCAAAGGAGTTTTTTTATGACAAGATAAAAATTTTTCGTGATTTTTTTATCAGAACGTGTTCATAATTAAAGATATTTCAATTTAAATACAAATTTTGCTGAGGTTCGCTACCAAAAAATCGAAATTAAATTAATTTTCTGCAAAACGGAACACCCTGTATAAAAGCTAATGCCATCATCGAATTCTACGCGCCATCTAGTGTCTGTATACCAAATTTCGTTACACTGGCTATGATGGTTTCTGAGATATTCGCACTGAAAGTCTTAGAGGGAACACCCGGTATAACAAAAAATCCTTATTTTTGGCCACAGAATATGCCTCTGGATTTATGACCTATACTTAAAAAACACCCTGTATCTAGTAAAAAATGATCATTTTACCTTGTACATACTGTAATACTACATAGTCGCTATTATAGACAGTTTTAACTAAGTTTTATGCATACGACACCACATAGCCCCATATGAACCTTTTGTTACAAGAATTTTGAATTTGTTCTTCTCAAAGTCCATCTTGACAATTTATTCTTAAAGTTTGCGGCTGTAAAGAAAGAAACTTTTTGGGAAGTAATCCCGTTAAGTAATCCCCAAAACTCGTAACCCATATTCACTCTTTCTCTGTTTCAGCTGTCCGGAGTTGGGGGCCTGCATAAGTTCCGAATTGTGGTGCGACGGCCTACGGCACTGTCCCTCGGGTAATGACGAACAGGAATCCAACTGTTCCATTCACGGCGGCTTTTCCACGGTCTACTTGAACTCCGCCGCCCTCTCGGCCGTCGGAGTGGTGGTCCTGATATCTGTCGTCGTTATATCCTTTTACATATTCAAGCACTGGCGGCAGGACCAGAAGAACGTCATCGTATCAGTAACCGAACACACTTTTTTAGAGTTTAAGAGCGGCTTGTGTTGAAGCTCAATCATAGGTTAGATGTGTGTACGCATGGGATGGGCGATTGTTCGTTTTTCATTGTTGGTTCTACAAATCGTGTACTAACTAAAAAATTAATTATGTATCTTTACAATGAGGAAGAATCAGAAAAAAATATACAATTTTGAGATTAACACGAGTGTAAGATAGTGACCTTCCGTAAAATTTGCAAAGAGCTGGTTTCTCTAGTGGATTTTTAGGTCAAGAATAATAAAACAATGTTGAATTTCAAGCTAACACTATTTTTATTTCTTTTAATCTCAATCATTTCTAAAAATAGGCGCTTTTTCAGTTTTTTGATTTTGATAATTGTAGAATTTTGGGAGCAAATTTTATTGAAATGATATAATCTTTGTAAGGTAGTGTAGATCAGTGTGCACACAATTATATGTATGTGTGTATATTAATATTGATTTTTAACATTTTTCTTGTGGTCTTTTTGGTTTTTGTAGAAGTATGATAAAAAATACATATAAATTCTTTTCTATTGTATCGCAGATTGAAACTTCATAAATTTTAAAAATCATTACTACAGCAAATTTTAATGGGTAAACACCTTTTGTTAAATGTTGTCCTGCTATGATGAGTAGTTAATGTTTGAGCTTGTACTGTAATGTTCTTGAGGGACACCCTATCCATGTTTATATTTATAGTAAAGGATGGTTATTGCTAAGGAGCGGTGCAACTTGGACAAAAGAACAACTATATGAATGTAAGTTTGATAACAATGGTAAAAAAGGAAAATGACTTGTACTTTGTATTTTTGTTGGTTACTAAATGTTTTTTTCCAATTTGTTTTAGTATTGCTCTAGAAGATGAAAAAATAAATTTTTCGAAACGTTAGCTTGAAATTCAACATTGTTGTTTTATTATTCTTGACCTAAAAACTCACTAGAGGAACCAACTCTTTGCAAATTTGACATTAACTCTATTAGAACAGGGACATTCACTTAACATTTCACTCCCATTATCTTTCTCGCCTGTTTAGAAAAACAATGAATATGTTAAATCTCATAAAATTGTTAAAGAAATGTTTAAAAAAGAATGTAACTTTATAATTTATCTTTCGCACACATAAACTAAATTTTTATTATTTTTTAATAGAACATCACATATGAATATCAATTTTCTCTTTTTTCTAAACAAAATACAGAATGTGGTGTTAATAGCGGAAAAATAAGAAGCGTTTTTTTAATGCTTATATATCGAAAACGGCTCAAGGTATGGGTTTCTATAAGGCTTAAAATGCATTACGCGGGTAATAGTACGAAGACATCTGCTAATAAGGAGCATCTCGAAGATGTATCAAACCATTAGATATACAGGGTGTCCCATAATGATGTGCGCTCCTTTGGAGGGTGTGTTCCTTGGGTCATTTTAGGAGAGGGTTATTTCTATAAAACTTTTCGATTTGAGCCCTCCCTTACGAGATAAGGGCTTCTAAAATATTGGAAAATTTTCGGTTTTAATTTTTTTTCTCAAAAACTGTTAAACTTATATCTGAAAATCTGTGACTACATTTAGTTAATTAAGTTACATTGTTGAGTACGATTTTAATTTTTACGAAATGTCTAAAAGATTGGCAACCACCAACATCTGTTGTGTTTTTAATTAGAACTTTTTATTCTAAACGTTTCTCGATATGAAAAAATTACAGTAAATAGAACAATCAATTTACAAAATTTTAGTAGTATTTTTATGTAGACACGCGTTTTCTTTTAAAAAAATAAAATCCACATACGTACATATTCTGTACTATAATATCGTATACTTAATATATTTAACAAGATAGTGCAGTAAGATCCTTTTTGAAATTGCTCAGCGGGAACTGAAAAAAACCTACGATAAGCTGCCGCGCACCATTACCCGAATCTTGCATATTATTTCTCTTGACTATCAAGCTTTAAGGCTGGTTTCGCAAATGATAGAAACCGACTCATAAAGAAGGCGTGTCACAGTTTTATACATAGCGAGTAACACCCGGCTTCCGTCCACTACGATAAAACAGTTTGTATGCGATACAGACAAAGACAGCGAACATCAGAGAAGCTCGCATAAAACCAGACGCATTTGTAACCGCCCAAAAAACGAGGGCCACGTGTAGGTTTTACGTTTGTTCAGATAAGAATGAGCGTGCTTCCGGCTGACCCGTCTTCGCAGCTGTCCACAAATAATCTTGAAACGATTTCAAATATTAATTTACAAGAAACAGTGTACGGACAAAACATATAGGGCGATTTAATATCTGTAGTAGTGTATCCATAAATAATTTGAAATGATTTCAAATATAAATTTACAAAAACAGTATATCGACAAAATATACAGGGCGATTATATTTGTTGGTACTACTTTATGTTTCTAAAATTATAAATATAACAGATCTGTAAATATCTATACTTCGCATCTACTTGAAATATTTGTATATTTACCGCAAATAAAAAGTGAACTGAAATAATCAATATGACACATTTAATAATTTTTGGTTTAGTTGTAAAGTGTGTATAATGTAGTTCTTTGTGTGGATACATTTTTTTATTATTATGTGATAAACAGGGTGTTCACGGAAGGAAAAACTTCGTCTTTTAAAATTTATAACTCATGTAGCATTCAATCTCTGACATTTCTATTTAGGTGTCTCACTATTAATTAGCAGAACTTAAGAATATTAAATTCCTTCGTTTCTGAGGTGCAGGGCGTTGAACTTTATTATTTATTTATTTATTTATTAACGAAATAACCGCTGACAAACAAAAATCAGTATGTTGCGGCGAAAGGTAGGTATTTGAGAGCAAATAATTCGTCACCGAAAATCATCACATTAATTTTAGTGGTGGAAATAGAAGGGTGTCTATGAATTTTTTGCAAAAAAAGTGGCCTAATTGAAATTTTGCTAATGTTTTTGGAAAATATGGAAGGGTATTCAATTATATCCAGAAGAAGCCCTCTTATGACTTATAAACAGTGTTTTCTGTTTTTCTTGAAAACGCCATGTCGTATCGACTTCAATAAATAAATAATACAATTCAAGGGCCTGTATTTCAGTTAACAAAACATTTTAGAACATATTTATACGAACTTTTAGTCTCAAAATGAGGTATTCAGAATAAATTCTTGCTGTTTGATGCCCATCAAAAAATATACTCACTTTTATGAGTGCAAGATGCGGAGCCCTTGGCTGGTAATGTAAGCTTTGAAGATAGTAAAAACGCGTCTATTTTTACAAAATGAAAACGGGCAATGGAAATTGAAAAAGGGCATAGTTATTATTATCAAATACAAGGGCAGATGGCAATAACTCGGGCTAAATACTGTTATTTTATAGTTTGGACTCCTCTAGGAATGGTTGTAGATAAGGTAATTTAAGAACAATCTAGTAAAGATTTATGCCCATTAATTATTTTGTGTATCTATCTATTATAGGTTGAAAGAGATGATCAGTTTTGGGAATGTATGGTGATAAAATTAAAACATTTCTATTCTGATCATATGTTACCTGAAATAGTAAAATGTCATAATTAAATAAAATTATTTATATAACTATGTAGTTTAAATTGTCTGTAATGTATGAAAGTGCAAATAATAATACAATTTGACGTTTGGATATTTTTTCCATATTATTGTGGTTCCAAAAGTTAAAAGTTAGATCTTTTCAATTTAGAATTAATGTCTAATTTAAAAATCGCATATGTGTTGATATATACTGAAAAATATTTGAAATGTAATACTTTTGTAAAAGATTTGATTAAAACGTAATCTTTTCCTGCAAAATAATCCTGTTTAAACTTCGGCCAAATATTTTAAACAAAAATCACTGAAAATAGTAGTTCAGTTAAACATTTATGAATGGCTGCACATTGACTATTACTCACCACACTATACAAATAACTATACACACTGTATAACTAAAATAAATAATCTGCATAACATGTGATTATTTCTTTCAGTACATTAATTATTTCAGATTCTTATGTTATATAAATATAAGTAATTATTATAAATTATGTGTCCTATACCTACCTACAAAATTAATTACCTTCAAATTCAGAAATTAAATAAAGTACAATTAAAATAAATAAATTTTGAGGTTGTTTAGAGATTGGTTAGGTTTCTTTAAACATCCTATATTTTTTTCATTGATTAGTGTTCCAATAGAGTCTTGTTAATACATTCTAATTCCATAAATTTCTGGTTATTAAATATTGGTTAGGCTCTTTTAAACACCTTATATTTTTGTCCGTTAATTAGTTTTCTAATAGACCCTGTTAAATATTTTATCAAAAAATTTTTATATTTCCATAAATTTATTTTTATTTATTATAGTTTTCAGAGATTGGTTAGGCTTTTTTAAACACCCTGTATTTTTTTCATTAATTAGTGTTCTAACAGACCCTAGTTAAATATTTTATCCAAAATTTTTATAGCTCTATACATTTTTAGCGTTTTTAGAGATGGGTTAGCTTTTAAACACCTTGTATTTTTTTTCGTTAATTGCTTCTTGACCCTTGTTAAATGTTTCGTCAAAAATGTTTTGTAGTTCCATAAATTTTTAGTGTTTTTAGAGATTGGTTAGGCTTTTTTTAACACCCTGTATTTTTTTCGTTAATTAGTGTTCTAATAGACCCTTGTTAAATGTTTCATCAAAAATATTTTGTAGTTCCATATATTTCTAGGGTTTTTAGAGATTGGTTAGGCTCCTTCAAACACCCTGTATTTGTTTCTTTAATTAGTCTTCTAATAAATTCTTGTTAAATGTTTCATCAAAAATTTTGTGTATTTTCATAAATTTTTAAGGTGTTTAGAAATTGTTAAGCTTTTTTACACACCCTGTATTTTTTTTCTTTAATTAGTGTTCTGATAGACCCTTGTTAAATGTTTTATCAAAAATTTTTGTATTTCCATAAATTTTTAGGGTTTTAGACATTGTTAAGCTTTTTTAGACACCCTGTATATTTTTCTTTAATTAGTATTTTAATAGACCCTCGTCAAAAGTTAGATATAATTTTTTTTAAATTCATTAATTTTCAGGGGTTTTAAAGATTTAAACACCCTGTATTTTTTTCATTAATTAGGTTTTTAATAGATCCTTGTTAAATCTCTGAACAACATTTTTATTATTCCATTAATTTTTAGGGTTTTTTAGATATTGTTGGGTTTTTTAAATACCCTGTATTTTTCGTTAATTAGTGATCTAATAGACCCTTGTTAAAAGTTTCATCATTTTTTTTTTAAATCCATTAATTTTCAATGTTTTTAGAGATTGTTTAGTTTTTTTAAACACCCTGTATTTTGTTCGTTAATTAGTGTTGTAATGGACCCTTGTTAAAAGTTTAATCACAAACTTTTTTTAAGTTTTATTATTTTGAGGGTTTTAAGAGATTGGTTCAGTTTCTTTAAATACCCTGTATGTTTTCGTTAATTAGTGACCTAATAGACTCTTCTTAAAAGTTTCATATAATTTTTTTTAATCCATCAATTTTTAGGGATTTTAGAGATTGTTAAGTTGTTTTCAACACCCTGTATATTTTTTTCATTAATTAGTGTTAAATAGACCTTTGTTAAAAGTTTAAACAAAAACTCTATTGAAATTTTATTATTTTGAGGGTTTTAAGAGATTGGTTAATTTATTTAAAATACCCTGTATTTTTTCGTTAATTAGTAAGGTAATAAATAGTCCCTTTTTGAAAGATTCATCTAAAATTTTTTTTAAATCCATTAATTTTCAGGGTTTCTAGAAATTGTAGTTTTGTTTAAACACCCTGTATTTTTGTATTAATTAATATTCTAATAGACCCTTGTTCAATCTCTGATCAAAAATTTTTTTTATTCCCTTCATTTTTAGGGTTTTTAGGAATTGGTTGGGGTCTTTTAAACACCCTGTATTTTTTTCGTTAATTATTATTCTAAAGAACCCTTGTTAGAAGTTTAAAGTTTTTTTTAATGGTGAAAAATTTTTCAACACTTTGTATACAGAACGGTCTTTCGCAGGTTTAATAACCGTTCCGAAGTTAAATCTTCAAAAATAAAATTTCCTCGAAATTGGAAATTTTATTTTCTCCTTATCAATTTTTATATTAACACCCTGTCTATCACTCTGTTAAATTATAGGAGTAACATCTTCGAATTTTATGAATGAATTGTGACGTGTAAAGGCGGAGCTTTATTTCAAGTTCCACCCAAACGTCTCACGTACCAAGTTAAAATTTCAGTAAATTTAAGAAATTATTGGAAAATTTGAACCCATTTTTCTCAGTCATTTTTGTATATATTGGTATGGGACAAACGTGAAAAATCATTAAAAATATATCTATAACTTGCTCGTGGCCGAATTTCCGCTTATAAGGGAACCAAAAATCGAAAATTATTTTTTTGCTTTATTTCTGAATTTATTATCAAAATTTTAACGCGAGGAAGTAATAGATAATTATTAAATAGAACTACAGTTAAAAAATGAAATTATTCTGTCGGAAAATAAATGAGAAAAATGGGTTACGGCTTATTCAGGCACTGCGAAACCAGCCTTAAGAATGCAAAATATATAGTTTTTGTAGTAAAACAAACAATATGTAAATAGTAAGCGAGACAATCATTTAAGGGATGAACTTCTTGTCATTATTCTTATTGTGAAGGAAAATATCAATAACAAAAATACACCTGTCAGAAAAAGGAACGCCCAATTTTATTAAAATTATAGCATATTTATACCAAATCGGCGAAAATCTAGAGAGTGACCTCATCGCTTGTTTGTAGACAAACGAAACGGACGCCATTTCATAGGCATACTAAATTTGAAGGTGATCAGATACAAAAATACACAAATATAATTGCATTACATAACATCCACTATATTTAATTGAAACAGTGATATAACAGTTATTGCCAATTTCGAGGCGTTAGATAAGTAATAAAAATGAAGGTGCATCACCACCCACTTACACCTACCTGATGCGCACTCCGCGGATATCATATTTTAACACTTAAACTTTGTTCTCATGGACGCGATATTCCCGAACATTTGCACGAATTCCTCAACTTTTGTTTTAATTATTAATGAAGAGAAAATCTCAACTTTTGACAAATTTTACGAAACAGTAAAATAGTAGAAGTATTATTGCTACTTTCATTATTATGCGAAGAACACAAAATCAGTAATAAATTAATTACATTCATAATTAAATTAACGGGATATAGGATATACCCGAAATTTTGCCCGCCCGAAAGTGTACTCGCTCACGAGATCGCTGGATATGGAGCAGGTGAACCCGTCAAATCGTAACAACCAATAGAAGACTAACGTTCCAATCTGGCGCATGCGTATTTACTGCAGCAGAAGCTGTATAATTGGATATGCTTTCAGAGATATGCGGCACACGATTTTATAGAACAAATATACGAGCTATGTGTAAGTTTCTATGTATCGACTGCTATAAATTGTGGACTTGTGGAATTATATTACTTATGAGTCACTCTCTAGAGTTTCGGAGGTTGGATGTAAGTTAATTTTTACATATTCCTAATAAAGTTAAAAACAAGAAAAAGTTTTTCCCTGTTTTCAAAGAAGAAACCTCTGGACATTGGTTTTGTGGTGGTGGTGATGGTATTGACTTGGTGTCAATTTAATTCCTTAATATATTACGGTCATATCTTTCGGTTCTATAAAAAAATATATATAATAAATTATAGGTATAATTTAGTCATGTCTACAGTTTTGTTTCGTGTATCTGGTTAATGAATTATTCGATAACGGCGTTGTTAAGACTAAAGGAAAAATCGTTTAATTTACGAATAACGTGTCATTTTTTAAAATTACCTTCAGTCATGAAAGCATACGTACACATGTAATTAGAAGCTCAAATCGTAATTAGACGGGAAAAATGAAACAGCACTGTAATTCACAGAACCGTAACATTATCTTGAACAGCAACTAATAAAGTACGTAATCAAAATAATTTAATAAGTGCTTTGTTATGGAAAATATAGGAAAATAAACTGGCTGGCTTTTGTGTATGTTAAATACTTGGAAAATTGTTTCAAATACCCATCTAGAATATACTCCATTTGTTGGAATTATCAAAAGTGTTGAAAAATGAGAAACATTAGTGGAGGATTTAAAAATAAACTACAATTTTAATACACTAAGTAAAATTTTTGACCCTAGGTCTAACTTTACAAAGATTAACATCACTGAATAAATAATATTGAACAAAATATAATATTTCTATAAAATAATGCGGTTAGTTCCGTAATAAATATCAGCGATCCAACATATTGCAGCCCTGCTAGCATAAAATATACTTCTCTTCCTAAATGGCAGAATGAGACCAAATGTATTGTCTGTATTTTTTTAAAAATAAACAATAATCATCCAAAAGTCGCAGTATTAGTAATTTGTTTGATTTTCAAAATATTTTTATGACGGAGAAAATGACAATTTTCTTTGTCTGACCAACGGTAACAGAATTATTATGACAGCAAACATGTTTTGAATACGTGACAATGTCGCATACCTACCATACCAGGTGTTTCTACATGATAATCACAAGTATCGCTAAATGTATACTTGCCTACCGTCAATACTTTTCTTAGAGCTTTTCTCAAAACACAGAAATTGTGAATGCAAGTCATGCAGGTCATGATTGCTAAATGTTTCATTTTGATCAAGCAAACACTAGGTACAACTAAACAAACAAAACATACTAGTCATAATACCAAGCAAGTATGTACCATGCACAAGCACAACTATTTTGATCTAAGTTTGAGGTTAATAGCACCAGGGTTGCAATGTTGCCGCATGTTACAATTTGAAGGATTTTTAAGAACTACTATTATTTATTTTATTAATACTGATACAAAAAACCAATTACCTAGTTATTTCTAAACAATATGAGGTATGTGTTAATAAATATTTTCTGTAATACTCGCGGAAAACATACTTGCACTACTAAAATGAATTTTGATTGAAATAAAATCTCAATACGAAATTTGGTACACTTTTGTTTAGTATAAATACATAAGCTAACAATATATTTTTTAAATGTGCTCAATGAATAATATTAGACACGACACGACTTTAAATATTTTACTAACATTAGGGAACAGTTTAAAAATTGTTTTCTGCTTAAATACATCCCTTTTATCTGGCAGATGTGTATCTCATCACTTTGAATTTCTTTATCAGAAGCATCAAAACAAATTTGGTAATAATATTAGTGTGTTGTTGATGTGTTGTGATGTTCTTTTATGTAAAAATTTATAGTTGGCACTATTTCCGTTAAATTTGAAATTGTATTAGTCGGTCTGATTTGTGGAACCAACTATATGAAAAATTTCTGACTGCAATAATTAGTTGCCTGTTAAGATTTATGTGAATTGAATTGAGATGCAGCGTCGTAATCTGTTTTTCCTGGAGGGTATTTAAACGTATGTGATGTTTAGTACAAGGTGAGAAAAGTAATACTTCAATGACTGACAATATATCTGTTGTATATGTAATATATTAAATTTTTATGGGTATTAATAAATAACTGTAACGTCATGTTCTTTATTTCGATCACTTCCTATGTGTAAATTTATTATATGTGATAAATTTAAAATGCAGACCGAAAATAATTAAATGATACAAATTTTTACTTTGCAAAAATACAGAATCCTGAAAGTTATTGCAAAAACAGAATGACCCGTATCTACATTTTTTGTAGTAAATGGGTTACCTAAAAGAAATTTTATATTTACAGCCCTTTTTGTCCCTTGGCGTAGATATAATACTCCTACTTTATGCGCATTATTTAATATTGATCATAGTTTTGATATGGGACATTATGTCTATGCTATGCTAGTGCTTTTAAAAGAAAATATTTAAAAATTGACACTTTTTAGGATTGTCAAGCGTCAAAACTAAGTACATTTCTGAAAAGGCGATTTTGTTCAAAAATACTAACGTGGTAGAATTTTGTATACTCTTTTTAGAGACACTTTGTATATCTTAAGTTAGTTATTTTGAATATTCAAAGTTCAACTATGAATATTTCTTATTCAGTTGAGTTCTCTCTTACACCACCGGAATTAGTAGAAGCAGGAGTAGCATCACTAAAATTATTGCTATAAGTCGACGTCCAAAATTGTAGAGAGTGACTCATCGCTAGCTTGCTGACTAGCGCGACAGACAAAGCGTGCGAAACGCAACATTTAAGAGGTGTACTAAATTTAAAGGAGCTCAGATATAGAAAATATACATAAAAGATAACAAAAATAGTTATATTACATAACATCTATTAGATATTCATAGTAGATACAGTGATGTAACAGTTTTTTAGCAATTTCGAAGCGTTAGATTATAAAAATAATAAGAATTATTTCAAAAGTTAAATTTTTTATTTTCTATTATCAATTACCCCGGGTCGAAAATAATAGAGAGTGACTAATTCACAACACAGAGATGAGTACGGAAGATACGGGTGGCATGATTACCTAAGCGTGCCACTTGAAAAGAGTTAAAGCACACTGCTCCTGCTCTTGCGAGTCCGCTAACAACCATTTTTAACCTGGTACTTAGAACAGCTTCCCTAATTTGTGGAAAATTTCGAGGATATGTCCTGTGCATAAAAAAAATAGTAAAGCCAAAATATCGAACTATAGACCGATCGCCATTATCTCTAATTTATCTAAAATCTTGGAAATACTACTACACAATTTATTATATAGCTCTGTGTCCGAAATTCTATCGCCTCGACAGCATGGTTTCATAAAGGGGAGGTCCACCGTGACGAACCTTGAACTATATACTACACTAAATGTTTGCATTGTTGCATTATATATATATTATACAAATGTGTAACGTCAAATAGGGATAAGTGTAAGACTCAATTTATTGGTGAGTCCTTGGACCAATGTGGTCAAGTTGACGTAGTATACACTGATTTTACCAAGGCATTTGATAGACTTGATCACGATATTTTGTTACACAAGCTGGATATGTTTGGCTTTTCTAATTCGTTATTACATTTGTTTCAATCCTACCTGCAAAATAGGTATCAATTCGTACAGTATCGTGGTTATTGTTCTGATAAATTCCTACAAGTGTCTGGAGTCCCTCAGGGTTCGACGCTTGGGCCCCTTCTATTTGTTATGTTCCTGAATGATATTGTGTCTGAATTACGTGTGAACTATCTGATATATGCGGATGACTTCAAGTTGCTATGTAAAATAGATACCGTAAGTGACTGTCAAAAATTACAAAGCGCGTTAGAAGCTATAAATAATTGGTATTCTTGCAATAACTTACCCTTAAATGCATCAAAATGTAATGTCATGACATTTACTAGGAAAATAAGCCCTCTCACTTTCGCATATAAATTAGGTGACTCTATTCTTTGCAGGCCTAGTTATGTAAAGGATCTTGGCGTTATTTTCGATCCTAAACTATCATTTACAAAACATATAGAAACTGTCGCTTCTTCAGCATTTAAGTGCCTTGTTTTTATTATCAGTAACTCAAACGGGTTTGTTAATGTTTCTACTCTACGATTGCTCTATATATCCTTCATACGTTCTAAATTAGAATATGCATCCGTAGTCTGGATCCCGATTTACGGCACTCACATTGCTGCATTAGAGAAAGTACAAAGACGGTTCTAGAAGTCGGCATCTTACATATTGGATCATATATATCCTCCAGTGGGCTTCTCACATAGCTTATTGCTGTCAAGGTTTGATGTACATGAATTTGCAATTAGGAGATATGCGCATCAGGTTATATTCTTATATAAAGTTCTGAATAACTTATTAAATTGTCCTGAATTACTTAGTAATATCAACTTGCGGATTTCGCGCCTGTCCGCTCGCAGCAGTAACGTTTTATGTCTACCCACACCACGCACTAATGTTCTGATGTCATCGCCGTTGTATCAAATGATTTCACAGTACAACAACATAGAGACCACGGTTGATATATTTTTTTGTACCATTCAGCAGGTAAAAATTGCTATTTATAAATAATACATCCTTTTTGTTTATGTTTTGTTTTCTGTTTTGCTATTTATGTTTTTTGTGTTTTTTTTTTCCTTTTTAGTAATAATGTATGTCCAACTTGCTTTACATGTAAGATACATTTAAGGTTTTGTAGGCTTGTTAGGTGCATTATGTTATATTGTTGGTATTGTATGTATTGTATGGTATTGTTTTTCTACATTTATACTTTTTACCGTATCCAGTAATTGGGCATGTGCCTGTTTGGATACGTATTAAATAAATAAATAAATAAATAAATAAATTATCAAAAATAAGTTGACGTCGGCTGAACCTAGCACATTAACAATTTACTTTAAATAAATGCCGCCCTTTTGGACGACGATTGCCCACCCACCCACTTACACCTACCTGATGCGCACTCCGCGGATATCACACTTAAGCCTTGTCCTCATTGACGCGAAATTCACGGATTTTTGCACAAATTTTGCAACTTCTGTTTTAATGATTTATGGCGAGACAATCTCAACTTTCGAAAATTGCAATTTGCGAAACTGTCAAACACTACAAAAATTATTGCCCCTTTCATTATTATGTGGTGTTAATAAATTTGTTTTGAGCTTCTGATATTCTACCATGGCAGTTTCATGATGAAAATGATAGAAACTGTTATAGGTTATAGACAAAATTTGTTACAAATAGAGATTTTTCCACCATTATATAAATCGCGCAAATATTTGCGAATTCCGCATTCAAAAGGACAAAAGGCTTTAGAATACATACACACTATTTACTTCTGGTTCCTATCACTGTCACTATAACGGTCACACATTAACACTTATTATATCATATCGTACCGCTTTCCGTATGACCTTCATACATCCATGTTTCGTCAAAATTTAATATATTCTTCGATCCAGATTCTTATTTCTTAATATTTATTTTAAATAGTTTCTTCGCCATATTACTATTTTGTCCTTTCTATCAGTATTGTCACGGAATTTGCCCCACTCACTCCCAAACCGACGACTGTGGCACCACGAATTGCCTAAGATTGCCCCGATCGCCCCTACGCCATTCTGGTAAACAAACAACATACCGTGAATCGAGGCGTTACTAGAAAATTGTGGAAACGACGAGAAGCGTTCCAGTCGTTCGAGAAAATGGGTCTAGAAATGCTAGAAAATACCTGGAACATTCGTTGGGTCTATAAAAGAAGAATAAACGACCGAGCTAGTTAGTCTTGTATAAGTCTTGTATTACAGTCTGAAGTGAAGTGTTTAGTTAGAGAGATCAAAGCGATTTAGATAGCGATTAAATAAGTGTTTAGTTGACCTGTAATTAGTAGTCAGTAGTGTACTGAGTAGTCAATAAAGAAGTGATTAATTAACGGATTGTTTTTCTGGAAGTAAGAGAAAAGACGGATTGGGAAATCCGTGACAGTATACTCTTTTCGATTTGATTTATAAGGACTAAGTTTCTTGTAAGATATATCGATCGACTTTTTTTGTCGAAAATTCATTTTAAAAATACAATCTTCCTTCCGTTTCACAGTTGTACTTCTTTACCACTTTTTTATTTGCACACATATGCTATTCACGTACAATTTTGTTAATGAAATACATATTTCAACATCACTTACACTCATATTTTGACCTCGCGCTCTAAACTTTTCATACATGTCATCATCCGATATTCCTCACTTGTTAAATTAGGACGATTTTGAGAATACGTTGTAGAGCTTGAATTATTCTCCATTCTTAAGAACACAAAATTACTAATGAAATTAATTACATCCATAATTAAATTAGCGAAAAGATATACCGGAAATTTTTCCCGCCCGAATGATATACCCGCCCATGATAGCGCTGGAAATAAAACAGTTGGATCCGATAATTCGTCGCAGCTAATCAAAAGCTACAGCGCCTGCATACTTACTGCAGCACAAGCTGTATGCTCTCAGAGATATGCGGCACACGATTGTGTAGGAAAAATATACGGGCTCCATGTATATTTTTTTTTTGTGTTGACTGCTATAAATTGTGAGCAGGTTTATACTCGTATCATGAGTCACTCTACAATTTTGGACGTAGACTATAGCTTATTTGCGGAAAATTTACAAAACCGCGTATTAAAGATTTATGGAATGGAAGGTGAAAATTACATGCAGTCCTTTCTGATCCCCCCTGCCGGCGGGGGTCAGCCAGGGCAGGAGGAGGTTCCTCGAGCCGACAGCATCGGCCGCAACAGCGGTCGAGGCTGACCGGAGAAGGGAACCCACCTCTACGAGGCCGCCCAGGTCTACAGAGATGGTGAAGGATAAAGAGCGATAATACCGCTCGATCCTAATCCATACAAGGCCACCGTTCGCCAATAAAATAACGGCGCGCGCAGTCCTTTCTCGGAGACGATGTTATTGGCTTATTTTTCGGAATTGGCGCAACAACAAACGCTATCAACAGTGTGGTCGAATTATTCAATGGTTAAAAGTACGTTCCAATCACAGAAGATATAGCTACGCAATTAGCTATATATTCTGTGTTACAATCCAATAATATTTAATGTAGACATTTCAAAATTTTACAAACTAACTACTTTTTTTAAGCAAAAGGGGTTACATGCCCAAGTGATTTTTACGAGTACCCTATTAGTGATTGTTTTAAATAATACTCCTGATCAAGCTAATTTGATCAACTTTGTTGGGTTTTTCAATAATTGAAATACAAAACACAAGGATGTACAATGTAATATTTTAATATAATCTTTTTCTACGTGCATACAATTATTTTTCAAATAACATGAAACATACAAAACAAAACTGTTCATAGGAATTTATGTTAATGTTCATCGAGTGTACGGCACTCTATATTATAACAAATATTGTTGTGGTATTTGGAATTATTGCAGGAGCTTGTCAAATTTGTGAAATCAGCCAGGTAACATTAGATGATATTGAAGATTCGGGAACGTTATTAATTGTAAAGCAAACAAAGAATGATGTAAACAGGAGATTTATAGTTCCTGAAAAAATATTTAAATTTTACAGAATGTACATAATCCGCCGTCCAGCAGCAGCAAAGGACCGCCGCTGCAGCAGCATATCACAATGGAAAATGCGTACGCCGTTATTTTATTGGCGAACGGTGGCCTTGTATGGATTAGGATCGAGCGGTATTATCGCTCTTTATCCTTCACCATCTCTGTAGACCTGGGCGGCCTCGTAGAGGTGGGTTCCCTTCTCCGGTCAGCCTCGACCGCTGTTGCGGCCGATGCTGGCGGCTCGAGGAACCTCCTCCTGCCCTAGCTGACCCCCGCCGGCAGGGGGGCCTCTTCTGGCGCTCTTCGTGTCTTCTAGGTTCTTTCTTCGCCGGCCGTCCTAAACCCCCGGGGGTGGTCTTTGTTGGGAGTGGGTTTTTGTGAGTGGCTTGTAGCCATAGGATGCTCTTCTTCCCGAGCCTGTTACGGTTCGGGAGATGCGAGCGCTAGGTAAGGATAGGGTTTGGGTTTGGGTTGTCTATGTTCTCGTCTTCTTCTTGGTGGTCTTCTTGGTCTTGGTTTCTTCTTGTCCTGAAACAGAAAAGATTAACGGGGGTGAGGGGGGTTGGGGTTTTGTCAGGGAGGAAGGTCAAGGAATTGGTGTTTTGGATGTTTGTGTTTGTCTGTCGGGGCGGGGGCGTAGTCGACGGCTTGCCTAAGCAGGGGGTTGTCGTGGTCTGTGGCTTTGTTAATGATTTTTTGCGCGTGTGTGTGTATGGTATGTGTTAGGTCGGTGTAGTCTAGGTCTCGTTTTATGTCTGTGTTTCTGAAATACGAAGGCGCAGCGACGGCTGTGCGTAAGGCTATGTTTTCCACGGCCTGTAGTCTTTTTATGTGGCTTTTTGCCGCGTAGCTCCATGCCGTGGAGTCGTACGTTAGCTGCGCTTGAAGCACCACCTTGATTAGCGTGCGCTTATTCCTTAGACTAAGGGTGTTATCACCCTTGAGTAAGGGATAAAGCCTCGCCCTGGTGATTTTTCCGCACGCTACCGTCTCCGTGATATGGGCTTTCCAAGTAAGTCGCTCATCCATCGTCACGCCTAGGTATCTCGTTTGTCTTTGCCACGGGATGGGTTCTTGGAAGAGGGTAGGATTGTCAAGAACGTGGTTTCGGGGGAGGCGTCTTCGGGTGAAAAGGACAGCCGAACTTTTATCGGGATTAATTTTGACTTTCCACCTGTTGCACCAGGTTTCGAGTTGGTCGAGGGAGGACTGGAGTGTGTTTAGGATGTGGTTAAGGTTTGTGGCTTTTGTGGTCAGTGTAATGTCGTCGGCGTAAAGGTAAGTGTTTGTGTGGGGAGGCTGCGGTATGTCACTGTTATGTATGGTGTAAAGGTGAGGAGAGAGGACGGTGCCTTGTGGGACACCGGCCTCCATGGTGTGGATAGAGGATAGGGTGTCTTGGATGCGGATTTGGAATTTGCGGTGGTGTAGGTAGGATTTGGTCAGTTTGACATAGGAAATAGGATAGCGGTTTGTTAGCATTTTCATCAGTAGGCCTTCATGCCAGACCGTGTCGAAGGCTTTTGCGGCATCAAAAAAAATGCGTAAGGTTGGTGATCCAATTTGCGACCAAGACCATCAACGGCAGTTGTGTTCATGGCAGAAAATATGAATTCAACTCAAAAAATTCCACTGTAACAGATATTCTCAATTATTCGAGGAATATGTTCTTCATGCAATGAAAGAACGGCCTAATAGTATTGTGGTTAAGTGTAGATGTAGATAAATAAATAAATATAGGTGTTATTTGTAACTAAAAATTAGGTACGTAGTCTTACCCGTTCCTACCCTACAAATCTATAATAAAAAATAAGCAACTAAGAAAAAGTCGAACTGTATTTTCACAAGAAAAAAAATAGTACAACAGTTTATGCGTCACTTTATATATATATATATGCTGTCTTTTTACACAACTGGGGTAAACATTTCTTCTCCACCTACTCCCCTCAAAATATTTTGCGCTGTCAATTCTGCCATGGCATCCCTAGTCTTTTGCGTTGCACTGCCTAAATGTGGAATAATAACTGAGAAAAAAAAGAAAATATTACTAATAACTCAGCGAACATGCAGCATGTGTCATTGTTACGTGCATCTACAACATATTTTGAGGTCAAAATTTTCTACTATCGTTTTTTGGGTTGTTACGCAGTTACTGTATTAGAAACTAATATTTATACAGGGGTACAAAAGTTTTTAGGAAAAAAAATATTTTTCACAACATTGAAGCTCTCTAACGGCTAAATAAGAAATTTTAGATGAGGGAAGTTAATTAAATCGTCTTATTCTGACCATAAGAATCTGCAGTAATTCAATTTCCATTATACAAGAAATTTTGAGGTACCTTTATACATACATATCAAAATTCAAAGATTTAAACCTGCTTGATTATAAAAATATAACAATTCATCTTTGCATTTCTTCTCTAATGTAAACATTTTCATACAACTTATATAGTTCTTGTATTATGCAGGGAGATTGGGGTAAACGCCCAATATTCGAAAGGAGTGGTTAGGCGACAAAAGTAAACAAACAAAACTTGATAAACATATGGTCGAATATCAACGGAGTTACTGAGATAGTAATGAAAATATGTTTATTGCTATTATTGCGAAAAGTGTTATTATTTGATATTTTATTTTGAATTATTCATGTATTCCAAAGCAAACTCACATTAGTGATTTTTATTTATGGATATTGCAACGGTAGCGCTAATCGTGCAGTTTCTGAATATCGACGTTGCTTCACGAACAGAAGAGTGCTAGATAGAAACGTATTCCAGAAAGTCTTCAACAAGGTTCGTGAAACTGGAATGTTTCCCAGTGTGAAAATTACATCTTAGAGGCAAGCTGGTTCTGGTCTAGCAGTGGAAAAAGAATTCAAAATATGGTAGAACGTAGTCACTCACAAAAATGGTTTTAAACCTTTTCATATTCAGCGCGTCCAGAATCTTCAGGACGGTGATAATGATTTGCAGTTGCATTTTTGCCTTTGGGGATGGTTTAAATCATTAGTATATGCAACAAAAGTGATCACAAGAGAGGCTCTATTCGATCAGATTGTCAGTTGTGCAGCACTCATAAGAGAAAATAACAGTGCACTTCAACGAGCTACCCGTGCAATACACGAACGAGCTGCTGATGCATGCATCGAGGCGGACAGTGATATATTTGAAAATTTAGTTCATTATTAATAATAATAATAAAATCTCTACCCCTCATTCTAATCACAGGGATTAGCCCAGAAGTCGGAGACTTGTGCGGGAGAGGGATGCCGGTTGAATTTTCGAGTTCCCACAGTTTCAAAAGTGAACTTAGATATTTGTAGAATGTTTTCAATAAACCAGGTTAGTAAATTTAGCTAGATTAATTATTTTTTAGATAATTATTGAACAGAGCTTTCGATTGTCAATGTTTCCAACTTTCAATATGTGCAACTCATCCGCACGCCTTACATTACAAACTTAGTTTAGATTCAAACTCCAAACTGATCATAAATATTCGAGGCCTGTTGGTCTTTGTTTTAGTTACATAAACAGCCAGAATTGTTTCTTTTTGCTCTGTTACTTACTATTAATAATAATATCTCTACCCCTCATTCTAATCACAGGGATTAGCCCAGAAGTCGGAGACTTGTGCGGGAGAGGGGGCGGCATATTATTATTAAGCAGGCCGCATTTGCGCCCAGGAACGACTTACGTTGGTAAGCCCTAACCACTATTCAGTGCAGGAATGAGGAAAACCTGGAAAACCTCATTAATTAGGGGGGTGGTCAAATATCAACCGGCATCAATCTCTCACATTGACCCAAGCTAACATTATTCCACCCTACCATATCCACAGAGAGGGTGCCAATCCTCTCCACGAATATAGCTTATATACGGTCTACCGGCAGCTGGGCTCGAACCAACTCCGTCTAGTCACCTCGATTCAAGTACTAACGCCTTAAACCTTAGTTTCGGTTCATTAGATTTTTAATCAATGTTATAATTTATAATACCTACAGAATAAACACTTTACTCTACTGATGCAATACAATAATACAATACAATAATTAGCTCGAGTAAAAATATGTGCATTGCTATTTCAGTAACCGTTGATATTCGACCATGTGTTTATTAGGCGCTTTTGTTCACTTTTGCCCTCTGAACACCCCTTTCGAATATTGGGGGTTCCGCCTAATCACCCTGTATAACAAAGACCAAGGTTTGATTAAATAAAGTAGCAAAAATGAGACCACATATTCCTTAGGTGATAGTAAATCGATTTAACATAACATACCTATAACCCAAGACGCATAATAAAAAAGATACAGGGTGTCAAAATTAAAATTTTATTTTCGATATTTGTAGATAACTTCTTAAAAAATCCAAATATTTACATAAAATTTGTAAATCAGGGGTTTTTGTGGGCGAGAAATTCAAATTTGTTTCTAATTTTGACGTCACTACTAGAGGACGCCGCTTGTGATACATCATGTTTCTTTTAATTGACACAACTTTTTTGCTGCTTAGTGTATCCGTCTGATTATTGAAACAGTCGATTCTCCTACCTATTATTCCTGAAAAAGGTAGATAGGTTGAATTTGTTAGGAGTAACAGTTTTCAAAATAATCCTATTTAAAATATTCAGTGCACCGATTGAAAACTGTTACCGTTTCTGGTAAAGTGCCTTTTGTACTGAAAATACAGCAAAATATTATTTAAAAAAGTTGTTCAGAACGGTAAATTATGGGAACGTGCAAAATTTCAAAAAGATCAACTTGCATTGATAAAATCTTTGTACCTTTGTTGAAAAATGGTTTCTTGAAATTTTGCACGTCTTCATAATTTACCATTCTGAACAACTTTTTCAAGTAACATTTTGCTATATTTTAAGCAGAAAAGGAACTTTACCTAAATCCAAAACAGTTTTTACTCGGTGCTCTGAACATTTCAAATAGGATTATTTCAAAAATGGTTACTCCTACCGACTTCAGCAAAGTATACCTTTTTCAAATAAAACAGGTAGGATAATCGATTGTTTCGATAGTCAGATGTATACACTAAGCTGCAAAAAAGTTCTGCCATTTAAATGAAACATGGTGTGCGACAACTGGCCCTCTACTAGTGACGTCAAAATTAGAAACGAATTTGAATTTCTCGCCCGCAAAAACCCTCCATTTACAAATTTTATGTAAATATTTGCATTTTTTAAGAAGTTATCTACAAATATCGATAATAACATTTTAATTTTGGCACCCTGTATCTTTTTTATTATGCGTCTTGGGATATAGGTATGTTACGTTAAATCGATTTACTTTCACCTAAGAATCTGTTGTCTCATTTTTGCTACTTTATTTAAAATCACCATGTATCATGTATGCTCTCTTAAATTTTCTGATAAACATATTCGTAAATATTTACCAGCATTTGGTAGCTTCAGCAATTCATCATCTGGAGGCAATGGTTCGGGCGTCATGACATCTAATCCAGCCGCAAATATCTGACCTTCTTTAAGTGCCTTGACCAGAGCTGGCTGGTCTACAACATTTCCTCTACTTATGTTGACAAAGACGGCAGTTTTCTTCATTTTCGAAAAGAAATCAGCGTTGCACATTCCTTCAGTCTCTGAGTTCAACGGACAGGATACTATAACGAAGTCGCTTTCTTTTGCTAACGTATCCAGTGAAACAAATTTTGCTTCTAACTGTTTACCTAAAAGTATTAAAAGAAAGAGTCATAAAATAGATTAAACACTATTATAACATCAATTTAAGGGGCCTCTTTAGGGATTTAGAAACTAGTTTCAAAATAACTCCCATAATAATAATTGCACCAGTTTTCTTACAAAAGAATTCAGTTTCTAGGATGCCCTAAATCATATTTTTTATACGAATAAACTCTGCTTTTAAAAATAACAGCCCCACAGAAACAAATTCTCAGATCTGGATGTGAAATCATGTTTTTTATATGTTTTTTGGGACCGTTGAATCCGAATCCTGGGTCTGTTTAACCCCATCACGTCAGGGTTTTGCAATAAACCCGGTAATTTAGGCTTTTCAACACAAACGCATATAACTCCAACTTTAAACATAAAGTTCAAGCTGTTAACCCCCACACCCGTAAACAATCATTCCATAACCCCACAATCCCATAACCAATAAACCCAATAATTGGGTTCACGTTCAAATACTGAGTAACGCAGTTATTGGGTTTATGGGTTTATGAAATTTGCGTTATAGGGTTATATGCGTTTAATAGTGTTGAAACGCCTAAATTATTGAGTTTTTTGAGGTTTTTTGTGCGATTGTGTGATAACTAAATAGTAAATTTTGAACTAAGCAAATTCTGAGTAACCGCTTATGTTCAAATTGGATCAGGCGATGAGAGATACGAGGCAAGCAAAAATGGAAGGATAGTCATACGATTATAGTGCGCTAAGTAGAACACGGACTGTACGAGTTTGTACGATAGTAAACAATAATAGCAGCTTTATAAAAAATGTTACCTTCTTCTTTTTCTCTATGTCCTGTGTATATGAATTCTTTCACAAGGAACGGCTTCAACCGTTTTACAATTGCCTGGCCAATCCCTCCTAATCCAATAATGCCCACTGTTGAACCTGCGATATCTTGACCTAACATCCATTGATTATGTGGTTGCCACTTGTTACTAAAAAATGAAGTACCTAATATTAAATTATATCCCAGCCAATGTTCATTGTAAGTGAAGAACAGTCGGTTACCTGTATTAGTAACAATTTTCTTAAGTATTGTATTAAGTATTGAAATAATGTGTTCTGTCAAAGACAAATGATTTTAAACATTTAATAACTGAACTACATATGGCTTAACAAATAAAAAAACCTATTTTTTCTCCAACCGTCACAAAACTATGACATTTTAGATAAACCATTGTAACCGCCACTACCCTTATTCTTGGAGCAATTCTCAACGTAGTCCAAAACATTTTCATTAATAGTTATATTATTTTCAGATGTTGGGAAATCAGAAACGACAACGGTGCTTGGGTTATAATTACTACAATAAATTTTCAAAATACTTTTCGCAATATTTTCTTTGGTGAGTCTCCAGTGTAGCCTTCCTCCACAGTGCTCGATCTCCATCCTCCGCGTCTTTAAGACAAGTGAAGTCAACTAAAAGGGTAGCAGACGTTTGTCGTAATGCGTATCACCTGTGCTCTTTCCAGTTGTGCAGCTTCAACAAGTTTGCCACTTCTTGTGAGTCGGAACCCTTCAATGACACTTTCCACTAATAGGTGTATCTGAGAAATAAATGACGTTCTATCAATCCGGGTGGATGTAAACAAGATATCTTCGATAAAAACTTAAATAATTGTTTCCCAGCACAGTAAAAGAATGTGGTCTCTTGGTTTTGGTATTGAGAATATTTATAGGCGGATTTCTCATCTTTAACATTATCAATAAAAAAATTCATCAGAACGGTAGCCTGCTGCCTTCAATATTACGACGACCTATAAAGTTTTTAAAAATCGTGTTTTTACTTTTAAAGCCTATCATCTTCACCTAATAAATTATCAGGTGCACTATTCAAAAAGCAATCAACTTGCTCCTTTGTAAATATTCGCAATTTTTTCTTTACATCCAACGTTGACCACAACCACAAAGTATAAACTAGACCGCCACCTTTAATATTGTGACCGACTTGATGTTTTTTCTTTGCATCAATCCATAAAGCGTTGGTAGACACATTCATAAATTTCTCGGGATTTCTTTGGGAGAAGATTCAAAGACAGCCTTTCGCACACTCTAGTATCGCCTCAGGTACATCTAAATCTTCATTAAATTCCATTTTTACAGACTTTTCAACAAATTGAACCACAAACAATCACAAATGAACTCATTTAGCAATATGGCGACTAATGTTTGACAAAATATCCATGACTACATCGATATATCCCGCTTACCTACTCTGCTTTATTATCCAAATTTGGTTTCAATTAACGTTTAGCCATTCGGCGCCGCACGGCTCGCAAAAGAGCCTTTGTGGCGGTAAAATGGTCAATCTTCGAGTGAAGTGTGCGAGAATAACCTACAACTTTTAATATATAATAATGGATAGCATGTTTTATTTGGATTGAGAGTATCTTTTTTTAGCATCCGCTTGACTACGCTATGCTTCGCCTCGCAAGTACAAGATAAGCTCGTCACAAAAGTGACATTTTGAATCTTAATATAACTATACTAATAGTGTATAAAATGAAAAAAGTGCCAGTGTACGTAAAAACATTATTTTTTGTAGCTACAGTTTTACTTACTTTTCAATCTTCAGCCTTCCTTCATGAAGTCGTCTTGACGCTGCCAAAGCTAATAGAATTGCCATATCAGCAACAGCATTATTTAAGACAACCGGTGTATTGCCAAGATGAATTCCCCTCTTTTTCAATTCCTCGACGTCAATGTGATTGTAACCGGCTGACATTGTCCCAACCGTCTTCATTTGAGGACCTACAGAAGACAATATCAGGTTTATAAATTAGTGAACTACTCTACTACTGTTGTTTTCTAAATTCGTGTTCATTAATATTCAGCCTTTACTTTCTAAAAGTCATAATATCATTTTATAGTACAATTTGCATTGGTTTGTTAATAATTTATTAAATAATAACGATCTGGCAGTGGTTCTATTCCACACCTGACAAAATCCGGTGATTTGGAAGTTTGGAAAAATTCATAAGCCCATCTTAAAAAGCGAAGTTCTCATTAAAGGACATTCCTCGAAAGAGGAAGAAGATAATAGAAATTTCACACAGGAAGATCGAAATAGAATCGAACTCTTGACATTAGTTTTATGATGCCAGCAGGATGAGAGTAGGCGTTGTTGTGCTATACAGGGTGAGTAATAAAGAATGGGTCAACACTACTGAAGATACTAGACACAAAAATATTGTGTTGAGTTCATCATACCTTATGTGAATGTCACTGCTTTAAGAAATACAAGGTATTCGAGGTTTAAACTTTATTATGTCGTGACATTTTTTGATCACTAGCAAATAATATTGCACGAATAATCTGACACTGTCAGTCGTACAATGGTCGTCAGCTTAAAGTCACCACTTCCATGTTTTGTCCCTTTCTAGCACCGTGTATAATAAATGGCACTAGAAAAGAATGGACCATGGAACTGGTGACTTTAAGCTGGCGACCATTGTACCAGGATTGACGACAAATATATCAATGAATTATCCAATCAGTTTGCCGTTATTCTAACCACAGTGATGAACTGAATGTGACAGATACCGATCGGAGTTTGGCCATCTGATTTGAATTGTAAGAAAATTGATTTATATAAGGTTAAATGCCTTTCCAATACAGTAAAAAAAAATTATAAAAGCTAATAATACCTAATGTATGTATAGATATTGTGGATGTAATTCAAGGCTAGTTGGGGCTTTAGTCCGCAGAGTAGTTAGTTTCACACAATATTGTTAATACCTAATAAAAAAATTTATATAAAACATGATTACATAAATGATAGACTTTTTTGGTTAAACTATGTGAATGTCATGTGTTTAGTTTATAATTTCCTGGCAGATCAACATCACTTTTGACATTGTCGATATTTAATTTCAATTATTTATTTTTAATTTATACAATAATTTATACAGTTAGACATTTGACTCAACTTAAAGGAGGCCACCTGGAGAGCAATCCTAAAACTCTATAAATAGGTCAGATCTCATCTATTGTGGTTGAATTTTCAAGTTCCCATTGTTTCAAAAGTGATCTTAAACACTTATATAATACTTTCGTTAAACCAGGTATGAATTTTTTGTAGTAAATTCTGCTAGATTAATTTTTATTTTAGATAATTATTGAATACAGCTTTGTCTATGGAATTGTCCATTAGCATTAGCTTAAATACTTTCATAAGTCAGTAAAAAAAATTACAAAAGCTAATAATAAATAATGTATGGGTAGATATTGTGGGTGTAATTCAATCCTGGTCGGGGCTTTAGTCCGCAGAATAGTTACTGTTAGTAGTAGCATAATGTTAGTTTTACATAATATTGTAAATACCTAATGAAAAATGTATACAAAAGAACTGAGATATTTTAATTCATTATTTTTTTTAATTCTCGTTTAAATAAAATAACATGTATTTAGTTCTTCCCTTTCATAGTTTAATTGATATCAATTGCATAATAAAATAATAAGTAGTAAATTAAAAAAATACATACTTTAGTGTTAGACAAAAATAAGTTATAGCAAGTATACATTATGTGGCGCCCCAATCAAACAGCTCAAAAGTGTTATGATATCCAAATTTACCACCCCCAAAAACCCATCGGCACCTAATTTGAAATCGATACAAAGTTTTCACAAAAAAAATGTCTAACCTTAACACCTTGCATCTCAGTTAATATTAACATTGACTCCAACACATACATTTACAAATGTGTTCTTAGTATTTTGGTATAAACTATCTGTGGCTCATTACATATGAAACAGCCTGTATTCTATAAAACTTCATAATTTAAAATTAAGTTGTTGCTTTATATATATGATTGTTTATTAAAGTCTTATAAACTTTAACGTTTTAACTCAAGCTTAGACTTATATTAATGTTGAATGAATAAAATATTGCAATTATAGTCCCTAATGTATAGGAGTTTGTTGTAAATAAGATTTAATATTAGTTAGAGAAGGTAATAGATTTCGTAGAAATAAGATACAAGGTTCATAATATTCTAATAATAGTGTTATCTTTATGAGGCGATCTTCCTACAAATTTCTCACCTTATGTAATACTGCATATACCTAATTATTTTAATATCTTTTATATATTTACCTGCTGCTTCTATAATCTCTTTATCTAGTTTTAAGCGAGATGCCCAATAAATTGCGTCCACTCCTTTGACTTTAGATAATATTTCTTCTTTTGTAGTGTCATTTTCGATCTTAATGATATCGACACTGAAAGAAAAGGAAATAATATATTGGTGTATTATGTAGATAAAAATAAAAAGTTTATAGAGCTCAAAATGTGTAAATTTAAGGTCAACAACTAAGAGTACTTATCGATAATATTTACCGATTAAATCTATGTCTGCCAGATACTACTGCATAATATGATAAGATTGATAAGTAATTGAGATTTTATATTTTATTAACGAAGTTTTATTTGTCCAAAATTGCTTCATATAGCAGCTAGATGGCATTATAGTCAAAATACCACCATTATTATTTATTATCACTTCAGTATTAAATTGGAATTTCCCCCATCCTGTTAACTTGTAGAATGTGAAAAATCTGACACATTTGTGATTTTATTTTACTGATTCTATGCTACTAAAAATGTTGGTCAAGGACAGAAAATTGGAATTTGTGAATTATTTCGTTTATACTATAAAATTAATCGAATATTTGATACCTAAATAAATTGTTTATGGAAACTTGAAGAAATACCTATCTTTGTTATAAAACGTTAAAGTTGTAAGGTCACTGCAAAAATATATTGAATATACAGGTAATCGCAAAGTTAATAGGACATTGAGCAGACTAGAGCAAGAGTAATATAATGCGATGGGTATTTACCCCAGAAACTAAAAAAATACAGGATGACAAAGTTCAAATTTTATTTTCGATATTCGTAAATAACTTTTAAAAGCCAACATTTGTTCATGTATTTTGAAGATCAGATGGCACATCATGCTTTCTTTAAATGGCAAGACTTTGTGGGACTTTGTATATCCACTGGACTGTTGAAACAATCGATTCTACTATTCTTTTGATCTGAAAAAGGTATATACCTTGTTGAAATAGCTTTTATTTGAAATATTCAAAGCATCGAGTAAAAACTGATTTGGTTTCAAGTACCTTTTCGGCTGAAAAATATTATTTGAAAAAGTTTCATGAAAGAAAGCCGATCTTTTTGAAATTTTGCACAGCACCATTATTTAACTTTCTGAATAACAATTTTAAAGAAACGTTGAAAAGAACAATTTTCTAATAATTTACGGAGTTTTTAAATGTCCTAACCAGATTTACAGACTTTTCGATTTTTACGCAAACAAATATTTTTTACCTATGTAATTTCGTTTACTAAGAAAACAATAAACAGAAATGAGTTAGTTAAACACACTAAAATTTAATTTAACATAGTAATATCAACATTTTAATTTCAACTAGTTCCATATTTTAGTTGACTAATTGTTCAACTTGGCCACCTGCCTAAGAAATGCATTAACGGGCTTTTCTAATTACTAAAAATCTAATATTTTGAAAAACCTGTGGTTTTTATCAAAACTCATTCAGTAGCATTTATAAGACGCTCTTTTCGTCAATTCGGAGTGAATACTGAAATCCAATGGACTGAAATTAGGGAAGTATGGTGGCCACTAAATCGTTGCGTCTTCTATCGATTTGGAAAACATTTTTTAGTTAAAAAGTACTTGAAATAATGTAAAATAGTCATTTAATCTTCTGAGTGGAAGTATACGAATGATATTGAAAAATGTTGTCAAAAAACAGTAGATTTTCTCTAATTATAAAAGGTCGTTATGCATTGCTAAGACAGGTGGATATGCATAGCAATTACTACATGTATGTTTAACTAATCTGTTTCTTAAACACTGTTTTCTTAGTAAATGAAATTACATATTTAAAAAAACATTGTTTGCGTAATTGTGGCAAGCAGTTATCAGATATTTAAAACCTCGGTAAATTACCTACAAATTGTTTGTTAGGTACTTTTTTAGATTTGAAATTTAAAAATGTTATTAAATGCAACCCAATATTCTGCGGCTCAATATCAATGTTGTATGACTTTCTAAAATCAAAGTTACCTTGAAAAAGTTTTAGAGAAATTATCAAGTTTGATAAAATAATTCAAATAAAATACTACGCTATGATATTGAGAAAAATAGGCGTACGTCAAAATGGGAGGGAGTACCCCTTTCCTCAGTTTATACGTTTGCTTTTGAGGCGTTGTTTAGAAAAACACCCTTGAGAATTTAGCTAAGGAGTATTTCTAATAACTTTAAAACCTGTATGTAAAAAATTGACAAAGTTATTGCGAAAAAACAATTTTAAAAGTTCAACTTCAACATCCTGTATTAAGGTAGGCATTTTTGTATTTAGGTAAGTAGGGTCAAATCGTTGTAAAAAATTTACAGTTAATGGGATGACCTACTTTTTTGTTACACCCTGTATATTTCAATGTTTATACCTGACAATCCGGTAAAAGGGACCACAAAAAGGAAGGCAACCTAAGTTTTGCATATCCTTTATGCTGTATACTCTAGATTGGTATTAAATTTGTTTGGTAAGCAAGTGAGCAACATAATAACAAAAAAGATAATTACAATATTTTTAATTAAGGGTAGCCATGAACATATTTGCGATATATTTGTATACATATTATGTTTGATAAAAAATACTTTTCATTGTAAGAATATTGGCAAAGGACGACCTTAGTTCGGATCTTGTACTAAAAGATCAATACGAAATTTTATAGCTACATGTACACATTAGGAAATATAATATATAATTATTTCATAAAATGTATACAGGATATTTGAAAGAAAATGTAGTTTTTCTTAGAATAGCAAAGTGAGGCGGAAATTCCAGGTTTGGTATAAGATAAAAAAAGATTTCGTATTAGTAATGTCTAATATATTATTTCAAATTTCACGTTGCACAAGATGGGGAAAATACGTACTTAGAAAACTTGAAGTAATTCATTGAAATTTGATAAGCTTTAGTTTTATGTACCTTTTTTCTTTCAAGTTATTTTTAACTTTCTTGCAAATGCAAAAAATAAATTATAATTGAAAGCTGTTAGATACAATTAATTTTAATGAACGAATACCACTGTTGTTAATATCGCATTGACCAGATATCATATTAAAATTAAGTGACATAGTACATATTGCTGAGTGCTGAGTTTTAAAGAACATTGGTTGGCGGTGTTGGCAAATAAAACGTGTCAGTCTGCCTAGAACCAAAATTTGATATTCTCATATTGAAACGTTCCAAAAGTAAAGAACAATCAATGTTGTTATTAAATAGTTTTAAAATATAATACGATACATAACACGCCTAGTCTTTAGTGAAGCAATATCAAAGGTCGATAATAGTAATATACAGGTTACTTATCTTTCACAGTTTTCCAGATATTACATATCCATTGTTAATATGCATCACCATAGTAAGTCATGAAACATGTTATCTTTTTAAGAAAATAACTTTTTTCGACAAATACGTAATAATATAGTAAATGAAGGATTTGAAATTGAGCATTTTTAATTAGTAGGTAATACAAACAAATGAACAGTTTTATAAAAATCATACCTATAGATCTATATGTATAATAAAACAGAAAAAATACATTTATAAGGATAGTTCAATATGATTGCCATCTTTCTTAATGTAAAGTGAATATCTTTTTACTAAACAGTTTTGTATCGTATTAATTTTAATAATGTTGTGGATACCTAGAATCTCTTTTACTAACTTTCAGTTGAATCACGATAGATTTTATTTTATATTTACTAATCAAATGTCCCAACAGCGAGGAGCGCACCATGCGGAACGCTCATGTTGCGCACAACGCGGCCCGAATGCTGAATGCGAGACCACAGCCTTCTTCATCTAACTGTCATCATTAGATGCATTCTTCATCTAATTGTCATCATTAGATGAAGAAGGCTGTGGCAAGACAATAAAGTTAAGCCGACGAATGCCGACTTGCTACCTTTCTAGTAATTGTGACGCAATATTTCGAAAAACGTAAAAAATAAGTGTCATGTATAATATAATTCTTAAAAAACTTGTTTAACGGTTATTCCAATGGCATATACAAATATACAGGATGTTCCATTAAAATAACCAAAAGTCTACATCTGAGAAATGTCATACTCAATTGTTTTTGTGATATAGGCTTTAACAAACATTTAAGAGTTTGTGCAACTTTAATTCTTACACCTTTTTTCGTATCGCAATTTTTGAATGACCACCCCGTACAAACTGTTTTAAAACAGTCAATTATTTACAGTTTCTGATTTATTGTTTCTGTATTATGTACTTATTAGCTGTCAATTTTCATTTAATAATGCATTTGGAAATAAACAGAACTACCGGTAATAATTCCTCAATTCTTTATTAGAAATATGATGCGGTTTGCCAGCAAATGAAAATTAAAAATAACACTCACATGTCTACTTACTAGTTTTGTAGAAGATCAAATGCTATTTGCGGCACAGTAGGATTGGAAATCAAAACCTTCGGGCGGCTCATCCTGCTGCTGAGTGATACTCTTCCCACTGTTCTCAAGGCGATACTAAATTAGATAGAGACATAGACGCTATTATCTTATCTGACAAATTCATTATAACAATATAACCGCAAACTGCCCAGTCATTTCTTGTACTAGCTTGCTACTAAAAATTACAGCAGATTTTAAGGAAGCGCTAATTGGTTTGTTAGCATAAATTCTGAATGGGATAAGTGTGGATCACGTGACCTTATGTGGTCGAGCATCGGTTACAAGCACTGGATGCTAGATGAAGGAATTTTTTTATTTGATTTTTTAAGTACCACTTAAGTTAATGTACAGATAAAATAATGTAAAATTTATATTTTCTATAACAAATTAATTATGCGACAAAAATAGTAATCACTTTTACCTCTTCGGAATTTAAATTCGAATTCAAATTTAATAACAATTTTTCGAGATTTCATATTCGCATTAGCGGGTTTTTTATTCGAAATCTGATAACGTAGTATTAATCAGCGCTCTCTAAAGATTTATACAAAACTCCATACAAATCACAACTCACGGAATATCCAAAGCAGTTATTGATAAGTTAAAATAATACATATTTACTCTTATCCCTATTCTTATTCCTAATTTATTTTCAGATCAACTTAAAATGTACACTCCTCCCCTCCCACAGAGGTGCTAGAGGTGATGTCCTCCCATGAGAAAATGGAATGGTTCTAAATTGACTGTATACCATTTTTTAGTAGTAAGCCTCCTGAAATTTTTTTCAGCGGCGGAAGAAGCAAAATAAAGCCTGTTGCCAAGAAAATAAAAAAATACAACAAAACTTATGATGATTTTGTTAAATGGCATTGCTTTAAAAACGTGAAGCACTACACTGGAAATGTGCTCTTAGCATATTTTTTGGAAAAATATGAGAACTGTAAGCTGTCCACTTTATGGTCGTATTATCCCATGTTAAAGGCAATGATACTTTTACATTATGACATTGACATTCGCAAATATTCAAGATTAATAACATTTTTACAAACAAAAAATGATAGTTACAAACCGAAGAAGTCAAGAATATTGAATAGAGGAAATTGACATTTTTCTGAGAGATGCCTCTGATGATTTTTTTTTAATGATCAAGGTAAGATGTCATCGTCAAAGACTATATTGAAAACACTGAGAAATTTTAAATTGATCTGAACATAAAATACGAAGACGCGAAGATAAATGTGTGTGTGTTTGTTGCATAGACTTTTAATAAGTAAAGAAACAGCACAATACAAAACAAACTCCAGTTTAAATCAAGTTGTTCTGAAAAAAAATAGATGTCAAATTTATCAGTTGCAAATGTCAAAATATTTCGAATTAAATGACAGTAGCTTTTATAGCATGATGATGCTTTGGGCCGGCGTACAACATCCTTGATGCCTTAATTACTAAATCCTCATAAAATATGATAGATAACACAAAATGTTGCAATTTGGGAAAAAAATTAAATTTGTGTACCTATTTGTCAAGTGGTAGATCATAGTCGTTTTCCATTCTATATCTTATCTAAATTTAGGTAGGTACCCTACTTTTTACTACTCAATTTTAGATTTTAGATAAATATTTTATAATATATAACACTTATGAAAAAGGAAAAATGTTCCGTTTTTTAATTTAAGCTGGTGGGATATTCGGTAAGAAAATTTCACAACAAACTGAATTGAAGGTGCAAATGGAGGATCATGACATAAACTTTGTAACTGAAAATAATATTATGTAAAATATAATAAATAGTACTTACTGTTTTTGTTTGAATAAAAAATAATTAAAATATCAAGTTCTGCCAAACAGAATGTTGATCTATTTATAAACGTCAGAAAATTTCCAGTGTAATTACATGCTTACTCCCAAGAAGGATACAAATTTCCGGAAATTTTTAAAATTATTATGGTACATATGGAACAAAATACAAGGTTCTAATTGGTTAGAAAACATTGGTGTGAAATTTTCAAGATAAATGGTATTTCATTTCAGATATAAATAGGTACGAGTACTTGTTACAGTAAAAATACATATATTTTCGTTTTATTTCTGTACCCATTAAAATTCAACACGATACAATACAATCAAAGATAAAGATAACAATAATTGTACACATATACTTTTATAAAAAAAATCAGTATTATAATATTAGCACATCACGTGTAAGAATAATTATTACAATCATGATTTTGCTAACTTACCGTATGCTGCTTAACATAATGCCAATTTTATATTCTATAAAACATTTCAAAACTGAGTAGGTACTATTGAATAAATTATCATATCAAAATATAGAATATATATTTAATAAATATTTACACATACATACTACATACTTGATTAGATAAATTCCGTCACGAAATATTTAGATAATTTCTATTACGTAATCGTAAAAAACTATACATTACACTGCTAGGTCCTATTTCTAATTTTTGGAAAAATTTTAAATTTAATATTTTATTTATCTCGGGGAAAGCAGCATGCTATTTGAATTCATAATTTATGACATTATGATATTTGACGGTACGCCATTGGTATCTACCATCCTTAATTTTAAACATTTTTTTTTATGAAAATAATGCCTACTTGAAACCAATTAAGTAAATTTTCAACATAATTGTTAATAAGTTGCATCATAGAGCTGCACAATATTTTAATTTTAATTTTTGTATTGCAGTCATAAAAATTTTAAAGAACTGAAACATATTTGTTCTATAAAACACTTTGTAAAAACTATTATAAAACAATTTTACACAATTATTACTTTCTTCAGGAACAAAATTATATATCACAATTATTTGCTCTATAAAATCAAATTGTTCAAAGCAACGCTATTCGATAATAATTATAACATAATTCGCTTTTTTAAAGTTCCTTTTTGCTAGTTGGGCGCAAAGAAAAACAATAATCACTTTTTGTGCTGCAATTTAAAAATGAATTTTATTGGATAATTAAAATGACAAAATGAGAGTCTGCAATTACACCTACAAATCGAGTCGGTTGGTCTCCATTTCCGCAGACAACGTTCCTCAGTCACCGTCAGTGTTGCCAACTGTGAAGAATTTTCTTCAAAGTGAAGGATTTTTTTGAGTGAAGAAGAAAATTTTACAATTGTCAAGATTTTTCCTCGTCATATAAATTCCTCCTCATAATGTTTATGTTTAGTTGTACCTATATTATATTTCTTAGTTGGAACAATAAAATGATTTGCTCTTTGAAAACTTTTGTTCATATCACTAGCTAGTATTTTAATTCGGTTGCCGTCTGTCCATTCCATGTTCCGTGATGATTTAATTGCCATGACACATAAATATACTGCAATTTTATCTAGGGCTCACGGCTCCACGGTCTTTTAATAGATCGTGGTTACAGCTAACTGCTAACTAAAAACAGTAAGTACTAAGTACTACAAAATAGTAATCTAAAAATTATAATAGGTAAAGGCATACGAGTATTATCGAAAAATAAATAAGTAAATCGAAAATCCATGCTTTTATTATTACGTATATTTTAAATTTCCTGCGTTTTTTAAATCTAGGCTGAAAATCCCAAACTTGACAATGCTAATAATATAAAACTACAATATTCATTTCTGCTTATTTATTTACAGGCCTTAATTTTATAAAAGTTTGTTTTAGTAGATATTTTGTTTTACTTTTGGTATAATGAGGTATTTATTATGTGAAGAATTGTGAAGAATTTTTGGATGCTCGGTGAAGAAAAAATTACTATATCTGGCAACACTGGTCACTGTACTTTACAGGAGCAATCGCCGAAGTAACGCGACTCACCGGCAACCGTTATTCCCACAGATCATTGGCCGAAAAAGTTATTCCCATCCCTAGTGAGAGTGTTCTGTGGTGTATCTGTCTCCGTGTCTCCGTTTTCGCGACCGGTTACTCATTAAGAATGTCCGTTATTATACGATATTGCGCCAACAGCCGATCACTTGCTTCGTTACCTTTTCCTCGCGAATTCTTTGACGGTGGATTTCCACTTCGTGAACGGTTATGACGATTTCGCGATTGACCATTGTTAATCTTCCGCTGCTGCTCCGCTTCCACTCCATGATTTGCTCGGAAATCTCGCGATGGGACTCTTAACGAAAGGATTTGCGCGGGTTTCGCCCTCGATGCGACGCCTGCGTCGCGTGGTTGAGTATCACCTGCTTGTTTACGCCTTGGCTCCACTGGTATGTACGTACGTACTACGTCTTTCCCGGCGATAACTGGCATCCTCTCGTGGACGATTCAGCGTCTATTATAATTTCGTCGAATGCCCTCGCCAGCATTGGCTCCGCCATCTTGGAGCGTGCCATCCTCGTCTTGCACTTGGACTTGGTGGTTTCCGTCCTCGTCCTAGGTGTGGTTGTACTGGTTGTTGCTCATGGGAGACGCATCGGCGGCATCATGGTGTAAATGCGAAAGCGGCTACCTCTCTGGCTGCGATTTCCAACAGACGCTATCGCCGCTTCGTTTCGAGTCACCGACGTAGTGGTTTTTGGGTTCTTGGTCGCCGGTACCAGGGATATTTCTGTCCCCTGGAGAGTTGGACGTTCGGTGGCGCTTGTGGACGGGCTGGTTGTAATCACCACAATCACTAACTCTGTAGGATTCGTTGGGCGGACGTCGCCAACGGCTGAAGTTGTCGCTCGTCTGTCTTGGCTATTGTTATTCTCGGACGCCTTAATCTCACCATTATTATTAACATGTAACTTTGACGATGAAATAAAATGTAATAATTGAAATCCAATTACACACAATTTCACTTCTGACTACGCAAAAACACACGTCTACACCCGACGGAAGTTAAAAGAAAAAGAATTTTATCAGTAATTTTACTACCTGCTTCCTGTTCTTGCATGGGATTTGCTGATATGCTGATGGTTCCCTCTTAACTTGCGCAATGCTTCTAGCATGCAGCTTCGGTAGGCTTCGCCACGCTATATCTGTTTCTTCACGGCACGCCCTTGGCACAGTTTATACAGTTCGTCGAGTGAAGGTTCCAGACGTTGCGGTTAAATACGCAATGAACACCAATAAAATTCATTTATAAAAATTTTTGCGAATTATTTTTAATGGCAGGAAAAGTTTCAACCTTTAGCCAATTTTGTCAACTGCAACATGAAACTGTCAGAAGCTCAAGTTAAACTTACTAACCTAATAAAGAAAATAACGATAATATTCCTGCTTTGCAAAATTCGCAAAAAGTTGACACTTTCGTCACTTTCTTGCCATTAATAATTTAAATCAAAATATGCGAAATTCGCGAGAATTTTCGTGAATTTCACGTCCATGAGGACAAACCTTTAAATTTTATTTTACTTACTTTGAAATTGGAGTAATTTTTTGTATGAAAAAATGGTAAAATTATAGATTACAGATTATTTTTATTTACTAAAAAAAAACAAATTTAATCCGTTTCCGTTCAGGTTCTGAACTCACAATAGACTAACGTAAGGGTTCCATATCTGTTCCGGTTTAGAAAAAAACCAATTCCGTTTCGAGCCATTAACGGTTCCGGTTCGGGTCCTTTAAAGACGATAGTCATAGATTTGATATCAGTGGCAACACAACAAACTGTGGCTGTGACGAGTATAAAGGTCCGTTTATATCTACAGACACAGTGCGTTTCAGACAAGTACCATGGCAGACAGCGACAGACACCATTAATTTACATCTAACTTGAAGTGTGCCGTGTCAGACAGACATCGACAGACACCGTCGTCGGTGTCGGACGCGGCCGCTCACCGGCAGTTACTAAATATTAGTAGCTTTAGTAGGAAAAGCAGGTTTCTTTTTGTTGAAAATGTTCAGATACTTCTATGTGGAAGATTTATCCATAATTGCATTGTTACTAGAAGAAGAAGACCGGAATAAGAGCAAAACGTATGGCCGGTCATCCTATGCTCAAGAAAAGAAAATTAGAAGGAGAATATTGGACACTGTTTAATAGGAATATTTCGTTCCACGGCCGATCCTTTTTCTGATTGTCATTGTATTTTTTATCAGTTAAATCATAAAGATATTTATATTCTCTTACGATTTCTATTAGCTTTTCGTTATCCATGGCAAAAAGAAAACAAAACACGTCTGCACTGTCCCGATACTCTATTTACACTATGATCTGTGATTTACACTGCCCGGTACAGACAGACACGTACAGACATGAACCGCGCAGACAAAATATTCTTTCCGAGAATACTGGTCGAACACGACCCGTGTGTCTGTCGGCGTCTGCGCGACGGTGTTACGATAGATATAAATACGTTAATACACATTGTATAGAATAATATTATTAAGTATATTATCTAGGAATATTATTTTGTCTGCCACCGCACGTGTCTGACACGCTGGATGTCTGTAGATATAAACGGACCTTTAAATTATGACTATCATTCAGTATTCAATTAAAAAATTCACATTCTTTCAATTTCAACCTATCCAAAAACAAGCGTTTGAATGCAGCAATATTGTCAAGTGTCAAAGTAAACACTTATTTTTGGTTAAGAAAAGAACCGGTAGATAAGGAAATCGTTGACTATTAGCACATAAAATTAACGACAAAACAAAAAGTAATTACCTATTTACATTAGCAGAAACTTCTTCAATATTAATTAAAAAATTCGTATACTCACCTATTTTCGAGGGTGCTGAACACGAACCTAAAATTAGTTTTGTGCAATCGACTCTAGTTTTCGAAAAAAAAAATCTAAATTGTAACCTCTATGTATACATTAGGTGGAAGTTGCATTATAACCAATATAAAATTACATTTCAGTGATTATAACACCTATATTTATTTTGACAACAGCGTGACGTCATGAACTGAAGCTACTGAAGCTAGCAGAGGGTTATATTGCAACCACATTGCAACCATGCAACAAAATTTCAACACAATCAATATTTTTATGCAAAAAAAAAATAAAAAGAGGTTATGCTGTTTGTATTTGTACATAGGTACCTACCTATATAGATTATGTACATAGTTCATTACATATATATAATATAAGGGCGACCTCGAACGTATGTTATTCTGAATTTTATTTTAGAACACTTACACACCGTTATGTTATAAACGTTTACATATGTTAATTTAATTACATAATGACAAAAGTGTAAAACATATGGAAAATGCAAATAAAAATAAACTCACCGTAGGTACCGCGCAGATATCTTTATTACTATTAACATTTAACCTATAATAGGTTTATGAATGTTAAAAGATACGCCAAACACGTGATTTATGATACCTAAGTATAATTTTCTATTTGAAGGAAACAATTAGATACCTACTACCTACTATAATAATATATATAAATACTATATGCTATATAAATTCTATACCTATAAAATATATCTTATATTTTTTATTGCTCAGTTTGACCAAGCATTTTTAAATAGGATACAGGGTTGACGTTGAAACCGAAGGTAGGTACCTAACAATAAGTTTATTATAAGTAAAGGGTTCCTTAGAGGAGAGTAATTTTTTTAAAAATAACTAATAAGAGTAAATATGCACGTATTGTTAAAAAATAAAGATAAATGAACATGATACGCCCAATTTGTTAGTAAAAAAAGTATATATTATACCAGTCGGTAAATTATTATGAGGAAAACAATAATGTTAAGTTGGCGATATGTATAACTAGACAAATATTGAAATGAAGGCAATCTTAATTGGACTGGAAAGTAAAAATATAGGAAACAAAAAAGTTACAAAATACACTTTGCTAAAGCAATAATTAATTGAATTTCAAAGAATTAAGTAGTATACAAAAAAAGAACAGGAAATTAGCATGATACCTCTGCGAAGGGATATAAAAATTCACAAAATACAGTTTATTAAAGCAATCAATAACTGGATTTCAAAGAAAAAAAAAACGAATACTAAAACAAAGAGAGCATAACCAAAACCTGTTTATTCGCAATAATTGTAATCCCTTATTTTAGTGTGTTAATACAAGTGTTGTATTTATCCCTCCACCCAGTCCAATTTACCTACTCAGTGACACTACTGTGCTATTGTAAAATTCGCATATATTTAGAATATTTTCATGAGTCAAGTTGCCATCCTGAAAGTACGCGGAGTCAATGGGACCCATAGGCCAAAAACGATAAATATTAAACTTTTACGAAAAAAAATGAAATACCTACCTATTTGAATCAGCGGCGTAATCCGTAAAATTTTTTTCTTCTTAGTTTTAAGAATAGGTAGATATTTTTATTCTTAAAAAAGAGAGAAATATGAAAGAGGCGTAACAATATATTACGTATTTTTTAATATTTTCCAATATCTTATATTTATTTGTAAACATGCAATATGCATATACAAAAGAATTATAAGTATATAAATACAATCTAAAGAAATGGGAAAATATACTGCAGAGCAGAAATAGGATAGCTTCCAAACCAATGCAATTTATTCACTGCGGCGGCGAAACTGTATATACAAATATTCCTCATCTTGTAAAGAAAGCAGTTGCTTTTTGCTACTTTGTAGTGCCATGAACTGACACTTGGTGTGGATAGCCATGCAAATTTCTTTACTGTAGATAATGCCAAATGTACGCGATTCATCAGTTTCCTCGCTATAGCGGCGAATAATGTGCACATTAATTCTGTTACTGGTAGTAACCATTTACCTAGGTCCTGGCATAACAATCCCAAAAACAGAGCTATCTATAGATATTTGAGAAGAACTGATGTGAGGTCTATTTGATATAGGTAGTAGGTAATACAAGACTTCTGCATCCAATACACACTATTAAATTTGAGGGATGAATAATAAAAACATACTTAATGATCACAGAGTGCAAATGCAAGTGTATAAGTTAGAAGCTTTTAGTTTTATTTATATTTAGCGGCGATCTGGCAAAATGTGTATGAAAGTGGTTAACAGCAGATATTTGCTAGACATTTCCATGTAAACTATATTTGCCTTCTTCATAAATAAGAAAAAAATACAAAAAAAATTTTTCTTAACACCCTGTATTTCAAAAACGGAGCAACATTTGAAAAACTTTTATACTACAATGTTGTCTTAAAATTAGGTGAAGATTCACCTCCTTCATTTTGTCAAAAGGATTAAGGAACACCCTGTATATTTATTTTTAAATGAAATAAAATAAATTCAAGAAATTTTTGCTGCAAATACAAATAGTGAAAACTTTAAAATACTTCTACATTTGTCTTGAGTTTGCCCATATTTACGAAAATGGGAAAAATACATTACCATGGAACAAAATTATCGACTACAAATGTTGAGGCTTCGGTCAACGAATTAGTAAAGTGGTAGAAAAAACTGTCTGTTTAAATATTTGATGGCTATTTTTAATGTAACCACTCATTTATGGTTATCATAACTACAAAAAATCAATGCTTTTTTATTCTAGACTATTTGTAATCTTCAACATGTTTTCTTATTGACATTTTCTGATAAAACAAGACCTTTGGTCACTATCTTTAAAGCAACTACTTACAGGAGCTAATAATAATAAAAAAGTATAACAAGTCTTGAGTTGTAAATTCTTTCAATAATTTTGTTTTCTAATCTAGAAAAAAGGAGAGGTATGATATTTAACACTGCAAATTTTTGGTTAGGCAAACTTAGTTTCAAAAATAACCGTTGACTGTTCCGTTTGGCGCAAGGGCTTATTTAATTAATCTTTATTATTTTTTCAGAAGTGTGGCAAAAACCCAACAAAACTAAAGAAAAACAAATAAAAAATACACATCATGGAATTAGCATTGTTTATTAATTAAATAAAAAATAACTAGCACTTATTTCTCACAAATAAAAAAAAAGAACTAACAAGACATCTTAATTGTAAGTCATATATCTGGGAGTGGCGAGAACTTAGCATACGATTTTATAACCTTATTAACAGCTTCTAAGAAATCTTTCTTTCGGTGGCAACTTTCCTTCTAGCTCTGATCGCAAACATCCCGGCTTCAGTACAGACACTTCGAATTTCCGCTCCTGTCGAATTAGGACACAATCTGGCGAGTAATTCAAATCGGATGTCTCTTTCAACAGACATTGAACGAGCGTGAATTTTAAATATATGAGTACGTCCTTCTAAATCGGGAAGACCGAATTCTACTTTACGATCGAGACGGCCAGGTCTCATCAGAGCAGGGTCTAGTGTGTCTGGACGGTTGGTAGCCATCAGAACTTTGATGTTTCCTCGGGGATCAAAACCATCAAGTTGATTGATAAGTTCTAACATGGTACGTTGGACCTAAAAAAAGGTAAATACAGTGTGTTATTTTAAGCAACACCATATCCGTAGGTTTTCTCAGCATGGAGCACTTGATGAAAATCAAGCCATGTATTCTAATTATGAAGATGGTACTGCTCAAAGTGGAATGAACACACTGTATATTTGTATGTTGTGATATGAAAAATAGGTATAGTCCATATAAAAATTATGAAAAGTTGAATGACCTAGTACATCTCTAAACAGAGTTGTCACATCTTCAGAAATTTATGTATTAATTTTATTGTTTATTTTGTGTTTATCAAGTAAAGCAATAAATAATATTAGTTTTATTTCATTCTAATTAAAATGAATGAAATAAATTTAGTAACATAAAGTGATCTGACATGATACTTTGGTGTTTTTTCATTTACAATCAGTTCAAAAAGTATTCACAAGGTGTGCTCATCTTGAGTATATAAATTTTCTTCAATCATTTGAATCAAATCATTATGCTAACTGAACTTTTTAAAATTGACGTTTTTGCTTGAAAAATAGCGAGGGGGAAACCACCTTAGAATTTTGGTGTACAATCTGATAGAATTTTAGAATTTAATTAGCATTTGTTAGAATTATCAGTATTTTTTTAGAATTTTTTAGCATGTTTAGTATTTTTTAGAATTTAATTAGAATTTCATTAGAATTTTTAGAATTTACTTAGAATTTTTAGGATTTACTTAGAATTTTTACCCATTGCGCATGCTCAAAAGCATGCGCAATCTATAGGAAATGTTCCCTCAAGTACATATTTTGTGTATTTTATATACCATCACGGGGCACGGTGCACGGCAGACGTGCAGAGCCGATCTCATAAAAATTATTATTTTGTATATACATATACAGAAACAACACACAAAATTAAAAATTATCACATTTTTATACAGAGTGGTTCAACTTTTATGGCAAATTAAAGAAATAGTAAAAATCGGTAAAATTCCCTGTCTCTCCATATTTGAACGCGCAAGTTTTTCAAATTAACCATAAATTCTACAATCTGCTCTCTTAAAAACCCCTAAAATATTTTTGGATTTTTTTTATACAGGGTGTTGTTTCTGTGTATAATCGAAATTTTCTGAGACCGGACCTGCATTTCAATTTCGCTTGTTATGTTGACTGATTGGCCTGCCAAATATTACATTTTTATAGTGGTTTGTCTTTTATGGCAAGTTAAAGAAATAGGCAAAATCATTAAAATACCGTATTCTGTAATCTCGGTAACTACGATAGCAGGTTTTTTTGAAACCGCCTACTTACCCTCTGTTCACTGTTAACCTATGCACCTTTACCGATGAATCACCCTGTATATTTCTTAATTTGTCATGCCACTTGGGGAACTAAGCAAACCCAAGATAATTCAAGCAAGTATTTTAAACAGTTGGCATTATTCTCCTTAAAGAATCCACCAGTTTTAGAACAATTTTAGTATATTTTTTTATGCAACTATACAGGGTGATTTAGGTTTTAATAGTCAAACTTCAAGGGTTGGTAGAATTTTAAAAAATAATAGTAATTTGTTATATAACATTTTTTACGAGATTTTGAATTTTAGGGCTTTATAAGAGAGATACAGGGTGTTGAGGTTGGGATAAAAATAAGGTTTTTTTATATTTGCCAAAATAGTGAAAATATATTAGCCATATTCTGCCGATAAAGTAGTAAAGATCTAAAAAAATATGTTGGTATTAAACACTTTTGATCTTTATAAAAAAAAGTTTAACCAAAATGTATAATGTTAAAATAAACTATTAGAAGTAGAATTTCATTTTAGACAAAAACTGTCTTTTGTCAATTTTCTATATCTGTTACGGTTATATGACAAATTTGATTTATTTTTATTGATTCCACTGGTTCCGTAAAACAATTTTTTTTAGTAATTGCGAATTTTGCTTAATGTCAATTAGTAACTAAAGCAGAAAATGTGTCTATGATAAAATTGCTTTTTCTATAAGTTAAGGTAATATCAAAAGAGTTAAGAAATTATAAGTAAACTGCAATAATAATTTGATACATAGTGATGTTCCGGGTTGTTGTGCCGTGACCTCGGTAACTGGTAGCTGCCAATCAATATATCGACGGGCCCAGAGACACCGATAGCGGGTCTGTCCCCACAGAGCCTAGCCCGAGGACAACCAGGGCAGGTAAAAGAATCCCAGCTAATGCTAGGGATGTGCATTAAAACTCTGTTTCTGGCAACTACCAGTTACCGAGGTCACGGCACAACAACCCGGAAAATCACTATGTATCAAATTACAGCACTGGCCGTGAAAGCATAAAAACCACTATGCAATAATAATTTTTATACATTTAATTTCATTAATATTTTTTCCAAATATAGTACTACAGTAGGTTCTAAACCTACAGAAATGATAATTTTACCATAAAAAACATTTTTCACCTTAGTCACATGTAATAATTATAATTTTCTAAATATTTTTTTTTGATAGAAACAGTGAAATACATAACGCAATAAGTCAAATTTGCCTGTTATATATGTTATACGTATAGGAACTAATTGAGGTAACAATACATATTTAATAGATTAATATTGTCACGGATTTCCCAATCCAGAAAAACAATCCGTTAATTTATCACTTTTCTTTATTAACTACTCTGTACACTACTGAATCCTAATTACAACTCGACTAAATACTATTTAGTTAATCACTATCTAAATCGCTCCGAATGTTCAGGAAATTTCCAACTAAACACTCCAATTCAAGACTGTAGTAAATCATAGTCTAAGAGCCAGTGGCCGGCAACCTATAAGTAAATGATTATACCTGAAATTTTGCACAGTGAGTCTCTTATACCTATCATTCATGATGTGATGACTCGCTAAGCCCGGCGAGGCCGACCCAACTGTTACTCAGGTGCGAGAGGTATGAAAATTTAACCAACTTCGTTATTAAATTAACAAAGCTGCTGTTTGAAAATTTTAAAATTTCAGATCTGACAAATTAGGCATTAATTTTTATTATTTATTATATTTAGCAGCTTTTTATTAAAATAATATAAGTAACAAATAACCTTTATTTCTGGCACAGGTTCTGAGATTTGGTGGTGTCGATTACAATGCTTGACATTTCTGACAGTTCTTAAACGTCAAAAATCAGATTTAATCAAATACTTTTGAAATTTATAATTTTTGCCAATTCCACAAGTGTCTGCCATGATCTTAGAAGCACGGTAATCGTCTGCCTTTGTTATTTTTATATAATAATAATTGTATATTTTAAAATTTTCAAACGGCAGCTTTGTTAATTTAATAACGAAGTTGATTACATTTTCATACTTCTCGCACCTGAGTAACTCTTGAGTCGGCCTCGCCGGGCTTAGCGAGTCCCCACATCATGAGTGATAGGTATAAGCGACTCACTGTGCAAAATTTCAGGTATAATCATTTACTTATAGGTTGCCGGTCACTGGCTCTTAGACTATCAAGACTGACTGACTCGGCCGTTTATTCTTCTTTTATAGACCAAACGAATATTCCAGGTATTTTCCAGCATCTCTAAATCCATTTCCCGAACGACTCTCGAACGCTTCTCGTCGATCTTAATTTTTCCAGTCGCGCCTCGATACACGGCATTATTTGTTTGTTTACTAGAATCGCGTAGGGGCGATCGGGGCAATCTAGCGTTTCGCGATACCACAGTCGTCGAATTGGGTGCGAGCGGGGCAAATTCTGTGACAATATGTATATGTATATTATAGGAACTATTAAGTGTGAGCTTAAAGTTCATAATGTAAAAAAAAATTAAAAAAAATGTATACGAAATAAAATAGTTCTAGGTATTTGTTGCATTATAAAAATGTTTTTTTATTTCTTCGTGTCCCCATTTGAAATGCATTTGTGTGGGAAATGGACTGTAGGAGGAAATCATTTCCCATGGGTATGAACAATAAATATGTAACTTTGAAGGTTTGTCAAATGTAAGAAAACGACATTTTCAAATTAATCTTAGAAAAATATATGTTTGACAAATTATAAACGTGAAGATGATACAGAAGATAAATTTTTCAGAAGTGAGGCAAAATACCCAAAAAACTAAAGAAGAATTACAACTATGCCACAAATAAAAGCTTCAGACAATATCTAAACCGAAGATAAAATTGACAAATAATTGTTAATATTAGATTAATAATTAAATGCAGATAAATAACTGGTGTTTTAGAATGAAAAATAACTTGAATTTTTTATGAAGTTTTAGAATTACTTAGAATTTTTAGAATTTTTTAAGTAATAACATGAAAATTAGCATTTTTAGAATTTTAGAAATTTTGGTGTACAAAATTGGATAGGTGGTTTACCCCTCGAAAAATAGGGAACTATATGATGCCGTGGAAGATCGTTTTTATAATATTACGTGTGAGTTACAAGGAAAAAAGGAGATGTGAAATTGATAAGTAAAGAGACAATAGGGAAAATATAACATACATACTTAAATATAAAAATTTAATAATTATTCACTCTTCTGAATTAAGCAAAACAATAGTTAGCAGGGTTGTGCTGAAAGCTTTGAAACGGAATAATTTTATCAAATGGCCCAATGTCACTACTGAACTTCGAGACATTCTAAAACAGTTTTTTAAATCACTCTTCTTAAACCCAATGTGCCTGGAATAAAAGTGCCGATGCTAAAGGAGCAGGGATATCTGACCAAAACCAACAAATAAAAAACTCGTAAAAAATGCCACATACAAATAGTTTTTCTACAAATCCATTTTGAAAATAAGAATACAACTGCAACAAAATGCAAAATTGTGTTACTGAACTACAAACTAAGATACAATTAAGGTCAAGTAAAAGCTTCTGTAACATAATTTGTTTTTGGTACCAGTAAGAAAACAAATGAAGCCTTCCAGAGAATCTTAAAAACTGTAACATTCGATAACATTGCAAACTGTCAGTTATTGCAGTTGACGTGAAAGTATTATTAGTCATAGTAGTATTGTGGTTAGTGCGTTTCGTTTTTCTCTAGTGCTTGCTTGATACTTGCGAGTTTACATAAACAAAAATTGAACAATTTATAGCAACCATGACATGTTAATTTATGGTGAATCTGGACAAAAACTCTCTGATTATGAGATGATTATATGGTAAACACTTCTTGCAAGTAATATAAGTTATTATGCACACATTAATTACATATTTCACATTATTCTGAATTGTAAAAAGAGCTTTAAGAAAACTATTCATAGTAAGTATTTTTAGGTGTATTTGTAATTATTATGTACAAACAACTGATAATCCTGGCATGGTATATGAGTGAACTTGTCACATATTATTCAAGAGCTGTTTGATGTCATAATTTTGTTAAAAATCTGGGAAAATAAATTTTTTTAAGTAAAATATATTTTATTTGGTATAATTTATCATACAGCAAAATAAACATACTCATATTCCGGACACCCTGTATATTTTGTTTGGAAAATATGCACCAATATACTTAATTTATGTAGAGATGGGCAGAAAAAACTTTCCACATTTAAAAATTTCTATTTTTGGAAACTTTCCAGGAAGAAATGTTAGTCTTTGAGACAAGTTCTTTAAATATTAGAAACATTTTAATTTTCCAAGAAAAGTTTACAGAAAATTTGCCTGAGTGAAATTAAATATTCCACCAAATATCAACTAATAAGCTATTTACTTTTTGTTTCACTATTAAAATTTTTACTTTCAAAGTTAACCACCTGTCCAGTTTTATTGATTCAATATTGCAACACCCTGTATATTAAATGGATTATAATTGAATCTTATGTAATTCTAACTGGAACTCAAATAATTTCAACTAAATCAAGAAATAAATTTATACCTTAAAAACGCTATGTTGATTTCGAAATAGTAATTTTAGGTCTATTATAAAATTTTACAAACAAGATCAGCTCCAAGTTTTAAGTTGACTATTGAATATTGTTATTTACTTATCAACTAAACCTGTCAAGATACCTGTCAAATTTAATAAACTTCCTGAACTATTTGAAAAACAACATTATACATTGCAATGTGTTATCCAAGTTAAATTATTAGTTACAATTTTCAATTTTTCTTACCTCATTATCCCCTCCAGCGCCGTCATCAAACCTAGCTCCACCAATAGCATCAATTTCATCAAAAAATATTAAACAGGCCTTCTTAGATCTAGCCATTTCGAAGAGTTCTCTTACCATACGAGCTCCCTCACCTACATATTTCTGTACCAGTTCCGAACCAATAACTCTTATGAAACAGGCATCGGTGCGATTTGCTACAGCCCTCGCACACAGGGTTTTTCCAGTACCGGGAGGACCAAAAAGAAGCACTCCCTTTGGGGGTTCAATACCGAGTTTGACGAATTTCTCAGGCTAAAACAGATTTAAGTTTATTTTGAAGACAAATATAGGTCGGTAACGTACATGCAACAAAGGAGTCTCCACAACTTCCCTCAACTTCTCGATTTGTTCTTTGCAACCACCTACATCGCTATAAGTAACATCTGGTTTTTCTTCGACTTGCATCATAGTTACTGTGGGATCAATTTTTGGAGGAAGGGGGATGTGAATTTGGTATTTGTTACGGTCAACACTAAAAATACAAATTAATACAAGTTTTCGAATTATAAACTAACCCCTAGTTCACTTACCCAACTCTCATACCCTCTTCTATATCGGTGGGAGCTACAGAATCGGCCAAATCTACAACAAATTTGGCAAATTGTTTGACATTGATAATGTACTTCGGATCATCGGTGTCGGCATTGATAATCTTTGTACAACGTGCAACTTGCAGCGGTTGCTCATTTTGTAACGTTTGCTTGTCGGCTGCTAAATCCCACAAAGCAGGTGGGGCCAATCCGGTATCAGATTCCTTGATACCAGTAAGTTCATTAACTCTTTTTATTATAGTTTGTATATCATCGTCACATGTCTTTATGCTTTTCGTATATTGCCCTTGTCCCTGCAAAACATAACCTCAAATAAGAAAATGGTTAATTTTTCTATAAAGCTACTTACGTATGTCTTCAAAAGTGCTATATCACCTTCATCCAGCGCTGAAATTTAATACAAAAAATTTCATCAGAACATATCGACTAATTTGGTTTTTAAGTCACTACTTTCTGTAGGTACTCACATTTTATTTCTTTTTCTGGTTCTTCTTTATTGCTGTCTTTAGTTTTTCTCATATCATCTCCTAAATGGTCGGGCATGTTGAAATATTTAATTTGGCTGTACACAGAAAATTAACAATACAACTGATCTAAACTTATTTTAGTTGACGATTACAAGCAAATTTCAAGCGTTTGACATTTCCTCATATCACAAATACAGTTAGAATTCAATGTTGCCAACTTTTAAATATAGTTTCCTGAAATCCACTAGGCGGAGTTCATAATCAGCACTACACTTTCCATTTATTAAGGCAATGAAAAAATAATTTTAAAAGTCATTTGTGTTTTGTATTCATAGATATTTTTTATATCCACTACGTTTTCAATCAACGTCGACTATGTAAATAATTATTATAGGTTTCTTTCGGATATTGAACTAAGTATTACGTAGGAACAATAGATGGCGAATATCTGAAATGTTCGAATAGAGGCAAAGAACTGCAAATATGTATAAAAGTTCCTTATCAATTAAATTTAAAAAATGTTGTAAATTAATCTATCTTTTATATCATTTTATGGTTAAATACATAGTTTAATAATTTATTGCGATGTATGTGCCCCCCTGAGATTTTATATCTTTGCCATATTTTACCGATTTCTATGTACAATGGTCGTCAGCTTAAAGTCACCAGTTCCATGGTCCATTCTTTTCTAGTGCCATTTATTATACACGGTGCTAGAAAGGGACAAAACATGGAAGTGGTGACTTTAAGCTGACGACCATTGTACATACCTAGGTATTATACATAGGTACCTATTAAAACATGTATAATAAAAAACACGAGTGTTTACGTTGCTGTTAAATATTTTATCTATCAAATTGTTGGTAACATATGCACGTTTTCCATTTTGCCCCCCAATGAGAAATTTTTGTGGGAGCCCAAAGTTAAATTACCATCTATAATAAAAAAAAAGATATTCATTCTTGTGTTAAGGCAGTTAAAAACTCCTGACTGGGGTAAAGTCTGTTTGATTGATTTTATGTTATGACTCGGTACAACAGGTGAGAATGCACACGCTCACAAAATGGAGGTTTGCAAACCCGTCTCCCAATTATCGTATCCACTGTTCAAATATTCTAATACGTAGGCCCCCTATTCACTTTGTGCTTAAAATTGTCTCTTCTACTTCCCCTTGCCCAACCTAATATCTATTGTCAGTTCGCCGGCGAATAGTTTGAGTTGAAGATTTGATTTTTGACTCAATCAGGTAAGGATTTGAGATGTCTCCACTACAAATAGGCAGTGGGCAGTATGTATCTTAGAATGTGCAAAATTGTTGTATCTAACTTTCACTATAATCTATAATACAAACGTCTATTGATTTTGTTTCTCTTACGGAGGAGCAAAGAGAAAACATTAACTTTCTGTGTGTTCTTTGTACCAATGCAAATGATAAGCGTTGAACATTTGTGAAATAATTAATTTAGACAAAACATAATTTGGAAAATTCACAACGTGAACTTACATTATTAGAATTACAGGAACAGGATAGGTGGGTGGCAGACACAGTATTTTTTATTTATTAAATAACAGTCACTGAAATGCACAACGCTATTACTTAAGAATAATACGCGCGTCAACATGTCGTTTACAATTAGATGCTGCTTAAATTATCTCATGAGGTTTGTTCTCACAATAGTTGGAAACAGTAAAAAAAAATTGTAAAGTTATGAATGTGTTTTTAATTACTTTAATGCTAGAAGTAGGTGGACGAATATTCCTGACAGTTTGAAGTCTCTGACTGCTGCTGTAACAAATTCTATTACAGTACAATTTATTATTATAATAAATATTTGTTGTATTATAGTTTGTTGAATTTAAAGTGCTGGTGGTGGTGGAGGTGGTAGAATGATGCACGTTTCACATTTTTTCAAACATCTTTCTATTAGTTTCTATGATGTTTGTTAGTAAGCTTTAGATATGGCTTGAGAGATTCAGAGTGGCCTGTTATCTTGGTAATTTGTTGTAAGTTTGCTCGAGAATGTGCCAAGAGATTCATAGCGGAAGAACGATTAGAATGATTGTTAATCTTTTGTTTCTTTGTATCTAGTCCAATTCTTTCTACAGTTAAACGTGTCCATTAACTTAATTGATTAATGCCTACTAAACAATTTTTATACCAATTTTTTATTTTTTAATCACTATTATGTGTTAAAATTAGTTAGTTAGTGTCAATCATTTAGATTCAGCGCGTTTTTGGCCACCTTGTGCTGTGTTTGAAAACATGGTATTGTACTCAATACGGTGGGTTGACCGTCATTGTTGAATTCTTTTTTGAATTAGTCAACTAAGCAAAAGACTGCTTTATTTCCAAGCCACGCTAGTTCCACTAACAGTCTGGCGTGTTTTCGTCAAAACTTGCCACAATGTTGCTAATTTCTTCTCCAACAAGGGCGGAAATATTCCAAAGTGTTTTCGCGGTGCCCTTATATAATTAATAACTATTATACTAACTTCCTTAGAAGTATAATCGATTATTTTTATCTTGTCATATTATAATTGATTATTGATATTTTTCACAAACTTTAGTGCATTTTAATATAGAATAGGTAAATTAGCATGAATCGTCGTATTTTGACCTTAAGAATATATGGTGACTAGCTGCTACATGCATTTCAGGGACGGGGTGCCTCTGAAATACATATACCATATGTTTTGAAAAGTAAGGCAGAAAATAGGAGATGAAAATTGGCAAACTACCAATATATTGCAAGCTTAAAATTGAAATTTGTCTAGATTTTCATACCTTATGAGTTATGACAATACCTATAAGGCGCCACTGTGTATGTTATGCTAATATTTTAAGAATTTGGCAAAGCTTTTTGCTGGGTTCCTAGTTCGTGGGCAGAACATACCTGCTGAATATTTTCGGGACACTTTTGAGGACGTCAGGTGCACTTTTAATTGAGGCGACTTTCTGATTAGTTACCCGTTAGATTTATACTCTCTTAACTTTTAAATTATTACACATATTAAATTTTGTCACGAGTTAATTAGATTTGGAAACTCCGGCTAATTGTTAGCCAATTACTTTGGAATAATATTAATTACTTTTAATAAATTACACTGTAATTATATTCAATTCTTAAATTACATACATTACAGAAATTACCTATAGTTGATGTTATCTAAATAAAAATTGGATTGATATAGTTATTCGCACTTCAGTCAGTACAAGACGAGGATAAGGAAATATACAGGAAACAAAGATGAAAGTGTTTAGAGAAAAGAAGAGAGCAAGAGAGGTTAAGAAAATAGATGAAATAGAGAAAAGAAATACTTAACTTCTACAGAGAGATAAGAAAAGAAGGAAAAAAGAGAAAGCAGGAAGTAGTATATGTGAAGGATGAAAGTGGCAACTTAATTGGAGAAGAAACAGAAGTGAGAGAACGATGGAGGCAATACTTTGCAGATATGTTGAATGAGGGAGAGGATCAGGAGGAGATGATACCGGTAAGGTAAAAGGAAGTGAAAGTAGAAGAAGCTACAAAAAAAAACAAATAGACATAATTATAGCAGGTTTAAAGAATAATAAAGTCCAGGGAAAAACGGAATAACGAGAACATTAAGTACGCAGGAGAGGATTTAAGACAAAGAATATACGAAATGATTCGAAAGATTTGGAGAACATAATATATTCCTGAAGATTGGACAGATGCTATCATTATACCAATTATTAAAAAAGGCAACAGACTGCAGAAACTATAGGGGTATATCATTGCCAGATATAGGGTATAAAATCATGGCAACGTTAATAAAACAGAGAATAGAACTTATAGCAGAACTACAGATAGGGGAAGCAGGTTTTAGAATGTTGAGATCAACAAAGAACCAGATCTTTATGGTGAAGGAAATCCCTACATGCTATGAATATGGGATTAAAACAATAGTCTTATTTAACTAAGTCAAATATTGAAACAATTTGGGATACCAACCAAACTGATTGGGCTATTGAAAATGACCTTAGAAAATACTAAAAGCAAAGTACGAATAAAAGGTGAATGTTGGGAAGGTTTTACTATTGACACAGGACTGAGACAAGGAAACCCACTCTCAACGCTTCTTTTTAATTTAATACTAGATAAGGCCATAAGAGATAGTCAGTTGAACACATATTGTTTAAAAGTCACCAAATAGTAAGTTATGCAGATGACGTAGCTATTATTGCTAGATATAGTAGGAAATTAGAAGAAGTAATCAGAAAACTTGTGGAAGAAGCACGTAAAGTGGGATTGCCGATAAATCAAGAGAAAAGTAAGCTTTTGAGAATAGGAGAACAAAAAAAAGATACCAATTTCAAATTGAGAACATGGAGAGATGGAGTTTGAAGATGTTCAAGAATATGTGTGTTTGGGGGCGCTCATAACAGCTAACTGTGATGAGGAGCAAGAAAAATGTTGTCCAGAGGAGTAAAATTTAGAATGTATAACAATTTTGAGACCGACATCGACAGTGCTGTATGGCAGTGAAACTTGTGACCTCAATAAGAAGTCAAGAGAAAACCTTTTAAGGTGGGAAAGGAAGATCTTAAGAAGAATTCTAAAGGTCAAGAAGAAGGAGGAAGGTTATGTAGGGAGAAATAATGAGAAAATATATGCAATGTAGGAGGCACCAACAATAGACGAAGTTGTAGAAACCAGAAGGGTGCAGTGGCTAGGGCATCTAGAACGTATGGAAGAAGAAAGGACAGTTTAAAATTGTAGGGAGTAAACCAAACTACAAGAAAAAAGAGGGAGACCGAAGAAGCGATGGAGAAAGTCGGTGGCAATAGATCTAAAGGTGAAAAATGTAACGGATTGGAAAATAAAGACGAAGAACATAATGGAGTGGAGGAGAATAACGCAGTTCTGGGCCTAAATGACCTGCAAACAGCTTTATACACAATTGGAAAGTGAGGATCTTGATGGTGAATTGTGTTTTGCCGCTTGCGTGTATTTGTGTCATGCTACACGCATACTTCCACCACAGTGTTCTTCCACTGTTCGCAAAAGGCAGTGTTGCCAAATGGGAAAAATTCAGTGCATGAGAATAATTTCAAAATAGGATGAGGTTTGGAGAAAAAAGCATGAGATGGCTTAATTTATCAAAAAACACCTCTTGACACAGCTTAATTTTTAATTACTTTTGTAATGCCATTTTTATTACATTAAAAAGCATTATTTTATGCTATTTTATCATAATATTACATTGTAAGTAGGTACTTACAGGTACTTACTTAAAAGTTATTAACCACGTAACCTTTCTAATTTATTTTATTGTTAGGCCGGGCGAACATTGAGGCGCAGTTGACCTGACGCAGAGTGACTCACGGGTCGTAAAATCTGTTGTTTCCAGAAAATGTAGGTACCATTACGGAATAGAGTTAAGAATCACTGCAATACAGCGTGAATACAGCACACACACCGCATATCCGTCGACACTCATACCCGTTTATGTATTCATTGCTAATTATTAAGAGAGCAGTCTACAATAAAGGACATTTCAAGTACCCAAATATTGTAGATACTATCTATTCAATTTTTCCCCCGATTTTGCCTTTATTTCTCGTTAGGTCTGTTGTGATAGATTTCAAACAGTAATTTTAATAATTTTATTATTTCTTTTTGTGTCTATTAAAAAGCATGAGATTTTGTAATCAAAATATGAGAGCATGAGATTTCCTCGGAATGCATGAGATCTCATGCAAAAGCATGAGACTGGCAACACTGGCATCAGGTGACCGGATTGAGGTCTGTAATCTGTGAAGATCTTATTCACGCCGTGTTTTATTCGTTACTCTTTCCAAACAAATTAATACACGTCAGCATTTTAAATGCAATAAAATGACTTTGAGAAGAATAGGGCAGATATACAAATAAAATTTAGTTTTCTATTATACTACCGTGCCGCTTATACTTCGTACCTTTCCTGGGATGAAGCGGCAATTTCTACTTTCTCTGTAAAGATCCGCAATTTCCGATTCTGTATATATGTATTCGCTTCACACGTCTAGTTATTTCATTCGCAATAATGAATGTAGAAAAGTACAATCAATAAGGTCATATGGCCAACCTCAAACTACATTATTTGCCTAATTTTTATGAAGTATGTACAGGGTTTAATAAAAACATTCTATAAATATCTAAGTTCACTTTTGAAACCGTGTGAACTCGAAAATTCAACCACAATAGATGAGATCTGACCTATTTCTGCATTTTTAGGATTGCTTCTTCAGGTGGTTGAATTTTCAAGTTCACACGGTTTCAAAAGTGACCTTAGATATTAATAGAATGTTTTTATGAAACCCGGTTAGTATAGTAAAAAATGTTACAAAAGCTAATAATAATATATGGGTGGATATTGTGGGTGTAAGTAATTTGACGCTGGTCGGGGCTTTAGTCCGCATAGTAATTAGTTTCACGCAATATATATATATAAAAAATATATAAAAAAGACATTTCTAGTTTTACACTGTTTTGCTTTGTAAGTTTTTTCAATAAGGAAAGTTTTCATATTTATTGTTACACTTCAGTAACCATAGAACGTAAGTCCATTATAATTGGTCATTATGGCAAGTTGAGATTTTAAAAATATATAACTTTTAGAAATAGGAAAATCATATTTTCAAACAAAAAACAACAAAAATATATCTTCATGTAGGTACTAATAAGGGTTAAATTCCGAATATCATGGCACGCATTGTTCGTCTAAGAACAGCATTAGATAATTTAGGCATGACGTCATCTTCAACTATTGCAACTTGAATTTCGTATTCATGCATCGGTATTTAATTTCTGAAGAAGAATCAATGAATTTTCCTACGAATGGCGTAATTTACGTCATCATGGACTTTTATTTCTTTCTTCCACGTGTTTCTACTTTTTTCTTTGGATTTACTTCTACACTCTAGATTTTGCAGAGATTGAAGTATAGTTAGAGGAAACATTGTTTGAAATGATAAAACCCTATACCTTGAAACCTGCTGTGACTTATGTCTATTCTTTGTTTAACAATTTTTCACAGATTGAAAATTAATGAAATAGACCTCTGTTAGTGAATTGTTTTTGATAAAATAAAGAGTTTAGACATTAGTTGTAAATTACAACCAATTAAATAAATTCATATCGAATCGTAATCCATTTACAACACACGTTCAGACGCATTTTTCTTTTTAAATTATCTCCAGTTGATTTTTTCTTTCTGATTTGAGTTAATAATATCGGACACAGCCAAGCAGGAAATGCTCGGTCTTAAAAATCTACTAAAATTTCACGTTTTTCTAAATATTTATACACTAACCATAAAATTTTCTCTATAAATTTGAAGTTTTAAATATCTGACAATATAATTCGTTCACTATAACAAGCTGTGTGAATGCGAGACTTCTAAGAAAATATTAAATTCTGGCCACGTGGAATTAACGTTCCAGAATTTTATAAATAAGCGACATACCGAGCATAGCAGTTTCATTTTAAAACATTATTAAATAAGTAATAATAATAAATAACTTTGCCAAAAATATAACAGGTAGGTAACAGGTGGAACTAACTACATTAATCTGGTCTAATGAAAATATATTTAATCTCATTATTATTATTGTTTTAAAGTAATACCCTTGAGTATACAAGGGTAATACAGAAAAAAACATATAAGTATACTGGTACAAAAGGCTGTCATGACAGTTCAAAATGTGAAAACGAACTTTACATATGGGTGTACAATGTGTTCATATATTCCTGGTCGGTGGCCGAGAGGTATAAGGCGTCAGAACTTGAATCGACGTTCAAATCCTGCGGCAGGCAGACCAGATATATTTGCGGAGAGGACTTGCACTCTCTGAAGTGGGTATGGTAGGGTGCAATCTTGGATCAATGTACGAAATTGATACCGGTTGACATTTGACCACTTCCCAAATTAATGAGGTTCTCCAGGTTTCCCTCATTTCTGCACTGAATGGTGGTTAGGGCCTATCAATAACAACAATAAATGTGCGAATGGAACAGCTCAGTTATTTAATGAACAACATCAAGATCGACATGTTCTAGAGTTAGTAAAAAAAATTGAAGAGATGGGGAACGTAGCCAATAAAAAACGAGAAATTGAAAAACATATAATTAATAAAACTAGTGAAGTTGCAGTTTTGGGACAAGTTTATCTTGATCCTACATTAAGTACGAGGCAGCTGGCATCGGTGTCTGGTATCATTCGAACTAGCATACAAACCATTTTGAAAAATAAATTCCATCCATACAAAATACATTTAGTCCAGGAACTTCATGAGGATGACTATGACTGCCGTATGTAATTTTTCGAAATAATGAGTGAGCGAGCACGGAACGATCCACATTTCCTTTTTAATATCTGTTTTTCTGATGAATACAGTTTTTTCTTGAACGGGACGGTAAATGGTCACAATTGCCGCTATTGGTCAAATTAAAACCCAAGAGTTCTTCAAGAGGTTCATACACAGCAACCGGAAAAATTAAATGTATGGGCTGGAATTTTCGGTGACCGGCTGGTGGGTTCTTATTTTCTACCTGGTAATTTGACTGGCCAATTAGTGGAAGACGCTATTGACCCTGCCTTGACTGATATTATTGAAAACGTTCCAGAGTATGATGAAGATCATCTGATGTGTCAACAGGACGGTGCTCCTCCGCATTATGCGTTAATTGTCCGACAGTATTTAGACCAACGTTTTCCACGGAATTGGATTGGGAGAAGAGGCAGCATTGAGTGGTCTCCACGATCACCGGATTTATCTCTCCTTGATTTTTTTTTTGTGGAGATACCTAAAAAATAAACACTATAAAACACAGCTAGCGTCGTTGATACATTTGCGTCAAAGATTCGTCGACAAATGCCGTCGAATTACTCCAGAAATGCTTCAGAATGAGCGCGAACGTTTCGAACAAAATATTTATTCTTGTATGGAACCGGCGGTCATTAGTTTAATCAACTAAGTAGTAAATAAACAAATAAATATAATTTAAATTTTAAAATGTAAATTTTTTTTCAAAGTATTGGGTGGAATTATAAAATGTAAAGTCTGTTGTAAAGATAATTGTAAGAAGTTTCAAAATAAATATTACTCAACCCCCAATGCTATTTAAATATTTTAGGGTGATGCTTGCTTTTGCTTGGGGGTGAAAGTGGCGGAGTCAAAAATACTGAACTCTGAGCGTTTTTTAACAATCTTGACGCAGTTCCTGAAAATGGCTCTGTTTCGATTTCATTTGGCCGCCCTGTATAATATTTCAGCTAATGTTCACTTAAATATTACCTACCTCTTCTTAAATTTGCAATACTTCTTGTCTTTTCTCATAAGACTTTTTTAAAATCTTGTCTTGCTTTGCGAGACAAAGAAGTTCAAGAAAAGAACAAGCCAAATTTGCCAACAATCTCACGTAATCCTTTGAGAGAGAAGAATCCGGCTCAACTTAAATCAAATGGAAACCTTCCCATCAAAAGCTTCTGTAATTAATTAATTTATTGCGAATATTTACCATCTCAAATAAAGTTGAAAAGAAATAAATTAATGGTAGGAACGTGCAACATATCAATATGAATAATGTATATAATATAAATAGAGGAAAATATGTAATCTATGCAGTCTAAATTTAAGAATATATCAATATTATTTTCCGTTACCGGTCTGTATCACGTCATTAGGAGCGTGCTGTTTTTCATACACGGAGCTTGATTTATTGTGGGCAAATAGGACATCCTCTTTGAATGGAATTCCTAACAATAAACAGATACAAGCATTCCGCATGAAATACTCCAGGCAACTGAAAAATAAAAGTTGGGATATAAATTGAGTATATTTTGATCTTGATAAAGCACGCAGATAATTCAAAATTATATTTTCCTATGAGTTTTAGTTTAGTTTTGGTGATTAATATGAAAGTTTGTTTATATTGTTCAATTTTATCCAAATTTTGTTCCAGGCTGTTATATCTAATACTGTTGATCGGCTTGCGATATGTACTCTGAAAGTTCTTTTAAATTCTTTAAAGGATTTATTCTTTTAGTTTAGTACAGTTGTTTAACTTCATTCCAGTTTAATGTTTCAAAGGATTCAGATTCTTTGAAGAGAAGAAAAATTATTGGTTCCTTTTCTAAATTATGGTTGGCAGATACTTTGAAACATTTTATTTGCTCGTAAACTTTTATATTTTGCTACTGTAATGTTTTTTTTTTGTCTTGTGCATTGTACGAGCGATAGAGGTCCTTCAGGTAATTTTGTTTTTGGTATTACCCCCCCTTAAGCAGTTACGACCTCTTACCAAATGTTTACAAAGGAAGAAGTATACAGGGTGAGTCAGTCATAATGTCATTAATTTTAACCACGTATTCGGGAGGCCTAATAAAAGCAGAAAATAAAAAAAAAAATTTACTGAACCTTTAAAAAAATAAACAAATCACCCTATACAAATCGGTAACACGAGGCTCCTGGTGCGCTACGATCTTTCTGATAACGCACCCTTACGAGAATCGAATACCGGATTAAGCATCGTCGCTACATCATGTTTATATACATAATATCGTCTAACGCTTCAGCGTTTATAATTTACCTCCATTTAGCACTTTCTGCATTTCCCGTATTTCTTTCCCCCCAAATTTATAGATCACTCCACACATTTGGAGGAGGGAAGGAGAGAATACAAGCAGTAAGTAGTAGTTTGTTTACTTCGGTCTCGCGTATTGGTCGTAAATGCAAAATTTTACAAATTCCGAATATGCGGAACTGGCAGTGTTATACGGAGAATGTTTACGAAATCCGAATGCCGCTGTTACGAAATATCGGAGATGTCTAACCTAACAGTGTACAAGTGCAACTTTACTCGAACTGGAATTTTTAACAGGTTAGTACCATGCTACTTAAAAAACAATAAATTTCTAGGCTAGATGTACGTAACTACAAACTGAATAGTTAATTGTACTTACAAGTAATACTAAAAATTCATATTTATTTGTAAAATGTAGTGGAAACGTAATATCAAAGTTATTAAACTGTAATAACCTAACATTCGAAAACATTTATTTATTATCTACATTTGTTTTTACTAACAAATAAATCAATATTTAAGGAAAATTCATTCATGTATCAAGATTAAAAAAATAGTTTTACTCCTTGTCGTTAAATAACAGTACAAAAACTAGGTAACTAGTCAAATTAACTATCGAGTCCAGTGAAATAGAAGCTACAGTAACAGGTAATGGTATATGTAGAAGTATTGCAGGATGATGAGTTTGTCATGATGATCAAGAAGAATTTTACCTGCATACTGCAGTTTATTTTGAAGGGAATCTTCGACGTAGCTTTCCGCAATGGTCGTGGATTCCCATCCCTCATCATCCACACCTCTATTAGTGTATTCGCTAGAAGGGTGGCTGAGGTACGGCGAAATGAATGGCCTGTATTATTTGTAAGATTTTATTGTTTTAAACACGCGGCTATCTTCGACGGCAATTGTTCCTTTTCCCACTACCTAGTTGAAGCACTTTCCATTGAGACAATTCAAAAATACATGCGAAAATTTTGCGTTTGTTTGAAGTACATCAACTTGCGGATGAATATATCCAATAATAGATATATTTATCTTGTTTGTAATTGTAAATATGCGTCATAAAATTTGTAATTATCAATTATTAACAAATAACACCACCAGTTACAGAATTGTCAGTTTCGTCAATTAAGTAATAACAACAACAAACATATAATCGTTTTTTTAAAATATATTTTTAGGTATTAACAATATTGTGTGAAATTAACTACTTGAGGACTAAAGCCCCGACCAGCGTTGAATTACACCCACAATATCTACGTTCTCGATATTTAATTTCCAATAATTTAGCTAGATTGATTTTTTTAGATAATTATTCAATAGAGCTTTGTCTGTGGAATTGTTCATTAACATACCTAGCATATTTGGTATCAGAGAGCATACATATGACTTCAATGATAGGAATTGTAGGAGATTTGATTTATATTAGCTTAAAATATATTTCTAATAAGGTAAAAAATAAACATATCGGTTTAAAAAAAACCTGCTTCGCAAATTTATTCAAAAACGCCATTTTTGACATTACATAAAAAATTAAATACTACTAAGATATAACTTCGTTTTAATTTATTGTGATTGTGCAAAAAATAGTATAAGCATCACGAACGTTAAGGGTTATCCGTTCTCAGACAAAATTACACATTTTTCGTATTTGATAACTTACTGGCTTCCGATCGGTCAGTGACTGTTCTTACCAATCTCACATTTGTAAATACAACTTATTATTTCTTTTAATCCAACCAGTAAATACGTTAAACTGACAGATGGTGCAAAAATATATTTTTATTTGGGGGTAATACCATAAGAGCTCAGATTTAGCCGGATGTTTTTTTATGTTTCTTTTTGAGTACTTACTGTCGTGGCAATTTAACGACAGCTGTTGCGACAAAATCACGAGAGCTACCTACCTACGAAAGCAAGTACGAGAAAACAAACAAAAAAATATCAGGCTCAAAATCTGAGCTGAAATGGTAATTGGTAAGACAATTTAATGAATAGAATAATGTTCGAATTGATGATTGGCTTTTTTTTAGTATTTTTAGGGATACAATTTTCGATTTCATTTACTATTTCTTTTTCACACGTATTACCCAATCGAGACATTAGGATAAATTTGTGATTTTGACATCTAACAATTTTAAACTGACAGTATTTTTTTAACAAATTAAGTAACATAGAGTTGCTATGATAATGTAATTTTTCTAATTTTGACATATAAAGTGACACTTTTTAAAACTGATTGACATTATGAAACGTCTTACTTTTTGTAACTAGTTGCATAAAGTAAAATTTTATGCAATTGGTGACGAAAAATGTATTTCAAAATTAGTGACAAAAAGAATTATTCTATTTATTAAACTGTTATAATACAAGTTAAAAACATAAATTATAAATTAATTATTATAAATATTGATAACACAATTATTGCAATTATTCAAATTAATTCCCGACGACAAATTTTTTTCATTGCTCGAACTTGCTGTTATTTGGGAAGCGGCGCACATTGCATAAGATGTTTCACCAAATATTTCTTGCGCTATAAGTTTTTTATTATTCATGGAATTTACAACATATCCCTCCGCAACAGAGCTAGATTTCCAACCTCCGTGCCTCTTTAATTTTAAAATATCAGCGCCACTGTCTGCTAGGAAAGTGGCAGAGCTTCTTCTGAAGCAGTGGCCAGTATATAGAACAGGATTTGAAAGACCAAGAAATTGTGCAATAACTTTTGGCAGACTGCTAAATGTGTTAATTCCCACAGGATTTCTGGTACATTTTCCATTCGCATATTTTACAAAAAATCTGTTGTGTTTAAGAACCTGGGGACGCAACTTAATATATTTTCTTAATATTTCAACAAGATTCGTATTTTCAATGTCTCCAGTGGTAATTGCAAACTGCTGTATAACTTTTGTTTTTGAAGGTGGGATATCAACACGAAAATGGCTTCCTTCGTCTATAACATTTTCAACTGGAAGAAATGTTAATTCTGCTTTTCTGCATGCTCCTGCCATTCCAATTATCATTGCAATCTTAGCCATTAAGTATTCTTTGTCATCAGCTTCCACTAAAAATGTGGCACCTTCTTTAATAAAAACTTTTGACTTTTTAGCACTGTACCCGTCCGCTTGCCTTTTAATATATGCTACCAAATTTGTATATTTTTTAATATCAATATTCCTTTTCAGATTTAGTTCAGACCTTAACATTGAGTAAAGTGTCCATAATGTGGAAACTTTTAGATCTTTCTTACCCTCAAAATATGCAAGTAAAACTTTCTCATTAACATGTTTAATTTTCTTCTCATCACACCACGTAACAAATTTTTCGTATGCCAAATCATAAACTGCCTTTGACTTTTTGGGAATTACGGATAATAGAGCATTACCTGCTGCCTCTTCAATATCGCTTGGTAGCTCTTCAGAACTTGAATCACTCATTTTTTCAAAATAAAACTAAAAACATATCAATCTCGCTAAAAACCTTCCGTCTAGACTTTTTTACAAAATGTCAAACTGACAAGTAACAGCAACAAACTAAATTTATGTTTTCCAAATTTTTGTCAATTATATTAAATTTAATTTTTTTATTACTTTCTTCAAAATTAGAAAAAATCTTGTATGCAATACGTTACGAAATGAAATTTTGTGTAACTTGTGAGTTTTTGCGAAACTCACTTCGTTCGTTCCGCAAAAATCTCACGCGTTACACAAAATTAGGCATTTCGTAACTGATGGCATAAATAGCTATTATACGCTTTTTTAAATCCAGTTGCATTTTCTCTTCCTTCCTATTTAGCCGAAGGCAAACCACGATTTTTGCGTTCGTCAATGGGATTTTTTATACATGAGTGGAATTGTCAATAATTAAATATTCCTAAATAAAAATAGTAAAGGGAGGCAGAGAAATATCAAAATAATGAACAAAAATATAAAATGATGCATCTGCATCAGCAAAGAAGCATTTTATTTATGAATTTTATGTTATATCTCATTTGGCGTATGTTCAATTGTGATTTACACACCTTATAATTGTTTATAGTTTTAAAGGCCTTAGAAGTTTATTACTAGCTGTTTACTACATTTTTTACTTTTATATACATTTAGTTTATGACGTAACTTTGTTTAAAGTGTATATTCGACGAAGTATTTATTTAACGCTTTACGCACGTTTTGAAAACTGATAAATTTATTATATCTCTCTAAATATGTAACGACACATGAGTTCCTTGTTTTTCGTGTTAATGACGTTTTCTGTCACACTGGCACATCTCTAATTTTTCATCTACGCCCATGTCCGTTATATTGTTCATTCAACAAAGCTCGCCACAAATAATATATTTTCAGTAGCTAATTGCAGCTGTTTGCTTCCATACGCATATTTTTAGATAGCATTTTGCGTTATTTGTGTCACGGGTACTCACAAAAATGAAATGTTTTTGCATAGAAATTTTTATATAAATTAAAACACGTCAGAGGTAAAGCGATGACATTCTTATACATAATACTTTAGGAACAACCGAAAGCGGTTATGAAGTTGACACCCTAAAATACCACCCTTGACTGACGAGTTTGGGGCAAGGATATATTCAATTAATCTTTATATTTTTAAAAGTGGGAAAAAACCCAATTAAAAGAAAAAGGAAAAGAAAAACTAAAATTATGTCCCAAATAAATAACTTCAGAGAATATACTACGTTTTAATCAAACTTATCTGAATATTAATATAAGTACCTATTCAAAATTCAATACAGTTTGGAACATTTAGAAAAAAAATTTGAATGTACAAGGGACTCTAAATATAATTTTGTAAAAGAAATCAAAACCAGCAGTTCGAAAGTGATTTAAAAATATTCGTCTACATGGCACTGGAAACTGGTTCACTGTAAAACCTGACCTCGCGCAAGACAAAGAATGTCGGCGACTGGTATAGTGGCAAAATATAATAAAAAATAAACGGACAAGAAATGTAAAGAACTTTCCAAGGAAAGAAATAGAAATAGCACCTAGTTTACGATCAGAAAATTCAGCTGCTTTTGCCGCTACTGTAATTACTAATTAATATAATTAATTTGTGGATTTCATAAATAACATCAATCCATTGAAAGAGTAAACTGGTCAAGTGATGGTATCTGTGAAGATTTGTGGATTAGTGTCAGAGTCTCTCAAGTTAGTCAATTACACTTGTGTTGTGTTTACAATCCTCCTCATGCAAGTTTAAATAATCTAAAGGCTCATTTGATTAAAGTCAGTGAAATTGTACAAAGGCATCAAAATGACCATTTTGTTATTGTTGGTGATTATAATGTCCCTAATATTGTTTGGGAGAAAAGTGATAATGTAAATTCTTATAAGGCTGTACGCACCACAGATGGCCTGGGAGAGTGCCTTGTTGATTCGTATAACTTATTGGAGCTGCTACAGTATAATGGCATCTTTAATAATAATGATGTGTTACTTGATTTAGCATTTAGTTCTCTTAGTTCTACTCTTATAACTCGTTGTTGCATTCCTATGGTTGCTGAAGATATGGCTCATAAAACCATCGAAATTCATTTATCTGTTCCTAATATTAATTTAAATATGAAACATAAAAACTCTTTCTTTAAGTATAATTTTGCTAGAGCAAATTATGATGTTGTTAATTTAGAAATTAGTCAAATTGATTGGACATCAGAATTATCCAACTGCAAAACTGATGAAGCGGTGCAAAAATTTTATAGAATATTATTTGATATTATAAATAGAAATATTAATAAAAAGAAAATATGTAATAATTATCCGAAGTGGTTTTCCCGTTACACAATAAATTCAATTAAAGAAAAATATAAGCTGCACTGCCGATGCCGGTGGGAAAAATTTAAGAATCCCTTAGATTATCAAGAATTTTCTAATGTTAGAAAGTTGGTTAAACAAGCTATTAAAAGAGATTATCAAAATTATGTTTCTAAAGTCGAAAGTAATGTAAAAATAATATCAAGTATTTCTGGAGTTATGTATCAAATAGGCGTCATTTTAAATCTATACCAAAATATGTTAAATTAGATAATAGAACTGCTTCATCAGAATAAGAAGTTTGTGAGCTTTCTTCTGAATTTTTGCCTCAGTTTTTGAACCATCTGATATCCCCTCAGTAGTAAGTTCCACTGAATCGTATACAACTATAACGTTAGATAAAATTACTCTTGCTGAGGTTGAATGCTTTATAAAGACTTTGGATATTAATAAAGGTGCGGGTCCTGATGGAATACCTCCGACATTTTTAAATACTGCGTGGAATCCATATCATATCCATTATATATTATATATAATAAATCACTATCTGAGGGAATTTTTCCATCTTATTGAAACAAGCTCAAATTACTCCAGTTTTTAAATCCGGTCATAAAAATTTAGTTAATAACTATCGTCCTATTTCTATGCTCTCTATCCTGGGAAAATACTTGAAGCAATCGTTTGTAAACAATTGTTTTCAAAACTAAGTATTTAATAAGTGAACATCAACATGGATTTTTTAAGGGTCGATCTGTGGTGACGAACTTGGTTCCATTGATTCAAAATGTAATAGTTTCTATGTATAATCATAAGCAAGTGGATGCTGTGTATACTGATTTCTCAAAGGCGTTTGATAAAGTTCACCACAACACTCTGTTTGTAAAGCTTGAGAATATCGGTATACATGGTACTTTGTTAAAATGGATAATGTCGTATGTACGTAACAGAACACAATGTGTCAAAATTAACAATTGTTCTTCATCTTATGCTAATGTTACTTCTGGTGTTCCGCAGTCGCACCTTGGACCTCTTCTTTTCTCTTTATTTTTATATGATATTGGTGACTGTTTTTCACATTCTGAATTCTCTCTATATGCTGATGATTTAAAGATTTATAGTGAAATCACAAATTTAATCGATTGTCATAATTTGCAGGTGGATCTCTCTAGATTTCAGGAATATTGTCAAAGGAATAAATTATTGTTAAATATAGATAAATGCTGTTCTATAACATTTTCACGACTTCCTGCTAATTATGACTGTGATTATTTCATTGACAACTGTAAACTTAAGAAGACCAATTCGGTGAAAGACTTGGGAATTATACTTGACTCAAAATTGACGTTTGATTTACATATTGAATCCATTGTCAGAAAAGCTTATCGTAATTTAGGTTTTATTATGAGGACGACTAGAGCATTTACCAATCCCAAATCTATAACTTTGCTATATAATTCCCTTTGTCGAAGTGTTCTTGAATATGCTAGTATAGTTTGGAATCCTACTTATAATAAATATATTGATCGTATAGAGAGAGTTCAGATTAAGTTTGTTAATATTTTAAATTATAGATTTAATAGACATCTTCATTTTGAATCGTATGACATCAGATTGAGACATTATAATTTACTTAAACTATCATCTCGTAGACTGATTAATTACGTACTTTTTATTTATAAATTATTTAATCACAATATTGATTGCAACTATATCATAGAAAATTTTGACTATAACATTAAACAGCGGTTAACTAGATCAACTAATCTATTTCACTTGAAGTTCGGTTCTACAAATTATTTACTTAATTCTCCAATTTATTTAATGCAAAAAATATACAATGAATATTTATATGACATAGAATTATTTTATAGATCCTTAAATCAAGTGAGAAATGATGCCATATCAATTTTTATGTAGTTATTTTTTTTATTTAAACTTATTTCTTGTCTCTTTTTTGCTGTCTAATTTAATCTAGTGCTAGAATTAATTAATTTAGTTTATTAAATTCTAAATTTATGTATGAGCAGTGTCTACACACAGTTTTTATGTGTAACCCTATTATTGGAATTTTTGTAAGAATTCTGTTGGGTTTCCTTAACTGTATAAATAAATAAATAAATAAACATAATTTGACATACCTGATGTTACAACTACTGTTCAGAATTTGTCCACCGACGCTTATATCCATTTAGGCCCGTGTTATACAGTTTCTAAGAACTAACACATGTGTTTCTGGTTCTTGTCGGTTTTGAACTCGTAAGTTATTAGCAGCAGCTATGATACGTTCACGTAAGTCCAAAGTCCAAAGGATTTAATTAAGGAGGTTATGGCGGCCATGGCACCAGCCCTCCTCGTCCGATCCATCGTATCCCTTGAACTTCATTAAGGTACTCTCGAACATTTTGTCGAATATGAGAGAGAGCACTATCGTACAAGAACCACATTCGGAGTCGGACAGTTAAAGGCCAAAATATCAGGCAGATGATTTCGAAGAAACTCGAGATATTACATATCCATCCGATTTTGTAATTAGAATGGTCCAGTCAAGCGATAATCGACAATACCTGTTCAAACATTTAAGGAAACGCATTGTAATTCGTAAGAGATAATCCCTTGACATTAATGATTGGATACGTTGTACTATCGTTTGCAATAATGACACTCACTAAAATGAATTTTGCGTTTTCTTTTGAACTTCTGACGTATTCATATTGAAATCTATATTAAATTTTTAACGTTAGTTATTAGTTGTTTCACTCACCAAGAGAGATTTAATGAAATATCTATTTAGAACCAAAAGTTCAAAAACTATTTTAAGAGAGTGTCATTATTATTGCAAGAGATAGTACATATTATGGATATAATTGAGCCTGGTGTATGATGCCACATTGTTGATTGGGACGTTCCTTGTATTTGTTGAGTGATTTGTCTGGTACTTATTTGAGGATTTCCTTCAGCAACCTCTAAAATGTGTTCCTCAGCTGCACGCCGTGAACGCCCTAGACCTCAATCTCTTTCACGATTCGGTTGTAAATTTTCCATATGACGCCTACGTTGTACTACCACGGTAAGGGTAGCTGCATTTGACACATGCCTATGGGAAAATGGTTCTGCATACAAATTACAAGTTGCTAAAGCATTTACGTAACTTACTTTGTTTTTAATTTGTGCGTTAACAGGTGCTGCTATATCGTATTCCCTTGTCGTCTTGAAGATGCAGTTATATAATTACAAAATCTGTAATAAAAATAAAAAAAAGTTATGAGATATTTGAACCTACTATATCAAAAAAACCTATTACTCATGTGGGTTGATTCTCTCTAATATTTTTAAATTTTTATTACAATACGTCGTGTATTTCCGATGTAATACTTCCCGCTTACACAGAATTAAAACACAATAAATATCGTACAAACAGTTTAATTAAATTTATTTAGGCTCCCCGAAAATGACTCGCAAATTACATTGTTGTATTTATAACTTTTAAATGAAAATATAAGCAAAGATTTAAATGAGTTCCACCGTTTAACAGTGTAATGAAATAAGTTAATGTTTTAACGGCGTCAGTATACAAATAATCGCTTCATACTTCATTCATTTTAAACATGCAATAATTTTAATTGTGTTTTTAGATCCATGTTTTCTCGTAAATATGCAGTGTTTATTTGCGTTGTCTTTACAATGTTATTCTTTTGTTGATTGATTCTGAAAATAAACAGTGGGGAAAAAGTCGTAAATAAAACACATTTATTTTAAAGGGATCGTTTAAGATAATCAGCTTAACTGCGATTACACGAAGGTCGTACATAATTTTGAATCAGAAAAGTAGAAACTCTTACGCCAAAGCAACCTATTAAATAAAGATTAATTATTATTTGAAGTCATTATTAGTAGAGTGCGTATCAAGCTTTGTTAAGATTTCAGTAGAACAGGATGCCAGTTGAATAGATCCTTTTCTTATAGCCATCAGTTCAGTTGTGGTAAAATGCATAGTTTTCTTAGTTCTTTGGCAGTCACCAATTATTGGCAAAAGTTCAGTGCAAAACAAATAGTATTGTAGTTAGACCGTAGATGTATAGAGTGAGCCATCCTATTTTACTCTGACGTTTATTTTGAATCTGCATGATTTTAGTCTTTTTAATAAGCTTCACACCTTATATAAGTAGCGTGTTTAACATAGCTATCGGGTTCCGGTATTTCCCATTTAAAGTAGAAAGTACACTCTTTGTAGGATTTTTTCATTATACATAACATGGAGTTCTCGTTTTCTCTTCCTTTCTCTTCCTTCCGCTTCCTTCCTCTCGCTCTCTTTTTAGACCACCGTTCTCTTTGTCTAGGAGGATGTCTTTCATTATATTTATAAATGATACTGCAGGAAACAACTACTCCGCGGGCTAATGCCCCGACCGGCATTGAATTATACCTGCAGTATCTGTGTGAAACAGCCAAGAACCCTTGTCGGCCACTCCACCAGACATATACCGGTTTCGGTCTTGTTAGCCCTCATCAGTATGCCATAGGTGAGATGACCGACAATTGAACTGGCTGTTCCTTCATATGTAGTTTCACATATAAATCGAGTGCAGGTGAGATGTAACTGGTCTGCTACTTCCTGCTCAGCCTAAGCGGCTCGACTTGCAGAAAGCGACCTACAATATCGTAGGTACTTAACCGCAGACCTCTCGCCCGGGGCGATGCGCCATTAAATTTATAAATGATACTGCAGGAAACAACTACTCCGCGGGCTAATGCCCCGACCGGCATTGAATTATACCTGCAGTATCTGTGTAAAACAGCCAAGAACCCTTGTCGGCCACTCCACCAGACATTGACCGGTTTCGGGCTTGTTAGCCCTCATCAGTATGCCATAGGTGAGATGACCGACAATTGAACTGGATGTTCCTTCATATGTAGTTTCACATATAAATCGAGTGCAGGTGAGATGTAACTGGTCTGCTACTTCCTGCAAGTCGAGCCGCTTAGGCCGAGCAGGAAGTAGCAGACCAGTTACATCTCTTTCTCTGTCTTTCATTATGTTCAGGTCATAATTTTCACTCATTGCTAATAAATGATTTTGTAGGGATGTAGAAAACTTTTGCTGTAGCTAATTCATCAGCTTCCTCGTTGTCCCAATGTCTTTTTTATTCCAGCACCTAAGTTAGTAGTGTAGTTTTGAGTTGCTAATCTAACCAAAACCAAATAGGATTAGACCTACTACGTGCTGATTGGCTTTAGCATTATCTAACTATCTAATAAACAACAATTATTTTGTTAACTTTATATTATAGTGTACAAGTGTTTGATGGTTATTAATATCATCTTTTGAAACCAGACCAAATGGTCAGAGGGCATATTCTAAAAGCGGCTTGTTCCTTTGATTCGTAGTTCCTTCCTTCCTGATGTTTTGGCCAGAACTTTTTTCTAGATGGCTATGGATCAAAATTAAAATTACGGTTTTATGGACCTATGAATTTAGAAACTTTTCTTGCTCTTTCAATTTTTCCAAAAAATTAACACTTTCTTCTTCTTTTCAATTACTACTCTTTCAAACTGGAAATCATAATAAATAAAACACATAGCAGGCGTGTATCATTTTAATGTTTAATTGTTGTGGATTCTTATTGACAGTTCCATAGTTTTCAACTGCTTCACCGTTCTTGTAAAACGAATTGTGCCTAATCTAATAATTACCATTGTCAACAAGATGCAGAACGTTTTTAGCAATCAGGAATATGCAGATATGCATTTGAAAACTATGAAACTGTTTAATTGTTGTGTAAACAATTAAACATTAAAATGACATACGCTTCCTATGTATTTTAATTTATTATGATTTCCAGTTTGAAAGGCTGGTAATTGAAAAGAAATATTTTTTTACTCAGAAAGTATTAATTTTTTGCAAAAATTGAAAGAGCAAGAAAAGTTTCTAAATTCATAGGTCCATAAAACTGTAATTTTAATTTTGATTCATAGCCATCTAGAAAAAAAGTGGAAGGGTTGTTTGTTTCAACCACTTCGAAGTGAAGGGTGAAAATAAAAATTTATTGCTAAAACGTAGTTCCATCGGTAGGACACGCGTACCAAATATCAAAATTTTAGGTTGAACCGTGTTTGAAAAAAAAAATGAAAACCGAATTTTAGGTTCACCCCACCAACGCGAATCTCTGCAAATCGAAAAAACAGATTGAAAAGACCCCTCCCTAAATTAGGCCATAGAATACCCCCCTACAATATTTACGTGGAATTACGGAACACTCTGTATATTGCAAGATGAATTGGATTTACCAAGTTTCTAGACATGAATGCAGCCTACCAATAATATTACACCGCGCCCTTGCCTCACAAATCTTCGAGTTCTGGCCGAATTTTTATGATTAGAATGAGAGGTGGAGATACTGTTTGGTTTTAATTATTACTTTCAGTTGTGTTAACTAAATACTGCCTGTTTTTAATGTGAAATAAAGGAATCCGTTACAATTAAATTTATATCTAGAAATCTACAAATTCATTAATTTTAGCTTAAGTACCTGTGCTTTACTGGGAAAATTTTGAGAATATTTTTATTTTAAAACTAGCTATAAGGACAGGTTCAGAATAGAAAGAACAGCGCATTCTGATTCATTCAACGCAGGCCTTGAAAAAAGTGAAATAATCTTAAAAAATATTAAGCATATTTTTGTACCATTCTCACAGTGGGTTGCCAAAACATTAACATCCTATTTAACGTGCTCCTGCATAAATTTTTTCCCTTGAAATCATAACTATTTCATTTGTAAACTGTTTTTAAATATAAATTTATCACGGTAATATTAAAATAAACTGGATTCCCGATTTAAATTCTGTAATTATGCAGGCATTGATTTTACGCGGTTACAATATATTATATTTTTGTAGTTGGTTAAAATATAAATTCTTAAAATAATTTCCACATCATTTTTCTCTTCGGGAAGCAGAGTGGGGGCAATATATACCGGCACTTAGCGATAATTTCGCCAGTGTTTGAGTTAATTTTAACTGGCATTCAAAAAAAATCAAAATGGTATGTTGCAGGATTATACTTAAGTTTACGTATTCCAAAATGTGGTGGTTTTAAACAATTTCTTATAAAGTGTTGGGGTGGAATTACTTCAGTGATCTAAAGTGAAATATAAAATGACGTATTTAGTGATTATTCGGTTCTGTGTTGTTTTTATTATTGTATATTTGAGTACTAGTAGTCATACTAAAATTGATTAATATGAAAAAAAACATGTTATTTGGAAAATAGTTTTCACATTGATTTATTTTTAATGAGATATAAATCTCATAATAGTTACTAAGTATTTTGAAATTTTGCATTTACTTGTATTATTTTATTGAGAGTAGATGTAATTTAAACTTTTTTAAAAGTAGCTCTCCATAAAAATGAATATTGTTGGTGGAAACAAAATTTGGATTTGAAAACTGAGAAGGATAGATTTGAGATGAGATTAAATCGTTTTCAAACTGCTACTATATTTACGTACTATGTACACAAAATTGCTAACTATCGTCATTATGTTAAACTATATATTAAATATCGGCAACTTTAATGGAAGGTGAAAATACAAGCCCTTAGAAATATAATTTTATTATGTACCAAGCGCGCCCAAAATGTTAGGTCATATGCAAAAAACGCCTCGTTTTCGACATACAGGGTGCTCAAAATTAAATTAAATATATGATACTTTCACAAGACATCATTTACTTATTCTTTCTTATACTTTACATAATTCTTAGATAGGTAACGTGATTAATTGATTAATATTATTTAAAAAATAATTTGATGTTTTAGCACTCATAGCAACCATCTGCAGACTAAAAATTTTATCGTTTGCCTGGAAAACGCTCATTTCAGCATCAAGGAAATATTTTTTGTTATGGCGATTTTTAGGCTTTCACGGCCGGTGTTATCATTTCATACATAGTGATTTTCCGGGTTGTTATGCCATGATATCGATAACCGGTCGCTGCCAGGAACAGAATAAGTGCACTTCCCTAGCATTAGACGGGATTTTTTTTATCTGGCCTGGTTGTTCTCGGACTAGGCTCCGTAGAGACAACCCCGATATCGGTATCTTTGGGCTCGTTCATATATTGATTTCAACTCCTATTGTTGGTATTGCGACTGCTACGGTCGGAACTGTTCCTCGGCTAATGGTAGTCTTTCGAGACCACGAACTAGGGTGAGTCAAAGAATCCCCGCTAATGCTATGAATGTGCACTTTAATTTTGTTTCTGGCAGCGACCAGCTACCCAGGTCAGGGCATAACAACCCGGAAAATCCCTATATATCAACTTTTTTAAAGCGTCTAGTATTTTATCATAACAGTGGAGCAAGTTAAAAATAACTGGAAAGAAAAAATGTGAGCTAGAATTGCTATTGAATCCATGGAAATTGCTCCTGTTATCTATAACAAACTTGTATGACGCACGTTTCCATGTAGGCAATAAAAAATTAAGAGTAAAGTTGAGAGAAATGGTATTCTTTATAATTTAAGTAAATTGACTTGTTTCATTTAACACCCTGTATCTCGGACACGTATTTATACCAACTCATTTGTTAATTTGTGGTGTATCACTATAAATGTTTGGTCAAACATATTAATTACATCCTGAGTTGTTCCCCTCCTCCCTTTTCTTCATTGCTGTTCGAGATAAGTAAAAAAGTGTAAGAATAAAAATTATAAGAATTTAAAAAGTTTTTTGGCAAAAGTATTATGCTTTATTCCAAAAATCACATAATTTAATATATTTTTGGTTAGTAGCATTGGAAAAATACTGACAATTAAACATCTAATATTAATAATTTATTAAAGCCAGAAAAGTGAGACATTATCTCATATTAGTTTGGTACATCTTAAAAATAAACACAAATATCTCGAAAACTGTAAAAGAACACCCTTAAAATATATATTTGAAAAGGTGTTTTGGCGGCTTTTGCAGAGGTGTAAATATACAAGGTGCTCAATATATATGGAATAATGTTTATAATTTTGTAAAAACATTTCGGAAAACGGTAGATTTTTCCTAAAAAAAATTTAATGCAACCACATGTTTTACACGGTCCCATGAAAAAAAAGAGTTTAAACCATATAACGATGAATACTGTTTTGTTTTTTTAAACACTTTTTATAAGGTATTAACAGCATTGTGTTAAATTAACTTCTCTCAGGACTAAAGCGTTGTATTACACTAACCATATCTACCCATATATTCATTATTATTAGCTGTTGTAGATTTTTTACTGTTTTGTAGAAATATTTAAGAACATAAAAATTATTTTTCCTACAATTCCTATCAAAGAAATCATAATATGATTTCTTTGAATTCCTATAAATGAAGTCATATGTATGTTCTCTGATACCAAATATGTAGGTGCCATTAAAGAAAAAATAATAAAATTGGTTGCCATAGCAACGGACTTACTCCGAAACAAACTCCAAAGCTACGAAAAAATAACAAAGTTAAAAAACTTCTACCTGAACAGTTTTTTATACAGGGTGTTTTAAAGAGTCGCATAGATATTGGGCACCTTGTGTATAGAACCTTTCTTTTAAAAATATATTTCGTAAATAGGTACTAAATACTAAATTCATTTGTCTTTATGAAAAATCGTATGCCACAGTTGATATGAAACAGCCTTGAATATTTGTTATTTTTGGAGGTAATTAATATGTTTTAGTACACTTACGGAACTTCATAAACTTAATTTTTCGGGATTACATAGCATAGGTAAGCGTCTAGATGTCGCCTACTGCGACCGTTTGAAGAAGGCGAAATTACCATATTTGACTTCACTTTAGAGCAAGTCACTTGACAAAGTTGCTCAAAATCAGTCTTTTAACACCTCTTTTCGATTTTTATGGAATACTTTTTTTATTTTTTATTATATTTTAAACTGTTTTATTTTGATTGTGTTCTTTTATTATATAAATCATGTATTCTTGTTATTTCTTCAGTACCTAATTGACAATTTATTTTCATGGTTCTTTTATTTTAAATTTTTTCTTCTAGTTCGGTATTTGTAGTAAAAATATTATTCTAAACAACTTTATCAAATGTCTTATTTTGTATCTACAACGCGGTTTTTGATATTAATTTCGTTCGGTCAAACTATGCTAATAAATACCCTTGAAAAAAATGCAGTTTATGAAGTTCAATGTATGTACCAAAAATTATTTATTTCCCTGCAAAATTAACAAATACCTATTAAGTACGTATTTAAGTGCGACATACGGTATATTTTGTTTTTATTAATCTATTCATTAAGCGCATTAAGCATTATGTTTTCAAAAATAATTTCTTTAACAGGATAATGTTTTTTTTTCTAGAGTGACGATGAGCAGAAAATGGCGGTTATCCGCAAAGCCTTCCAAATGTTCGATACAACCAAATCTGGATTTATCGAAACACTAAAAATTGCAACCATCCTAAACACCATGGGTCAATTGTTCGACGAAACCGAATTAAACAACCTCATCACACAAAATGACCCAGACAGGACAGGACAAGTGGATTTTGATGCGTTCTGTAGCATTGCTAACCACTTCTTAGAAGAAGATCCTGATGATGAATCCACAACACAGGAACTGAAAGAAGCATTCAGGTAAGTGCAATTGAAATGCATAAAAAGAATGTTTTTTATTCATAATTATATTACAACAGTTATATTTTGGAAATTGTAAAAAAAACGTTACATGAATAAAGTTGCTTGTTACATACCTAGTTGGTCTATTTTTATAGAGGGAGATCCCGAATAATGTGCAAATTGAGGATTGGATATAATATCTCGTTAAGGAGTTACGACTCTTTAATAGGGGATTATAAATTTAAGTTTTATTTAATTTCTTCCAAACGTTTGGAAATTAAGAAATATAATTTGGCAAGGTATTTAGGCTGATGAAACTTCTTTTGGCCAAGTTTTTTTTAATTTCTTCGTCTTGAGGTGTTGAAATAAAGTATCCCATGTATGTTATTCATTGCATTTTTTCGGATTGAAAAAAAATTCTATTTGAATGCCTGTTGAATTGATAATGTTTTTTGTCTTGTATAACATTTATCAACCTCCCCCCCCCTCTAATGGGTAGTAACATTCCCACCATTAAAATCGTTCGTACAATCTACCTTCCATATTTTTGCACATTATTTGAGATCACTCTGTATAATTACAAAAAGAAACAAACAAATAATGTAATTAAATTGCAAAAAAATAGCGCATGTCAAGGTGATTTATAACATACTTACTGCAAAAAACGGCGGCAGATCAGCCACATCAAAAAAGATTAAATTTATTAGAACATCTTTGGACGGTGATGATACCAAAATACTGGTATCCTTTAAAACAACTCAGTAAAACAATGTTGTTACTCTCTGAATATAAATTTATTTAATTATTTTTCTATTCCTACCTTCTTTCAGGTTGTACGACAGAGAAGGAAATGGTTACATCACAACTGGTACCTTAAAAGAGATCTTAGCTGCTCTTGATGACAACCTTACAAGCAGAGATTTAGACGGAATCATAGCTGAAATCGACACTGACGGATCAGGAACTGTAGACTTTGATGGTAAGAATTCTATCTATTTATTTTATACAACTGATTTCATACAAAACTACCAAAACATTAGGTCTGAACATAATTCAAAGTTTAAATTTTTATTTTAACGATGATGGTATGAAATAAAAGGATTTGGAAGCACGTCAAAACATATCAAAATGAATTTAAAAAATTTATAACTGAGTGAGTTAGAATATATTCATAAGTCATAATACGTTTATATACTATGATTGAGATGTTTGAATGGATAACACTTCTTGACAGGACGTAAAAGTGTTTTTATCCAATATATTTAAATTTTCTTTAAATTATTTTTTGTTATTAGCTTCTTGAAAAGCAATCTTGAAAAGCTATAGCTTCTAGTAGAAACAACAATAATTTTTATTATTTCATTAGTATAACAAAGGTTTGACTTATTCAAATGTGACTTTAGTATTTATTTTAATAGGTACAATCTACTGCAATAATAATGGCACTCTTTAAAACGAATTTGGCGATTTATTTCGATGTATTCTTGCTGAAATCTACTTTCAACTTTCAAGATTAGCTCTTAGTTCTTTCACCTTGCAAAGGAGATCTAGGTAATGAAATTTCTATTGAAAATTTTCAGTAGTTCCAAAACTGATTTAGGTGCCGTTATTATATATTGTACCTAAAATAGAATAACTATATTAATTATAAAGAATATTGTAAATATACACTATTCCTTCTAATGAAATAGCGCCATTCGTTTTAAAATAATATAAAATGCGAAAACAAAGCAAATTATTAAAATAATAGGTACAATTATCTTTATTATTTATTATCTTGCGCATGTACAGTGTATTACTCACTTTACATTTATTTTAAATTTCCAATTACATATTCGTACCTACATATTTAGACCAAACTTGCTATATTATGTGCACCGAATTTGCCTGCCCTACAAGTGGATTTTATCACTGTAAAAATTAATAAATATAAAAATAAACAATACAAACGTATTTACTACTAAATTTTGCAATGGATTTTACTTTATTAATTAATTTAAAAAAAAGTTTGAATATATATAGCTTAATGTCCAAACATATATAGAAGGTAATAATAACAAACACGCTTTTTAAAAGATCTTAGAAATGTTGTATTTGTCCATATATAATTGTTTTCTCAATGCTTAAGTTACATGTCCATATTAGTATCTCATAAAAATGAGTGTGCAATTTTATCTGAATTGCGTGCGGCGATTTTTTGAAATATTTATTTTTACTTCGTCCCACGCTGTTGAAGTGGCAGCTAAAAATATATCATGAAGCCTTGGCTCCTCAGGAAATAGTACCTACCTCATTTTTTAAAAGTATGTGAAGGTTAAGTAACTTCACTGGTAACGTGTGATATTTTTCAATATTTTTAAAATTTACAGCGACATATTATTTACACCGCGCATATTTCTGGCATCTTTACAGTTTGTTATTGTGGCCTTTTTTCAAAGAGTTTAGATTCACTTTATTTGTTTGATTTTATGAAAAAATGTTCAAACATTTTATTCAAATTTCAATGTATAGAGTGTTAAAGTATAAAAAATCCCAAAGTCAAAATTTTATTATTCCCGTTGTTTAGCAGAATTTTAATATATTTTTTTTTTGGTGTTTATTCACAGATAGCGCTACTTGCGCCGACTTAAGGTCCTTATGGTAAAACCTCAATATACAGGGTGTCCAGGATATGAATGCCTTAATTCCATATGATAAGTTGTACAAAGCAAAACATATTTGCTTAACAATTTATTTTTCTCTGGCCAACGGTAACAGAATTATGACAGCAAGCAAGTCTTGAATATGTGACAACGACGCTAACATATTATTTTAGGATAATTATGTATTTATACATAATAATTACAAATACACCTAAACATAGGTACTTACTGTGAATGGAACACAGAATAATAGTTACAAGTGTTTAAAATGACTTATGTTCCTTGCAAGAAGCGTTTATCGTACAAACGTCACGTAGTCAGAAAGTTTTGTCTAGATTTGTCATAAACATATTGTGCAACTGGTTATGGTTGCTATAGATTGTTCCATTTTTGTTTATGTACAGTTACAAACACCAAGGAACTAGAGAAAAATGAAACGAACTACTATGACTAATATTACTTTTAGGTTATCAGCAACAGCCTGACATATTGCAACGTTATCGAACGTTGCAATACGTTACAATTTTAACGAGTTTCTCGGAAATTAATAAAAAAACATTACATTACAGGAGCTTTTACTTAACGTTAATTGTATCTTAGCTTGTAATTTTGTAACATAGTTTTGCAGATTATTGCAGTTGTATTTTTATTTTTAAAATTTATTTGTAGATGTCTTTTATTGCATGCGAAAATAATTGATAAAGTATGGCGTCAGGATAGCAGGAAATATAGGTCTTGCAAAAGTTTTTAAAAGTTGTTTTAAGAAACTAATTTTTTTAATGCATAAAGATCTTTATTAAAGATACCAGAACATTTATCATTTTGTAATGAGAAATACTACTAAGATTCCCATTTGTATGTCAAATTATCAATAAAATATTCTGTGTATCTAAACGTAAATAGGCTTTTGTAGAAATATAATGAATGGGATCAGTAATTGAAGAAATACTTTTAAGTTAAGAAACAAGCTTGTAGTGTTAATATTATATTATTGTACTAAAACGAGTGAAAATGAACTAATTTCTTTTATTCTTTTCAGAATTCATGGAAATGATGACTGGAGATTAAGGAGGTCCAAAGAAACATATAATTTATTCCAATTCCGTATACTTAAAAGACAATAAATTTATTATTAATATCTATTTAGAGAAATTTTATTTAGATTACATGCATACCTATACTTCATATCCAATAGGGGACGTGAAAAGAAATAATATTTATCAAGCAACCTAAGGCCAAGATATAAAATTGATAAAGAAATGGAAAATTTTTAAAATAGGGTTTGTTGTGCAAACGGTTCTAAGCAATTTCAAGCACGTACCCCTCAAGGGCATTTGCCAGCCAAAATGTTTAATAATAAAAATAATAATAGGTCATTCTAAAAAAATGCTGAGAAATCATTTCTAAGAGAAAATTAGCTTCTAAGTGGCGATTAAAACTATTTCACGTGAATAACATTACGCCAAACAACTGTCTAATTTGAATTATTAGATTAAAGCAATTTTAAATGTCGACATGACACGTCCGCACCCGCTGCGTTCACCACACTCAGACTGAAACTGACTTAGTGCATTGTAAACAGTTGCAAATATATTTCTTCATTAATTTTCGCAATAAATGATATTTTAAGCCAATCAAAATTGTATAAGTACTCACTATTACTGATTTTAAAGTAATATATTTTTCTTTTAAGAATATTATAAAACTATTATTGTTCTTGAGATGGATCATTGCAAGTAACGTGTTTAAATATAATTACTATTATCAAATTGTTGCCATGCAAAATCTTAACTTTTATTATATAAATATACACAATACAATTTGAGTATATATTTACCAGTTTTATATTATAATTACTTGGCAAAACATAAAGCAGCAATCACGTGGGAGCGAAATTTTAATTAAAATCAAAGTCGTAAGTTATTCCAGAACGATGCGTCGTAAAATTTATCAGTTTGGATTGCAGCCAAACAATTTCAAGCGTTACAATGATAAATTGTTGAGTAATAAGTTGTAATCTGTCACACGGGTGTATGTAAGTAGTTTATTTTTGTCATGGTGTTTGTTGTTTTTTAAATTTTATTTATTAGGCACCTGTAATTTTATACTTTATTGTTAGTACTTACATCAAGGTGTAATATTATTTAGTTACATTTTTTCATAGCACCTAATAAAAAAATCAGTTGGTGTAGGCAACTGATTTTCCTATTTTATAGTGTAATTGTTCACATAAATGAATAAAAAACTAACCTAAACGAAGAATTAAAATATATTAATTACTATAATGACTACTATCTACTTTTCCGGGTCATTAAATCGTGACCTAGGTAACTGGTCTCTGTCAGTAATAGAATTAATGTGCACTTCCCTAGTCGCAGCAGGAAATCTTTGACCTGCCCTAACACGGTAGCAAGCGTAGTACCAACATAACTAACATTACTATATGGGCGGGCCCAGGGGTACTAATAACGGGTCCACCCTTACAGAGCCTAGCCGAGAATAACATGAGCAGATGAAAAATTGTCAACCAAGGCTACAAATTACATTACATTTTGTTAGTGGAAGCCACTAATTAATTACCTAGGTCATAATCTAACAACACGAAAAACCATAGTAGATCAAATATATTTATTATTGTCTTTTTTAGTTGAAATTATCTTGGTCTATATGCTCCGTAAATGACAATTTATCTACGTTTAATGACATTTATGTTCCTAAACCTGACCAGCATGCATCCCTGCTTATGCAATATATATTTTATCGTATGTACACGAGATATCGTATTCAGTGAAAATTTGGTGCCCACGTTTTTGCTATTTGCCTTGGAAATGGTTGAGCTTAGTTTCTTAGCTGTAAGGTGTTATAGACAGTATCAATGCTATGTTGACTTAAGAGGCGATATGCCGTGTAGGTACATATATATCCCAAAAGAGAAGCAACATAATTGTCACCAGGGAATTCTCTTCTATAGGTTCTTAGGCACCTTTCATATTATAGCTGATAACAGATGAAGTACTTTCTTTTAGTTTCTAGTTTACTTTTTCTTAATTGTGTATAATGTATACTTGTCAACAATACATTGTTTCTAGACGCTGTATATTATTAGGCTGCTTCCCGGTTTTCCCTTGGCAAAAATAAATCGAAATTGATGACAAATGTTGTCAATCTATATGAACACTTTCATCAGAGTTGTTTATGCCAGAACCTTTGAATACTTCAGTAGATACTTCTTAGGGTTGGAGAAAACTGTAAATCCATAGTTTCTGCTTCAGTTTATTCTGAACTGATAGTTAAACTTAAATAAGGCCCATTTGGTGTCGGCTTTTGTCAAGCCTATTAAGTTATAATCTTCTTCTTCTGTGATGATGTTCCGGTGAAGTAAACCTATTGTATCTGTTTCAGTTTGTTCATAAAACTAGTGCCTAAAGACAAACAGAGTTCATTTAGCGAGCACTGTTATGAAGTGCACTATTTTTTAATCTTTACTCTACTGTGATGATATATAGAGGATGTAAACCCAAATTTGGTATGCACTTTTGTCTACTAATTTTTAATATGTATTATTACGATCATCTTCCGATGAAGTGAACCCATTACTGCTGCTTTAGATTGTTCATGAAACTGACCTCTAAAAACAAAGAAAGTCCATTTGATGTGCACTTTTGTCAAGTCTACTACGTTTTAACCTTTATCTTCTGTGATGATCCGATGAAGTAAACCCTTTATTACTGTTTCAAATTGTTCATAAAACTGGTTTCTATAAACAAAGAAAGTTGTCACTTTTGTCAAGTCTACCCAGTTTCAATCTTTGCCTACTGTGACGATCTGCCAATTGTTTTTACTTCGGTTTGTGGTGGTGTGAAAATTAGAAGCTTCAATTGTCTCTTCTTCAATTGCTTTGATTGAACTGTATTGTTATCTCTGTATTATACCAGGTTCATCATCTTAGTTGTAATTTCGGAGGTTTTGCGGTTTCTATTACCTTTATCTGTTTCATCATTTATTGAAGGAGATGTGGACAAATGATTTCAAGAGTGTCAATAATTCCGTGTTTTGGAATCTTCCTGGGTGGTATGACGAAATTTAAGTTTTTAGGGAGTACCTACATCTCTAGTGACATCATGTAGTTCTTCAAAAACTTGCTTAATGACGACCACAGCGTACCAAAACATCTAATTACGTTATAAATCAAAGTCAAATTGTTGATAACACAAAACTTCTTTCTTGGCCAAATCCTAATAATGCTAGGTCAAAACAGCAATTTTTTTTAATGTACCTACTGCAGAAGTAATCAAGTTCGTTCACTTTTTTACTCCTTCTTGATATCGAAGCATGAAAAGCTTTTACCCATTATTGCCTTTTGTATTGTTTATGAAATTATTTGTAACACTCTGTAAATGAAAATACAAATTATAATGTGCGCACCATCTCTAAGGTATTTTCTATTCCTATATTTTTAAAATAGTTTCACGCTTCTGTCTGTGCCAATTTAAATTTTTTTGAATACCTGCAATAAATAAGTTAGGTAAGAAAGTCCAATTATAAATGTCGCACGAGCTCTAGAGGATTTATGGAATGTGATATATTTATTTTTGCAACTAGCTGTAGAAATTTCTGATAGGACTTATAATTTGCGTGGGGTATTTATCGATTTACGTTATTGGCAATAAAGTTGGAATTTGTTATTTATATTTTGGGTGACTGAACTTTTTCTAATTTCAAGTTTTAGTGAGTATTAAAAATAAAATTATCAAACTGGAAAGATAATAGCAGTATAATATGTGGATCTATATTCTTATTATAACTTTTCACGATTATTAAATATATTACACACTGCTTCAGCAATTTGCCAAAAGAAGATCAGCTGATGTAAGCAGCTATGCCAAAAGAATGCATAGTAGGAATAGTAACTTAGTGAAAGAATTTTGTGAGGTAAGATTAGAAACGTAATTGATACACTAATTGTTTTAATGGCCAATAAAAGAAAATCATGTCAACAAAATATGAATGAAAATATACCGGGTGGCCATTATTGAGAATTGACATTTTAACATCTGTCAAAATAATAAGATTTAGCCAAACATGCCTTAGTAAATGCAACTCGTTTAAGATTGGCGTTTCGATGGCAAATAACACAACCACACAAAAAAATTGTTTTCTGACTTGTGGGCTGACTATGGTTACTATATGTTTTTGGGGTAGCTGAATCCGAATCCGAGGTCTATTTAACCCCATCACATCAGGATTTTGCTACAACCTAAAAAACACATAATTCAAGTTATTAAACGCATATAACCCTACGAATGACGATGTAATCTGAAAACTCAAGCTCTTAAACCACATAACCCTATAACCCAATTAATTTCATCACCACATAACACATTTAACCCCATAATTCTGTAACCTACTTAGTCCCATGACTCATTTAACTTCATAACACCTTTAAACCCATAACTCAATGTATATTAAATCCAATGACCACGTACTTAAGACATTCAGCTTAAGGCTGACGGTGAGCGCTGTATCAAACGATATATAACATCTGTTCCAAAAACCGTCGAGAACTGTTCAGTACCGTGAGAAATGTTTGACCAACACCGTCTTACGTCGCATTCGCCGAGAGTACATTAACAACTAAACTGACTGACTAATTCTGGACGGTTCGGAATCGATTCTTGCTGTGTTGGAACAAACCCATAGTTTTCGCTCAGTAACTCCTTAACGGATAATGATAAAAATATGAGGTTTTTTTTAATAGACTTCAAATATTATTTTACGTCGGCGCTGTGTTTTTAAATTTTGAAAAAGTGTAAAATAAATTTTTTTTAAATTAATTTTGGATTTTTTAAAAATTTCAAAAAACAGCGCCGACGTAAAATTGTATTTGTAGTCTATTTAAAAACCGGATATTTTTATCATTTTTCGTTGAGGAGTTACTGAGCGATAACTATATCCCTTTGGATCGAGCGCTCACCGTAAGCCTTAATACCAATTACCGATACGTAAAACATCATGTTCTCCTCTTACAATTATGTACCAGTTAATTAATAAAATCTCATCATGTAACTTCATTGATTTGTTTTCTCCCCAAAAAATACTTCTAAAAGAAATCAAGCAAATTTTTTCTATAGATAATTTGCATTTTTGCATATTAATATTAGTTTTTGTGCATAACTTGTTGTTGCAGCAACTGTATGGGTGTTGTTCGCCCTTCTTGAATAGTGCTTTGTATTCTAGTGTATTACCTTTTTATCCTAGTGTTTACATTAGGTAATGACATGTTATGTAATATAATTTATTATAATAATTATTTCCCTGTAATTAAGTACCCATGCCTGTTCGGAAAATAAATAAATAAATTAATTAATCTCTACGCGAATCTGCTAGGTTACTTCAAAATAAACAAACAGTAACTCCACAACCCTATAACCCACTGAAAGAAAAAAAAATTAACTCAATTTTTTTATGTGGCTGTGTAATCGTATCTAAAGATGCACCAAAAAAATACGCCAAGTAGGTGGAGGTTCTTATTAGGGTAGTACTAAAATATAATGATGAATTTGATCATTTCCTTTAACTTTTTAAAGGAAAATGTGCTACAGAACATGAAAACCCATGAATGTGTACCTTATCACTGTGTTCTATAGACTGTGAAAAATACTTGATAAATTAGATAATTTCAAGTATTACTAGTTTTTTAAAATATTTCTGCGGGATGTGATACTGTTTATAATGTATACTATTTTCTCAATGTGCAGTTAACTCGTAAAATTCAGGAGATTTTATGCTAAAACATAATAGGTGGAAATGATGCTCTTTTTTCTTATTCTAAATGGCTTGTCAGCCTGGAAATTGTTTTATATTCTGGAGATAACTTGTATAACTGACATGGTGAAGAGATATTCTTTCTAACTTACCCAGATTTTTTTTAGACTGTCTCAACAAACCGCTATGAAATTCGTTGAAAATTTGTGTATAAAAACGGCGCCCTTAAGTGGTACAGGGTGTTGAAAGTGAACATTTATTTTTTTAAATATATAATAATATCAAAACGGCTATTGGAGCCGAATTGACAGTTGTGAAGGATGCCGAGCAATATACAAACGCGGTTTTCATGTCCACCATATTTCCTCCTAGAAGTATTCTAGAAAAGTGACAAATTTTTTCATATACAGGATGTTAAAAAAAGAGTGTAAAATATTTAAGGAGGTATGAACCAAAATAAGCAGAAAAGTCTGAATAAACATGGGTCCGCAAAGTAACGGTTGCGGAGATATGGAATGTTTTATGTTTTTAGCCCCTTTTTTATTTTGCAAAAACGTTATGTATTTTGTTATAATAGTTGGTTAATGTTTAGTGAAATAAACAGTACGTATTTGACAGTTGTTCTCAGTGCACAAGTTTTCTTTCGCTATGGCTGGTTACTCTAACGCAGAATTGACAGACATGCATTTCATGTATGGTCGTGCTCATGGGAACGCCACCGAAGTGCGACGTCTTCATGTTGACGCTTATCCAAATCGCCAGATTCCTTCACAACGCATGTTTGGAAGAATTCATCAAAGATTGCGTGATACCGGTTCCTTGAGCAAACAGTGTCATTTATCCGGAAGACCAAGGTCGGTATCCACTCCTAGAGCAGAAGAAGAAATTCTAGCACTGGCAGAGCAGAATCCAGGTACGAGTGTGCGGAGAATATCAGCCGAGGTAGGAATTAGTGGTCCTCTTGTTTGGAGAATCCTTCACAAGCAACTGCTTTATCCATACCATGTGCAACGAGTACAGGCCTTAAATCCAATAAATGATCATCAAGCACGTTTGGTTTTTTGCCGCTGGTTTCTACGTCATGATGCTGAAGACTCTAGTTTTCTTGCAAACATTCTTTTTACTGATGAGGCCGGGTTCACAAGAAATGTAATGTTTAATTGTCACAATACGCATATTTGGGCCGACAAAAATCCTCATGCTCTAATAGAATCTGGATATCAGGCATGTTTTTCATTAAACATTTGGATGGAAGACATTCCTTTGAATCAGAGGCAACAAATGTGTTTCCAGCATGATGGTGCTCCAGCTCATTTTTCCATGGCCGTTAGAGAGCATTTACACCAAACTTTTCCGGATAGATGGGTAGGAAGGGCCGGACCAGTTTTATGGCCTCCAAGATCGCCTGATCTGAACCCTATAGATTTCTTTGTTTGGGGATATTTAAAGACATTAGTGTATGGTACTCCTGTAAATAGCCTGGAAGAGCTGCAGCTACGGATTAATCAAAAGTGTCGAGAAATCCAAACCAAGGAGGGCCAAAGAGTTCGAATATCGTTGAGACGAAGATGTCGTGCCTGCTTGGAAATGGACGGAGGGCAATTTGAGCATCTTCTGTAACTTTGTTTTTTGTTTGTTAAAAGCTTCCTTTGTCGCTTTAGTCCTAATAAAATAAAATGTTTGAAAAACGAATAGTGGTCCATATCTCCGCAACCGTTACTTTGCGGATCCATGTTTATTAAGACTCTTCTGCTTATTTTGGTTCATCTGAACCAAACCAAACCACCTTCTGAAATATTTTACACTCTTTTTTTTAACACCCTGTATAATTGGTAAAATATGAATTTTAATAGTGATAGTAATACAGAAGGCATTCCGAGTACGTCTCCTGAAACTTTTAAAGAGGCGGATGAAGCGAAAGAAAGTCTATTACCGGGAAAAAAAAATGTGAAACACTACACTGAAAATATACTGCATGTTTTTCTTTAGTTTTTTTGGGTTTTTGCCACAAATAAATAGCTTTAGACAATATACTGCATGTTTTCTGGAAAAATGTGAGAACTGTAAGCCGTCCTCTTTGTGGTCGTATTATTCCATGTTTAAGGCAACGGTACTTTACATGATGCTGAAAAAGAAAAAAATTATGGTTATAGACCGAAGAACTCAATAAGTTAACTAACTAGAGAAGAAATCGACACTTTTCTGATTGATGCCTTCGATGAAATATTTTTAATGATTTAAGTTGTCATCTTAAATGTAAAATAAAATGTACTTACATAATTTTTTTAATTACGTGGTACTTATTTTTTGCATATATGGAGCTTGTCGAAGAGTATGTAACATAACAATAGATGATATTCAGGATATAGATAAAACTTTACTAGTAACTATAAAATAATCCAAAACTAAAATACAGCGCAATTTAGTATAATTGATAATGAAAATGAAAACAAGCTACCAAGATATTTGGATATACGAGTATACAGAAGATATATATATCTACGTCTCTTCGTCAACCGCATATTGAGCAGCGATGTTTTTTTGTATATTATAACAATAATAAATGCTCCAAGTAAGTGGTTGCGTAAAATACATTGGGTCAGATTCCGTACAAAATAACAAACTATTTTAAATTACCAATCCCAAAGGAATATATTGGACATTGTTTTCGGCGCTCTTCGGCTACTTTATTAGCCAACGCTGGAGCGCCATGGAGGTTGAAATCAACCACTGCTGCTGAAGACTATATTGAAAATTCAGTGTCCTATAAAGTGGTAGCAAAAAATTATATTTGCACTAATATGCCTTCAACTAGTAGGTGGTCTGGATCTTCTGTAGAATTATCCAAAAATACTAGTGTTACTGAAGTTACAAACAGTAGCTCTGCAGAACAAGTAGAAAATGCACAGGACACATTCTGTCCTAATATTTTAAGCATAAAAATGTAATTCATATTTATATTAATATGATTAAATTGCAATTTTCTGTTTGTAGGTCTTTATCTCTTTTCATAACATGTGGTACATAAAATTATATTTTCCTTCAACGAACTTATCACTTACCATTTATCTCATCCAATGGCATTCAGTTTTTTAATTTTGGATTATCAGTTCAAGGGAAATTAAAGTTCAGATCAGAACTTACTTTTTTACATGATAAAACTGCTCAGCACCAATCTCCATCCAGTAGCAGATACACTGAATTATGCTCAGTTGGCGAATGAGTATTTAAGGATTTTCAGAGAAAATGACGAGTGATGCAAAAGTCAATTGGTTCTCATTGCTCGATTTTCTTAAATATCCACTTTGATAACTGGATATTTAATTGTTAAAATCTAAGTATGTATTATCATGTACTTAATCATAATATTTGCAGGTTTAGAGAAATATTGAGTTTCTTTAGTTCTAACTAACTACTCACTTGACAAAAGCCTCAACCTGCGTTGAATTACACCCACAATATCTACCCATATAAACAGTAAAAATGTTACAAAAGCTAATAATAAGGAATATATGGGTAGATATTGTGGGTGTAATTCAACGCAGGTTGGGGCTTTTGTCCACTGAGTAGTTAGTTTCACACAATATTGTTAATACCTGAAAATATATGAAAAAACTATACATAAAGGGTACAATTTTTTATTTATTTTAGTAAGTCATTATGATGTTTAAACTCATTGACAGTTAATCAGTTTAACATTGTCGACATTTAATTTTATTTTGACATTGTCGACATTTAATTTCAAATAATTTTAATTTATTGGTATAATAATTTTTATAGTTAGATATTTGACTCAAGTTAAAGGAGGCCACCTGATGAAGCAATCCTAAAAATGCAGAAATATGTCAGATCTCATCTATTGTGGTTGAATTTCGAGTTCCCACTCCAGAGGTTTATATATATATAGAGTGTTTCCACTAAACCAGGTTAGTAAATTTAGATAGATTAAATTCTTTAGATAATTATTGAATAGAACTTTGTCTGTGAAATTGTTCATTAGCATACCTAGATGTTTGGTATCAGAGAACATACATATGACTTCATTGATAGGAATTGTAGGAGATTTGATATATATTAGCTTAAAATACCTTTCTTAAACAGTAAAAAATGTCTTTAATTCGTCGTACAACTTTGACAGTGCAAATCTATTCCTATTTCTTAGTGCTGAATGGTTTGTTATAGCTTTTCCTCGTTTATTATCTCATTTCAGCCACTTGTCATCGCCCTATAAATTTTTTATTGTCCCATAAAATGCACGCGTATAGTTTTTCGAAATCTAAATCTATTTTTATTTTCTTGTCCCCTTTATTCATCCTACAGCCGCGTTTTCTCATGTTTGGCTCTCTATATAGTTGGTTAAAATTAACTTCGTTTCACTCAAATATTGATCGTAAACGACGTAAAATCGTCACATATTTTTTTTTACAACATAGACGTAAATACCAATTTGAAGCTTCAAACATTCATGGAAAAACTTGACTGGATTTTCAAGCTACTTGACTTAAAGTCAAGTCAAGAAATAGTGGGGTTTGCTTAATAAACGTATGTCCTAGAGCTACTCATTTTAAAGATACAGGTTTTGTAAGATAGCATATTTAATACAAATTTGATAAAGGTACGTTTTTGATGGTGCTACACACGCCGGTGTTATTTTTTTGTACAAAGTAGAGAGTGCAAGTTGCTAACATTTTTGCTAACATTTTACTCTCTAACTTATTTTAAATTTGGTTTTCCCATTCTTAGTCTCGTGATATTATGAAAAATTTTATTTTACATAAAACAACGTGCTCTCAATAAATTTGTTAATAATGCACCAGACGATATATATATATTTATTTAAATACAGTGTCCAACGGAAAGAATCCCAGTTACAGGACAGAAAAAAAACTACATTTCAAAATATACGAAATAAATAAAGGCACATAAATAACTAGATTATTAACAAAATATCAAATAACAAACAAACAGTAATTAGCAAAAATATAACATAAACGATAAAAAAAACAAGCAATAAAATCACATATATATATACGAGCAGTTGGCAACTGCAATACAGAACTAGAACTAGAATTTAATCTAGGAACTCGATAAAAAATTCTAGATACCAGAGAAGGGGGAGAAAATTATTAACAATTTTGTGTAGAAATATTAGAGGATGCATAATGTGCAGATTCAGTTATTAAATGAATATGCACGTGAAAAGAGAGATTATCGCAAAAAGTTACACCAATGTCCTTGAACTGCAACACTATTTAAAATAGTATCCAAAAGATAATCAAAATGTTGAATCGTTTTCCGGCGGCGGCGGTATAATATTATATTTACTGATATTTAGTGGTAAATAGTTATCTTCACACCAACGGCAACTGCAAGTTATCCTATAATCTAGAACAATCAGATAGTGAGTTTATCTCAACAAATAGTTTAAGGTCATCCGCATACAATAAAAAATTAATATTTAATAATTGATAAATATAATGAAGAATAAGGGCCCCAAAATAGATCCCTGAGGAACACCTGAAAATTGAGAAAATTTATTTGACTGAAAGCTACGATACTGAACATATTGGAAACGGTTTGTAAGGTATGATCAAAACAGGGTTAAGAGAGCACCAGATATACCTACAGAATGGAGGATACCCATATCTAATACCTCGGAAATATAGGGGAGGCCGGGGCAGCGAGGACCACTTAAGCCCATATTGTTAATTGTATGTTTATTTACCGTTAGAAAAACAAAAAAAATAATGCATAACTTTATTACATACAAAGACATTATTACAATATAGAAAGTAAGAAAAAATATGTAACATTATCAAAAAAATAAATATTTATGATATGTGTTACTTGGACCTACCTACCCCGTCCGCCGGGGCAGGTAGGTCCACGTATAAAAACTAAAGAACTAAATGGAAATTATTTGCATAATTCACATATAAACACATCGTCGTCTTCATCTGAGCCCATTGCTCACAGATTTGGCATCGTATCCATCCTTCCCCTCGTCTACTGTCTTTGAAACAACTGTGACAAAAAATGCATATGCAATCGTCTTCCTCCTCGCTTTCACTGGTGCTACTATCTTCATAAACAGTTGCATCAAAAAGCAAAGTTACCGAATAAATTGTTTTAAGCGGAATGACGGTTGAACATTCAGGTTAGGTTTGTAGCTATTTTAATACACCTCATTACTGTACTAGTCATTTTTCATAATAATCCACAAATGTCTTTGTAATAAGCACATTCTCAATAAAGAAAATTACATAAACTTATCTTGAAAAAACTGAATTTTTCTATAAAACTTCACAGCAACGAAGGAACAACTGACGCTGTTAACATAGTACTGATCCGACTACCGCCAACCTATCCAGTGTCAAATTGCGCGCGAAATTTAAAACGTTCTCAAATTACCCCGGTGGTCCTCGTTACCCCGGTGGTCCTCGCTGCCCCGGCCTCCCCTACATATTGTCCTTTGTAGACTAGGTTTGTTGCTGTCGAACGTCCTTTTACAAATCCGTGTTGATGTTGGGAGATATAATTCCCGAAATGAGAGTAAAGGTGATTGTGGATAACTATTTCAAATATTTTTTAAAAATTTCTTATGATTGCAATAGGCCTGTAATTAGTTAAATTATTTTTGGGGCCTTTTTTATAAAATGAACAAATCCTAGAAAGTTTCCAAGACTCTGGAAAGCATTAGATTTAAGTATGGCATTTATCAAGTGTGTATGCGTCAAATTCCGAGCTCTTCTATTGATATAACATATTTATTCTGTGTAAGAATAATTTGAATGGTAATTTAGTGGGTATTGAAAAACGTCTTAAAATTTTATTTTGCCATGTGTTTGGAACGCGCTGCTACATAATAATAATTAAAACTTATACCAGAAGTGCAGATGTTGACTTTTTGGGGAATGTTTTAAGTGCCCGTAGTAGTAGTTAGATGCTATTCCGAAACATTTCCTGAGAGGCAGCTGTCAAATAGAAAAACATTTTTGGTAGTAGAAAGGTGTTGTCGGGAAACTGGTTATACCTAAGCAAAATAATTCCAGTAGACCTAGAACTGATAAAAGATATCAAGGAATTTAGATTTAATCTCTGAAAATTCAATCAATAGTGTGAGAAAAATTTTATTACAGATAAATATAACGTGTGTAACGTATGGACAATGTACCAAAACAAAAATTGCATCCATACCACTACAGAAAAGTATAAGAACTTTTATGGAGCATTTAACTGCAGCGGCACTCCTAGAACATACCCCCAAAAGTTCACATCTCACATCTGCACTGCTGGTAAGAGTTTCCATTATTATTATGTAGAAGTGCGAAACAAACAGAGTATAATAATATTTTAACAAGAGTTCCTGCGCCAAACTTTGACCAAATATATATGTTTCTGAATTTCTTCTGTATAAACAAATAAACATAAAATTGAATGGTTTAATATTTGCAAATTTTTTTGCTTGTCGATCTACCTTTAATATATCCAATTTGCAAGGGAATTTTGATGACTAGGTACTTCGTTAAAAATTGTACATGGTGACCCTAACTAGATAGTATGCGAGGATACAAAAAAAAATAAATAAAATTTGGAACACGTGGTTTCAGTTTCAATCGAAAATCGAAAGTATTATCTTTGGGATTTAACAGAAATGGCTAATGACGTCATCAATTATATTTTTTTCAGAAACACCCAAATGTTTTTTCTGTTAAAAAGCATTATTTCTTCTAATAAACTTTTATCAGACAATTTTTTCTGTATCACTTCTCATTTAAAAGTTATAAGCAATATCGTCCTAAACAGTCACAAAAAAAATACCACCTAAAAATCACATTAACGACGGAAGAATCAAGTAGTTGTTTGAAAATAATTGAATGTTCGTTGTTTAAAGTACATAAATGTCATTAAGAATAAGTAAATGGATTAAACTCAATAATTATTTAATAAAGTTAAAGCAAAATGTGATGATAACAACTAAACTTAAAAAACGAGGAAAACGCCCTCATACATATTACAATCTATTCTCTATATGACCTCCTCTCATTCCAAAACACATATCCAATTTCATATCCAAAGATTTACAATGTGGGGATTTTCAATGGACCAGTAGTGTCTGTTTGGCAAACCATTATTGACAAACTGACTTTCATCCGTCAAAAGAACGTGCCAAAAAAGGTTCTAATCAACAGTTTCTACATTTACTACAATTACCTATAAAATTAATAATCTAAATTGTCAATTATGTAGTCATCAAACCTATTGGTCTTTAAAATTCGTCGAACCGTATAGAATTTCGTGGATTTTGTTAGAATTACTGTAACAGTTTAGTTGTATTAACATTGTTTCTTTCTTCTAATTATTTGATTCCTCCGAACAGAAAATTAATCTTTATTTCGTCGCCTCTAATCTTGTAAAAGTTCTATGAACAGAAATGAGGCGCTCTGGATACATTTCTCGATATAACTATAGCTCTTCTTGATTTTTTTTTGCGACTCGCCGTAAATTAGAAACATATCAACTTTTTCTGAATGAGAAAACATTTTGTAAGCACATAAGTTATACGTTTGACGTTCGTATTGAGTAATGACAAGTATATTGTTACATTTATGCACTTTAAGCAACGACTACTTGATCCTTCCACCGCTAAAGCGATTTTTAGGTGGTATTTCTTTTGAGGCTCTTTAGGACGATATAACTTTTAAACGGGAAGTAACAGAAAAAATTCTTCAATAAAAGAAAGCATTTTAACAGGGAAACAATTTGGGTATGTTTCTGGAAAATATATAATCGATGATGTCATTAGTCTTTTCTGTCAAATAATAATAATATCTCTACCCCTCATTCTAATCACGAGGATTAATCCAGAAGTCGAAGACCTGTGCGGGAGAGGAGGCGGCATATTATTTTTAAGCAGGCCGCATTTGCGCCCAGGGACGACTTACGTTGCGCAGATCGTAACCCCTATTCAGTGCAGGAATGAGAGACACCTGGAAAACCTCATTAATTAGGGGGGTAGTCAAATGTCGACCGGTATCAATTTCTCACATTGATCCAAGCTAACATTCTTCCACCCTACCATATCCGGCTAAATGCGCAATGAACACCAATGAAATTCATTTGTATACGACGAAGTGGGAGAAAATCTATCTCTTGACAAATCACCATGCCCCTTGAGCGCGTAAATGAGCGCAGTCGTCTAAAAAAAACGAAATCTGGAACCTCGACATCAAAGGAGCCGACGCGAAGACGACGGACTGTAATAGACTGTGATAATACTTTCAATTGAAAATGGAGTGTAAGAAAAATTAATCGAGGCTCTGTGAATTAGACAAGTTTTGTACGATACAAGCCATGTAGACTACATGATACCAAAATCGTCACCAAATTCTATAGCTAAGGCAAATTCTCAATGAGTTTTTGTTTTTTTCAAGTACAAACTTTTCACTGACTTTTTTATTACTACGCATCTGCAATCGTATTTGCGCGGCACCCGCGCTAGCAGTTTCCTCCCGCAGAAAACTCGCCGCAACTCACGCTGCGTCACCTCACCAAGCTGCGTCTCATTTTGCGCCGGGCCTAATATGTCTCCATAAGCGTCTTATTTTGGGGTCTAAAAACGCAGTTAAATTTATGGTACTACTTTTAGAATTATCTTGATAATAAAAAATATGAAATAAAGTATTTGTTCGGAACGCAGCTATGGTCTCGCTGTCCCAGTGAGGGAATGCAGCACTTGGACTCCGAAGTGTATTAGATAATAGTCCTAGCAGCCCTTGAAACACGGGCGTTTGTAAAATAAAAATAATAGTAGTTATTGATATGTAAATGATTGACATATATTAAATAAGTCAAATTCTTCAATTACAGTCCACTTATTTCCCATTGCGGGACAAATACAAAACTTACAAGCAGCAACTCATCAAACATAAGTTTAAGCAGCCTCTCATACATACATTTTGGACCTTTCGAGCACGGATATCAGTAGTTTTCCGAAGAATACATAGTTCGAGCTACAATCCGTTTGGACAAGTGAACCCACGACCAGGACATACAGAGTCGATTAGGGACCAGGGAAGGCAGACAACACGTTTCCCAACCGTAGACAACGCGTGAGGCAAAAAGAAGCACGTGAAGACTCAAATAATACGAGGTCAGACCTAGCTATTTTATACGCATCCTTACTAGCGCACTACTTACTTGGGCTAATAAGGCATTTGCATTCTTATTCATAATATTTGAATAACCAATAAGGCATTTACATTATTCTTCTTCAATTCATAATATTTGAATAACCGGAAGGATTGGTAACATCTATTTACAAATATCAAAATGACAGAACAACAGCTTCATATTTTAGTGACAAAACGGGGTATTTTAAAGGGACAACTGACCAGATTCGAACACTTTTTAGATAATGTAGACGATTCTCCTACTCAGTTAGTAGAACTACAAAAACGTAGTAACAAGTTAGATTCAATCTGGGACAGTTTTAATGACATTCAAGCTGAAATTCAAATCTTAGATAATAAACCCGAACATGATACCGAGACTGTAGATTTCGAAAATAAATATTTTAAGCTTGTTGCAATTGCAGAAACCAAAATTAATGCGTCACAAGTACCTAAAGTTGGTTCAGATACGCCAACAGGTTTAAATAATTCTAGTTTCGATTCTAACACTACATTAAATATAAAATTGCCTGATATTAAGCTTCCAGAATTTGCAGGAAGTTACGATAACTGGGTTCAATTCTATGATACGTTTAAAGCATTAATAGATGAAAATACTAAGCTAAACACAATACAAAAGTTCTATTATCTACAATCGGCATTGAAAGGTGACGCCGCGCAAAGTTTGAACAATTTAGAAATAACAGAAGCCAATTATTCAGTGGCGTGGGAACTCTTAAAGGATAGGTATCAAAACAAAAAAATTATTATTCATAGCCACATGAAAAACCTTTTTGAGCTACCTAACGTTACAAAAGACTCACATACGTCATTAAGACAACTTTTAGATGCCTTTGTAAGACATTTTCGAGCCTTAGAAAATTTAGGGCAACCTGTAACAACATGGGACACCATTCTGATTTTTTTATTGTCATCCAAATTAGATATTGCTTCTAAAAGAGAATGGGAGATAACCACAAAAAACGAGCCTTCTCCAAAAATACAAGATTTTACAAAATTCTTACAGAGCAGATGTTTATTGTTAGAAACTTTAAATAGTAAAGTGTTAACAAATCAAAATAATTCAAATCCAAAAAAAAGATTACAAATCATATTCACATGTAACATCAGTTATAACTCCAAATTGTATATATTGCAATGAAAATCATTACGTATTTTCATGCAATAAATTTGGCTCTAACGCCAAATGAACGATTTCAACACATAAAATCATTAAATATTTGTATAAACTGCTTTAGGGCTGGTCACAGTTCTTCAGTATGTCAAAGGGGCACTTGCAAAATCTGCAAGAAAAGGCACAACACGATGCTTCATTTTGAAAACACATCGCATTCCAATCAAACGTCCGAGGCCGTCTCTAAGACAAATAATAATGCAAAATTATACACACAAAATAATACTAATCAGAACTCTAACATTGCAACTACTTCCCAAAATATTACCGTCGCGCAAGCAAATACTGAACAGACAAGTTCAAATGATACATTAGCTTCTACTACTTTAGCTCATTATTCAGACGTCAATCAAAATTATATTTTGTTGTCAACCGCTGTCATATATGTACTTGATAGTGAGGGAAATTTAATAAAATGCAGGGCACTATTGGATAGTGGCAGCCAATCAAATTTTATGACAAGAAACTGCTTTAATAAATTAAAGCTAAAATCAAACAAATTCAATATATCGGTTTCAGGCATAAACCAAAGTTCAGCTCTTATATCAGATAAAGTTCATTGCGTAATTAAATCCACACATAATAATTTCACTACCGATTTAAATTTTTAATCATCGATCGCATTACTGAAAATATTCCTCAGATTTCAATCGATTATAATTCATTGGAAATACCTTCGGAACTGTCTTTAGCAGATCCTGAATTTTATATCTCTAATCCAGTAGACGTTCTGTTAGGTGCGAACATTTTTGGACTTTGTTACGCGCAGGCCAAATAAAGTCGAATAAATGCAATCCAGTTCTTCAGAATACAGTTTTAGGTTGGATAGTTTCAGGTAAAATACCTCATAATCCAAAACAACAAACAATTTGTAATTTAATAACATCTGCAAGCGTTTCAAATTCGCAATTAAGTGAGCAACTTGAAAAATTTTGGATAGTTGAAAATCCGTATTCTTCACAGGTTCATTATACCGAGGAGGAACAAAATTGTGAGACACATTTTTTAGATAACTTTTTTCGCGACGAGACAGGTCGATTCACAGTAAGTTTACCGTTTCGAGAAAACCGTATACTAGGCGAGTCAAAAGAACAAGCAATTAGGCGATTTTATGCGGTGGAACGTAAACTAAAAAAACAACCATCTTTATACACACAATACCGATTTTTTATGGAAGATTATCAAACACAAAATCAAATTAAAGAAATACACGACCCCCCCGAAGATGGTTATTATTTACCGCATCACAGTGTGCTTAAAGCGGACAGTTTAACCACCAAACTGCGTGTTGTATTCGACGCGTCCGCGAAAACAGCAAATAATAATTCACTAAACGATATACTCATGGTAGGACCCTGTATACAAGATAGTTTAATTTCTATATTAATTAGATTCCGAAAACACAACGTTGCATTCATTGCAGACGTGGCCAAGATGTACCGTCAGATTTTAATAAATGAAGCAGATCGCAAATATCAAAGAATCGCCTGGGGCGACAATCCGAATGCAGAATTAAAATATTATGAGTTACAAACAGTAACATACGGCACAGCGCAGGCAACGCGGTGTTTTCTTAGACATATCAAACAAAGTGATAGAGAGTTAAATGAGGCTACGTTAAAATTAGTAAAAATGGCACAAATTAGTGAAGTCTCATCAGAAATACAATCCTTAAAGCAAGCTAAACGTGTAAGCAATAAAAGCAAATTAATTAGTCTCAATCCATTTTTGGATGACAATGAAGTGATCAGAGTTGGTGGTAGGCTAACACATTCTCAACTAACCTTGGAACAAAAATACCCTGCAGTTCTACCATCAAACCACGCATTGACAAAACTATTAATTAATCACAAACACATTAAAAATTTGCACGGTGGCTTTCAAGTTACTTTATCTATAAGCTTACGTAGACAATATTGGCCGTTAAGAGGAGTTCAAGCGGTCAAAGGAGTTTTAAGGAAGTGTATTACTTGCTTCAGAGCAAAACCCTTAACTCTATATCCGCAAATGAGTGATTTGCCAAGTTATCGAGTTACCCCATCGCCTACTTTTCATGCAGTGGGTACAGATTTTGCAGGGCCGTATCTTGTAAAAGATGGAACCTTAAAAAACAGAAAATGATTAAATCTATTTTTGTATATTTATCTGTTTGGCCACTAAGGCAGTTCACATAGAACCTGTTGGCGATCTATCCACAAATGAGTTTTTGAAAGCATTTAAACGGTTTATTTCTAGGCGAGGTATTTGTAAGCATATATACTCTGATAATGCTACAAACTATGTTGGCACTAAAAATGAATTAAATCATATTATTAATTTAAATGAGGATAGAGAGTTACAATCCTTTCTGAGTGACAATCTGATCGAGTGGCACTTCATACCAGCTCGATCACCCCATTTTGGCGGTATATGGGAGGCGGCGGTGAAATCCTCTAAATATCATTTGAGAAGAATAATGAATAATATGCATTTCACATATGAGGAATTCCACACCTTATTAGCCCAAGTGGAAGCTGTCCTAAACTCCCGTCCACTTACTCCATTAACCGATGACCCATCTGACCTCGAAGCACTTACTCCGGGACATTTCTTAATTGGTCGTGCTTTAACTACATTACCTCAAGAAAATCTAGAAGACATCAAATTTAGTCGATTAACCCGGTTTCAACATCTTCAACAAATGCTACAACAGTTTTGGACTCGCTGGTCTAAGGACTATTTGCAAACGTTACAAACTCGCACTAAATGGCAATTTAATTCTAAAGAAACTGTACCAGTAGGCGCGTTAGTCATGCTGAAAGAAGATAATCTGCCACCTCAACAATGGCGTCTTGGTAGGATTCTAGAGATTTTTCCTGGAGCAGACGGAGTGGTGCGAGTAGTGTCGATTAAAACTAAACATGGTATTGTGAAACGCGCTGTTACGCGTATTTGTATCTTACCGATAGATAGTGACATTTAAATTTCGTTTCGAAATGAGAGCATTTCAACGGGGCCGGCATGTTCGGAACGCAGCTATGGTCTCGCTGTCCCAGTGAGGGAATGCAGCACTTGGACTCCGAAGTGTATTAGATAATAGTCCTAGCAGCCCTTGAAACACGGGCGTTTGTAAAATAAAAATAATAGTAGTTATTGATATGTAAATGATTGACATATATTAAATAAGTCAAATTCTTCAATTACAGTCCACTTATTTCCCATTGCGGGACAAATACAAAACTTACAAGCAGCAACTAATCAAACATAAGTTTAAGCAGCCTCTCATACATACAGTATTTGTTTTTATCTCAGTAGAGATGTAAGTTATTCAAATATTTCAAGATGGATTAGTGGAATCGGGAGCTTAAAGTAACGACATTTTAATTTCACGGTTTGTTCCGTTTGGCATGAAGCACGGTTGTTTTCGTTGAGGATCCACATTCGGAGCCCCCTGTGACTCACCTGATGAACCGAGAAACTAATTAACCGATATGGATTCCTATGTAGCAAACAGCAGTAAGTGTGTCCTTTGGATATTTTCATTTTGAAGTTGATTTAAGCGACTAATGATCCGCTTTGTGACAGATCTGGTTTTCTCACCTCAAAACAAGTTGCTGCAATATTTTCATATTTTGTAGTCGCTTAAACTTCGGCACAAAATTAGATACTTTTCAGAAAACAACACGGGAAACAAGTATACGTATGCATAATAATTACGTTTTTCTCTAATTTTGCCAGTTCAGTTTTAATTCGATTTTCTTGTGAAAAGGTGGTACTAACACACACGCAATGCTGGTAAATATTTGATTATAGGTATATTAAGGTGCCCGTATCTCTCGCCGTAAAATGATCAAATTTGTGGTGTTTTTTAGGTACTGAAATCTCGAAAAATAAAACTCGTAGAGAAAAAGTAATATCAAAAATAGAATTATTGATGTTTTGTTTATCCACTTTTACTATTTAAACTTTCCTCAAATAATGTAATAACTTTTAAAATGCATTTATATGACACACATAATTTCGCTATTCTAACCCCACATTTTAACAATTATTTTCACATACTTATAAACAAAAGTGAACAATCTTATATGCAGAACTATGTAAGTTTATGTTATAACAATGTTTACATCTATAGTTGAATTTAAAAATACGTATTTTGAAAGATTTCAGTACCTAAAAATTCATTGGATAGATCGCTTTCTGATGTTAAATATTGATTTTACTTCGGTACCTTTGAATATTTGCAGGTGGCATGAAATAACATCCTTGTTATTTGCTAAACTCTATATTATTCAGTTCTTAAATGTCTAAAATTATTTATATTTGTAGAAAACAGTTTTTCAGGAATACGGCGCCCTTAAGAGAATATCAGTTTTGGCATTATAAATATTTCGTAACTGAATAGAGACAGTAATATTTTCACTTGTTCAAGCTGCATGACATGCGACTTTGCTGTTATATAACTTCTCCAAGAATTGCACTCTACTACTATAATAACTCTTGTGACATTAACTTACATTCGTAATTCATATAATATATTATTATGAATAATACTGAAGAGGAGTGAGTTTACGCTTTTTTCGTCATCCACTCTTATTACTGTTATTGAAGAAGTGAGTTTTACATAATGATTGTGCCATGTGTATTATTGTAGTATATTTTATTGCTGCAGCTATTCGGGTAAAATAAAAAATAATTGCATATAGAGAAAACATATCCATAGTTACAGCTACACTATATGTGTAGAGTAAAAATGTGCAGGGTGATTATGTTAACAATGCTTTAACTTTTTTTTGATATCAAATTATAAATAACAGGAGTGTTGGAAAGCAGTTTTTTCGCATAATGCATTTTATCCTATACTTAAATTTCGAATATCGGTACTATTTTGAATGCTCAATAACGAATTGAGTTGCAGTTTCAAATAATAAAACTTTAACCAAAAGGTTTAGAAAAACATTAAAATTAGTATTAAATGTTTCTTGATAGATGTACTAATTTACATTGTTCTTGTTTATTATGGAGTGATAAAAGTCGTTTCCCATAATGAAAGAAATCCAAATAAGTTTGATGTGAATGTATGGTCTGGTATTATTTCATTGATCCTCTTTTATTTGATGACTATTAGCCAGTGAATGGTACTATTTTGAAATATAACATTTCTGATTGATTAGAAATTTCACTATAAACAAGATATAACATATGGTGGCAAGATACACCATTATTGCACCTTAGCATTGGTTTTCTAAAATAGTGTTATATCTTATTATAACTATTGCGCGAGTACAAGTACCGCAAGATAATATACACAGTTACTCAAATAGTAATATACAAGCAGCGACCTCATTAACAAATAACATGTGTGTTGGTTTTATTATTATTATTAGAGACGACAACTCAATTATTTCTGGGTGCAATATATAATATTCAAGGTATTTTAGACTGTTTTGGATTTATCCTTATAAAAATGTAGGTATTGATGAGATATAGGGTTTTATTAAAATTAGTATAGACAAGGCATTTTAATTGAAACATTTTTGGATTTATTCCTATAAAAATAAATATGGATCTCGGTGTGATAGGTATAGGGCTTTATTAAAATGTAGTATATTTTATAAGCTTAAAATGTCCGTTCAACATTTCCTTTAGTTGCTTTTATATGCAAATGTGTTACTGATAGACACTGATTTTGTCAATTTGTTTTGACAGTTTTTGACAAAGACAAAATTTGCAAGCAATAAAAACAAGGTCATTATAAAAAAAGAAAGGAGTTTTAAATAAGTTAAAGTTAACAAGAATATTATTTTCAAAATAGATCACGCAAACTGAATTGTTATTGTTTTATTAGTTGATTGTTTCGCCGTATATCTTTCAAATATTTCTTCAGTTTCATTATTGGTATTTTCAGTACCTACGTACTTATTATAAGTTTTAAATAACGTTAATTCTTATAATCATTCTACTGTCTATCAACTATGGCAAAGCTTGTATAGCAACATGCATAACAGACTGTTTATTTATATTCATTTTTTACTGTATTAGAAAGGTATTTTAAGCTAATATAAATCAAATTTCCTACAATTCCTATCAATGAAGTCATATGTATGTTCTCTGATACCAAACATCTAGGTAAGCTAATGACCAATTTCACAGACAAAGCTCTATACAATAATTGTCTAAAGAAATTAATCTATCTAAATTTACTAACCTGCTTTAATGAAAACACTATAAATATTTAATTTCACATTTGGCAGTGGGAACTCGAAAATTCAACCACAAAGATCTGACCTATTCCTGCATTTTTAGGGTTGCATCTTCAGGTGGCCTCCTTTAAGTTGAGTCAAATATCTAACTATAAAAATTATTATATAAATAAAAATTATTTGAAATTAAATATCGACAATAACAAAAGTGACATTAGCCTGTCAATGAATTAAATATGACAATACCTACTTGAATAATGTTTACCCTTTATGTAAAAGTTTTTATATATTTTTAGGTAATAATAATATTGTGTGAAACTAACTACGCTGTGGAGAAAAGCCCCAACCAGCGTTGAATTACACCCACAATATCTACCCATATATTCCTTATTATTAGCTTTTGTAACATTTTTTACTGAATTAGAAAGGTATTTTAAGCTAATATAAATCAAGTCTCCTACAATTCTTATCAATGAAGTCATATGTATGTTCTCTGATACCAAACATCTAGGTATGCTAATTAATAATTCCACAGACAAAGCTATATTCGATAATTATCTAAAGAAATTAATCTATCTAAATTTACTAACCTGCTTTAATGAAAACACTCTATAAATATATAACTTCACTTCTGGCAGTGGGAACTCGAAAATTCAACCACAATAGATGAGATCAGATTTTTATAGTTAGATATTTGACTCAACTTAAAGGAGGCCACCTAAAGAAGCAATCCTATATCAGAGAACATATATATGACTTCATTGATAGGAATTGTAGGAGACTTGATTTATATTAGCTTAAATACCTTTCTAATACAGTAAAAAATATTACAAAAGCTAATAATAAGGAATATATAGGTAGATATTGTGGGTGCAATTCAACGCTGGTTGGGGCTTTTGTCCACAGAGCAGTTAGTTTCACACAATATTATAAATACCTAAAAATATATACTCGAATCAAGAATTCAGACGTCTTACATTTGTTTTTATTGTCCACGTAATTTTCGATATTTGGTCGCATTAAAAATAATCATTTTTCGCAATTTAGTGGAATATATAATGCAAACTTTTAGTGTAGTATATAGTTCTATTACTACCAGTTGCAGTTTCTTAAATATTTTGATGAAAATATAACGAATTATTCATTTGTTCGTATGATGTAAGTCGTCTGAATTCTTGTGGCGAGTATAGGTATATTCATTTTATTGCAAAGTAAAAATTAAATACAAATCGATAGGTAGCATTTTTTTATTTACAGTATTCATCTTGAATTACTTTATTTAAAATTTTAAAACATCATGTAGTAAATGATTGAATAACGAATGAAATGAAAATTAAATCTTTCATTTCATTCGTTCGTTACAAATTTTATTTACTTTCTGGTTTTTGTAATGATGATTAAATCACATATTCAGTGCTTTATATGGACGTAATCAACAGCATTGTATACGTAATTTTAACAAGCTTATCTATATTGTAAAAAAGTTACTTTTAAAAATACCGTAAGTTCATCACATCACCACTAATAATTATGATAATGTTAAAAACGGAGAATAGACAACAGATCGCTTCAACTCCTCGCATTTCTGCACTAATGTAGTTGAGATTAGCCCCAATGAAGTTTATAAGCATAAAATTAAAGTAATCTGTGTGACGTCACACCAATGACTCACGTTTTTGGCCATGTGGTTTTGTTTATTATTATGTGATTATTGCCGCCAGACACATGTTCCAACCTTTCAATATATTTGAAAGATTACCCTGTAATAAATTTCAAATCAATATAAAATTCATGCTCCCCATTTGGTTAAAATAAAATATTTCCTATTGCGTTTAGAATGACGAAGAACAGAAAATGGCCGTCATCCAGAAGGCCTTCCAGATGTTCGACACAAAAAAGTCTGGCTACATCGAGACCCTCAAGATTGCCACCATTTTGAACTCCATGGGCCAGCTATTTGATGAGACTGAATTGAACAACCTGATCTCAAAGAATGATCCCGATCGTACCGGACAAGTGAACTTTGATGGTTTCGCTGATATTGCTATCCACTTCCTGGAAGAGGATGATGATGAATCCACGCAGCAGGAGCTCAAAGAAGCCTTCAGGTACTGTATAACTAACAACAAAATAGGAAGAGTAAAGTTTTTATAGATTTTAAAAACTAAATCTAAAATAGGTGCCTCACATCGGAGACAATCTTGTTTACAGATTTAGATTTACAATCCAAACATTTATGTTTCTTGAACGTTCTTTTATAAATAAAATTGGTAATAATAGAAAAAGTAGCCCTTTTCAAATTTAAAAAGATTTGCTTATTTTCAATTCACTGGGTAGACATATTTGTAGCTTCAGCTATACTAAGTTAGTATCAGAATTTTCTATTAATCCTGAAATGGTTATTGATTCAAAACTGTGTTTGCTATTACAATTTTGAAGTTTCAGCTCTTACAAAACATTTTAAAAAATATATTGTCGTTGTTTCATGAATACAAGTGAAAACGATATACATTGATCTTAGCAAGGCCTTTGATAAGGTTGACCATGGCGTATTAATAAATAAGCTTTGCGTATATGGGGTTGCGGATTCTCGGATTGCATTAATAGTAATATATTTCCAAGAACGTAAGTTTATTGTGAAATATTGTGTTCTTCTGATGCATATAGATCAAACTCAAATGTTCCTCAAGGCTCTAACTTGGGGCCGCTCCTCACATAACAAATGTAATACAAAATTTAAATTGTTTGATGTTTGCAGATGACCTAAAATTTTACAAGCGGATCGATGTTCTGATAATTGTATATTTCTCCATAGTCATATTAGTGAGGCATATGAATGGAGGTATGCCAACAAATTTGACTTTAATATTCAGAAATGCCATAATATAAACTTTTCTTCGCAATAAACAAATAATATCGTATAAAATAAACAATATTGAGTTAAGCAGAATATATTATGCCAATGATTTAGATATAACTAACGATTCCGAACTTTCGTACAAATTACACATTGAAAATATAATTGCTTCAGCCTATAAAACGTTAGGTTTTTGTAAAAAGAAAATCAAAAATTTTCGGAACATTAGTTCAATTATATCATTAGATAATAGTTTAGTCAGACCTTAGTTTTAAATACTTCGCTACTATGCCATTCACAACCTGAGATATATACAGTAAACATAGAGAAAGTGCAGATTTATTTATTTTAAAAAATATAACAGACCTTCAGCTTTCAACTTCACTCGAAGTATTCATTTATGAAAAGAGTTTAAAATTAATATACTATGGAGTCGACATCTTATTGCAATGCTTCTGTTTAAATACGAATTACTAAACTCTCTTATTGATGATTCATATCTGTTGTCCCTGTTGTGTTTTAATATCTATCCGAGAAATACTAGAACGCATGAACTTCTCTATATTCCCATTCGTAAGACAAACCAGTTTGCACCTCTTTTGTCGATGTAGCGCAGACCTCTTTAAATCTTCTGGATTATTTTTAAAATATCAAAAATATATATTCAGCTAACAATTTATAAATATCTTGTATGTGTACTACCTGTTAACCTGATATATATTTATGCAGCATCCTGTTTGTTTCTTGTTGCTCCTTGTAACTAGACATTGGCTGCAAAAAGAAATAAATATTTGGAAGTAATAAATAAATAAATAAATAATACAAAATTTTAAAAAGATCTATAATGCATGAACTATTTTATTGGAAAAAAAAATAAAAATTTTCTCATGCAAATCATAAAGTAACATCTATCTCATAACAGGTGAGCATTAATGTCGAGTCATAAAAATATTTCAAAAAACACTGAAATATGTTTTGGGGGTTTTAAAAAATATGTGGTAGAGATGACATCGTAACTAATATTCTGGTAATAAATTCATATGTTATGACTTGTGGTGTATTGAAAGAATTACTCATTTTTAAGTCGATATTTTGACGACGCAAGTGGGTTATAAGTTTTGGATAACATTCAAATAAGTATAGCAATAATCTTATTTACCACGATGTTTATAATATAAAAGTAATTATAGGGCATACATCGATATAGAATTAATACATATATAAAGTTAATAACCTAGGTAGTATACAAATGTTTAAGACTTCGTAATTATTTAAAATATTGGTATTTGTTCCTTCGTCTTCATGGAAAAAGTGCTTTGAAATTATACGTAACGTCAAAGATACTTTAATATTCCAGTAGTAGTTTCGGACTAGTTTCAAACTATCAGAAATATTCTTCCATGCAAGAAGTAGCATGATATTTACTGGAAATACATTCATCACTTCATTGGTTGTATATTTTTAACATTTGAGACTAATTCCTAATACTTGAACAGAACTATCATTTTATTTCACAGAGTTATTTGTGACCCGGAAATGGACCATTACAGTATCTGATACCGTAATACGGGTTGCCTAGCAGGGAGTAATTTAATGTTGAATGTGACAAAAACAATTTCATGTAACACCATTTCAAAAACTTTTGCAAATGTGTTGATTCTTTCTAGGCTAACGGAAATGTAGGTTACATTACAGAAAAAAATGTTTTTTGTTTTGTTACGAAACTGATGAGTGGTGGTAATAATCTATTCATAATATTTTTCCTTTTGTACAATAATGGCAACTATTTTTTATTTGATAGGAAGTTGGAAGTTTTTGGGACTGTCATAGAATTTTGATTAAATTATGTTTTGTTACGTATTTTAAATTTTTATGATTTAAAATACGTAAGGTTTTGGGTAAAATAACCAATAAATACACAGATTATATGTATTTACAAATGGAATTTTATTCAATACAACAATAAGCGATCGCAATATAGGGACTAAGCTAGGTCAACAACGTTTGCCTTCCCCGCAATTTTGATGATCGGCGTCTATGGCGCTAATCCAATATTATAATTGACTTATAAAATCGTACAGGGACAAATGTTTTGAAAATACTATTTTAGAGAATTTAAGTGGTCTAAATTGGAGAATAATATAATAATAATTGAATTAACAATCATTTCTTTAGCTGAGTTTTGGATGTGTAACAAGTTGGCACACTACACTCGGTTTGATTTACTGAAAACTGTTAAATATAAGGCATAATATATTTTGATATTAAAAGATTAAGTTCGGTTTATAGATTAGTCTAAGTATAATTTTGAGAATCTGTTCAGTAATTTTCCAGCTTTTTTCTAATAGATTCTATTTTGTGCAAAATGATATTATCGAAATGTGAAAGAATTAAAACAACTAGCGCCCCAGATTCTCAGAAGTGTACTTTTTTACTTTATTTGGTATTTTCATATTCTACTATTTTCCATATATATTTAATGTTTTGTACGATATTTATTAGCTCTATTTTTACAGTTTTTAAAACGTAAATAAAAATTTTATACAAGGTTTTCCGCATAAGAGCCGACATAAGGCAGATGCATGTTCAAACTATTGTTATTTAGCCAACTATATACAAAGTTGCACACAGGCGGAGTTACAGACCTTTAAAGTGGGGACAAATATTTAAAAAAAAATATATATATAATAATAATAATATCTGAATTAATTTAGTATGGAATAACAAAATAACAACATTTGGTACATGATTTAGAGGTATTATTGGTTTTCTTTATAATAATAATAATAATAATAATAATAATAATAATAAAATGATTTATTCATCATTCAAATTTCTATACATATGCATAACTTACAATAAGTATATATAAAAACTTATCAGACTAGTCACGGACACTCAAGAGATTTAAAATAATTTACGCATCACAAACAATAATATAAAATAAGTACATATATAGATATACATTTTTGTCCATATAAATTTAGGAATAAATTTACTGTCCTAGATACTCATTAAGAGAATAAAAAGCATTTTCTATTAAATATCGATACAAGTTATTTTTAAAAGTATTAAAATTTTCTACATCACCCGATACATCCACAAATCTGTTGAAACAGATGGCACCTTGATAATTATAGGAGTTCTCGTCTACAGTAAGCCGAGAAAAAGGTTGATGTATATGATTTTTATTACGCGTATTATGATCATGAACCGAAGTGTTTCGAGTTAAGACGTTTTGCTTTTTAACGTGTAGAACCAGACAGTATACATACAGTGATGGTAACGTAAGAATCGACAACTCTATAAAAAATTTTCTACAAGATGTGTGCGGGTGTAGTCCCATCATGCATCTTAGAACTTTTTTTGCATTATAAATGCTTTATCGACAGGAGCTGCATTACCCCAATATATAATACCATAGGATATAACTGACTGTACCAATCCAAAATATGCCAATTTTAACACCTCCAGAGTAACGGTATTACGTAATTGCCTAATTACAAAACAAACCTTACTTAACTGGCTTGAAATGTTATCAATATGCTGCTCCCATGTCATTTTATGGTCAAATATCACTCCCAAAAATTTTATATAATTTACTTGACTAACAGATTGATGATTTAGTTTAACTAACAAACTAGAGTTTTGACAAATATTTTTGGGCAAAAACGACATAAAGAATGTTTTACTAGTATTTACTAATAATCCATGAGTTAAGCAATATTGGTAAAATTCATCTGAGCAGATATTTGCTCGGCATGTTGCGGATGTGGTAGTTTCATCAGCTATTCCAAAATTTGCATCATCCGCATATAAGATTGAAATGTTTGGTGTTTTACATGAAAAAGGCATATCATTGATAAATATTAGAAAAAGCAAAGGACCTAGGATCGAGCCTTGTGGTACTCCGATTTTCATGTCTTCTGTTTGTTCTGAAACCATGCTGAGATACAGATAGTAGTTTGTTTGATTCTAAAAAGGAGTTTAATCTTGTGTTAAAAGCAGTTTCAATTACTTTTGCAATCTGACTCTGAAGACATATATTTCTGTAATTATTAATCTCGTTCCCATATCCTTTGTTTTTAAACACAGGTATGGATTTTGAAATTTTCAAGGCATCAGGATATTGTCCATTACTAAACGATTCATTGATCAAATATGATAATGGTGTGGAAATTATATTTGCGATTGATTTCAATATCTGCCCCCCAATTTCGTCAATACCTGCAGCTGGTTTAGAAGTAGTGCAAACCAGAAATGCCTCAATTTCCTTTGGTGCAGTTTGCATTAAATAAAAAGTCGACGTTTGTTGTTTGTAAGTTTGACTATGAATTCATGTAAATTGAAACACTGCAAGGTGTTTATTGAGGGTCAGCCGCGCCTAAAATTATATCCATTGATCGAATTTAAAAAGAATAATTAATATCCCACGCAGAATTTAAAACACTTTTTTACTCTTGTTAAATTTTAAAACTTTAAGAATTTCAAGAAAGAAAAGAAAATAATAGTATCTACTTATTAGAAGAAATCATAGTCAGTAGTAGGCTTTGTTTTAAAAATTTGACAGTTAGTAATAAAACTACTTTATTTCTGCTACTGTTTGATGTTGAAAACGACTGAAAAATTTTCATTCAGCGAACAATTTGACATGTTACTTGTGGTAGGTTTTTGTGACGGAAACTGTAAAAGAAGTGTGGAAAAATATCGTAGGAGACTTCCAAATAGTATATTCTCCATAGAGAAATATGTTCTAGTCTTGCAAGAGGGGCTCAAGAAACAGAAAAGTTCTTCATTAATATCCGAGGTCCTAGTGCAATAACAACATGAAAAAGATATTTTTCAAACAGTTGAAGATGAACCGCATATAACTGCTAAACGTTGATCTCCAGAAACTGGATTAACAAGAACTTCTGTACACCGAATTCTTAAATGTAAATCTACTAAAATCATCATATCACATTCAAAAACTGCAACAGCTATTGCCTCAAGATTTGGATCGACAATTGATCTTTTGCGAATATACCTATTAATTTTCACAAATATATTATTTTCATTGATGAGGCTTGTCTCACTCCTAAAGAAATTACAAATGTTCGATGTAAACCCCTATGCAATAACTCCTAGAAATTTCAACGTGAGTTTAAGATAAATGTTTGACCCGGTATTATTGATCGTTATTTGAGTGGTATTTTGACAAATTGATTAAATTAAATGAAAGTTATTTGGAATTTCTGCAAAATACTCTCCCTGATTTTATCGAAGATTTACCGTAACAACTTAGACTAGAGTTTTGCATAGTGAGGCACCGCCTCAACTGTTAACTGTTTTAGGTTTTCAAATAAATGGTTAGGAAGGGGAAGCAATGGTCTTTAAAATTGGCCATCATGGTGGCCAGATCTCAACAAATGCAATTATTTTCTTTGGGGAACATTGAATGATTTTGTACCAATAAATGTAACGATCATCGTTTATTATACAGTGTAAATTTCATTTTCGACAAAGAAATTTATGTTTTAGAGAAACTGGTGTTCAATTTGACAATTTCTGAGAAAAGTTTAAAGACAAAACCTACTACTGACGTTTTAATTTATTCTAATAAACACTATTAAAATCCTATTTCAATTATTGTTTTTTTTGACAAGCTTAAAATTTAAAAAAAGAGTGTTAAATACTGCGCAGGATATTATCATTATTTTTAAATTCTATCAATGAAAAAAAAGTTTGATATAATTTTAAGAGTGACTTTCCTCAATAAATACCTTGTATGTTTCAATTTACTTGAACTAATAAGTCAAAAGAAGATCAATAATAAACCTAAATCATGTACCAAATTAGGTTATTCCAAGTTAATGTAATTCAGAGATTTTTAAAACAATATTTGGCCCCACTTTTAAGGCCTGTAACTCCGCCTGTATGTAAATTTGTATTAGGTATGTTTGATTAAATAGCAATATTTTGGGCCAATGTGTCGAATTTTAGCGGAAAACCCTGTATACTTTCTCATATATCTACTAGGTATTAAAGTTTAAACTGACTGTAGTGTTGAATATTACTCTGTTTTCTAGGTTATATGATAGAGAAGGAAATGGTTACATTACCACAGGTACTTTGAAAGAAATTTTAAGGGCTCTTGATGATAAGTTGACTGGAAGGGAACTTGACGGAATTATTGCAGAAATTGACACCGATGGCTCCGGAACAGTAGACTTTGATGGTACGTTTGTTCATTAACATACTTTTTTAACTTGTTGGTTTATTATATTATATTTAGTTATCCACTTTTCATGTTCATAAATATAATATAAGCTTTTAAGCTTAAAATACATAAGAATACACATATACAGTGTGTCCACGGATGGAGTTGACAAAAGGAGAAACTCTTTTGTTTTCGACTTTATCGAAAAATGTCACTATTTATAAAAAGTTCTGCTTCCCGATAAAGTAAATTTTCATTGAAGCTTCTTAGATCAGATATACAGGGTGAGAGAAAAGTACCATTATTTATTATTGTATACAACATTTTTATAAAACAAATCTGTTTATAACCTCAAATAGAGTCCCAATACAAATTTTAAAATCAAAATTTAAATTTTAACATTTACTCTATCTTTAGTTCCCACCTCAACACATTTTTCCGCTAACTTAATAAATTGTTCGAATAGTTAGCGGTTCATTCAGTTCATGTATTCCTTGGCGTATGTGCTCTTTTAATACTTCCCTATCATGTGCCAAACCATTTGAATAAATGTTTTGTTTTAGAGCACCTTGGAGAAAAAAGGCAAGGGGTGGAAGGTTCGGATTGGGCCAAATCTTTCTGTGAGCAGGACAGCCGTCCTGTTGCCAAAACATTTTGGAAACATTTAGTTAATCATTTTTAAATATTTGAGAGCCAGAAGTACGCAATAACCAGTTTTGGCAAAAGGACAGCTTATTTTACAGCCTTGCTCAGACAATGGTGAAAGGTGGATTGGAAGATTTGGCCCATTATCCTGCTAGACTACCTGATCTTAGGCCCCTTGACTTTTTTTCCTAAAACAAAAGGTATATTCAAATGATCTGCCACATGATATTAAAAGAGCGCATTAAAGAAGAAATAACAAACTATCCGTAGTGTGTAGTAAAAGTCAAAATTGAAATTTTGATTTTAAAATTTGTATTAGGACTCTATTTCAGGTTACAAACAGATTTGTTTTATAAAAATTGTGTAATTGTGTAAATTAATAAATAATGGTATTTCTCTCGTGACTATGTTCATGTTTTTTTAATTTATGAGCACCCTGTATAGATATACAGGGTGCTCATAAATCATCATCATCATATAGATCTAAGACGTTTCTATGATAGTCTCATTTATTCAAAAAGCAGAATTTTTTATAAAGAGTGATATTTTTCGATAAAGTCAGAAACAAAAGACTTTCTCTTTTTGTCAACTACATCCGTGGACACACTGTATACATACAAATATATTGTGTGTACACTGCTCTGACGCTACACCACACCACGCCATGCCATCCGTGTCGCAAATCCCTTCTTGTTAGAGGTGTGCACGTGAATATGATGTCACATACATAAAATGATAGAAAATATTAACACAATTTTGTTATTTTAAAGACTTGCGAGCATAAATGTCTATATAGTATAATTTATTTTCTGTAACACTTACTACAGAGAATAAATTATAAGAGGAGAAGGTTAGAAACAAATTACACAGGAAATATTTCTCACACAACATTGTCAATTTGATTTGAATTTGAGTTCGAAATTCTTCTGAAATGAAATATTCCTTTAATTGATGGAATTGTCGAATGTAACGTAACGTGGTACCGCATGGCATGGTAACAGTGTGTAAACAGAGTACCTACATACCACATCATGTCATGTGGCATGGCGTGGCGTGGTGCGGCGTGGCGTGGCGTGGCATCAGAGCAATGTGCCCCGGCTTTACTGTAAACAGTCAATTCAGCGGAACGATGCAGAGATGACTTAAGTTGGGCTTAATAATTCTTATGATTTATTTTCGCTTTATCTGTTACCATATTGAAAGTACGTTTCTATAAATATAAATAAAACTCTTCCAAAAACTCTCTATCTCCTGTAGTTATTTGAATATTAACGATGTTATATTACAAATACAATTCAAAAAGAAGCAGAAGAAAATATCCTAATTATACCTAATAAATTTGATGAATCAAGTCTCTCTTTTTCGGGGTTATAACGAATTGATCGGTAGCAATAGTAGGAAAATGAAAAAAAGTACTAATACTTATACCGATATATAGTTGTTTATTTATACTGAATATATTTGTTTCCGTTTAATTGCTACACTTTATTTTTTTAGAATTCATGGAAATGATGACTGGTGATTAGACTGATGATGGAATGTTATACGCCAAGTTGTAACCTTGTAAAGACGTAATTATGGAAGTCAATACAATCATATCCTAATTAATTACCTTTTAAGTTTATGTTTATTTTATTTGTTATGATAAACAATTTCTTAAATGATTCTGAAAACTATTGTATTTGATATTTTATATTACAAAAAGTTTTTTCTCTTTTGGAAAAAATGTGTACCTATAAAAGATATTTTTTGTCACATTTATTTGTTAAAAAAATAATTTGACAATAAAATTATTTGAAGTTGAAACTGTTTTCTTTGTTATAGTCGCGGCACGAATTCAGACGTCTTACGTCACGGCTTACGTTATGCAATTGTTTTTATTGTCAACATAATTTTTGATATTTGGTCGCACAAAAAACATTAATTTTTTGCAATATATTGTAATATATAATGCAAATATTTAGTGTTACAGTTTCTTAAACATTTTTATGAAAATATAATGAATTATTCATTTGTTTGTATGACGTAAGTCTTCTGAATTCTTGCTGCAACTATAGGGATATAAACTATCTTATCAACACAAATTATAAATAATTTTCTAGTAATTATATACACAGAATAACTTTTTTTTGCTTTAAGTATTTGATTAATAAGAAAACTTAAAGTTTGAAGTCAGAATAATTTATTGCAAACCAATTTGTTTGGAACCAAATAAAATTTATTAAAATTGCATCTGTTGAGACAAATATGACATATTTTTATATATTTTTAGGTATTAATAATATTGTGTAAAACTAACTACTCTGTGGACTAAAGCCCCAACCAGCGTTGAATTACACCCACAATATCTACCCATATATTCTGTATTATTAGCTTTTGTAACATTTTTTACTGTATTAGAAAGGTTATTTTAAGCTAATATGACTTCATTGTTAGGAATAGTAGGAGATTTGTTTTATATTAGCTTAAAATACCTTTCTAATACAGTGGAAAATATGACATCGTCTGTAATTAATCACATTTAAATTAAAAACATCTTCAACATAATAATATCAAAAGTTATTTGTTTTTAATAATGACTTACATAAAAATTATGCACAATACAGAGGAGAGTCTATGCTACTAGGAAAATAAAAAGAACGATGTAAATTATATATTTATTAATTAAATACATTAAATATATTCTTTATAATGACTAATCTAAGGGTTTCTATACAGGTTTATAAGAATTGTTTTCACATATTCTTAGAATGAAACAGTAACTATTAACCCTAAATTATACATTAATGATTTGATATCAAGAACAAACGCATGTATAAATTATTTTAACAAAATTTTGTTTTGGGAAACAATTTTTTACTGGGTTTAAATCGATATTTTATGATTAGTGTACCATATTCTTCAATAAATAATTTAATGTATGCAAATTTATAAGTATATTACTTAGGGCAACTGCTAATGGGCATACTAATGTATAGACAAAAACGTCTGTAGATTACATGTTACCTATTTTTAAAATATTTAATTTTTTTAGAATTGTTTCATTTTAATCTTCAGATTTATGTTTATCATTACGTTCGCCCCTTAGTCCAGGGCATTTAGATCAAAATCGCCCGAATAGCGGAAATATTTAGGCACAGCAGATATCAAGATGCGGTTTTTTGCATTGTGTTCAGGAAGGTTCCAGGAAAAAAGTCTATATCGTCTGGTTTAGCCATTTTTTGGAAAATGCTTTCTGGGTCGAAAAATGCATTACACCATTATAGGAACGACTGGAAACTCGGAAAAATCGCTCGGAAATCGTTACTCGGGGGTTTTCGGGGCTGTCGAACTCGATTCTGGCATTAGAATTACCCGGGGATGCACGGGAGTGGCTCTGTGGGGGTGCGCAGGGGGTCAATTTGGGGGGAAATGGCAGCGTGCATGGAAATCGCTCCATCGCAAATTTAATTCTGGCATTGGAATTACCCGGGGGTATCCGGAGGGAAATGAATATTTGTTATTTGAATAAAGTATTATTTTCATAATTTGTGATTTTTCACTTTCTCCTTTACCATTTCCCACAAAGCCACCCCCGGGCGCCCCCGGGGAAGTCCAATGCCAGAATTGAATACGGCATCCCCGAAAACCCCAGAGTATCGATTTTGGAGTGATTTTCATGGACACTGCCATTTCCTCCCCAATCACCCCCAGACAACCCCACAGAGGGACCCCCGAGCGCCCCCGAGGAAATCTAATACTAGAATTGAATTCGGCATCCCCGAAAACCCCTGAGTAACGAGTTTGGAGCGATTTCCATGCACGCTGCCATTTCTCCCCAAATTGACCCCCTGCGCACCCCCACAGAGCCACCCCCGTGCATCCCCAGGTAATTATAATGCCAGAATCGAGTTCTGCAGCCCCGAAAACCCACGAGTAACGATTTCCAAGCGATTTTTCCGAGTTTGCAGTCGTTCCTATAATGGTGTAATGATTTTTCGACCCAGAAGGCATTTTTCAAAAACTGGCTAAACCAGACGATATCGACTCTTTTCCTGGGACCTTCCTGAACACAATGCAGAAAATCGCATCTCGATATCTGCTGTGCCTAAAAATTTCCGCTATTTTTCCTAACTTCCCTGGACTACCTGTAGTTAAGTCATTTAGATATATTTAAAAACATTTATATTTATTTTATTTAGCATAATTATTAGAGGATATTGTACTACTAAAATATCACGTAATTATTAGTTTCGTAAATTTCCAAGATCATCAACTAATATTTCAAAAGCCAGTAATATTCCTAGCGTATTAAATGACAATAAAATTAATAATAATTAAGCATTAATTCTCAATGCATATCAACTCTACCTTCAGACGTTAAAATCGAAGATCAAGGAACAAAAGACATAATTATTCATACAATGATTAATAAGTTGGCTGGTTGTCAAAATAGTCGCATTATCATAAGAAATTTCCATTTTAATAGTTAAACGTGGTTTGAAAAAATAAAACAATGTAAAGTAGTTTGAAATGTACGTTCTTTTATTTTTAATTTACTTTCAGTCAATATACCTAGTGTACAAAAGCAGCACCTTCATATTTTTTTAGATAGACAAATGTGTCTATTTGTTTTTTCCTATTATTTTCGACTATTTATATTGCTAAAAATTTAATAAATATTTAGTTTCTATGACGTTACGACCATTACTTTGCAAAACGACAACGTCACAAATTCAAGATTATTGGCTGTTTATTATTTAGCTAAAATTGTCTATATTTGTTTATTTCATACTGTAATTATTTTTAGGAGTTTTGCAATTTTCAAAGCTAAGGACTAAACTTTAAAGCTGTTTCAGAAAAAATATATATTGGAATTAATCTTGAATTATTGAAAAATAAAACAAACTTTTGCTGACATTTTTTTACTAAATAAGATCTAAAATAGTAAATAAAAAAAAAAGTTGGAAATGTCGGTGGTAAGAGGTTAATTGTAATGTTTTGTTTGCAACATTTATGAATAAAATTGTTAATATGGAGTTTTAATTTTGTTGTTATTTTTTAACCATAAAATATTTTTTTTATATAAAATTAATAATAGAGCCATTTCAATATCCACCCATTTCACATTTTATTATTTTCTGAATACCGTGTATGTGACAAAAAGAATTACGTAATTATCTCAAAACGAGAAAAAAGGCTCTAGGTAATAAATGTGAACACTTTGTATACAAATAATATTATAAGAATTATCCAGAATTGTTGGCTCTACTGAATTTCCATGTGTCAGCTAGATATATTACGTAAATTATCTTTTCGATATAGATTAGTGTAGAACAAATTTGGTACTAAATTCTAATATTAATAGAATATGTTACAACTACAACAATTATTGTTCACATATTAATATTTTTAATGTTTCATTAACTTGCTTTAAAATAAATCTCGAAATAAAAGTTCGTCAAGTTTAAACTTTGTCATGACCTGTTGTTTTCTATGAAGATTTATATTTTTGTATTTTTCCTATTTCTTATGTTTTTTATGTGTACTTCTTAGGTTTATACATATTCATTAGTGCTATAATTCATATTTATATAATGTACCTTAATTCTTTGTTTTAGTTCAGTTCTTATATGATTTCTTTTTTATTGAACCTATTGTAATCACATACTGTATTTGTGGATGCTTTGTTGTGTATTGGCCTGTTTGCATCCCGATTTCGTAAATAAATAAATACATAAGATTCAACAACTAGCTCTTTGTAATAGACTAGTATTTCCGATTCGATCTCTATTTCTAAAACCAATGTGAATATGTTTCAGTAAATTTCCTTTATATTTTAATATTTACTGGAAAATCAGGGTGTCTTGCAAGTCGTACAATAATTTTAGGAGGTGATAGAATACGTGATTTTGAGTCGTTTGAAACCTATGTACCAAGTGTTACAATATTTATGATAATTAATTTTTTAATATATTTTAATTTAACCGCGCTTTTGTACAATTATTGAAGTGCAGAAGAACAACACACCTTTTTATAACAAATATTTCTATATTTTTTTTATTGGTAAAGAGTGGATTATTTTAAAATATTTAACCAATAAAATCCAAAGTGACTTCGTTACTTGCCTAGTTTTTCTACGCAACCTTTAGAAAATATTGAAGTAAATGTAGATCAATTGTCAAACTAGGTATACGTTCGGATCTCAGTTAAAGTGCACTATTCTTAGACTCTTAGACCTGGCATATTTAAACGTGTTGCAATTAATTTCACTATTTTTTAGAATGTTTATCAAGAAACTTTTCCTAAGACCTGAAAGAGCATTGCTTAGGCAAGCTTTTAATAAGATCTGAATAAACCTACACACAAAGGTTTAAATAAAATCCATGTTTAAAGAGTGACCGCAAAATCCACCCGTTTTTGCGTAGTGTGTAACAAGAACGGGGAAGGTTGTACAGAGGTCTCCGTGGGCTTAAATTGATCGTCAAAATCTAGGTGAGCATAATTCGATTTTTCCAATATTTTCCCGACTTCCTACTTAAAGGGTGGAAACCACCTAAAACAAGAAACGTGAGAAAATGATCGATCAATTCTTAAAATATGGCGGAATCTTGGCGGTCAGAATTTCGCAAAAGATCGAATTATGGGGCCCGTCTTTCGTATCATTTGTCGGGTAGTGGGGGAAACAAAGTACTTCATGAAGTGGAATGATTCCCCGTCTGCTATCGGCAATAGGGATAGGGGTGGTTTTACCCCTCCGCGGAGGATGTTTTTCACCTTGAGCATTTTTAAGAGGGCATATTTTATGTTACCCTTGCCATGTGGAATTCTGCCAATTTTTACCCAGATTTGGGTTACCATTTTTTCTGTTTTCTTGTTTTAGGGGTCGTTTCCACCCCTTCAGTAACTGGTTAACCCCTCAGTAAGGGGTAACTGATCAGAATCCGACAGAAGAACGAATTATGGGGGTCGCCTGGCCCGCGTTGACCGGCTGGGAGGTCGATATTTCAAGTTAAGCAACGTAGACGCAGGCCGGAATTTGGATGGGTGACCAAACTTGGCTGAGACTGTAGTCCGCCCGAGGTCTGGGGTCTGGCCGCTCACCATGTTCCGCCGGTGCGGTTGCTTGGTTGGGAGATCGATCTTTCCCGGTTAAGGAAGCGTGGACGCGGGCTGAGTTTGGATGGGAAGACCAAACCTGGGCCGAGACTGTGGCAGTCCGCCCGGGGTCTGGACACTCAACATGCTCCGCAGGCGCACGCACGTGTGGCAAGGCAGAAACCCCCCCGATAAATGGAAATGAGGACAGAGCAACAAAACAATCTCTGTAACTCGGACCCATACTATCACACATATAATCTGTAAGAGACTTTGCCACCGAGCCATCCATATTAATTGGATGGTTTGAAAGAAGAACTCTCTTAGTTTGGAGGATGTACAAAGGGCCCAAGGGCCTAAGTGCTGCACTGGGAAGCAATTTCCGCTGCACCTCCACACAATTACATACATACATACATGGGGGCATGTATTTAATATCATTTGGAGTTATAAGGAAGAGTGGCACAAAAAAGGCAATTCATGAATGGAACATCATTTGCCGCCGGTTTTCGGCAGTAGGGGTGGTTTTACCCCCACGCTGTTGGCGTTTTTCACCTTGAGAATTTTTTGAAGAACATGATCTCCCTGATCTCTTCCTTGCCATTCATGTTCCCGCCAATACCAAGAATTAATCGACCATTTTCTCACGTTTCTTGTTTTAGGGGTGGAAACCACCCCTTAAGAAGGGGGTTGGAAAAATCGAATTATGCTCACCTAGATTTTTTATGACGATCAATTTAAGCCCACGGAGAACTCTGGACGACCTTCCCCGTTCTTGCTACACACGGGCGAAAAAATGTTTTTTTTGCGGTTACTCTTTGACTCTTCGCTTTTACAAAGTAGAAAAACAATGTTTATGAAGTTCTAGGTAAGTAAGAAAGCCACTTTGGATTTTATTAGTTAAATCATTTAAATAATCCATTAATTACTAATAAAAAGAGTAGGTATAGAAATATTTGTTATAAAAAGGTTAGTTTCTCTTCTATACTTCAATAATTGTATTAAGGCACGGTTAAATTAAAAAATGTTCAAAAATTCATTATCACAAACTCAAAATCAAGTATTCTATCATCTAAAATTATTGTAACGACTTGCAAGACACCCGTATTGTTTTATTTCTTTACATATGTTAAATATAACTTAGCTTTAATAGTTACTTACAAAACATATACATTTGAAACATTAGGTACTTGTGACTTCCTAGGTCGACAAATTGTTAATAAATACTTCAAGTTCTTACTTTAACTTGTTACATAAAATATATCCCTATTCTGACAGAACATGCCACTGTTGATTCTGTTCCATGGGATTGGCTATGGCTGTGTTCCACTGGATAAGGGCTTTTCCTCTTGCAAACATATAGGATCCCAAGACACATTTTCCAATAAGTTTATCTGGAAATACAAACATTATACAGGGCGAATCTTAAGTAGGGGTTTTTATTTTAACGCGACATATAGGTCTAAAAACGAAGCAAATTCTTCAAGTATCGTTTCTTCGAAATCTCAAAACCAACCGAGATATACGCATATGAAATCATTAACAAAAAAGTCAAATTACATATCTGTATAAAATTTATCATAAATTCAATGTAATGGTGGGTTTACACGATGCGATTTACCGGGTAACATCAGCGGTTGTTTTGGCCGGAAGGCCCAGTCTGATTTCTCAGCGTTTACACAGGGTGTCCGGGAAAATGTGAGAAATCTCTCGGGTGTAGATAGAACATGAAAAAATAAGATGACAAGTTTCTATAAAAAAATTTCCTACATGCCCTCCCTACGGAGGTATGTGTCTCTAAGGGATGCCGCTGTAAATTGGTTCTTCTTGAATAACTTTTAAAATAATTACTATAATTTAATACAAATTTAATGTGATGCTAAGTAAGGACCTCTTAAAATAGTATTCTTGCCACATATTTAGCTTTTTAGTTTACCAGGCTAAGCTTTACAATTTTTTGCTTAAATTTTTAACACCGTGTACGATAAAGAGTTTAAAATACTAAATCTGGGTAGCTTCAACCTTAGACTAAAATAAGGTACTCTTGTTTATTGACGATAAAATGAACCGTACGAGAAAAAGTTTAACCTATGTTCGCATGATGAACCCTCATGAAGTTTTTCAATAATTTCGTTATTGTGCCTCTTGGGACACCACTGCGTTCTTTAAGTTTTGTATTTTTTAGGATTGAACATCTTTAAATTAAACTTTTCTGTTGTTTGAATAACTTTCGTATCGCACATGACATAAGTCATGGCTCTTTTTATTAAAAAGAAAACATGAATTTGTTTATTATTCTTTTTCTCGTAAATGGTTCATTTTATTGGCAATAAACTACAGTGCCTTTTTTAGTATAAGGTTGACGCTACCCAGATTTATTATTTTAAAGTCTTTAGCACACAGTGTTAAAAATTTAGGCGTTATGTAGTAAATCTGCCCGCCTCTGGTAAACTAAAAAAGGTAAATATGTTTCAAGGACACTATTTTAAAAGGTCCTTACTAGTGCCCATGACATTAAATTTGTATTAAATAATATTGAGTACTTTAACAGTTATTCATGAAAAAACAATTTTCAGCGGCGTCCTTCAGGGACATGTCTCCGTTGGGAATGCCTGTAGGAAAAAATTTTATAGGAACTTGTCATTTTATTTTCTTATCTTCTATCTGCACCCAAGAGATTTTCCACATTTTCCCGGACACTCTGTATAAAAATGCATGGTCAACTATGCACCACGCAACACCAATTTTACTAATGGAACATTTTTTGACAATTTCCAAAATATAAAGTAACAATTATATATTACTATAAGGGGAAAAAATAATGCAATTGAATGAAATATACAGGGCGTTCCATTTATAAACATGAATATTTGTGTCATATTTAAATGAAACACCCTAGAGAGATATTACAAGTACGCCGCTGAATTCTACGTAAAATCGATATCAGAAGCAATTTTCACCATTCCGATATCTCTGCTATTATCTGAGATACAAAGAAACTGAATAATAATAAAAGTTTTGTTTTTTTATTAATCTACCCTCATAAGCGCATATTTCGGTTATTTTTGAGATTTCGAAGAAATGATTTTCTTAGTTTTTTTATTCCTACTTCCCGTCTTTGTATATAAAGTACTTCAATGACAACGCGTTCTTCATACAGGGTAACACGAGACACACAACTATTTACATTAAGCAGTCTACGGTATTAATTTCAGTTTTCAGTTAACTATGCAGTTTGTAGTAATTTTGATTTGGAAAATAAAATAACAAATCCGGATTATATCAAATTCTTCTTGGTGTTTTTTTTGCCAGTTTCTTTTGTGTGCAAGAAGTAAAGCTAATATCTAGGTGTGAGTAATTTCATAGCAAATTGCAAATTATTAGTTGGACTGGACTGTGATTTCATAGTCATCAGAATGGAAAATGTAGAGGCAGAGTACATCTGAAACTCATTTCTTTTATGAAGATGATCATACCCTAAAGTTACATCTACAAACAATTTACTGTTAAATTTGAATGTATGTTACTACAATTACTATATTTGAACTGTTAACAGTCTTATTAATAATTTTTTGAATTACAGCATTATAAAATATTTATAAACTAATTAATATTGACTTCAGAATTGCAACATTATTGTTCAATAAAGTCAAGTTCATTACGTATAAAATGAATGTCAAGTAAAAGTTGTTACAAAATCTTATGAATAATTGACAAGACAAGTACAAATGAAAGTAATTTTGTGCTTACCACTGATGTTGGGAATTACCATCAGTGAAGTAATACTTTCTCTCCAATATGTGCTATGACCTACCATCACTGCACTTAATATTTTAGCATTTATTCTTAATAAATAATTGTACTTTATGCATGCTATCCTAGGCGAAAAGATATTTTTCTAACTTGCTTAGATTTTGTTTATACTGCCTCCAAAAAACAGCTATGAATTCGTTGGAAATTGAAACAATTTAATGTAGGGTGATTCTTTATCATGAGAAATGGAATTTTCTTATAAACGGTTGAAGCAAAGTGAGCGTTGCCAAACAAAGTTTGTTTGGGATGACTAAGTTAACAATTAAGGTAGATAACGAAATTATAACCAAATGAAGCTGGACGTTACTTTTTTAAAGTTCAGGCCAATATACAATTACTTTAAAAATCAATTTCCTCTTAAACTATAAATGCTTGCAATAGAATATCGGTCTATACTTTAAAAAAGTAACTTGATCCAAAATAAGAAAGCGCTACAATCTCTCTATAAAAAAATATAGAGATATTACGCGACAAAGAAAAGTGAATACCTATACCGGGTGTCCCGAAATAAATGCAACAAAATTTGGTCAGAAATTCTTAACAGAAATTTAAAGAACCCGTATTTTTTACTTTTGATAAGTGCGGCCCCCTTTTGGAGATATAGCCCCCTGAAACAAGCCCCTAAAAATTTAATTTTTTTTATATCTCAGAGCTATATCGCACAAGAACCACCAAATTTGGTACACAGGGATTTTATGACATGTAGAATGCGATGCTGATCAGTGTTGTTAACACGTAAGGAAATTCCCTACTTGTAGGGAAAATTTATCAATAAATCGGTTGGTAGGGAAAATATTCTTATTTTGTAGGGAAAAACTCTCTAAAAACACTCTAACAAAATAATATGCTTAGCAAATACTGTTTTACCATTTAAAAGGAAATAAGATTTTATGGATCATTTCTCATATTCGTTTGTAAACAATAATATGCTGCCAACAGCGCTTTATCTTTTATACAGAATTCTAACATTGCTAACCATAGATATAAGAAATTACTAATTTGGGCAGGCAGCGTAGGTTAATTTAGAGTAGAGTAGGGGAATTTCATACTTCGTCGTAGGGAAACAAATTTTAAAAGGTTAACATCACTGATGCTGATAAGCTTTTTGGCAAGGGGCCCCCACAAGCCACTTTTTCGGGGGCCCCCTTGCCTTTGGGGCCACCGAACTTTAGTTGCATATTTAATTTTTTAAAAAATTAGTAGCCTCTTAGAAACTCCAAGGAATTTAAAAACTTTTTTGTCTCTTAAAATTTTTTCGAAAAACGCAGCGTTTTTCGAAAAAATGGCAAAATGTGATTGGATGCATATCGAGGTTCATATGAAATTTTAGTGTGAATCGTAGGTGGCTGGCATTCGCAATAAACAATCAATTTTATTCTGTGACAGTTGTCATTAACCAGTGTCAAATTGTTACCATTAATAGTTGTCAGTAATAATTGTTCCCGAAGAAATGGTGAGATTTTCTGTCCAAGAAAGGGTACAAATGCACCTAATTTACGGGGAGGCTCGTGGAAATTCACGTCTCGCACGCAGATTGTACGCCGAGCGATTTCCTGCACGCATACTCCCATACCATTCAATGTTTACACGAGTACATCGGCAGCTAATGGAGACAGGACCCGTAGTTGTGAAAAAACCTAACTCAGGAGAAGTTATTTATTAACTCCCGAACAGGAAGAAATTATCTTAAATTTAATTGAAGAAAATCCCGAAATAAGCATAAGACGCGCGTCATCTCAACTTGAGATTCCCAGAACAAGAATACATCGCTTTATCAAACGACAACTGTTGAAACCTTTTCACTTTCAAAAGGCCCAGGAACTTAAAGTAGAAGATTTGCCACGAAGAAGACATTTTAGCTTATGGGCTCTTCAACGTTACAACTTAAATCCGGGATTTATACGAAATTTTTTCTTTACCGATGAGGCGTGCTTTACAAAAGATGGCCTAATAAATTTGCACAATCTTCATTATTGGGCTATGGCAAATCCATTTGTCTTAAGGCAGACTCATTCGCAAGAAAAATTTTCAATTAATTGCTGGGCTGAAATTGTCGGAGATTGCATCATCGGTCCATATTTATTGCCTCCACGATTAAATGCTAAAAGTTACCTTAATTTTTTGGAGCATGAACTACCGCCTCTTATGGAAGATGTTCCTCTCGGTATTAGACGCAATTTGTTCTTTATGCACGATGGTGCCCCACCACATCGGGGGCACTTCGTAACTGAGTGGCTGAATGAAAATTTCCAAGGGCGATGGATAATTAACAATTCTCCTCATGTAACATGGCCCCCCCGTTCTCCCGATCTAAATGCCATGGACTTTTTTTTCTGGGGGGGCATGAAGGATCGCGTCTATGCCGTACCAATTAGAACCCGGGAACAATTACATGAACGAATCCTTGCTGCGGCTGAAGAAATTAGACAGATTCCCAACATTCACACGAAAATACGTCAAAATTTCGTGTCACGTTTGCAGGCTTGTGTTGAACAAAACGGTTCTCACTTTGAGCACGTTTTACGGATCTGACCAGTGTGATTTTAACAAACTTTTTAGAATTAAATTATTTAATCATGGAGTACCATTAATTTTGTTATTAATTTCCAAGTTTATTGTACCTTATTTTGATATTCACATTTTCTTATTAATTGTTAATGTTTAACTTGTGATTTCGTTAAATTAAAATTAAATTTCTTTAAATTGTGATTTTTTTACAACTACTGATCCTGTCTCTATGAGTGTAAAATATTTAAGGAGGTAATAGTATGAACCAAAATAAGCAGAAAAGTCTTCTCAATAAATATGGGTCCGCAAAGTAGCGATTGCGGAGATATGGTATGTTTTATGTTTTTTATTTTGCAAAAACATGTATTTTCTTATAATAGTTGGTTGATGTTTAGTGAAATAAACAGTACGTATTTGACAGTTGTTCTCAGTACACAAGTTTTCTTTCGTTATGGCTGGTTACTCTAACGCAGAATTAACAGACATGCATTTCATGTATGGTCGTGCTAATGGGAACGCCACCGAAGCGCGTCGTCCTTATGTTGACGCTTATCTAAATCGCCAGATATCTTCACAACGCATGTTTGGAAGAATTCACCAAAGATTACGTGATATCGGTTCCTTGAGCAAACAGTGCCATTTATCCGGAAGACCAAGGTCGGTATCCACTCCTAGAGCAGAAGAAGACATTTTAGCACTGGTAGAGCAGTATCCAGGTACGAGTGTGCGGAGAATATCAGCTGAGATAGGAATTAGTGGTCCTCTTGTTAGGAGAATCCTTCACGAGCAACTGCTTTATCCATACCATGTGCAACGAGTCTGAAATCCCATAAATGATCATCAAGCACGTTTGGTTTTTTGCCGCTGGTTTCCACGTCATCATGCTGAAGACCCTCGTTTTCTTGCAAACATTCTTTTTACTGATGAGGCTGGGTTTACAAGAAATGGAGTGTTTAATTTTCACAATACGCATATTTGGGCCGACAAAAATCCTCATGCTTTTGTCATTGTCGATATTTAATTTCAAATAATTTTAATTTATATAATAATTTTTATAGTTAGACATTTGAATCAACTTAAAGGAGGCCGTCTGAAGAAGCAATTCTAAAAATGCAGAAATAGGTCAGACCTCATCTATTCTGGTTGACTTTTCGAGTTCCCACTGTCAAAAGTGGAAGTTATATATTTATAGAGAGTTTTCATTAAACCAGGTTAGTAAATTTAGATAGATTAATTTCTTTAGATAATTATTGAATATAGCTTTGGGAGCTTTGTCTGTGGAATTGTTCATTAGCATACCTAGATGTTTGGTATCAGAGAGCATACATATGACTTCAGCTTAAAATCTTTCCAATACAGTAAAAAATATTTCCTTTTATTACAATGTTTACTATTTCTCATTTATTTATTAAGTCAATAATTAAATTTATGTTTTTAATTACCGCATTTGTTTTCTTGAAAGACTTTTTTTATCACTGTATGAGAACAATCCAATGTATGTTGGTATCCTATTTTATAACAAGCTTTCTTCTGATATAAAAAATATACCGAATTTGCAGTAGTTAAATAAATATAATTGTTGAAAATAAAATAGAACAAAATTAAAACACTCTACACTCTAAATTAAAGATTGATACGGTAAACAAAACATTTCAGTTACGTACACAATAATTGGTCTGTTCATTTTAAACCGTAAGAAATGAAAGAACAGTTAGTTTAAAAAAGTTCTTTCAATATTTGCTGCAGATAATAATATCCTTCTAAGAAAAAAATGGAGCGTTACGACGCACAGCGTCTTTTGGTTACGGTTTTGTTATCTATCTTAATCTCAAGTCTTTTAGTTGACCCAAAAAAACATTGTTTAGTAATGCTCACTTTGCCTCAGTCTTTTACAAGAAGAAAAAATTTCCCATAATAAAAAAATCACTGTACTCTTTAACTGATTGAAGCAGGAATCGAAATTAATCTAATTACAGTACAGCTGCAGTGGCAACCGAATTATTCCGACATTGTATGAACATACATATGCGTGTGTATTCTGCAGTTTTTCCTATTAAACTGATTGCGCAACAGAGAAAGTATAAAATTACTATCCGAATTTTATATTGCAGCAAATTTAGAAGTAGTTAAGTTAAAATTATTATATAATTAGAAATAGTTACGCTTCCTAAAACGGTCATTACAGCTAATGAACATATAAACCAACAAAACAGACATGCACAGTCACTATAAAGCAAATAAAAAAATTTTCTCTGTCGAAGAAGGCTGTGGATAAAATGTTATACTCGAGGCAAGAATTTAGACGTCGTACGTTACGGCTGACATTACGCAATTTTTTTTATTGTCAACGTAACTCTCAATAATTGGTCGCGTTAAAAACAATCATGCTTTACAATTTAGTGCAATACATAATGCAAACATTTTGTGTAGTATATAGTTTTGTTACTCTCAGTTGTAGTTTCTCAAATATTTTGATGAAAATATAATGAATTATTTTTGTTCGTATATAAGTCGTCTGAATTCTTGCCGCAACGATAGTTTTGGCTGTAATCAAGTTACAGTATCTACGAAAGTAATCGTTACTATCAATAAAATTTTGTAGGTACCTCATTGATTTTAGTATTATTTTTATTAGGTACCTATTAGTAGGTAATAAATGTTTGCATTTCCTGAGACATCATTTCGAATAATTATACTAATATTAATGTCACATCTACTGGTAATAACTGAAAATATGAACACAGAAAAAAACTGTTGGAAAACTCATTCAATTGTAGCTAAAATAAATCCGGATATGTCAAGTTTGGTTTAAATACATAAAAATACTATATTTTTCTAATCAAATCTCAGGATCCTCCTAATTTTTTTTCTTTAATAAAAAATAAATAAATTGTTCTAAAATTCGTATTTCATTCATATTAAAGTGTTTTCATCCTAATCGTGTACTTGTAGTTGCTGTATGTAAAAGTTTTATAGCGTTAATCAAAAACGATTTGAAAGAAAGAACCGAAATCATTATTTACTATACTCTATTTTTAAACTAAGAGAAGTGATTCAAATTACTCGCGCTTGAACAATAACTTGTTATTAGTTAATTTGTTGCCAAGTTTACATAACCCCACATAAATATTAGTTTAATGGTCAGTGTCAGAATTGTGAACTACTAACCTTTAAAATGTTGTGTTTATTCTTCTTAATTCGAAAGCAAACAAGATAGTTCTTTTTTGATCTCAGCAACGAACTATTTTGCTTTTTGTGCATTTTTTTGTTTTTTTTTTAATAAAGCGTCAAAATGATCTAGTTATATTTTCTAGTTACTTTTTCCTATCTATATATGACTTCTTCATTTACTCATCTTAGTTCAAAAATAAAGTATTGTAATAAATCTTGCTTACCAGTTATATAGCAGAACTACACATAGGGGAATAGCGTTGAGTAAGAAATTATAGGTAGAGGCGCAACCTTAATGGCGAAATGCGTATTCGATCTACAAGCTTAACACCTTGTATCTTGAAAACAAAGGCCCTAATAGAAAATATCTATAGGGCAAAATGTTTTTAAAGTCGGACAAGAAATAAAGGCCTTCATGTTTGACACCGTGTTTTACAGTAGGGGTTTTTTGGGCGATTTGGGAGATTTGTCCGTCTGTCGAGAACTGTTGTTAACGACAGTCAGTTTTGAGGGTTCTGTGTGATTCAATGGGTTAACAAGCAAAGAAAACCTCCGCAAACAAGTTGTCGATAAATTGACGAATATTAGAACCAAAGAGGTGCTATTACCTAATACTAACTCGGGCCCAAAAGTGGATACGTATTTCTCCAGGTTGCGCCTCTATCTATAATTTCTTACTCAACGGGAATATCAAACAGGTTGTAGACAAGGAGAGGTCAATATCGGACATAATCCTCATGGCAAAAGAAATCCTTACTACAAGCTACGAATATGGGATTAAAACAATAGTTTTATTCGTGAACTTCAGGAAAGCATATGACTTTGTTAAAAGAGTAAGTAAAATATTGAAACAATTTGGGATACCAACTAAACTGATTAGGCTATTGAAAATGATCTTAAAAAATACTAAAAGCAAAGTACGAATAAAAGCTGAATGTTCGGAAAGTTTTACTATTGACACAGGACTGAGACAAGGAGACCCACTCTCAACGCTTATTTTTAATTTCGTACCAGAAAAGGTAATAAGGGATAGTCAGTTGAACAAAAAAGGATATATATTGTTTAAAAGTCACCAAATATTAAGTTATGCAGATGATGTGGCCATAATTGAAAAAGATAGTAGGGAATTTAGTAACAAGTAACAAGAAGACTTAAAGCAAGTGAAGTGGGACTGCAGATAAATCAATAGAAAAATTAAGCTTTTGAGAATAGGAGAAAAGGGAAAAGATACCAATTTCAAATTGAAAATGCACCACGGAGAGATGGAGTTTGAAAAAGTTTTAGAATATGTGTATTTGGCGGCTCTGATAAGAGTTAAGTGTGACGAGAAGCAAGAAATTAATAATAAAAGAAAACAGAAGTTCGGCAGTAGTCAACCACTTAGTGAAATCAAAAAATGTGTTCAGAGGAGAAGAATTTAGAAAATACGAAACAATTTTGAGGCCGATAGCGTTATGGTAGTGAAACCTGGATTCTCAATAAGAACTCAAGACAAAACTTGTTAAGGTGCGAAAGGAAGATCTTAAGGAGAATTAATTCTATGGAGAAAGAATACGGAGGAAGGCTATGTAAGGAGAAAGAATTAGTAAATACGTATATGCAATGTACCAGGCATCAAAAATGTAAAAGTTAGAGGAGTGCAGTGGCAGTGCATGTATATTTGTTATCAGTTACTATTTGGTTTAAATTTATTCCAGTATATTTAAGTAACTATCCTTTTTCTAAGCTAAAATTAAGTGCAACAAACTAAAATATTTTTATTTGTATATGTTTAAATACCTTCTATTTTCTAAAAATTATAAAGTACAAAAACCTACCGCCTAAAACATTACTATGCATAAAAGACACTGTTCACTGTTTATTCAAGGAATACCCCATATCTTAAAAATTATTGAAACCATTTAAGGTCTATTAGATTTACTGATCTACAAAGTTGAATGGCTTCTACTGCCAAACAAATGTTTGTATATTATCCGTAGTAATAAGTAAGCGCGGCCAAATAAGTATTCATTTATGAAGAAATAGTAAAGAAGAAGGATACATGTGTATCTTGTCATTTATTGTATTGTATCTTAATAGTCTAATTGCTATTATATAATATTGTTTTGTTTTTGAAAGCGAATTACATAAGGAAAGATATATATTTTTAAAACAGAGGTTTCCCTTGAAACTACAAAACATAACACGTACCCCTACCATAACCTGATGTAGACTGGAACACGTGGAAGGCCAAACTGGTGATGTCCACCTGAGCTGGCGCTAGTTTGAAGTTAAATCCTTCAGTGAAGGTTACGGTATTGTCTCTAGAAGGCTTCGCTATGCCTGTGCGTTTTTCTTTGACCGCCCTGTAGTGCTGGTTTAGTGTCAACCTAACATAAGCTTCGTGTTTGTCACCCTGGAACTAAATAGAAAGCATTGTAAAAGAAAAGAAGACAAACAGATATTGGAAAAAGATGAAGGGACGATAAAATATAAACAGGATTTTTCACTGTTGTTTATTAAAAAAGAAACAAACACAAATTGTACATTTTTTACAGTATGGATTAAATCTAAATATATGAAAGATTTAAAAAGTTTCTAACAATTTGCTTTTTCAAATTCTCTGTGTCAATCGTATGAGATTTAACGTTGTCAGCAATATGAAAATATGTTGTAATCCTTCCTAAAACCATATTGTTTATTAAAGCAAAAGTAGGTATTCAATAAATTTCAATCAATCTAATAGCTTACATTCAGTTTTTCATAACGTTAGTTTATGTTTGATTTTGGACATGACATATTCTTCCAATTAGTGTTACATTTGATAGAGAGGAACTGCAAATTACACTTGAAGTCTTCGTATTCAAAATTTATTTTTAATAAACAAAATCTATGAACTAACAAGATTATATTCTCATTCATTTGGGCCACTTCTATTTAACTATATATAAATAGTGTATTTCACGTTAATATCAATGATAAAATCTTGAGGCTTTGCTGATGATACAGTAGTGGTATATGAGGATGACACTTGGAATAATATGAAAATTAAGGCAGAAAATGACTTCCTAATTATAGAAAAATTGTTTCGATATAATATAGTTACTTTAAATATCAAAAAAAGTATCTACCATTCTCATCATATAACAGCGAATTAAAAGATGGCATTTTAAAAAGCAATCGGAGATAAAAGTTCTTCTGACTTAATGGAGCTATGCAGAATTTTTTTTGTAAGTGAGTAATTGAAGAGGTTATTCTTCTTGAAGAGATACTGCAAAGTTTAGTACGCAGCAGCAAAAGTTCGTTTGCTATTCTCCTGGGAACATACTCACCATCAATTAAATAGCGCAGATTTATGAATGTTTTCAATTGCAGTATTATTATAAAAGCGTGACCAAAGAATAGCTGCTTACTCGATCTTGGAGCGTCCAAATGAGCAATACAGCAATTTAAGGGTTTCCATGTTTTAAAAATTCTTAGAATTCCGAAAAACAAATCCCAGGCTTCTATAAGCAGATTTGATTGCACAACACATATGCTCATTGAACGATAACAATACACCAATGTCCTTGACAAACTCAGGCCTATTAAGAGTAGTGTTGCCCAGCGTGTAATCGAATAGTATTTTACCTGATTTTTTTTGTATAGGACATAACATTACACTTCTGAGCATTCAGAAGTAAGTTGTTTTGAAGACACCACTCGTTAATTTGATTCAAAGTACTCTGAAGCATTACATCATCTTGCAGCGAGTTTATGTTAAGGAACATTTTCAGATCTTCTGCATAAATTAAACATTTAACATTTAACTGTTCTGTAATATCATTTATAAACAAAATAAAAAACATTGGACCGAGTATAGAACCTTGAGGGTACCCCAGATGATTGAAGAAATTTGCGAGACGTGTACCCTCGATGTTGCACATAAAGTTGACGGTTAGAAAAATAAGAACAAAACAGGTCCACTAGGGTCCACTAGTGAGTCAGATAAACCATAGGATCTTAGTTTTAATCTTCTAATCAATTTTATCAAAGGCTTTTTGAAAAATCAGTGTAGATTACATCTGCCTCACTTTGCTTATCAATAATAATAATAATAATAATAATAATAATAATAATAATAATAATAATAATAATAATAATAATAATAATAATAATAATAATAATAATAATAATAATAATAATAATAATAATAATAATAATAATAATAATAATAATAATAATAATAATAATAATAATAATAATAATAATGTGTCTTTATTAAAATTCAACCTATACATAGTGAAGAAATGTTATTAAAGAAGTGGCGAGGTTCAACATAATTGTTGCTCTGCCACCTAACCACTCCCTTTAAACGATACAATACAAAGTAAAACTGTACGACAACAAAGAAATTATAAACTATATATAAATAAAAAGCATACATGATAAAGAAGCATAAATACATACATATTTAACTTAAGTTGGTAACAAAAGATTTGACCTGTTTTTTTCAGAACTTGGCAACTAGAAGCAGACTTAATAGTTTATTATAAATTTTAACGGCATTATAGCTAAATGACCTTTGAAATTGAGCAGTACTATGACGTGGGACAGTGTACAGATCACAAAATCTAGTAGATCGTTCATGCTGACCTTTGACGAGTTTATCAAAAAGATATTTAGGAGAACCCAATTTATTAATTTTATAGACAAGAGACGCCATATGAACCATATAACGCTCATTAAGTTTTAACCACTTGGACTGCTCATACTTGTCACTTATGTGATCAAATTTTCTAACACAATACGCAAACCTTAAACAAGTGTTCTGTAGCCTCTGAAGACTTTCCTTGTCCCTATTTAATATAGCAGGCCAATAAACTATATCACAGTAGGCTACATAACTAAGAATTAAGGTATCACACAACTTTAATTTGACATTAGTGCTAAGAACTTCTTTAAAAGATACAGTGTTTGTAATTTCCAATAAGACTTCTGAATCAAATTGGACACATGTTTCTGAAATCTGAGGTCAGTATCAAGGTAGATACCTAAATCCCGGCAACACGTAGACGAAACTAAAGGTTTACCATTTAGGACAATGTTAAGATCAGGGTAATTAACTATGTCATCCCGACGCGGTCCGAAAATTAGTAACTCAGTCTTTTTCTCATTCAAAACTAAACTATGAGCATTAGACACAGTAGAGATAACATTTAAATCGTAGTTGATGTGCTCCATTGCAAACTCAATGTTCGAGATGGAAAAATGATAAAATATTTGATAATCATCAGCATATTGATGCGACTTAGAATATTGCAAAAATGTCGAGAAGTCAGCAGTATAAACTGAAAACAAAAGCGGCCCCAAAATGCTTCCCTGAGGTACACCTCTGTATGTTTCAGAAATATCAGAAAATGTCTCACCTAAACAAACTTTTTTCGCCTCGCAGAAAGATAATTTGAAAAAAACGTAACAACTAAATCACTAGCGCCAAAATATTTAAGCTTTAAACATAATGTAGAAGGTACTAGTGTATCGAAGGCTTTACTGTAATCAAGAAGCACTAAAAAGGAATTTTTGTGATTATCCCTGGCTCTATATAGCTCATCTGTAACATCTAACAAGGCAGTAGCTGTACTATGATTAACACGAAATCCAAATTGAGTTGGAGGCAAGATATCGTTATTATTTAAAAAATCGGAAAGCTGTTCATGAACTATTTTTTCAAGAATTTTGGAAAGCGTAGGCAAAATACTGATAGGTCTGAAGTTAGAAATATGATTTGGATTATTATTTTTAGGCACTGGAATAACATGAGCTTCTTTCCAAACGTCAGGGAAAGTGCCAGTGGTTAAACATTTATTAATCAAAAAAGTTATATAACCACTCAGGTGAGGAACCAGCAACGTGAGCATTTTTAAGTTAATACTTACTTAATTAATGATCTCACTAATGAACTGTGTCTTATAGATAAAGTTTGAGACAGCTGAGCGACCAGCCAAGAAACCGTGTTGAGCTTCAGAAATCATATTTTTCGTATGATAGGAGATCCGGTTGTGTAATGCTGCTTCAAAAACTTTAAGTTATTGAGTATCATTATTGGATGGTAATTTCTTCTCTCTAACTTTTTTTCCACGCATTTGGAAATCTTGACTTTTTTAAAATGAAATTAAATATCATGCACAAAGGTTTGCACGGTACAATGACACAATCTCTTAGATGAAATCCAACAATATCTCATCCTCGGTGAATTCATGAGCAGTGATGGCACATTAACTGAATCTAGCTGGTGAAATATATCATTTTTATCATGGCCAGATGAAAATGACTGTGAAAAATAATCTGCAAACGAGTTTACCATATCAATGGGATTCGTGAGCTGCTCGTTATTCTAAGACAATGCAGATGGCATAGAATACGAACCAGATTTACTATTTATGAACGACCAAAACTTATTAGGGTTGGTTCTTATGTCACTCTCAACTGACAAGGCATGCGCGTTATATGCTTCAGTTTTTGATATTTTTAATAAGGCACGAATATTTTTAAAATAGTCATAGTCTTCCATACTACGAGTTCTTTTATATATTTTCCACGCCTTGTTTTTGTGCTTTACAATAATTTCCTTATTGAACCAAACTGGGTACGACGTAAAGTATTGCTACGACTCGCCAGACCTAAAACACTGAACGACGCTCTTTAGGATGCACTGGAATTCGAGGCAGCAAAGATCGCATCCGATAGACATGTTAAAGTTCGGGCCATCAATGATAAAAGCGAGAGTATGGCAGATGGACCCTAATAATTACGCTAAAGGAGATTATTGATAAATTCAGCCCATCTACTAGGCCAATGAAAGAAGAATCTGATAGTCGAAGGGATCGCATTCTTCAATGTTGGAACTGTGGGTAGATGGGACATCTGAAGAGACAGTGTAGAGCTCCAGTTGCAGATCAACAAAGACGTGACTTCCAAGCGGCAGCCTCCGGGGAACATGTTAAAGTGCGATCCATTAGTGATAACAGCAATAGTATGAGAAATGGAGAGATAATCAAAACACTGAAGGAGGCCATTGATAAACTCAGCCCAACTACCATACCAAAGAGAGGACAACCTGATACTCTCAGAGTAACTTCTGAAGAAGAGAGCGATATGTCTCTCGAAACGTCAAGAGTTCTAAACCGACGACGTGGCAACCAGCCCGGAAATCACCTGACCATGGTAACGATACTTCCTGCCGGTGAGATTATTTCTAACGATACTCCTAAACAAACCAGGGTGAACATTTTGTGAACAGCAGTTTGTTAGATAAAGTTCACGTGTAGACCTAACGGATAAACATAATGAGGCAAAATTGTAGGGTCATAATGAACCCGATGAGACCTTTAAAAAGAGGTATGGAACGACCCCTATCCCTTATTCAAATTTGGGGGGTTGTTCCATCCCCAGCTAGGGGGTTAAATCTACGGGGATGAAACAAACTGAAAAATAGTTTCCCCTCAAATCAAAAGTCAACGTGTCCGAGCGTTTTCCCAGATTTGTATTTTAAACCAAAAAAATCGGGGTGATTTCATTGGCCCACCCTGTATGAAGTTACCTGTAACAGGTATAAACTTAAACGGGTTTATACAACAATTGAGAGTTTACATTATATATTTCCTTTATAAGCAACGTGATATTTGGTAAGTTTATTTCAAATAGAAAAATATTTGTTTAAGCAAATAGTTTTGTAATGAAGTAGGTATATCACAAACCCTTGCCAACATACTCATTTTATGATACAATTTTTAACTGTATAATATACTCTTTATTATTATTATTAGATCCATATTATATATTATTTTTATTAGTCTCTACACAAAACATAACAATTTTGGCAATAATGGCATGTTTCTTCAGAATTTTGATATATTAGTAAATCATGTTCAATGATGAAAATGTGAAATGTTTAAATTATTTGTCTAAATTAGTTCCGCAAATTTTTTCAAGAGCTCTTGAACCACTTTTGTATCTAGGACAACCTTTAATGTTGGTTGAATTTGGGAACGTCACATTTGAATACTAAATTAATTTCGCATTGACATCTAAAAGAATAACTTAATTTGGAATTCGTCTTTTGTCAGACAAACTGAGATTTTAATGACACTAATGTTTTAATGCTGGATTGAGGAAGCATTTTCTATATAACTTCAATTATAAAAGTGCCGGTAGGTCTATGAATATTATGAAATAAATCTGAATACATTTTATTGATGTTCACTTTCTCGATGTAAGAGTATGCAGATTTTTTATGATAATACAAGTGATTGTTGCAGTAACCGAAATTTACATAAATAAATGTTTAAATTAACATTTTGAAAACTTTTATCAGGGTTTTGGTATATATTTTTTATTTTATAGAAAACAATAGACAAATGGTGCAAGTGGTTTAACAGTTATTATTTCAAAAAGTTTGACACAGACAAGCAGAAACTTAATCTTGTTGTAAATATTATTATCTAAATTAATACGAACAACTTGTATAATCCACACAACTTGCTGAAAATACCTATATTTACGCGTTTATTGCGACTCATTAACAATTCGCTACCTAATAAATTGTAAATGATTATTGCTGTGGTACAAACTAAATATTGCAAGAGGTCTAAACGCAAAATATACAGGCTTTAAGTCAAGTGTCCTGCGGTGCACTGTCCATTGAGGCACTTGAAGTTGCTGGATGATATTTAGGGTATGGTCTCTGGCATTTCAGAGAAAAAATTCATAAATACCTCGTGCTTCTTGCAAATTGCAATAGTCATTTCATTGTAGATCAAACAGGTATGATTACCGCACACACAAGAAAGCTTTTTGTCACATTATAATGGTGCTAATAGCTTGTGGCAGTTTGTATCAATGACTACTAGCTAAAGATATGTTCAATATATATTTTTATGTATTTTCACTTGGTGAATCCTAATCTGGAGTCTAATTAACCACATCGCCCTAGATTCAAGGCCAATCCAAGATCAAAGCGAAAGATAGATAAGTGGACTATAGACTATATTACATTTATGTTTTTGGGTCGCTTTGTTCAAATCCAGGATTTACTTTACCCTAACCGGTTAGCTTCTAGGTCGTTCTAAGTTCAAAGCGAAAATTAGATATGCAAATCGGAAAAATCATACATTTATATTTTTGGGGTTGCTGGGTCCGAATTTGAAGTTCATTTAAGTCCATCAGGTTAGTTTAACCTGACACCCTGTAACCGATGCATAAGTCTTGTGGCTAGATAACTTGTGCGATTAATTTCTCTTCTTTATGGTTCTCTTATTCTCAAAGATTTGTGCAATGACTGCCTTATACGTTTTCCTCCTCTGGTATATCTCTTGCGAGTATCCAGCAGCAACTAACAACTCTGTGGACTAAAGCCCCAACCAGCGTTGAATAGAGCTTGCTCTGTGGAATTGTTTATTAGCATACCAGATTTTTAGTATCAGAGAGCATATATATGACCTCATTGATAGGAATTGTAGGAGATTTGATTTATATTAGCTTAAAATACCTTTCTAATACAGTAAAAAATGTAAAAGTGACGTTATCATGCAGTTTCAGATATCATTCGTTTTATCAAAATAAACAGAAACAAAAGTGGCCATAATCATAAACTGTTTTATATATTACGAGTATAATAATTATTTAAAACTAAAAAATCGTCAAAAGAAATATAGAAATAAACAAAAATATTATGCAAACGAGACATATTATCTTTATCACTATACTTAAGTCAGATATTTGACAAAATATGTACTATAAAAGAAAACAGTAGCAGATAGTATAGTATAATGAGTAAGAGTAGGTACAGTTATTCATTACATTAGGGATCGGTCAGTGGTCGCGTGGTTTAAGGCGTTAGTACTTGAATCGAGGTGACTAGACGGAGTTGGTTCGAGCCCAGCTGCCGGTAGACCGTATATAAGCTATATTCGTGGAGAGGATTGGCACCCTCTCTGTGGGTATGGTAGGGTGGAATAATGTTAGCTTGGGTCAATGTGAGAGATTGATGCTAGTTGATATTTGACTACCCCCCTAATTAATGAGGTTTTCCAGGTTTTCCTCATTCCTGCACTGAATAGTGGTTAGGGCCTACCAACGTAAGTCGTTCCTGGGCGCAAATGCGGCCTGCTTAATAATAATATGCCGCCCCCTCTCCCGCACAAGTCTCCGACTGGGCTAATCTCTGTGATTAGAATGAGGGGTAGAGATATTATTATTATTATTATTATTATTAACAACTGTTACAACTAAATACATGCCTACATATTTTTGATTATCAATGTTTTGTGGGCTACCCTATATAATTATTTTGATAATAAGTAACACAATATACAATGTATGCACATGTAAAAAGATAAGAGATTTATCTAAATTGTGTACTATATCTTGCAGTGTTTTAACCATACCTATTTGTAACTGTGATACGCGTAATTTTTGTCGAAGCAAATGTGCACACTTTCGAGCGCTTACACTTACAGTTCAATATATGGATCAAATTACAACCCACTGCAAGGATAGCCAGGCACAGCGGACATGCATGGCAATGGTGGAACCGACTCGTTTAACATTCAGTCGAGATTCTCGCATCTCTTACGCAACATGACTAGTGAACTTGTCCTACCGAGAGTGAAATTATCCAACGTGCTTAACGTTTCGGTCGTCAACATTGAAGATGACGCGCTGCCGAAGCAAACGGTGAACGTAGTAAGTGATGTCAGGAGAGTATTCAACAGCAACATAACGCGACCTTATTCCTTCCGCCTAAGTCAACTGAAGAATTTGGTGAAGTTTTTACAAGTCGAAGAAGAGGCTTTGTGCAATGCCCTGTATACGGATCTGAAGAAACCAAAATTCGAAGCTGTATGCCACGAAATCGAGTTTGCATTGAAAGATGCGAAGGATGTTGTGAGGAATTTGAAAAGTTGGATGAAACCGGAGAGGCCTAGAAAGACAGCTGCAAATTTCTTCGATGATTTGTATGTTTATAATGATCCTTACGGTGTTGTTCTCTTGATATCTCCCTGGAATTTTCCAGTGCAATTGTTGATCATCCCCCTCATAGGTATGTATATAAATATGCCATATATCTATACAAAGTGTCCCAACATTAAGTTTGTCATATTTTAACATAAAGTTCTGGGAATAATATAATAGATACAAGAGTAGCCCCAATTAGTAATTTGGTATTTTATAACAGCTACAAGAACGATTTTCTAAGGCCTGTTGGAAACAATTAAAAAATAGTTATATAGTAGCAACCAATCAACTAAACAATAATTTTATAAGAGCTCGGTTTTGGTATATTTAGTACAACAATAAGACATTTTAGTAGCTTATAATCCATCAATAAAAGTATAATATTTTTTAAATATATCATAAATGTATCAGAAGGTAGCAGAAAGTAGCCAGCATCTCTGTTTAATCACAAAATCTGCAACTGGAATGTTATGTGATGTATTACTCAATATGATTTTATGCGTTTTACTACATTTTATGAAAGCAATTTTTATTGCGGACCAAATTTTATTGTGTATGTTTGTATGGTCCACATCTAGTGAATTTTACACACGCCATATGTGAAGTGATTATTTGTAAAATTAGATGTCATAATTATAATAAAAAAAGAATTTTCTTTAAACTTTTTAAAATTGTCCCTGTTTTGACTATTCAATATTAGGAAACCGGCTAAATTTGTTAAATGGCAAGTAAGTTAATTGAGCGATTTTTATAAAGCACTGGAAATTATGATTGTATAGAATTAATCAAAACAGGGCCGTATCTTAATGGTAGATATATGAAAACATTTAAAATCATGGAATTTCAAGAAAAAAATCATAATTTGTTTGTTTTGATAATATGTATATCTTCACTTTTCTTCTAAATGCGTCACTTCTGATTTTTTTCCACTGGCTTAAATCTGACATATTTACGGTTATACGGTGACTATGAAAGCTAAAGCAATGAGTACCGTTCGCTATAATACAATTGAAACAAGGTGCAGCCATTTTGCTATTTCAAATTTGTTTTATACAATGATTTGTCAATGTAATTTTGCATCTTTTTTTTTGTTATATTACTATTTTTGTTTTACAACTGACAATATCTTTACATAATAACTATACTACAACTCTTTGCCTCGTCTCTAAGTATATTTTAAATATAATAGTTTTATAGGTTAATAACCCACATCTAAAAAACAATTATATATTTTTTTATAGCGCGGTTAGAAATACTATGAAACATTCCTAAAAAATTATTATAAAACACTTTAGCTTCATTAGCTAAAATGTTATAAGCTTGCTACCGGAATGTTTATAAACTAGTTATATAGCTGACAAAACGGTTTTGTGTTTTTATAAAATATTTCAGTTGCTGACAACAAAAGATACTTGCCGCTAGAATAAAACAAATAAGTATTTCGAAAGCATTACTAATACGGAAATAACACATAATTATTGTATAACGTGAAAATCATAAAACTGTTTTGCTGGTTGTGCGTATTATTACACATTGTTCATTAGTGTAAGGGCATAGAAATATTGATTTGTACATTCTGTCAATATTAGAACTCTTAATATTCTAATATCACGCACGCTTACTGAGATAAAGACTATAAAATTAAAAATAATAATAATTTGTTTTGGTCATAATTTTGAAGTACTTTAAGGTATGATATCGTTCGCCTGAACAATTAAAAATTATAAAAAATTATGATATTTGACTTCACACCTTCATATCATTATCATTACACAATCGATATTCGTGACGTTTGTTAAAACAGTCAGAATTTCTACTTAATTTCTGTAGGTAACAGTATCATTCTTGGTAATGATACAAGATCATCATTTTAAGGGTGTAACAGTTGTACAGATATACAGGGTGTTTTAAGAAGACATGGCAATATCACTAAGGCCGATAGAGCATTGAAAATAACTGAAGTTTATTTAATAAACGTATGTCTTAGAGCCACACATTTTGAGGTACAGGGTGCGTAAGATAATTTAAAAAAATCAAATTGTGGATGTAATTTTTTTTTAAAGATTAACGTATTTGATTCAAATTTGACACAGGTACGTTTTTGGTGGTGACAAACACGCTAGTGTAGTTTTTTTTTACAAAATAGAAGGTGCTAGTTGCATTTCCCTTGATATTTTATTCTTTAACTTTTTTTAAGTTGGGTTTTCCCATTATAAACCTTATAATGCTATGTAGAATTCGAGGAAAATGCTGAAAACTATGGTAAAGTTAACCCGACGATTTATGTAGTGGTTCTTATTTATCAAGTGTGTATGTGTCACACTCCAAACTTTTCTATTTATACGTGTATAACAGAAATTACGGTAAATTGTTTATTTTTTGATTTGAATAGTAATTTGTTCTGAATATTGTAATTATGTTAATTTATTTCTGTTCTAATCTGCTCTGTTTGTCAGGCGCAACTACATAATAATACCTAATGGAAATTTAAACAAGCAGTACAGATGTTGACTTTTGAGGGTATGTTTTAAGAGTGCCGGAGATGGTTCGTAAAAATTCTTATAATTTTCTGTAAGTTTGGATACAATTGTTGTTCTTTTGATATTCTTCACACGCTAAAAGATGTCGTATTTATCTGTAAATAAATTCTTACGCTAATAGTTAGATCTTTGGATACCAAATTTAAAATATCTTTTTGATTAGTTCTACCTGATATTGATACACCGGAATTATTTCGTTTAGGTTTAATTAACATAGCAGTCTCTCAGTAACTCTTCCCAAGTATCACACTAGTCTTATAATTCAAGATTTATATAAAATATATGTAGCTGTTACATGACAGATCCATTTGATACTTTTTTGTTAACAGCCGCTATTTTGTTGTTTAAAGTACCTGTGAGAGTAATGTAATCCCAACAAGGAAAACGTTTTGTAGAAATTATTTAAACTATTTTCAGAACGTTCTTGTGTCTGCATTTATACAGTATTTTTGCTTCAGGAAGCATTATAAATCAATTTTGTAGTGGTGGCAAGAGAAATATTTGAGAAGATTCTTACAGCAAAAATTAAAGTATTTTATAGAAGTTATTTAAATTACTTTAAGAAAGTTCTTACGTCTTTTATGCAGCGCTTTAGTTTCAGAAAACTGTTTAGCTGTATAATTACAGCATTTGTTTTATAAATGCTGTATTAAAATATTTTTGCGCGACAATAAAGCAAAACTGCTTCTTAAAGGTAGTTAACACGAGCAAACGATTTTCTACAAAACATAATGCTCTTATGTTTCGCTTTTACATAACATTAAAGTTTTTTAATTGTTTCTGAAGTGATCAAATTGTTTTATTATTTTAGCGCTATGTTATTCACTTAATTCCCATTGCTTTTAAGCGTCCATGTTAAAAAAAATCAAACAACAACTTTTACGTGAAATTTTTTATGAAAATAACTTCCGCTGCTATTAAAAATAAGAGTTTAACTGGGGATATTTTTTAGCAGCAAATGTGCATGTATTAAAATTTTCAGCTTTTTTTGTGAAGGAAAATAGTATCGTTATTTGTTAGTACTATGCAGACGTGTTATGACTTTTCGACCTACTTTATCACAGTAAAATTTTATTCGTACCTGAAATTTGAATTATATATTTTTGAGTTTATAAGTGTAACATCGTATACCTAAGATAATCTTATAATAGACATATGCCTTAAAATTTAAAGAAAGTCGAATGTTAGCTTTATAGTTGTGACGGCTTTGTAAATAAAGCAGAATAATATTGTATTGTATAACGTTTTTATAAGACATCATAACATGCTTTATTGGAATCGTATAGTTTGTTGTATCAATACTGTAAGCCCATTGCTGAAACATAACTTATTTTTATATAAAACACAATTATATGATTTTTATACATCAACTATGTTTTATAAAAATGTGCCTATTTCACGCTATTAGCTGCTGTGTTGATGCCAATAAGATGATTATGCGACTACCTCTTGCAACTTTAACTCTGCAAAAATTAGTTACAGGAACATTCTTAAGGGCGCCGTATTCTTGAAATAGAGTTTTCTACAAATACAAGTAATTTTAGACATTTAAAAACTGAATAATATGAGTTTAGCAAATAACAAGAATGATATCTCATTCCAGCTGCGAATATTCAAAGTAAAATCAATATATAACGTCAGAAAGCGATCTATCCAGCAAATTTTTAGGTACTGAAATCTTTCAAAATACGTATATTTTGAAATTCAACAATAGATGTAAACATTGTTAAGTATAACATAAACTTACATAGTTCTGTATATAAGATTGTTCACTTTTGTTTATAAGTATGTGAAAATAATTGTTAAAATGTGGGGTTAGAATAGCCAAATAATGTGTGTCATACAAATGCATTTTAAAAGTTATAATATTATTTGAGGAGAGTTTAAATAGTAAACGTGAATAAACAAAGCATCAGTAATTTTATTTTTGATATTACTTTTGCTGTACGTATTTTATTTTTCGAGATTTCAGTACCTAAAAAACACCACAAATCTGATCATTTTACGGCGAGAAATAAGACATCTTGTGTTCTCTGCACATCTGTACTGCTGGTATAAGTTTCCATTAGTATTATGTAGAAGTGCGTTACAAACATAGAGCAGAATAAATCTTAAGTTTACAATATTCTTCTTTTTTGTTCTTTTGAACAAATTACTATTTAAATTAGCGAATAAATAACATACCGGAGTGTTCCTTATACATATTTGATAAATAAGTACTATTATAGAAATTTCCTAGTTGACTTTACCACAGTTTTTTCCACATTAGTCGAAAACGGTACATTTTTAACAAATTTATGAAGACACCTTTTTTGTGTAAAATTAAATTTTACATAACTCGTGTTTGTTTATATATGGTCCCTATTTTGCTTTATGTTAATGTTAATTTTAAAACTAGAGGTACCTAAGACACGTTACTAAAAATCTTAGATTTTATATATAGAAGCAACACTAAAAATGATAAATACTTGAAATCGTTCGCTGAATGAGTACCATAACGTGTCTTTTATAATTCGTTTAGATATATTTAAAGATACAACATACTATTTCACTAGTCTTGCCTCTTAAATGATCTGGAATAATATATTTCACCTGTGGTGCACTTTTCTTATAATAATGAATTATTGTCTTATTGTTCCAAATCGACAAGGAATACTGAGCGATATATTTTTATTTACACTTAACTGATATGAGAAGACATTAGACAGCAGAGCTGTATAGGTAAAATATTGCATATTTCTTCTATTATTAGTTCATTTTTTATTTTTTATTTTTTTTTTTATTTAATTACAACACCCCACGGGATTAACCCAGTTACGGGATGAGGAATCATAAAGTAAAATACATAAAGTGAGTACAATAAAATAATCTAAAAAGAAATACACAAAGCAACACCAATACAAAATTGTACATAAAATAAAATAGATACACATACATATATGTAAACACCATAGTTACCTACATATTACAGTTAGAAATTAAAAAAAATATATATGTATATATAATAATAATAAATAAATAGAGTTCGATATAAAAATATGGTGAAAAAAAAAGACAAATAAAAATACCTAAACAGAATATATTCGCTTAATATGCTCAATAGAACAGACAAATATATCAAGCGAATTCTCTATGTTTGTATAATGCGTGATCATTTGATATAATGGGGATGCAATCATAGAATTTGTCCGTGCTTGAGGCAACTTAAAAACAGCACTGTTTCGTGAATTAAAAGATGGTATTTTAAAAGCGATCTGCGACAAAAGCTCTTCTGACTTAATGGAACTATGCAGAATTTTGTGTAAATGAATAATTGAAGAGGTTATCCTTCTTGAAGAAAGACTGCAAAGTTTAGTACGCTGCAACAAAATATCATTTGCTATTCCCTAGGAACATATTCACCATCAATTAAGTAAAGCGCAGATTTCATGAACCTTCGCTGAACCTTTTCAATCGCAGTCTGATAGTTATTATAAATAGGTGACCAAACAATAGCTGCATACTCGAGCTTGGAGCGTACAAATGAGCAATACAGCAATTTAAGGGTTTCCATGTTTTTAAAATTCTTAGAATTGCGAAGAACAAATCCCAGGCTTCTATAAGCAGATTTAATAGTACAACACATATGCTCATTGAACGATAATTTTTCATCAAACAGCACACCAAGATCCTTGACAAACTCAGGCCTATTAAGCGTAATGTTGCCCAGCGTGTAATCGAAAAGTATCTTACCTGTTTTTTTCGTGTAGGACATAATATTACACTTCTGAGCGTTAAGGGGTAAGTTGTTTTGAAGACACCACTCGTTAATTCGATTAAAATTACTCTGAAGCATTACACAATCTTGCAGTGTGTTTATCTCAAGGAAAATCTTCAAATCATCTGCGTAAATTAAACATTTAACATTTAACTGTTCTATAATATCATTTATAAATAAAATAAAAACAATGGACCGAGTATAGAACCCTGAGGTACCCCAGATGACTGAAGAAATTCACGAGACTTGTACCCTCGAAGCTGCACATAAAGTTGTCGGTTAGAAAAATAAGAACAAAACAGGTCCATCAGTGAGTCAGAGAAGCCATAGAATTTTAGTTTTAGAAGGAGAATCTTGTGATCAATTTTATCAAAGGCTTTAGAAAAATCAGTGTAGATCACATCTACCTGACTTCGCTTATCAATGATCTCACTAATGAACTGTGTCTTACATATAAGGTTTGAGACAGCTGAGCGACCAGCCAAGAAACCGTGTTGAGCTTCAGAAATCATATTTTTTGTATGATAGGAGATCCGGTTGTGCAATGCTGCTTCAAAAACTTTACAAAAGTTATTGAGTATCGTTATTGGACAGTAATTTCTGAGGTAATTTTGGTTACCCTTTTGAAAACTGGACAGACTCTAGCTTTTTCCACACATTTGGAAATGTTGACTCTTTTAAAATGATATTAAATATCAAGCACAAAGGTTTGCACAGTACAATGGCACAATCTCTTAGAAAAATCCCGGAATAAGATCCGGTCCAGCAGTCAAATTGGGCTTAAGTCTTTTCAACGCCAACAATATCTCATCCTCGGTAAATTCATTTACGAGCAGTGATGGAACATTAACTGAATCTAGGTGGTGAAATATATCACTTTTATCATCGCCAGGTGAAAATGACTGTGAAAAATAATCTGCAAACGAATTTACAATGTCCGTAGGATTCGTGAGCTGCTCGTTATTGTAAGACAATGCAGAGGGCATAGAATACGAACCAGATTTACTATTTATGAATGACCAAAACTTATTAGGGTTGGTTCTTATGTCACTCTCAACTGACAAGATATACGCATTATATGCTTCAGATTTTTGTATTTTTAATAACGTACGAATATTTTTAAAATAGTCATAATCTTCCACACTACGGGTTCTCTTATATATTTTCCACGCCTTATTTTTCTGTTTTAAATTTACAATAATTTCCTTATTGAACCAAACTGGGTACGACGCAGTGGTAGGAGATTTTCGAGGTACATAAGTCTGAATGGCAAAATTTATTTTATTATAGAACTGCTGGACCGCATCATCCACAGAATTGGTACTCCTAATAATTTCCCAATCAACCTCTAATATATGCTTATAAAGGTCAATAAGATTAGCCTTCTTAAAATTGGGTACAGTATTATGTAAGGCATTTGGAAAATTGTTCACTTGAGAGACAGCAAGTAACAAATCAATATCCAGTGGAGGGTGATGAGAGTCAATAGGTAATATTCCATCAGAATCACAAACATTACAACAAAAGTTAGAAAGAACTAAGTCTAAGGTTCGATTATTTACGTTACGGACATCGTTGAATTGCGTAAGATTATAGAACTCTGAAAAATTTCCAACAGCTTTAACAAATTTATTTGACGCATTTTCATTAATTTCTGGAATATTAAAATCTCCTAAGATAACCAAATATGAGTCATATAGTGCATAATACGATTCGAGAGCTTCAAAGAGAATGTCATATTCAAGAACGCTTGTATTTGGAGGAATGTATAGGACAAACAGAAATAACAAGTTATTTTTGCATTTCATTTTAACAGCAACAATATCAATGAAGTATAAGTCAACTAAACTTCCACACGACGAATATATATCAACCTCAGAGGCATTAAGATCCTTATCAGTAGCAATTAATACACCTCCCCCCCGCTTAGTATTAGTTTTTTCAAAATTGCGATCTTTACGGAAAACGTCATATTTATTCATGTCAAAAGTTCAAAATTGTGAATACCACTATGCAGCCAAGTTTCGGAAAATGCATAAACATTATACCTTTCACTCCCCATACACGATGTATACAGTAACTGCGTTTTCGAGCAGAGGCCTCGAACATTTTGATAATAACATGAGAGATGTTTGTGTAAATCACAAGATGAATCATCAATATTTTTATTAACTGCTATTGAGGATCTAATATATTTGACCTGAGTTTGTCAAGTTCCTGCTTATAAACAAAACAGTTTTTGTCCCAGGCTTTATGATTAAGGTCTAAGTTTAAATCAGGATGCTTTTACTTAGGTTTATACAATTTATACACCTTAAAATATCAGACTGACAATTTGATAACTGATGGTTTTCTGCGCAACGGGGACAGCTATAAGTTTTTGAGGAACACTTGGCAGCAATATGGTGAAACCCACTACATTTAAAACATCGTCTCAGATCGATCGCGTCGAAAACAGTACAGTAATCATAGCCCACAAACAGTTTTCCCGGGCCATAATATTATTATATGAAACTCTGTCAACCTGTAGGGTGGCCTGATAGATCTGTCTATTCTTTTTAAGAGGAGATAAGCTTAACAGTTTACAAACATGATTATCAACGAACACGTCTTTGGTTTGAGTTAATATAAATTTTAATATTGTGTCTTCGGAGGCACATTCAGAAATTCCCACAACCTTGATCCTTGGATTAAGAGGCATCACTTCTTTAATTTCATAATTGTTGCTCAATTTTTCGACCGCTAGGGATTTGAATTTTACGCATTCATCAACATCTTTACAGGAAATTACGAGACCACCATTGCTGATATTCTTGACAGTAGAAAGGGATATATTAGAATCAACTGGGTCAATCGTCTTCAGCATATCTGATTTAGTAGTGTGTACTTTTTGCGTTTTATCTTTCGGTTGCACTACAAAAGAAGGTTTGTTTTGGACTACTGATGCATAGGAAACAGATTTTGGTTGTGAAAGATCATTGCATTCCTTAATTAACGGGATAACCTCAGGAATAAAATTTTAATGACTAATTTCTCGAAAAAAAAAAAAAACGAGAAATCAGTAGCATTATAAATTAACATTAACAAAAATAAAATTTCTAAATTACTCAGAGGCGTGTGTTATAATATCCTCAGGTGTCAACCATTCCCCATAACAAATGTGTAAATATACAATGCTTTTAGAGGAGGATGTACATTTTCTGTAATTCTTTTTTATCAAATCTTGAGCGCGCATAAACAAGTTGCTTTTTTTCAAGGATAGCGAGCCTGCATACTGGCGTCATTTAAAGAAAAAACATATTATTCAAATGATGACTACAAAAATTTTATATATCTACGTCAACCAATACAGCAGCAACTGAAACTTTCCATTATTTATATTATTGTCGAGTTTTGTTATGCAAATATGTATAGAGAGGTCCTTACAAAAACTAAAAGAATCTAAAACGTGTTTTTAGTTAATAAATACATGCACGGGGTGCGATCAAAAAGTAAGTTTTTTTTGTAATATCTCGGGTTGTATTAGTTTTTTTTGTTCAATATTTTCGTTACTGTGTTGGTAAACAGTCTGAAAAGTATATATAAATTATTAACCATATCGGATGTTTAGTCTGCTGTCACCGGTTATAAATATTACTTGTGTTTTAGTACTATTATTATTATTTTTTTTTAATCTAAAATTTGCATTAAAATTTTGTGGCACATGATGCAATTATTGAAATACGTTTCAGTAGTTCTGCCGTTTTTGATTTCATTATCGACTCCATTCGTGTTTTTGTTCGAAATTCAACAATTTTTAGTTGTCACTCATTTCGTACCCAAAACATCCGAAAACAATTTATGACATGAACCAATTAATATATCAACATCATCAGAGACTATACTCATTGAGATTCGCCGATTGTTCATAATCAATTCTTTCACTATTTGCACATTTTTCATCAGTTGTTGATGTGCTGGGGCGTTTAGGGCACTTGTCATCTTCAAACGGCCTGTTTGGAAATGCTTTACCATTCGTAAACTATTGTTTTTCTTATAGCAGACTCACCAAGAGCAATATCTAATATTTCTAAAACGTGATTGCATTTTATTTTATTCTTATAGCAACATGCAAATTCTCTGGTTCATTTAAAAATAATAATAATAATAAATGTCTGATCGTACCAAAACACATGTACCTAACCTTTATGACAGGTAACAACAGACTAAACATCCGATATCGCTAACAATGTATAATATTTGTTAGACACATTCAACAACACAACAAAGAACCAAGACAACCCGAGGTATTATAAATTTTTGATCTCAACTCGTATAAACAATGTATCTACCGCAAAATAATTTGACTTGGTGTCACACACCATAAAAATATTCTTACAAATATTTGTAGAATGCTCATAAATCTTTTCCTTGCAGGTTCTTCATAAAACACATATTTGAAGATAATTAAAAGAGGTACGTTTGTCATGGCGACATTTCCTTCAGAGTTTTTAGTTCATTATGCTTCTCTTCAACTTGAATCGCATCTTACCGTACATAATCCAAGAAATTGGCCAAAAAACGGCTTGTTGGATGGTGACGTCAACTCTTTATTTATAATATAACACACATCAATAAAATTGAAGTCTAAAAACGCTCATCGTGAATCAACTAGAAAACAAGTTATTATTACGTTAAATAAAAATAATTTATGTATCGTTAAAATACTCGATGGGCCAAACTATAAGTTCACTCTTATATAGCTCTTTCTGATTAGTGCTACAATCATGTTGGATATGAATAAAGCAGGCAACAAATGAACTAAATCTATAAATGATACTGCAGGAAACAACTACTCCGCGGGCTAATGCCCCGACCGGCATTGAATTATACCTGCAGTATCTGTGTGAAACAGCCAAGAACCCTTGTCGGCCACTCCACCAGACATATACGGTTTCGGGTAGTTTCACATATAAATCGAGTGCAGGTGAGATGCACTCGATTTATATGTGAAATATGTGAAACTACATATGAAGGAACAGCCAGTTCAATTGTCGGTCACTCACCTATGGCATAGTGATGAGGGCTTACAAGCTAGAAACCGGTCTATGTCTGGTGGAGTGGCCGACAAGGGTTCTTGGCTGTTTCACACAGATACTGCAGGTATAATTCAATGCCGGTCGGGGCATTAGCCCGCGGAGTAGTTGTTTCCTGCAGTATCATTTATAGATTTAATGGCGTATCGCCCGGGGCGAGAGGTCTGCGGTTAAGTACCTACGATAGTGTAGGTCGCTTTCTGCAAGTCGAGCCGCTTAGGCCAAGCAGGAAGTAGCAGACCAGTTCCATCTCAACAAATGAACTAATTTTATATGAATATAATTTATTCAGCGGATATCGTCAGAATTGTTGAAGTTGAAACGAAACAATATTATTTTTTAAATTTTTTACTACTACTACTACTACTACTACTATTGGAAATACGAATTTTTAGTTTCGATTCTCTGGCGATTTTTTTTATGTTCTCTCAATTTGCCTCCATTTTCACTCATACATACTACATAATTACATACTGAAACGTACTACATAATTAACTAAGGCCACTTTGTGATATATGTATGGATTTATTATACATATATTTCAACTGAAATGACTATTAGAATGCTTATGCACATGCACTCTTTCATTTCCTTGACACGCGCGCATCCTTGGTTATTCGGTTATCTTCATTCGTTTTGGCTGATATTTTTTGTTGTTGTCTTCACACCTGTTGAAGAACCAATTTTAGAAATGCAGAAATAGGTCAAATCTTATTTATTCTAACAGTTTGCGTGTTTGTAAATGTTCAAAAGTGAATTTGAGTTTTGAAAATTATTTATTGACATGATTATGTCTATTTTCGTTAGTAAATTTAGCCAGATTATTGTTTCTTAGCATACCTAGGTATTTGGTATCACTGAACACACACATAACTGACTATTAAAATAGAAATTGTTTATTTCGTCCAGAACTATATTATAGACACTAACGCGCTATTTTTTTTATATATATCAAGTAAATTTTTGTTATCTACTTAGAGTACTTAGAGGCAGTCAAATCACTTTATTTTGCTCAAAAATGTATCAGAAAAATTAAATTTTAGTCAGTATAATAAAATATTACTTTATATAAGAAGAAATAAATAATATTATAGCATACATTTAGATATAAACTTATTAGTCAAGTACTTTTAATTAATTTATTTAATTATTCCGTTTTTTTTCCATATTAAATAACATGCAGTTTTTATAAATACTAAATTAAAAACGTAATATATTATTAGTCAGTCATCAAGTGTATTTATTTGCGCAAATTGGTTTTAACTGTATGGTTAATGTTAAGTACCTTGAAACTATTAAATATTACGGCGTGAATATAATTTAACCATTAATATAATGTGATGGTAATATGCCTGTTTTCTTTTGCATTAAGTAGTATCCGTCAATATATACATTTGAATATTTTTATCAAAATATTGCATTCTCTAGCTGACCGAATTATTCCTAAAATTACTGTCAAATGTAAACGTTACCCGCCTTATTATGATTCTAATATAATTAGAACTATTAAATTGAAGGGCAAATCATGGTACGATTATTTAGAATTTAAATGATCCTGAACTTTACACAGAATGTAATTAAGATCATCCTTAAATACTAATATGGGTATTGCTTATAAGAATCTGTATCAATGCAGAAAATGCCATAAAACCGATCCCAACAAGTTTTGGCAATTTGTGAAATTTAAAAAAAATAGTAACACTTTTCCTCTGTTAATGACGTACAGACGCGATTATTTTGTTGAACGGAGATAAGTGTGTGTCTAACTGTTCAGTTAACATCGATCATTGTTGGCTACAGTTGTATCAAGAAGAAGTAAGTAACAATAAAATAAAAATCATTTAACATCTCTATGGAAGCAGGTAAACAAATTTTAAACTGTCAAACTTGACATACGTTTAAAAATTTTTACTACGATTTTGAGAACGTAAACAGAGAGTTTTTCGAAACGTCAATAACACGGAAGTGCGCGATAGTGATGTGATTTTTGTTATTTTTACTTATCTGCTTTCTTCAGTGTGAGATTTTTTGGTTAGGCAAACTTAGTTTCGAAAATAACCCTTGACTGTTCCGTTTGGCGCAAGGGCTTATTTAATTAATCTTTATTATTTTTTCAGAAGTGTGGCAAAAACCCAACAAAACTAAAGAAATACGACCCATATTTGTGACGTCATCGTTGTTCGAGATATGACGTAATCGACAATTTTTTTAAATAGCAATCCCCAATTTTGATTATGCCATTTGAAAGAGCGTGTCATTTTACATACATACATCATGAAACATTATGGTGTTACATAACAAAAATTTCAAGAAAATAATGTTTGAAGATTTTAAAATTTAAATTTCACATCTTCTCATTATGCAACACCTGTCCGTGCTTATTTATATGAGCTGTTCCCGAATCGTTGGATAGGGAGAAGGGGGCCGATTGAGTGGCCAGCCAGATCGCCTGATTTGACACCCCTAGATTATTTCTTGTAGAGATACTTAAAAAGTAAAGTATCCGTTACTAGACCGGTTAATCTAGAAGATTTAAAAGCAAGAATTCGTCACGAGATACATCGTATACCTCCTGAAGTTATTGATAATGTCCAAAAAGAATTTATTAATCGTCTTGGCTACTGTCAGGCAGCCAACGGTGCACAATTTGAACATTTAATTTAGTCGATTTTTTACATAATCATTATCATTTTCAGTATTGTAAAAATTAAATTTTAAAATCTTCAAACATTATTTCCTTGAAATTTTTGTTATCTAACACATAATTTTTCATGATGTATGTATGTAGAATGACACGCTCTTTCAAATGGCATGGTCAAAATTAGGTGACGATGACGTCACAAATGTGGGTCGTATGTTAAAAAGTGCCTTTTTTAAAAACAAAATCGACGTGCCAAGGGATTTTTTCAAAAACTTCTCAATTTCAAAAATAATGAATTTATTCGTTACTTGTCGAAAGCACTGTATAATTAGAACTATTAAATTGAAGGACAAAGCATGGTGCGATTATTTAAATGATCCTGAACTGAAGCTTTACACTGAATTCAAACTGTTAAGATCAGCCTTAAATACTAATATCGGTATTGCTTGTAAGAAATCTGTATCAATGCAGAAAATGCCATAAAATCGATCCCAACAAGTTTTAGCAATTTGTGAAATTTAAAAAAATAGTAACATTTTTCCTCTTTTAATGACGTACAAAAACAATGGCTTATGAAGGAAATCAGCATATAGTAACTGCATTTGCTGAGTTTTTTAGAGATTCGTATGTGACGCCTGAGACTGATGATATATATTATCCGGTGGTGGATAACACTAGCGAATTATTTCAGATTAATACCTTCACTGAAACTGAAGTCCTAAATTGCTTACACCAATTGAGGATGGTGGTGAGAATATTCTGTAAATAATGGATCATATTTAAAAACCTAGCTTTTTTGGACAAAAAAATGTGATTTAAATCAACTTATCTTAGTACAATTTTGCCCTCTTGAGTTGGAAGTTACTTTTTTTATTTATTTTTTACGATCATTTCCGTAATTGTACTCTAATTTTGGCAAATAAAGGTTCTTTGTGAAATAAACACGAATAACTGATTGATTCTGCGTTAAAAGTACAGGGCATTATGACAAAAAGTATACCTAAAAGTTAATCGAAGTAGGTACCTAGGTAATCCCTTTTGCATAAATTTCTGTAAAAAAAAAACTGACTTAAATATTATAGTGGCACAGGCGCTCAGAACGCCTTGTAAATTTAATTTAAAAGTCAATTAGATATTCGTGTTGTATCTAACAAAAAAATCATATCTTCCAAAATTTGAGTACAACTACCCAACAAATAAGAGAGTTATAGTAAAAAACTGAAATAAAAGAAGTGCTTTGTCAGGCCTATAACTTCTTAAGCAATACAAAATTGTACTAAGGTAAGTTGATTTAAATTATATTTCCTTATTTGTTCATTTCTTATTTCCATGTTCATTCTCACTCTTATTAGATACATACATTTTACTTTTTTGTTGCCGTATCTGAAATCCATATGCTAAAATTAGTTTATAAGCTTGATAAACATTATTTCAGTTTTTGTAGATATTCCTCTCACTAATGAAGCTCTTATTTATTCCATGGTATACTTTCATTATATTTTCTATTCTTTTTTCCATGTTTTTCTCTTGTTTGCCTGATTCTTCGATCTATACTCCTAAATAATCAAAACAATTTAAATTCTCTATGTCTAATCCATTAATTTATATATTTATTTTATGTTGTTCTTCTGTTATTACCATTATTTTTATTTTCATTAAAACTGCTCCTAATGTTTCTTTCCACATAATATCTATATTTTTCTGTAATTCTATCTCACTTGAAGCCATACCATTATCGATATCATCTGCGTAAGCACATTCTGAGATATTTACTATTTGTAAGTTTCTGCAACCTACAAATAAACTTTTTGTTTTCTTGTTACGTTTCTTAATGATGCGGATGACCCATGACTCAAAATGCACACAAACACTCACATATCAGCCAATTCTTGATTTGAATAAGAGACTCGTGGTAAAACATAGTGAATTAAGCCTAGTAACGCACATACAGGGATGGCCAGAAGTACGGAATAAAATTCATATCTTTTGAATGAGTTATTTTTTTTAAACACCGAAACACGTTAACTGATCTTGATTTTTTCCCATCTTTCAGCTACCCCTACTTTTTTTCAAATGCAAACATAAAAGATGAGGGGGCTCGTTGAAAAGCTTATAGAAAGCCGAATCCAGCTATACCAAATAAACAAGTTTTATGTTTTTTTTTTTTCATTTAGAAATTCAAACAACTAGATAATTTACAAAAATAAACTCAACGTCGCAAATGCTTAAGATGTCTTCCATTCACTATTTGGCATTCTCCAAGACGATAATAAAAGCTGTTCACAGCATTCCGAATGACTTCAGCAGGTAAATTATGCATCTCCGCCCTAATCTTGTTCTTTAAATTTCCAATATTATACGGTCTGTCCAGGTATACTCTTTTTTTTAAATATCCCCAAAGAAAATAATCCAGGGGCGTTAAGTCGGGGGATCTTGGCAGCCATTCAACTGTATCCGTCTACCAGTCCTATGATTTGGAAACATTTCATCTAAGTATCTTCGAACATCAATACCAAAATGTAGGGAACCAAATTCTTTCAGCTAGAGCAGGTATCAGGTCAAATGTTAGGAAATCCAGGTAGCGTGCGGCAATAAGATTTTCTTCAAAAAAGAATGAGCCCAAGATTCTGGGATTGTTGATGATACTTGCCCATACATTAACTTTCTGTGGGTGCTGCGTATGCGATTCGCTTGTCCAGTGTGGATTTTCCTGAGACCAAAAGCGATAGTTGTGCGTGTTAACCACTCCATTTAAATAAAACGTAGCTTCATCCGAAAAAGGTACGTCTCGTTGAAAACCATTATTGTCGTCACACCGTCTCATCATTTCCTCACAAAATTGTAATCGCCTATCACAATCGTCTTTCAAAAGGTCTTGAACATGACATACCTTATAGCGGTGGTATTTCTCTTGTTTCAAAAACATTCGAATTGCAGTTTGAGAACCATCGTGATTGCGGGACAATGAAACAGTTGAAGTATGAGGATTTTCAGCAAGTTCTAATGCAGTGTCTAATTTCTTTTCTTCATTCAAAGTACGTGCCCGTCCAGTGTTGGGCAAAGTCTGTACTGTACCGTGTTTGGTTTTCGGTATATTTCGCATTAAGGCTTACGGTGAGCGCTCTATCAAACGATATATAACATCTGTTCCAACAACCGTCGAGAACTGTTCAGTACCGTGAGAAATGTTTGACCAACACCGTCTTACGTCGCATTCGCCGAGAGTACATTAACAACTAAACTGACTGACTAATTCTGGACGGTTCGGAATCGATTCTTGCTGTGTTGGAACAAACCCATAGTTTTCGCTCAGTAACTCCTTAACGGATAATGATAAAAATATGTGGTTTTTTTTAATAGACTTCAAATATTATTTTACGTCGACGCTTTGTTTTGAAATTTCGAAAAAGTGTAAAATAAATTTTTTTAAAATGAATTTTGCATATTTTCAAAATTTCAAAACACAGCGCCTACGTAAAATAGTATTTGTAGTCTATTAAAAAAACCGCATATTTTTATCATTTTTCGTTGAGGAGTTACTGAGCGAAAACTATATCCCTTTGGATCGAGCGCTCACCGTAAGCCTTAAATAAATCGCGCCCTTCAGCCTGACTTAAGAAGTATTTTGTCTCCACATCCAAGCAATATCAAGATTTCGATGCGTTGTCTTTCCGAGAATACCATTGCGGTTCAGTAAATAACTTGATTTTTACACAATAGTAACGTGTCGAATTCCAATTTACAACTAAAGTGAAAAATTAACCAGAAAGCCTGGCAAGTAAGTTGTATCAAAAAAACGCAACATAAAAAAGAAATATTTTTTGCGTTAGCAGTGATAGGCACAGTCTCAAATTCTTTATTTTATTCTGTGCAATTTTATTTCACTTGTTAAGTAGATGTTTTATACAACCCTAAAAACCTTGCTATTGAAAACATAAAACTTGTTTATTGGGTATGGCTAGATTCGGTTTTCTATAAGATTTTCAATGAGCTCCCTCATGCCTTATGTTTCTATTTGAAAAAAAAAGTTGGGGTAGCTGGAGGTTAGGAAGTTGAAGAAAAATTAATTATTATATAACCGAAAGATGGGAAAAAATCAAGATTAGTTAACGTGTTTTGGCGTTCTAATAAAAATTCAATGATTCAAATGATATGAATTTTATTCCGTACTTCTGGCCAACCCTGTATATAAAAATAATTATTAAAAGTCGATTTTTAGAAAAATGGTGTCAATCCATCTATGATTGCTTTAAGAAAAATACGTTTTTAATGATTTCGAATCTTGTAAACAATTTAGTTCTATATTTATACTTCTCTTGTAATTAAGTAATAAGCAAAATAGGTAAATCATAGGGTATAGTAATAGTAAAACAGTATATTTGATGAATAATCAATATACTATTTTTAGATAGTCTTATGAAAATGACATAGTAGTGGCTTTTAATATATGAATAAAATAAATAATTACAATATGTAATATTGAAACTATACAAGATATTTTTTGTGCTTCTATTTGAATAATATGTACTAAGGTAATTGAATTGATAAATGTATTATACAAAGAGCACATATGAACACAAATAATAAATTAACAGCGGCTACAGTTCTTCTATAAATGTTAAAAAGTTAATGGTGAATAAATACATGGAAATGTTTGATTTTAATAAATTAAATATTTAATAATTAATAATAATTGCGTTGCAGAAAAACAAACAGAGCAATTGCATAGCGTTCATATAAAAAGAAAAATAGTTTAGATATGTCTCAATATTATAACATGACTATTATGTTCATTGTTTACAAATAATACAGTTAAATTATAAAGATAATTTTAAATATCTTATACCACTTCTTTTTGAAAAATTTGTAAGGGCTGTAATTTTAAACTCGTATTGTATTGTAAAGTTAGGTTAGTGTTCGTGTCTTGTGTTCCCATTATATAATAATGATTGTGTGTTCAATCTTAATAAACCCAAAAATAGAAACTTTCCTATACAAGGACACTTTACTCTCAACGACATTTTCACAGCTGCCTTGTACATTTCAAGACAAACAAAACTTTTAAAATGATTACTTTTTTCTAAAAAAATGTGAAGTAAAAACTTTACAGGTATAATTAGGTCCATCAGTGGATACAGTGTGTATTATTTGTAACTAAATAAAATTTTGTGAATAAGTTAATTGATTTGTGAGTTAACAAATAACGAATGACTTGTTATAAGTATCGTTATTCGATACTCGAGTCATTTTTGCGATATATTTTAATATTCGATCATTTTCAGGTGCTATAGCAGCAGGCAACTGTGTCGTAATCAAACCATCAGAACTCGCTCCTGCTACAGCCCAAGTATTCGCTACCCTTCTGCCGAAATACATTGATCCACAATGCTATCCCGTAGTTCTGGGGGGACCCGAAGAAACAAACGAACTTCTCCAGCAAAGATTCGATTACATCTTTTCACCGGATCTCCAAAAGTGGGAAGAACTGTATACCAAGCAGCTAGCAAGTACCTTACACCTACCACATTGGAGTTGGGAGGCAAAAGTCCTGTTTATATCGACAGCACGGCTGACATGGATATAACGGCGAAGAGGATTATGTGGGGTAAAACACAAAACGCTGGACAAATGTGCATTGCTCCTGACTACATTTTGTGTACGAAAAAGGTGCAGGAAAAGTTTGTTGTCCACGCTGGAAAAGCTGTGCAGGAATTTTACGATGGTAAATACCGAGCAATTCTTTATATTAAATATTGGGCGGATGCTTAAGTTCTATTGAATTCGAAATTTATTTCTTTTTAATAAATAAAACGTGAACTAATTAAGCATATATTCTCCTGAATTATTTATGACTGCTCTCTAAGTTCCGGAAGTTATTTTATTCCACTCCTGAAAAAATCCAGTGGTTTCAAACTTAAGAATTGACTAAACCAATTTTGAAGCGCGACGTTGTCACTACCAGAGATTCTTTGAAAGTTGTTCAATAGAAAACAAAAGACATGAAAATCTCTGGAGAAATATCAGAAGAATATGGTGGATATATAATGATTTTCCAACTGAGCTCCTAAATAGCTAGCAATGAAGGAGAACGTTATCATAATGCAAATTCACTTGATGATATCTTTCTGACTTTTTTGTTGAATTATGACGTCAGGTAGATGTAGTTGAGGGCAAGTTGATGCCATGTTTGTCCCATCAGATGCATACGTGCGTAGATACGTAGATGGGCACCAGTTTTTACTAGGAGAGTTGCTTTTCTGCTAGGGTTAAGCCATTATGTTTTGTTCTTGGCATTGACAAAAAGACATCAGTTATTACCACCAGTTACAGTTTGTAACAAAAATGGCTAATGTTGTTGATGAGCAAACGATGACCAGCCATAAAGAATCACAAATGGTGACACACTGTTTCTTGTTGCTTTCGCTTTCGGTATACAGACATAGAATTTTTGAACTTAGATGATGTAATGAAACATTCGTACTCAAGTCAACTAATCACAATCCATTACATTTAGATATTTATCACTTCACAGGTTTATTGATCTGTATCACCAAGAACTAAATCACTCGAACTCTCGTCTCCAGAGTTAGATGATCTTCCTGAATACGGATAATCTTTCATGCCAAAATTGTAATTTTGAATCATTTTCGTGACATTCGACCTGATATCTAAACTCCTCTATTGAAGGATGTCATAAATGTTCGTTTTTTCCATTTGCTACCCATCCATATTTGCAAATAATTTATGCAATCTTTGTACAAATTTACAAGTCTGAGGACTATTCAAATATACAATAGCATAATATTAAAATCATTTTAATATCGTGGTCTCATGAATCCGAAATTCGTATATGTTGGAACGAATTTCGCAGTTTTCAACTTTTATCAAATTTCGTAAAACAGTTGAAATATTGCCGCTGTTTTCATCATTATGTGGGATTAGTAGATCTCTAACAATGTACCATGGCAATCAATGACAGTTTTATGATACTAGGAATACCATAGCGATGTCTGCCACCATTGGGCATCTTTCTAAAAGAAATGACCTCGACAGATGCTTCAAGAATATTGATTTCAAGTTAGATGTAGGATATGGAGAAGTTAGGAATTACTTGTGAAATGGGGAAAGATGCCCCTTCTCCAGACAGACACCAACAGTAAATCTCTTAAGTTTGCGATTGTGGCACCCTACATAGTACTCATTCGAAGTGAGGAGGAGACCTCCAGTGAAGATGTACTTGCAATAAACATCGTCATAGATGGATAAAAAATAAAGGAAAGTGTAGGATATAGCATCTATTCCCGGTCACTCCCGCGAATTTGTAAAGGCCAGCAAATGTGTTTATTATGTGTTAAAAATTTGTACTAGGTAACATAATATGCATAATACAATAATATACAGGATGAGTTATAATTAAGTATACTGAACTGAAACTTTTAACACTTTGTTAGAAATTTGGCGTTGTAGATGTCTCTGTCAATTGCAACATTTTTATACAGATTCGCACAGTGGCGAATGTCGCTGACTTTTTTGTTTTGATATTCAACTGGTGGGCTCATAGAAAAACAACGATTGAAACTGAGTTTCTACAACAAATTTCAAAAAAATATATTAATTCATTCCACTTCCACACTCTGAATACGATGATTTTTGTAGTAAAAAAAGCAAAATCAAAAACAGATTATTTCCAACATTAGTTAGTGATGCAACATTTTTTTAAGTTCACAATAGTGGTGATTACACCACACTGACTTTTAATATTTTGTTAGTTCCTTACAAGATAACAGTGATTGGTAGTGAAATTCTCTACACTTATTTTTATGGGGTAGATCTGCAGACATATTTTTAGGTTAACTCACACTTTGAAAGATAAATATTTTTTATCTTTGATCCTCAATTATCTATTCACAATGAAATATTATTTTGATAGATACTGGGTTGGCGCTCTTTCATGTTCAAATTTCAAAGATCTTAAATTATGAACTGCAAATTTTTTAACAAAAATCTGTTCTTGACAATATTAACAACTATTTAAAAAACATGACTCAAGTTCTGACATATTCAAACACATACCAATTCCAGGGCAACTTGTTATAAATACAAGATTGTACATATGAACTCAAGTATTTATTTTTACTTTAACTTATTACACATTTATTAGTTTTTACGTATATGGTTCATTGTAGACGAACTGTATTATTAATATATTGAGAGTTATAATAAATTATAGTCCTAGAGAGAAATAGTTTCTCAAGACATTACATAGGTACCTTAGAGAAAGTACTTCTTGACTTTAAAAAGGTATGGAATTTTGCAAGTAACACTTCATCTATTTTATCTTTTAATTAAACAATGGAATGATTATTAAATCATGTGGTAAATGATTAATTAATATTTTCTATTTTGTTGATTGCTACTTCCTTACCATGACGCAACAAAGATAAAAGTATTATAAAATTGACTGTTTGTTTGCCAGTTTCAAGTTTTACATTACCAATTTTATACAACAGGAAGTAATTTCAAAGAGATGACAACTACTGTCTTTAAGTTTTATGTAATAAATTCCATATTTTAATTCTTCACTCAACACAGTTAAAATTAAAATAAAAATTAAAAAGTGAAGATCTTTATCATGGCTTGACTTTTACTAATACTACTACTATACAAATTAAATCGATTTTGAAAAAATTCAAGGAATATTATATCAATATACAGGAAGCCCAATAATGTTTATAACTTTTTTAAGACACCCTATATAAAATATTGTTTAGACAACAGTTTTTTGCAGCCTTTGGTAACTTTAAGTTTGTTTCAAAGCCACAAATTTCGTTGCTATGGACACCAACTTTTTCTTTAAATGGCATATACAGGGTGTTCCGAAATTAGCGCGCAATATTTCTGCCATGTATTACACGTACGAAAATAAGTCAAAAAGTTCCTATAAACATGACCCGAAAAATGCTTCATAAGGGGGCTAGAACCGCGCAAAGGGGAATCTTAAAGATGGTTTTTCCAGAATATCTTTCGAACTATTCAAAATAAAATCACGAAATTTGGTGGTTAGCATACATTTCGCATGCTTCAAAAATTTTCTTGTCATAAAACTTAAAATATTTGCTCAGAGGCGTCATATGCTGAGGGGGCCCAAGGAAAATATTGCCCCACATTTTTTTATTTTTAGGTATTATCTCTTGTTGACCAAATTATAAAATTTCATAGTTTTCTATACAAAAAAGTACCCTTGTTTGATCTAGATAGGATGCGCCGTTTTCGAGCAAAATCGATTTAAAGAAAACATTGATCTCATCATAAACTAAAAATTGGAATACGCAACGAATAATAAATAAGACATTTTTACAGGGCACTTTTCTATGGGAATTGGGAAATTTGTTTGTTAGTTGAGCAAATGCTCGAATAAGTTTAATTTTGTTCAATACAATAGCTCGGCGTAGAATATTCTGCGAGGCACGGAGAATTTGAAAATTATTCTCTTTTATTTGATTGCCAGCTAAAATAATTCTTTGAAGTAATTCTTCACGAGTATCCACCTCAGCTGCATAAACCAGATTACTCATATGACCCCAGAGATAATAATCTAGCGGATTCAAATCCGGTGATCGCGCTGGCCAGGCTATCGGACCCACTTCTCAGGATACCTACTCTTCATTCAGCCAAATACGAACTGCCTGCCCAAAGCCCAAAATGAGCTGGTGTTCCATCATGTTGAAATTATATCCCCATTTTTGTCTCTAAGGGAATATCCTCTAATAATTCAGGTAGGCGATTTTGTAGAAAGTCCAAATATCGTTGGGAATTCAAATTTTCAACTGATTCTCAATGATTCCCGCCCATAGATTAATGGAAAATCTATTTTGAAAATTAGTTCCTCCTGGGTTTTCGTCGGCCCACAAATGGGTATTGTGGCTGTTAAAAACTTTACATCAGACCACAATATCTTTGATAATTTATTTCTATGCCCCAAAATCCATCGGCAGAACTGCACCCGAGCTGGAAAATCTTGAGGCATTAAATCTTACACCCTTTGAAAATGGAATGGTTGGAGACCTTGCATTTGCGTCATTCTTCCTATATAAAATAAATAAGAAAATAATGTTCGATATGAGGTTGGTACTTAACGTATTTATTACAATTGACTTTGGTATACGTGTGTCTCTGGATAGCAGTCTGATTGAAACTTGTGGATTTTCCTCTATCCGATCGAGGGCATGTTCCATGTCATGGTTTCCCATAGGTCGCCCTTGTCCGCGAAGCCGTCGCCGTCGTAAGAATCCATTTTCAACCAAGTTCGAATACTCTTCGTTCTGGAAATCTTCTTCGATATTTCCTTGCGGCGGCGAACGCACTTCCATTACAGTATCCGTACACAAAATGAATATCTGCGAGTTCTTGGTTTCAAAAATTCGGCAATATTTTGTCAAGAGAAAGACAACTTCTGAAATATTTTAAAGGAAATGACAAACTCTTATTGTATCTGTCACTTTTTTTCATGGCTTGCTATTAGAATAATAAATTTATTTTTAATTTTTGATGAGATCAATGTTTCCTTTAAATCGATTTTGCTCGAAAACGGCGCATCCTATCGAGATCAAACAGCAGTACCTTTTTTGTGTAGAAAACTATGAAATTTTATAATTTGATCTCAACAAGAGAAAATACCAAAAAATAAAAAAAGTGGGGCAATATTTACCTAGGGCCCCCTCAGCATATGACGCCTCTGAGCAAATATTTTAAGTTTTATGACAAGAAAATTTTTGAAGCATGCGAAATGTATGCTAACCACCAAATTTCGTGATTTTATTTTGAATAGTTCGAAAGATATTCTGGAAAACATCTTCAAGATTCCCCTTTGGGCGGTTCTAGCCCCCTTATGAAGCATTTTTCGGGTCATGTTTATAGGAACTTTTTGACTTTTTTAACATGTATAATACATGGCAGAAATATTGCGCGCTAATTTCGGGGCACCCTGTATACCTACTGTTGTCTGTTCTTACTTGTAATCGTCATCTCAGTTTTCTGTGTATGTTGTGTTACTGTTTGACGCTACTGTCGCTACTCTAAATAGGTTTGCACGCGTAATAGTAGATTCTCAACTTTTTATTACTTTACTTCCAGTTTGTTGCGATATTTCACAATAACAGTATGAGATTCATATGTCAGAGAATAGGAAAATATGAACATATACGGAAATAAAATTTTTACTATCACTGTATGAAGAAGTCTCCAAGCTATGGGAAGTACAGTCTGTAAATTATAGAAATAAGCACAATAAACAAGCAATTTTAGTCAGTTGCTACTAAGCTTGAAATAGACGTCAACAAAATTTCCCAGAAGTTACATAATTTAAAAAGTCAATTTATGCAAGAAGTTAAAAAGATAAAAATGAAATGATGTTTGCCTTGCTTATGAGTAATTCTTCCACTTTCGATAAAAGTTCTTCAAAATCTACCGTTGACATACGAATAAAATTTGTGAACTGCTGTGCACCTTCTATTTTTAGTTCTTTAAGTAAATGATTATGCTCACTGTAAGTTATTCTTTGAGTATCTAGTTTCTTACCCAACAAGTTCGGTTTCTGTTTTTTTTTAATATAACATGTAAGTAAGATAACCCAAGTATGTAAAACGCATATTTTGCATATTATGCATGTTATAAGCACTGTTTAAAATATTTTCAAATGGGTGTTCTACAAGCTCTATGACAAACTTTGGCAAATGGTAGTTAGGTTAAGGTTCGACTCGTTTTTGTTTAGTTAAAAGCATTTTAAAACATATTATTTCATATATCAAAGTAGCCTGATATACAGAGCGGCCAGATGAAAACGAAACAAAGTCATTTTCAGGAACTGCGTCAAGATTGTAGAAAACGCACAGACCCGTCGGTTTTAGATTAAAGGGGGACATTCTTTGCTGGTATTTTTGACTCCGCCACTTTCACCCCCAAGCAAGGATAAGCATCACCCCCAAAAAATTTAAATGGCATTGGGTTGGAGTAATATTTATTTTGAAATCTCTTGCAATTCTCTTTACAACATAGTTTAAATATTTCAATACATTTTAATTTTCCTCTTTTGCTAAAAATACATATACATATAGCTAATATCCACGTTTCACAAATGTCACGACATACCCTTCATCTAATTCAGTGGGTTTTGGTGGTAAATAGATGAATTTTACCAAATCGTCTATTTTTAGATCCAGGAGTTTGTGACGCCTCAATTATTTTGGAACACAAAAAATTTCCAGTCTCATATAATAAAATAAAACCAATAAATGGTATTTGACTGTCCTCTGCATTTATAACTGAAGGCTGTCTACCTTGTACTTTTATTTATATGCATCAGTTGTAAGAAACAATTTAACTAAATTACCTTTATCGTTACGCAATTTGTGTCATGGCAGGATGTTTAATACAAATGTATGAAATGTTTATATATGCACTACGTTTTATGTAAATATCAAAGCAAAATACAAAAGCTAATGACATTAGGCTACGGAATAAGTCAACAAATAAACAAAAGTATTGCATTATCCAGAAACAGTTTACATTAGAATGCCTAGTAAATTAATTTTTAGTAATACAATATTTATTTGTTTAAAAATATTCTGTAAAACAAACAAACACCTGTATTTTCATAAAATATTGACCATAATAAAGGTATTTTAAATCATCATGCTTATTTAAAAAAATCCTTTTCAAATTTAGGTATAAGTTGATCAGATTAAAATCAGAAATGTCACTGAGGCAAATAAAAATAGAAACTATTCAAATTCATCCATAAAATATCTTATAATATATATATTTTTTTATTATTTTTTGACCTCAGTATTAGATCATACCTAAAAACCTTCACATTTAGTTACTACTTCACTTTATGAATTTAAAAAAGTCAACATTATTCCTTTATTTTCGAATATATTCTGTTTTAACTTTATTTTATTGAATTTCGGTCATAAACAGAAATAGAAAAAAAAAACAATATCATCGTCGACGATTCTTTGTTTTGTTATAGTAAAAAAAAAACGAAACGTAAGCGAGTACAAAATTAGTCTTTTTGTTTCTTATGACCCAAATTCAGTAAAACGAAGTTAAAGGTTTTATTTCTATATACCATGCTACAGCATTTTTGCACAATGTAAGATTTTTCAAGTGCCTTTTATGACGCTAAGAATTAAAGTAAAGTAAGTAAAAACATATAATTATAATTTGAATTGTAAAATTACTAACAGTTTCATAAATTAATGATTTGAGTAAGAAGTGATGCAAAGTTAATTAAATATTTCAACATCTGCCAGTTAGTAATTATCAATTGTTCATAATTATATAAATGTACATGGTACTCAAAAGTTATGAGTCCCTCTTGACACCCTTCTGCCAAAAAATACATTTTATATTTTTATTTTTAACAGAATAGCTCTATCAAATTTGGAATAAATAGTTATTGGTAACGAACTATTGTGATAATTAAAATTCTAAACCTGTAATGGTAATCATTTGCCTTTACTCGTGAGAAACACTTATTTGAAAATTGTCTATACAGGGTGTTTCAAAAATGTGTCATATAACTTAATGGACTGATTCAGCATGAAAAGTAATAGTAGTTAGCAACGGATTTTTTTCGAAATGTCAATTGTCCAAGTTCAATTTTACAATTGATTAAATAATTCATTTAATTTAATTGCTATCAGCCTCATATTTGGCACATGCACTATGTAGATTAAGCTCTAATGCTAGAGAGTTTCATTAGGCGTTGCTAGAGGGCAGTTTTTCTACAATCGAAAAGTAATAAAGATTTTTTTTTAAATATCCTCTTTATTCTGTCGCCAAATCCAACCGTAGTAAAGCGAAATCAAATTATTTTTAACAGAAACTTTAAATAATTAGATGGAGTAAATAACAAACGCTAAAACATATTTTTAAATAATAGTCTTTTTTCAATGCATTTCTTAAGGTTTTTAAAAAAATGCTTTCTTAATTTTTATGAATAAACAGTAGTCTTTTAAGAATGATTTTATTCAGATTAGTTTTCTGTTAACAACAAGAGTATCAAAACATTAATAAAAAAAGTGTGCATTACTGATATGAGTAAATCCGACCTCTATTTGTTGATTATAGTTTTTGAAGACCCTGTAAAAGAGCTATGATTCTCTAGAAGATAAGTTTGCAGCAAATAAATATAATATTCATTTACAGATAGAGAAAATATCTTAACGCTGGCGCTTTATAGACAAAGAATCGCATCGAATGATGCGGAAAGCGTAAGGCTAAACTATAACGAGGAAATTGAATCATTTACTTTAACGTTTGGAGGAAAATGTGCTAGAGATGTGCATAAATTGTACCTTTTTAAATTTTATCTTAAAACGTTGAAATATTTAATGATTTAAATTTTACTAGTTATTTTAAAGAATTGCTCGGAATAGCATAATGTTTACAATACCATATACAATTTTTTCAGTGTGGAGTTGGCGTACAAAGAACATAACACTATGAGAAACAAAATAAATGAAAATATGTTTTCTTTCTTATTATAAGTGACTTGTCAGCCTGTAAACTATTCTGCACCCTGGAGGAAACTTGTATATTTGACAAAAATTACTATGAATTCGTTGAAAATTGCATGTAAAAACAGCGCCCTTAATGATCCAGGAGCGTGAAACAATTAAAAAGGTCATTTTGGCAAAAATTGCTGAAACTTTGACTAATAATTTATTTAAAGCTAAACATTCGCTGAATTGATATATGAACTTGTTAGTCAGTACTATAGTTGAAAAACCTATAATATCAAAGTATTTTGAAAATTCAATATATACATTAAATTATGAACAGTATGGAATACGTTTCACTTTAATACAAAGATTTCGAGATATTTTTAAGTTTGAAACATAATCATTTATCTACTTTCATTATTTTAGTAACATGAATTTTACAGTCCGCAGAATTGTTATAAATGCATTAGTGCCCTAATAAGAAAAACTATTTTTATTAACATTGTTCCGTTAAATAAAACTCCACTTTTTGAAAGAATGATTTATTTATTTAAAAAAAAATTATAAAACCCAAGGTTTATTATAATTACAATTAGAAATTTGTGTACCAGAAGTAGATGTGATAGAGCTATTTAAGTTCGAATTTCCAATCGCTAAATGCATATTTGACCACAAGATCTCCTTTGCTATCTGTTTCTGATTCTCTAAAGAATTCTCAGCAGAACCTTCTGCCGTAGAAGAAAATTTTCACCTCTTTAACATATGTCTATCTGAACCGCCATCAACTACAATGGTGGCTGAAGACCTTCTAAAACAACGTCCACTGTATTTTTCGGAATTCTTCAATCCAAGCCTTGTTGCAATCATTTTTGGAATGCTTTCAAAAATATTAACTCCGACAGGCTGGGAAGTACATTTTTCTTGTCTGTAGAATACAAAAAACGTCTATGAGTTGCATTAGGAAGATGAAGTTCAGCATAATTTCAAAAACCATTGAAACTGTTGATATCTGCCATATTTCCTTCTGTTATAGTAAATTCGGACAATTTTTATGTAGACGCCACTGTATTGAATATGATCCAGTATTAGCTTAGTTAATTCTTCGTGACATCAGGCCTCAAAAATACAGGTTATCGTAGTAATCTCCATGAGTAAATATAATTTGTCAAGAAACAATTCTAGCTTTTCTTTGCCATGTAACCATCTGAACTTCTTTTCAAAAGTACGATAAGTTGAAAAAAATCTGCTTATATCTTGATTTTCTTAACTGACATCATAGTTCTCAACATTGAGTTCATACTGTAAATGGCTTCTGGAGCGTTGCTTTCCGGAATAAATAAGCCAAATGGGTTTTCTCAGACACCTCATTTACCTTGTTAGCTTTGCACCAATCTTCAAACTTTTGGTACTCAACTCATACAGCGCCTTGGATTTTGTCGGAACTAGATTTGAGACCATTCCGCTTGCCGCTGCTTCTATATCAGAGGGTAAACTTCCAACAGAATCACTCATTTTGAAAAGCACTTTTTATATTTAAAGGTTTATTTGACCAAGTTTTGGCAGTAACCATGCGAATGGTAACTTAAGAAAACTTGATCCGTTAACTTAATAGCAGGTACTTTTTATGTTCACAGAAATAGCTTCTTGGCACGTGATTTGACACTTTCCTTTTGTGTTATTAAATGACACAATATATACAATTTTGTACAATAATTGTAATATGATTTTTACAAACACTTATATTGTACATAACTATAATTCACTGCGATTCAAAAATATGTCCTTTATTTCTTTAAAAACTGAAGTATAATGATGCTGATTACCATTGCTTTTATAAGCTTTATACAGTTTTTCGTTACACAATAACACACAATTTTTTGGGTCAATCAGGATAGATACTTATTCATCATCATTGCAAAGTGATTTACTAACTCTGACAATTTAACAAAAACTGCATGGAATATTGTAGGGCAGATTACAAATAAGACAAAAAGGAGCAATGGTGATATTCAAATAAAAATGAAGGTAGGGTTATAAGTGACCCAAATAAAGTTGCTAAAATCTTCAACGATTTTTTCATTCAAGCCCCGCTTGAGATTATTAAAAATATTCCATTAGTGAAGAACAACATTGATAAGAACTTTACATTAGTAGATATCAATTCTAAAATATTTAAACTTTGTCCATATACGGAAAATGAATTACACGCGCTTTTGAAAACTAAACTGAAAAACAAAAATTCTAGTGGCTTTGATGATATCCCAATGTCTTTTGTTGGGAATAATTTATACTTTATTATATCTCCTCTTGTATATCTCGTTAATTTATCCTTTTGCACTGGTAAATTTCCTGACAACTTAAAAATAGGTAAAGTGATACCACTGCACAAAAAAAATGATGCAATGTCTATCGAAAATTATAGACCTGTCTCTATACCAAGTATATTCTCTAAGATATTTGAATACGCTTTTTGAACAGAATGATTCCATTTCTATCCAAGAATAATATCATTTCTAACATTCAGCATGGATTTATTTCAACCATGACAGCCACACATGCATTTTATATGGAAGTTATTAACATGATCGAGGCAGGGGAGTGTCCTGTTGGGATATTTTGCGATCTCAGCAGGGCATTCGATTGCGTCGATCATGATAGATTATTAAACAAGGTCTACAATTATGGAATTAGGGGCACAAGTTTCGATTGGCTGAGATCATTTTTATGCAATAGGAAACAATTTACAACTGTAAGTGGTATTATTGATCATTGTAAAGTAAATTCTAATTCTCAACTTAGTAACATCAGTTTGGGAGTACCGCAGGGGTCTATTCTGGGCCCTGTGCTCTTCTTACTCTACATTAATGATATACATAAGACATCTCCAAACGCGCACTTTACACTGTATGCAGACGATACCTCAATCGTAATTACTGACAAATCCGATAGTGTACTAGAGAGCAAATGCAATGAAACACTTAGTAGTTTAACTGCATGGTTTAATCGGAATTTGTTATATCTTAATGCCGAGACAAGACCTCTTATTTGAGGTTTCATAATCCTCAAAAGGAGTGTTTAAATTTAAATTTAAAAATCAACAACTCTCTGTTGTAACCGCCTGACAATAAAGTCAAATTTTTGGACCTATTTATAGATAAACACGTTTCTTGGAAACAACACTGCGAGTACATTGTATCAAAATTGAACTCACTTTATTATATGTTTAGGAATGTCCGTCACGTGTTGCATGATACGCAATTGCTTATGCTCTATTATGCTCAGGTGGAGAGTAGACTTAGGTACGGTTTGTGTCTGTGGGGTCTGTCTACCGGTTGGCATGATGTCTTTATTGCTCAGAAGCGTATTATACATTGTATGGCAGGAGTAAGAAAGGTTTGTAGTTGTAAACCCTTATTTGGAAAATTTTAAATTTTGACTTTGCCTTCGTTATTTTTGTTTGAACTAGCAGTGTATGTTTTTAATAACACCGATACATTTTGTAGACACAGAGATGTTCATAATATGAATACGAGGCACATAGATGATTTTTACATACCATATAGTAGAATAAACGCTACTTTTAAGTCTCCCAATATATATGGGTTAAAATTTTTTAACAAACTTCCACATCATATTAAGAACTCTGCCACTGTTGCATCTTTTAAGAATAGTTTGAAACTGTATTTACTTGAAAAATGCTTTTATTCTGTTGATGATTTGTTTTTGTGATATTTTTCTTTTTTTATCATTGTAGATGGTATTGTATTTTGTTTCTTCTCTTTTGTTAATCTTATTTGTTAATTGTTATTTTACACTCTATATGTATGACTGTACTTTACTCTTTATTAGTATAAGTATTGCTCCTTATTTGTTTAATTGTACTTTTGTGACTTTTTCAATACGGTTACTGTGTACCGTCTCCTGAAATAAAATTATTATTAATATTATATTATTATTATTATTTTCCTATGGCAAGTCATTTGTCAATTCAATTGCGTGAAAAATCAAAAATAAATTCAATTTAAAGGTTCATATTTTCAATGTTGGTGGATAAAGTATAGTACTTTATTCGTGAATAATGACTATTACTACACTTGTATCATTAAAAACGGTCACGTACTGTTCGTGTTTAAATTTCATTAAATAATATGTTACTATATTACATTATATTACATGACATTAGTATAGATTACATTGCATTAAATTATATTACGTTACATTTTTAATATAAACTCGTAGTTGAATATCCTTTCTTGCATGTATTTCTTCATTTTTTTAGTCTACGGATTTATATATTATATTTTACATTTTTTAGATAAAGTCAAGTCCTCTACTGATTATAGCAGAATAGCCTCACAGAGACATTTCAACAGGCTAGTTGACCTGTTGCGGAACCAGAAACCTGCAATTGGAGGTCAAAGCGACCCACACAACTTATTTGTCGAACCTACTGTTTTGGTGGACGTCAGCCCTTTAGATCCGGTGATGCAGGAGGAAATATTTGGTCCCATCTTGCCTATAGTGAACGTCAGGAATATGGAAGAAGCTATAGATTTCATTAATGACAGGGAAAAACCATTGGCTCTCTATGTGTTTACTAAAGATCAAAGGGTTAAGGATGCCTTTTTGGAAAGAACTTCTAGTGGAGGTGTCGTAATTAATGACACTGTTTTACATGTGGTTGCTGATGGATTACCATTTGGTGGCGTCGGAAATTCAGGTCTGCCATATTTTTATTTATACATTTTTTTTTTATTAGATTCTTACTGCAGATGTGCATTAAGAATAGAATAAAGCTTTATGGTAAATCCTTGAGATTAAAATTATTACTTCTAACTGGTGCAAAATAAATGTAATCTAAGTTTTCTTCATCCATGGATATTTTAATGTTACTGCATATTAAAGTAGTAGCTTAATCACAATAATTTTTCTAGCATTAAATCAACTAGTTATAATAACTGGCATATCCAAGAAAATTTTCCTAATGTTTGTACTAAATTACTAACTACACTGACCAGAAAAAAAAAATGTTTGTAAAATGTGTTCTTTGAATCACTTTGATATCTGTCATCTGTCAGAAAGTGGCATTTAAAACATATTGGAGGGTCAGTGATTGTATGGGCTTTAATGTCTTTATACATTATATGTCTTCGGATACACCGAATTAATATGCGGCCACATTTAAACTTAATCTACCTACTTATGCATTTCCAATTAAACTTACAATAACATGGTCTCACAAACAATGTTGCAATGCTGCAGAGCTTACGTTTTCCTTTCGTCGCGCTTCATCGCCCTACACCAATTTTTTTTTTTTCATTTTTTGGCACAGGGAAATATTATTATTAAGTATTCGTACGTAATACAGTACTTCTTTGCCCGGTGAGATGCACTTTCTGTGCTCATTTTAAGAGTCTATTTTGCAACTTTATTCAATACCAATGTCTATTTAACGCAATAACACTTAATAATACCACAAATGATAAATTAACTCCTCTAAACTTATGCACTGCGTTCTCTGAAGATGGAAATCGTATACAGATCTAACAATGCTGTATTAGGTATACAGGTTTTCTGGGACCGTGGCCAGACTAAACATTTAAGTACGATTTTCAGGCTTATTTGTCCACAAAATTGTCTAGGACAAACACCATTTCGATTAAAATAATAAATTTTTTCTTCTGCATATATCATGCAATTTCCTCGGTGGAATAAAATTATAATATATTTCTCTCTATGTAGGTGAAGTTTTTGGTAGCCCACATTGTATTTTACGCTAATAGTATAATGTTTTATTTTTTGTCTAATACTAAAAAAAAACCAAAGATTCAGATAGAGATTTACATCTCTATCTCGATTCGTTGGTCGTTCTTTGTTGATACAAAATCTAAAAAAATATATATATATTTATAGGTATTGGAGCTTACCATGGGAAGAAAACCTTCGATACTTTCGTTCACAAAAAATCGGTACTATCAAAAGGTTTCTTTTTTCTACCAGAGAAAATAGAGGCAGCAAGATACCCTCCCTATACAAACATGAAGCTGAATCTGATGAAAGCTCGCTTTAGGTGAGGTTTTAATGACAGTCTGATTAAAAATGATAGCAGATCAACATTCAGATTATTTATATTAGGTACCTATATTACCTGCTGTAAAATCCTTATTTGAAATTAATATGATATGTTTAGTATTTAATGTATTAAATGTTAATGAATACCTATACAAAATACCTGTGGGAACATATGACTAATCCTTCTATTGTTTTAGGTACGACCATTTTCTGCCTACTAAATATATTCCACATGCTGCTATGTTCATTTTAGGTGTAGTGGTTACAATAGTTCTTTATTATATAATATTGTTACTTCGCCAGAATTAAATGAATAATATTTTTTACATATATAAATTAGAGACTGTCAGCGGTAATTTTTGTTTATATTCAAAATAAGAATGACAATAGAATTATTTTTAAGATAAAAAAACAATTTATCTTAGTTTTAGATGTTTTGTGATATTTAGGTTAAGGATAATAATTGGTAGTATATTTAGAAAAAATGTATATTATATTACATATACAACCTTATAATTCATTATTAAATAATACATTTCTAGAAAACATTTGATTCTATTAATTTTATAGTGACCCGCAACAGTATGGAAACTTTGGGTAAATGGTAAGTTTTAGTTCCTACATAAGCTTACTTGATTTATCAAGTACTGCCAGGTACTGCACTATTTCTGCAGGTCCTGCTTTAATACCATAGATCTTAGCGCTATTGCATAAAAACAGCTATTACGATGTTTTAAAAGTTGCAACAAATTCTGTTTTCACTTTTTTGACAGATGTTGATTTAGAAAATGCTTTGATACAGAAAGTAAAGGCGCAAGATAAGTTTTAAACATTTTTAAAACATCACTTTACTCTTTATAATATAGTAAATTAAAAATAACACTAAAAGCTGTTAATGAAAGCAAATATACTCCAGGAGAAATACAGTGCCTTCATAAATGATTACAAGCCACGTGATCAGGGTCGAGATTCTCAAATCAATCGCAGAGCAATTCATATGCGAATATCCCTTTCCTCACTACGGCAATTGAGAGAGACAAGAAATCTATTTGCATACGAGTTGTTCTTCGAGAATCACAGTCCTGGTCACGTGGATTGTAATCATTTATGAAGGCACTGTATAAAAAAGTAAAAGTTTGTAAGAGAAACAAAATTAACGTCTATTTTTCCAAATGTAGATGTTGCATTGAGTACATTTTTATTGATGGCAGGAACAAACTGTAGTGAGGAGAGATAATTTTCAACTTTAGAAAAGGTAAAAAAAATCATAAACGAAATTATATAATTAAAAAACTAAGAACCTTTCTTTCTAGGTCATTGAAAATAACTTCCTATATACTACTATTACTAAATTCCCAACGAAAAAATTATTGACAGTTCTGCAGAGTAGTTGTTCTGGAATTCCGTATTTGTAACATATCGCTATCGTCGAATCGTGATAGTGGTCGCTAGCTTTCAATGGTTTTCACTGCGGCGTAATGGCCGTTAGAGCTAGCTGTGTTACTTCGCGTTATCGGTCCTACTGTCGGGTTAGACCGACTGAAAACAGCTGAGGTTTTTCGTCGGTTACCTCATCTATGGCATACCGATGAGAGCTAATAAGCTCGAATGCAGTATATGTTTGGTGGGCTGCTGACGGGTGACTTTAGCTGTTTGCTATAGGCTTTCCAGGTGTAATTCAATGCTGGTCGGGGCATTAGCCCGCAGAGTAGTTGTTTCCTGGAATTTCGTATTTACAACATATTGTTATCTCCGAATCGCTATAGAGGTCACTAGCTTTCAATGGTTTCTACTGCGATGTAAAACGCTTCGTGGCTGTGGCTTGTTAGTCCGGCATGGAGTAGCGAATGGCCGTTAGAGGTAGCTCTACCACTCCACGTTAATGAATAGGGCATCTATTAACACCTACTCCTCCTATATCCTTAGCAGCCACTGCATAAAAGCGATTTTTGTGTTACGTTAGTTCTAAAAAGCTATCCCAAATTTCTTAATTATTTCTGTTAGAAAATACTTAGATTATTAAATATTTGTAGCTTTTCTCTCAAAATTTCCCAAGATTGCTGTTGGTCAAATGCACATAAGAGTATTCTCTCTTGCTCGCTAATTTGGTCTGGACTCTGGCAACAAATTTTTAAATGGTGAACAAGAAAAAAACATTTTTTGATTTCCTGCTAAGCTACGGTTTCTAAAAACAATTAGACAATTAGAATCGGTAACACAAAAGACTTGGAGAAGATAATGTATGCCTGAAGACTGGAGAGATGGTATGATTATATCAATTTTAAAAAAAGGAGATGCAACAGACTGCAGAAACTATAGGGGTATATCATTGCTAGTTATAGAGTATAAAATCGTGGCAACGTTAATAAAACAAAGAATATAAACTATAGCAGAACTACAGAAGCAGGTTTTAGAAAGGAGAGGTCAACAACGGACCAAATATTCATGGTGAAGGAAATCCTTACTACATGCTATAAATATATCCCATATTTATTAAAACAATGGTCTTATTCGCGTACTTCAAGAAAGCATATGATTCTGTCAAAAGGAATAAACTAAATAAATATTGAAAACATTTGGGATACCAGGCTATTGAAAATGACCTTAGAAAATACTAAAAGCAAAGTACAAATAAAAGGTGAATGTTCGAAAGGTTTTACTATTGACACAAGACTGAGACAAGGAGACCCACTCACAACGGTTCTTTTTAAATTAGTACTAGAAAAGGTCATACGTGATAGTCAGTTGAACAGAGTAGGACACATATTGTTTAAAAGTCACCAAATAGTAAATTATGCAGATGATGTGGCCATAATTGCAAGAGAATAAGGAATTAGAAAACGTAACGGGAAAACTCGTGGAGGAAGCACGTAAAGTGGGATTGCAGATAAATCAAGAGTTAAGTAAGCTTTTGAGAATAGGAGAACAAAAAAAAATACACCAATTTCAAATTGAAAACGCAGCACAGAAAGATGGAGTTTGAAGAAGTTCAAGAATATGTGTATTTGGGGGCACTGATACCAGCTAAGTGTGATGAGGGGCAAGAAATTAATAGGAGAATAATAAAAACAAACAGAAGTTCGGTAGCAATTAACTACTTAGTAGTGAAATCAAAAAAATTGTCCACAGGCGTAAAATGCAATAAGAGGTCAAGGTAAAAACCTGCTTAGGTGGAAAAGGAACATCTCAAGAAGAATTCTAGGGGGAAAAAAGACGGAGGAAGGAGAAATAATGAGGAAATATATGCACCAAAAATAGATGAAAAGTGCAGTGGCTAACCCATCTATCGTACGTATGGAAGATGAAAGGACAGTTAAAAAATTGTATGGAATATACCTAGTTTCAAGAAAAAAAGAGGAAAGGCGAGGAAAAGATGGAGAGAGGCAGTGGCAATAGATCTAAAGGAGAAAAATGTAACGGATTGGAAAAGAAAGGCTAAGAACCGAACGAAGTGGAGGAAAATAATACAGCTATATACACAGAGTGTCCATGTTTATTTAAAGCAGGACTTTCACAACTTGTACTAAAAGTTTTAAAAAAGTTCGTATAAACATATATGTATAGATGCGTCGTTTTCGATTTGCAGAGTGTTCAAGTTTAAAATGAGCATGAAAAAAAAATAAATAACAAAAAAGTTGTATTTTTGATACCTAAATCTGGGAAAAATTTCAACTTACCAAAAAGCAGTGGTGTACCATATTTTTTTCTATTTTTAGCTGGTACCTTGTTGTGACGCCACTGGAGAAAATAGGACAAATTAAATTATGTGAGAAAATTATATTTTAACATTTTTGATCACTTATTTGTAGATATTTGTCTTTTTTGTAATTTCTTGTAAATTTGCAGTTTCCCACCCAGTAAAAGGTTTCTGATTGTTGGGTGGTGTACTACAATAAATAAATAAAGAAATATTCACCACATGTTTTTGGATTGAAAGAGTAATAGACGTTTAAAATAACAAATAATATCCCGACCTATATTAAGGTCCTGCTCTTATACTGTCAGGTTTTTCGTTAGTATTGCTATGTCCTGGTTTAGTACTGTCAGGTCCTGTCTTCGTAATATTGTACATTTCTTAGTACTGACATGTACTTCCTAGGTACTGTCAGGTACTACCTTATATACTTCTGCTATGTTGTACTGCTATTATAGGTGAGAGACCCCTCGGAAACATTCCGCGGACTGAAAGTCACTGGAACTTGATAAGACAAACCAGTTAGGTACACATTGTAATTTAAAACGTAAGATACAGCATACTCGTATATAGGAGGGAACACTTGTAAAGCGGCGTACACACTAGTATCAGAACCTTGATGCGTAACTGCATCTCAAACAAAAGATCAAAGTAGGTAGTGATACACGTAATATGTTGGTGAAAAATTCTCTCTCCGAACAGAACTTTGTAGCGCCCCGAACATTTTGATGTTTCCATGCTGTTATGCAGTCCGGTCAACTGTGTTTGGAAAAGATTCATGTTCACACTCTGCATAACCGCATATCGAATCATCCGTTGATAATAAGGAAATACCGACAAGTGTCGCTGTGATCCTCCATTCAAATACACACAGTGGTGTTGAATTTAAGCGATGAGGTTTAGTTCCAAGTGTGTACGAGGCTTTACAAGACGTGGCGTAAAAAACGAAGGCAGCTTTATAGGTAAAATAAGCAAAATTATTAAAGAATAATTTATTTTGTTTATAACAATTGCTGTAAAATGTTTCGTAAATATATACATTGTCTTATAATATATACAGAACCTTTCTTACTAAAGTAGAATAATTTATGGAGATAGATTTAGATTATTTTTAATTAAATAATTTTTTTCACTATTATATTTTATTTTATATAGTATTATAATACAAGATCTTTCTAGTATATAATTCGGTAATAAGGTATAGAAAATATCAGTGTATGTAAAAGTTTTCTATACAATTTCTAAACAAGCTCGATAAAGCTTACCTAAGAAAAAAATTACAAAGCAATAATTTATAGATTTTTATTTAACTCCTGATGGGCGATCAAATTTAAATGAAACTAGTTATAAATCTTTGTTCATACTGGCACAGATGCAGACTTAAGACTTGTTTTGGTTCTCATAGAAAAGTGTTTCAGCACTATTCAAATTAACTTAGCATTTCATTAATAAGAACTACAACCTAAGCGATGACAAGCTGACTGTATGACTATTTAGACTTAAACTATTTTTTTGCTCTTCATACCTACGTCATGGCACTATTACGTACTTTGTATATCTATCGTCAGCTAAATCGCAGCAGCCGTGCATTTTCTAGTCTGTTCCATTGCCCGTTTGCAGTGACTCACCGCGCGGCAGCGCAAATGACGTAGTAGGACATCGTCGGTAATTATTTTCATAGAAATTATGACAAATGTCAAATATTTGTTGAAAGGGCAGGACATACAATAAAAAAGGGAGCAACTTGGTATATTTCTACGCCATTGGAATGGCTTACTTCGGACAACTCAGAGATAATTGATTTATAAGTGAAAATATTAAACTTTCAACATCCTCTATCTTGGGTTTAGGATATACGTTTGTTAAAACTTTTCTGCTTATTTTGAGCCAAACTACCCCCGTTTCAGTGTGACGCCCTGTATAATAATCATCTAGATATTACATTATGACAAAAGTTTGATAAAAATAGCAGTAAATAAAACTGGTTTTATTGTATGATTACTTCCGTTCTAAATAATCTACTGAATAATGCAAATGTAATCGATGTCCTTATCTAGATAGTATCAATGCTTAATCCAATTGTTTTATCACCATTAACTTCGATTGCCCCATACTACATATCATCAACGAAGTTTGTGTAATTATACATATAATTATTGAAACTGAAACCAGTAAATGTTTTCTTGTACGACCTATTCACTATCATTTATTTTGTTGCAAACATACTGAATACCATAGGCACATGCAATTCCCATTGAAAATATAAAGCAGTTTTTCAAGATCTGAAACGAAATTCCACACCTCTTCTTCAAGAGAATATTCAACGTCTTCATTTTCATATCACTATATGGGGGATAACGCATTGACAGTGACAACTCTGTTATATTAGCAAAATCTTTTACCAGAACACTCTTCTGGTGCGAAAATGTGTCAAATCCCTCCTTACCATGATAAGAACCCATACCACTTTCCCCCACTCCACCGAATGGTAAGTTTTCCGTTATTAAATGTGCGATCGTATCGTTCACAACAGCTCCACCAGAAGAAGTACGGTTTAAAAATAATCTCTGTATATTTTGATTTTTAGAAAACACATACAGTGCGAGTGGTTTCTCTCTTTCATTTATGAAGTTAATAGCTTCATCCGCATCGTTCACGTTGATAATGGGCAAAATGGGTCCAAAAATTTCTTCTGTCATTACAGGGTCATTTGGTGACACGTTAATCAAAACCGTTGGACTGATTATTCTTTCTGAAACGTCAAACTTTCCACCTATGGCCACGTTTTCAGGGTTGATAAAATCAATTAATCTTTTGAAATGCCTTTCTGTTATTATTTTACATAAATAAGGACTCTTTGTGGGGTCTTGACCGTAGAATTCAGTGATTATCTGTTTGGCATGCTGTAAAAAATTTTCTTGAACGGACTTGGTGCACAATATATAGTCGGGAGCCACGCAGGTTTGACCACTGTTAATTAGTTTTCCCCAAAGAATGCGTCTTGTTGTTTTCTTTATATCTGCGGATTCGTCAATGTAGGATGGACTTTTACCACCTAAAAATAAAAAGTGTAGTTTTTTTATTTGTTTACTATACAGGGTGTCCCAAAATAGAAGGACATACCATTAACCACATATTCTTTGGACAAAAATAATGCGACTTTCCTTATGCCATTTTTTATTTGGACGTCCCTGTTTTAATATACAGGGTGTTAAAGTTGCATTTTAAAAATCTATTTTTGTTAATAATTCCATTGTTTTGTAAGATACAAAGTTGAAATTTTGCACGTACTTTTATCCTTTTATCTTATTCCGGCATACTTATCATGTAATTTTCGTGAACAAAATCGAACGGCGAATGGAGGTAACTGATGGATGCAGTACTCTTCATTCCCTCTAATTATTTCTAAGTACGCCTATGCAGCTTTTTCTTGAAAAATCAAACGTAGAATTTTCTTCTGATCATTTTATCTCTTTTGTAATTTTTTGTTTAAATGTTCCGTTTGGGAGAAAAACGGCAATTTGTAGTGCCCATAATTCTTTAATTCACAATCATTTTCAATTGAAACTGAAATTTTGTGGGTATACCTACCTATCTTTACAGTACCTTGGCAATTTAGCAAATCGTAATACTTACTGAATGAATATTTGCTAATTCAAACAAAATGTATAATTCTAAATTTTATAAAATGAGGAATACTTATGAATTGGCATTAAAATCTGTAATACAGTTCTCTCATCAACCAAAGAATAATAGTCTCATTTAATAATAGTAATAATGAACGATCAACATAACTTTTTACCTAAACAACATTAAATAAAATAATTTATTAATTACTACTAATTTAATAAATGTTCTACTTGCCCACGCTACTCATTAACACATGTACGTGCCCTTTTAAGTAGCGAAAACCTTATTTTTGGAAAGATATTGTCCTTTTGCCTAAGTTCATCTGTTGCCATTACTATTCTCTCTCTGAGATGGTTAATGTCGTTTATTTCTGCAGCATAAACCATATATTTCATAGCACCCCAGAAAAAAAATCCAATGAATTAAGGTCAGGAGATCGTGGTGGCCATTGAATAGGTGCGTCTTGTCCTCGACCAATCCAACGATTGGGAAATAGATGGGTAATTAAATACTGCCGGACGTTTCTACCATGAAGGGGTGGAGCACCGTCAAGCTGCATCCACATACCGTCCCGTACGATAACAGGTAAATCATGTCAAACATCTCGGAATTCATTTTGGAGAAAATTATAAAATTATGCTGAAAGTAAATTATTTTGTATGAAAAGGGGTCCCAACAGAATATTATCCACTATTCCCGCCCAGACATTAACCCTGAATGTGAATTGAAGGTGTTCTACAATGGTTGCATGGGGATTCAAATCCGTCCATACGTGGCTGTTCTTCTACCAGTGCTAAGATTTGTTCCTCTTGTTAAGGGCTTAATTTTCTATGTAGGCCGTAAATTCCGAACTTCTGATCCATAAACTTTCCGGTTCCACGGAGATGTAGTTCCAAATTTAAGAAAATTTTCCTTTGATGATGTGATCTGTTGGGATAAGAGAGCTCACTATTTTTTCCTGGCATTCATCGGCCGCTAAGACATTTGTAACCCATCGATACATGTCGTTTTTCTCCAAAACGGAGCATTTAAACAAAAAATTACAAAAGAAATAAAATGATCAGAAGAAAATTCTACGGTTGACATTTCAAGAAAAAGCTGCATAGGCGTACTTACAAATAATTGGAGGGATAAAGGTACTGCATCCCTCAGTTACCACCATACGCCCTTCGATTTTTTAAACCAAAATTACATGATAAGTGTGCCGGAATAAGAAAAAAGTACGTGCAAAATTTCAAGTGTGTATCTTACAAAACAATGGGATTATTAATAAAAATAATTTTTTAAAATGTAACTTTAACACCCTGTATATTGAAACAGGGACGTTCAAACAAATAATGACATAAGGAAAGTCGCATTATTTTTGCCCAAAGAATATGTGGTTAATGGTATGACCTTCTATTTTGGGACACCCTGTAGAAATATTTAATTAGAAATCCTCAATATATCGTCTTCACGAGCTCTAATAGATTATAAATATATTTTTTAGAAACATAATTGTTCATAATTTGATAGCCGTTTTGTGTTCTTCATATGACAATAAATAATAAATTAGTAAATTAATAAGTCATGTGAAATAAAATGACTAATAAATGAGTATTTCTATTGATTTCATGGACAAATTCCCATATTAATAGCATGAAAAGTATCAGAACAACATTCGTAATGACTGTCTAGTGTTCCTAAAATATTAACTATTATATATTGATTCTATACCTATAATGTATATTTTTATTAACTACAGAGTTGGAATTAAATGCTTTACTTTCATAGATAATATTTTATAATAATAGGTATATCTGAAAAAGGTTGTGGTAAATAATATATCATATTTTATGTGGATATACAGGATGAGTCAGTCATATTGTCATTAATTTTAAGAGGAGATATAGAAAAATGAATATAATAAAAAAAATTTAAATGCATAATAATATTTTTAAATCATTATTTAAACTTCGTTTAGACTGTCACTGGCCTATTCATACAGCTACGAAACCAACTTATTCAGCGCCTGGGTGGTGCTTGACTACGTACTTTATTGCCATAATAATGACACTCTTTAAAACGAATTAGCAACTTGTTTTAAACTACTGACACTGTAATGGAATCTACTCTCAACTTTTGTCATTCTTAATTGTTCCAATTGTTCTAACTACCTATTTAAAAAATGGTTTGAGAGAATGTTATTATTATTGCAATAACTTATACGGCTGTATCTCGATGAAGTCGAGGTATAAATATGTAACCAACAGTACAATTACAAATCGGTAAAATTTGCGTACCGCACGTTTTTCACAATAATAATAGTTTTAGCATAATGTCCAGACGTGCTCCAGACCTTGCTTCAGGATATCGGCATTGTGCAATCGCCTTAAAACTGCTGTTGTCGAAGCAGTGGCTAATTTTGTGCGTGTGTGTGTGTATTTGTGTGTATTTTTTGTATATTCGGGTGTTATTTAGTACTCTGACAATTTTATTTGATAAAATGCGGAGTGCCGTTTTAATTACAAATGTATGCAATTTCAAACAGATAAATACTTCTGCTTTATTTATAGTGTGAAACTTGTACTTACCAAAACATTTTGCAAGTTAATATTATTGTTAAAATCAGTTATAAGAAAATCCAGAAGGCTCCTTTATTTTTTGGTTTCGTAAAATACGTATTAGCGGATTAGTCTATAAAAGAACACAAACCTTTGGCCGTAATGTGGCAACGCAGGTGTGATGTTGCTTGTTCCACGATGTAATGACGCGGCTAAATCCAGTAAACAATTTTTTTTCGATTTTCTGTATTCCGTTTTCCGAATACGTGGTTAAAATTAATGACATCATGGCTGACTCACCCTGTATATTTTTACCGGTGGCGACACTAAAATTAGTAATATAAGAATGCAGAGAAGTTTCCTTAAAATTTGTTTGATTTGCTCAACATTTTCAAAGAAAAGATAAAACTAACGGATTAGGGTACACTTGTACGTGAGATTTGTCTTTTATAGATCATTAAACGAGATTACATTCAGTATAAGGATTTCCCTTTCGATGTGTGTTACATAATTATAGTAGGCCTTAAAGTCATTGACATTTTAAGTATCTGCCGATCTAAAGGCTTTCGCCAGCATTACACATTACGAATTAGCTGCAGAAAATAGTAATTGTTAATAATTATCAGTGATTAAAGTTAGATTTACTTTTTATAGTATTATCATTGACTTTTTATTATTATCTGTCGGTAAATATAGCAGTACAACAGGCATCATTCACAGTACTCCGCAGTTTACTTTAAAAAAAAATTATTATTCCTGACTGTTACTTGAACTGCTTATTTTTTTTTATGTGTATAATATATATATCACAGGGAGGAAGCGTGCGAATATATTCAAAGTGACAATTATTTAAATGTTTACCAAATTGTATAAATTTCAAAAAATTGGCAATAGTTTGAAGGTGTTCAGAAAAATTAAGTAAATAATAATAGGTTATAGTTTATGCAAGGCATAGTCGAAAGTATTCGTATTGTCTAAGCAACGCCAACGGCCGAAATAAAAAGGAAGCATTGATGCAAGCCAATTTTGTTAGATGCATAAGCACAGCATAGATAGACCAGCAATTTCACTCCACTTTCGTCACTTTGAACTAAATTCAAGCGTCTGCGGTGACCTTGAAATGAGTATGTAAACAGAATCGGCGATCAGGACCGGAATAATAATTATTGTTGATGAACGCCGGATGTCAAGCTTCGGTTTATGCAGCGCATAATATTTCTAATTTGTAAAAAAGTACTTGTTTAATGTAAGTTTTTTAATGTGTTGTATAATCTTTGATTAATAATTTAGTTTAACATCTTTTTAGACCTAACAGTTCAAACATATTTTATGTAGTAATAAATTAGCTTTGATGTTTTCTGAAGATGGGGTAAACCCGAAATGATCGTAAAAATAAAATAAAAAAAGATATACGATAATTTTCTGTTAATTTAATTTGGTCAACGTCACAGTAAAGAAATTTTAAATATTCATTTTAACTAAAACTTATTGTATTTTATAAAAACCCATCAAGCATTAGATTGGTACAAATGTCTGACAGCTTTATTACACAGTGCGGCGATAAAATCTTGCCGCACACAAAACTGGTAAACGGTTGGTAATATGTCTGGAAAAACAAATCGATTTTTATTTTCAAAATAACCTCGTTTAAAGTTGTCAATTTTTATGCAGTACGTCCGGTTTTCCCGGAAATGACGTCACCTCTCTTATTTTAAATGGAACGCTAATAGTTTTGTTACAGATATCGAATCTAAGATAAATTCTGAGACAGATGATATGGCACAATGCCATTCCAATTGAATTTTTGTCATCATTTAACCAATTTTAATATACAGGGTGTCTGTGAAAGGTTGGGAAATCTCAGAGCTGGAGATACTTGTGACCAAAATAAGTCGATTGAGCCAAATATGCCTTATCCGAATGTTGCTGGTTTCAAAAATACAGGGCGTTCAATACTAGAATTTTATTTTGAAATATCTCAATAACTTCGAAACCTGTCGGAGTATTAAAAAAAAAAATTGGCACAATTATGTTTTTTAGCACGGCAAATAAGAATTTTTAATTAATTTTGGCGTTGCTTATACAAGGCGTTCTTAAATTAAATTAATGCGTCTTGACGGCTAATGTGAAGCAAATTATTTACAGTTTTTTAAATAGCAATTTAAAGGGAAAAGAAACAGTGATTGTATCATTTGAATACCTATTATTTTTTATTTCCTGGCTATAGTGGAAACCCGTAAACTATGTTTTTAAAATTATAACGGCTTAATCAAGTGGTTTTGAAAAATATCTGCACATAACGTTACTATGGTTTCCATTGTTTCGCAACAGTTTCAGATTTCAAAATGCACCGTAAATAATATTCTTAAAGAACAACTACTCCATCCATACCATATGCAAAAAGTTCAGGATTTAAGTAGGTATAGATGATTATCCTGCAAGAATACAATTTTGCACATGGCTGTTGGAAAAAGTTAACCAACGATTTTACCACCTCTATACTATTTTCTGACGAAGCAGGTTTCCGTAGGGACGGACCAATCAACTTGCATAATTTACACATACAGACGAAAACCGTCATGGTATAAGGCAAACCCATCAAGTGCAGTTTCAAATAAATTTATGGGCAGGCATAATTGGTAATTATTTAATAGGATCTGTCGAACTACCACCTAGACTAAATGGACAAAGATATTTACAGCTTCTCCAAGACCAACTACCTACTTTATTAGAGGATCTTCCTCTACAAACACGCTTTAATATGTGGTTTATGCACGATGGTGCTCCTCCTTATTTTAGTTTAAGAGTTAGGGAGCACTTAAATAGGGTTTATCCAGATCGATGGGGAGGCCGATCAAAACCAGTGCCCTGGCCGCCTAGATCACCAGATTTAAATTCTTTGGATTTCTACTGCTGGGGTGACTTGAAAACACGTAATTACGCAACTCCTGTGGCAAGTGAAAATGAACTACGGCGAAGGATTTTCCACCATAGCCAGGAAATAAAAATTAATATTCAGATGATTTGGAGAGCACAATCATCATTAATTAGACGTGCTTGTGAGTGTATCAGGCAAGGCGGTACTCATTTTGAACAATTTTTATAGTAGTCAATTATTAATTTTTAATCATAAGTAGATATTTCTTAAGTTCCCAATTTTTCTGTTTTGCTTGTATTAAATGCTTTTTGTTCTCTTTTTCCTTTAAATTGCTATTAAAAAAACTGTAAATAATTTGCTTCACACTAGTCGTCAAGACGCATTAATTTATTTTAAGGATTACAAGTTGCTAAAAAACGAAATGCATTGAAATTTGTATATGCAAATATCTCGAGAACTAAGCGAGATATCGAAATCGAATAAGAGTAATTTTTTAAGAAACAAAACACGTTTTTTCCTATTTTCAATACGTGATGTCCGTATTTCTAAATACAAAAAAAATTCCCCTTTTTATCGAAGGAACAGGGATAACTGACGCCCTATATAAGTAACGTCAAAATTAGTTACAAATTCTTATTTGCCGTGCCAAAAAACATAATTGTGCCAATTTTTTTTAATACTCCGACAGGTTTCAAAGTTATTGAGATATTTCAAAATAAAATTCTAGCATTGAACGCCCTGTATTTTTGAAACCAGCACCAGTCGGATAAGGCATATTTGGCCCAATCGACTTATTTTGGTCACAAGCATCTCCAGCTTCGAGAGTTCCCAACCTTTCACAGACCCTGTATATTAATTTTTATGTGAACATATTGCCTATTATAATTAAAATAATATACATTTATCATAAGTCAACAATTGATAGTTATACATATGTATTGATGACTTCGTTGAATCAATAATAATTATTGATCAATTATTGATGATCGTTACATTAAGACACAACTCATTGAAACAATGAACAAAAAAAAAAATGTTTTCGATGAACCTATTTTCGTTACTACACTGTGCTGATTGTAGTTTAATAAACTAATTTGTCAACTAATATACAGATGTATAGTAATTCAATTAAAGTTTTCATCGACTCAGTCGTAATAACGACATACATCATAGTAACGTAACTTTTAATTAGGTATATTTATGAACATGTTTTGGTGTACATCCCTGTCACTCAATAACATCCTGTATACTCTTATTCGCATGCTGAAGTAGGTACATCAACAAACGCGTATTATATTCAGGTGATATGCAAGGCATCTGAATTTCCCAAGAACGTAAACACGATTACCGGAAATTTACTTTCATAATGTAGATGGTATCACGAGATGTTATGAATTGTAACTTTCCTTAGTCTGTACGACTGATGGATGTTGAATAATAAGGCAATAAAACGTTGGTGAAACCCGACATATACCTCTCAGCCTTTTCCACTTGTTTGTAATACACCTAAGTCATGCTCAGATACACCTCTTAATAAGGTGCGACAAACGTTACGGGGAAATTACCTGCATTAGAGAAGGATGGTCAATACGATGTACTTCTTGTCAAAAACAGTCGGCTGAACAGAGCTGAACTTGAAATAGTTGGAATGTGTTGATCATTCTATTGCGTTGTGTTGATTCTTCTGTTGTGGTATGTTTGTGATACAGTTTTAACAAAATTTGAAAATGGCTCATCGTGAAGTTTTGAACGGTCAAAGTAAGAAGCTTGTGTTAAATCTTTTGTATTTCCAAAATTTTTACTATCATTGATTATGGGAAAATTACTCATCCGACCCTGGCAATTTTAATCTAGAGATAATTGAGTACCGACATAACTGCACTACTCTAATCTTTCCACCGCATATGCATTCCTAAAGACTTCTTGCCTGTCATAATTTGGGCTGGCCCGCCAGCTACCACCCAGTTATACCTGTCATAAGCAGGTATAAGTTGAAAGAAAACCTTCCGAAAACGATTATACTATAAATATAAGGTGTCAAAGGTTTGACTGCCAGAATTTTAACAGGCGATAGTATATACAGGGTGTTGAAAAATGACCTCTTGGGATCAAGCTCTAAGAAACAAAATCTGCCATGATTTTACATCTGGAAAAATCCAGTAGGCCTTGGAAATTTGGAAAAAACTGATTTATGTTGTGCAAAAACAGTTAACTTTCTCCATAATTTTCTGTACTTTTAGTTACAATAATTATTTTTTAATCAATAAAATTCGACGAAGTTGATGTCGGTCAATATGACAACAGCGAGGTTGACGTATTGACGCCGTACTTTAATTAAGAAATTACTGAAAGTAAACAACAGGTAGTAAACATTGCATTTTATGATATTCTATGCAGAAAATCAAACCCGATACTTTGATCTTTTTTATTCGAAAATGGTTGGAAGTAGGACCCATGCTTTATATGACTTCTTTGTTTATTTTAAGGTATATTATAACCTGTTAAAATTATGGAACTCAAACCTCCAACATCCTGTATAAGGAAATTGTGCACTCATCCAATTTATCACACAAAATTGTTAAAATCTGGCAAATGTGTGGTTTATTGTAATTATTTTACTTTAAAGCATAAATGAAGTAATTAATTACCTTAGACTTGTTTGAGTAGTTATAGTACAAAAGTGTTTAATAAACCTTATTGTACGACCATTCTATTTCCGATTGTTTACCATACTTACTTTTAGAACAGTATGTTATATTTACGGGTTGCCAAGCAAAAACGCGTCGATAAGTAATTACTTACTGTTCTTGTTTTCACAGGACTGAAGGGTAAATAAATTATATTATTTGTTGAGAAAAAAATACGAAGCGCCTAATATCATTGCAACTTACAAATGTTTAGAAATCGGATTTAAGTTTTTACTACTAAACATTAATATTAACGTACCTTATGAATTATAAATGTTTCGTCTGGTGATTCCATAAAAAATTTGGTCATTTCCTCTTTGGTAAAAACACTGCCTTTTTTGGCTTATGTCCAATATTTGTTTTATTGAAATGCAAACAGCATAGAAAATTTTGAAAAAAAAAAATGTTGCTTTTAACATAAAATACTCAGCCCATAAACTGCCAGGAGATATAAATTTTTGGTTTCTTTGCACAAAATATGCCAACAAGAATTTTTTATTTACGATCTTTCCATAATTACCTATACATCAATTTTTAAAACTATTATATCTCTTTTCGTAACGTTCTTTACATTTTTCAGGAATTATGTAGAACATCCTATAAGTACCTCAGACCTCTTCAATATACTTTCGAAAAGTACGAATAAATTCATTATTTTTGAAATTGAGAAGTTTTCGAAAAAATCTCCTGGCACGTCGATTTTGTTTTTAAAAAAGGCCCTTCTTGACATACGACCCATATTTGTAACGTCATCTTTGTTCGAGATATGACGTCATTGGCAATTTTTTTAAATAGCCACCTCCAATTTTGACCATGCCATGAAAAAGCGTGTCATTCTACATACATACATCATGAAAAATTATGGTGTTACATTACAAAAATTTCAAGAAAATAATGTTTGAAGATTTTAAAATTTAATTTTCACAATACTGAAAATGATAATGATTATGTAAAAAATCGACTAAAGTAAATGTTCAAATTATGCACCGTTGGCTGCCTGACAGTAGCCAAGACGATTAATAAAATCTTATTGGACATTATCAATAACTTCAGGAGGTATACGATGTGTCTCGTGACAAATTGTTGCTTTTAAATATTCTAAATTAACCGGTCTAGTAACGTATACTTTGCTTTTTAAGTATCCCCACAAGAAATATTCTAGGGGTGTCAAATCAGGCGATCTGGCTGGCCACTCAATCGGCCCCCTTCTCCCTATCCAATGATTCGGGAACAGCTCGTCTAAATAAGCACGGATAATGCACGGTGTTGCATAATGGGGAGGTGCACAGTATTGTGAAAATTAAATTTTAAAATATTCAAACATTATTTTCTTGAAATTTATGTATATTATGTAACACCATAATTTTTCATTATGTATGTGTGTAGAATGACACGCTTTTTCAAATGGCATGGTCAAAATTGGGGGTTGCTATTTAAAAATTGCCAATGACGTCATATCTCGAACAAATATGACGTTACAAATATGGGTCGTATGTCAAAAAGGGGTTTTTTTTAAAAAACAAAATCGACGTGCCTGGCATATTTTTCGAAAACTTCTCAATTTCAAAAATAATGAATTTATTCGTTACTTTTCGAAAGCACTGTATGAATTATTTTCGTTTTCTGATTCACTTATGCTCATACTCACTCGTTTGACAAATATATTGACGTTTAACAATAAATTTACAAACGTATTCATGGTAACGCCAAAACCTACTTAGTTTGGTGGATACACGAAACACGAGACACAAATAATTTTAATATTTTCGATATATTTTGTTAGTTAACACCTTTGTATTCATATAATGGTCGTACAAAAAATAGTATAAGCATCTCAACATTGTTGTCGATTGGTAAACTCTCTTTAGTGAGGCCGTACATCTGAGGTACAAATGTTACACTACAACTGTCTTACCACATAATTCGTTCAACATTTGTTTAATTTGCTACAAATGCGGCACGAGCTCTCCCGCATTAACCATGACATCGTCGTCTTCTGACGAAGATGATTTTATGATGTGGCAATTATTAAGGCAACCCCGAAAAAGACGTCGGGTTCATCCATATTATGATGGTTGCTCCACAAAAGGAAATTTTGAAACAACAAAACAGCTAGTGAATGATGATGAAAAATTCCAATCGTACTATCGAATGTCAGCTAATACATACAAATTACTATTGTAGTTAGTTGGTCCGAGTTTAAAAAAGGAGGACACGAAATTCAGAGAGTCAGTTTCATAAAATTATATAAAACATACTTTAAAACTATGAAACATTTTGACTTACTCTGTAATTTAATTTATTTTATTTGACGTTAAATAGTTCAGATATTGATTTCCCCAAAAAATATAACATTGCAGTTTTTTTAATTTTAAATTAAGAATATTTAAACCATAACTTAGGCGTGCCCTCTTGAATGAGGCCCACCCTGTACAGGTACGGGACAATACTTCATTTTTTAACTCAAATTAATATGAATTTTTGATAATGAATTAAAAAAATACCTACCAGTTCCATCAAACTTTTTCCTAATTTTGGCCCAGGTCATTTCTGTCCTCCTATTACTATAAAGTACGAGTATGATCATATAGCTGAGAATATTTCTCTATCTCTTGGATAAATAGTATAGTTTCACTAATGTCGTCTTTCATTTTCATACTTTCGTGTCACTTCTCGCAACAAATATCGAAGTTGATTCTTGTGACGAGTAATGCAAATGCTGCCTGGCTTCAGATTCCTTCTGCTGGCAAATGTATTTCAAGTGTGCGGATCTTAATTAAATAATAAGCGAGCGTTAAATGCTGTCCGACACATATGTGGACAAGCATTTGTGGCGCAACATTTGTACCTTAGGTGTGCGGCCTCACTTACTGTTCTTGATACTTAAAATAATAAAGCTTACTTTATAACTAATGACTTCATTATTGGAAAAACAAATTTAATACCGATATTGTTCCATATTTGTTTCAATATTCCTTTAATTTGAATACGCAAATTTATATCTTTTAATTATTCCATTTCCTTTAAACTAAATCATTTTGTAGGAATATCAAGAACCTACTTGAACAATAACTTTTTCACATATCATTAGCGGGCACTATACATAATATGTAGAATATTATAGTTTACGAATGAACATATTAATATGTTCACAGAAACTAACTAGTGTATTTGCGTTAAAGAATATGTCATACCTAGTTCTAACGTAGTCGGAGTTAAATATTTTGCAGCTGATTGGTATACGATTCTACCAACATTTGTTGAACCAGTAAAGAAGATATAATCGAATTTCTCTTTCAGTAGTTCAGTGGTTTCTTCTACTCCACCAAGAAATACTTGGAAACACTCCTTATCCAAATATTTTGTCAACAACTTTGCCGTCATAGTTGAAGTCGCAGGAGATAATTCTGACGGCTTTAGAATTACAGCATTACCAGCCGCCAAGGCACCTAAAAGAGAGGATCAATTATACAGGGTGTCTTAAGAAATACTGTCATCATTAGAAGGGGTGACTGTACAGTGAAGATAAATATATCTATATTTAAAAGTTCACCGTTTCCGCGATACAGGATGTCAAAGATTTTGAAATATTGATTATATTTTTGTTTACTTGGAAATCCTTAGTGATAAAACAACAATAATTCTAAGTTGTAATGGGATACTTTAGGTCCAATTATTCAGTATGTTTAAATTTTCCCATTATCACCAGTGGCGTAGAAACCCTGTGTCGCCCTTCTCTTATTTACAATAAAAATAATATGCCACTGTCTCAATTATAAAAAAACGTAAAATACTTTAAGTTTTGATTATTTTGAATAAGTAATTATTCTTTGCAGTTTTATTTAAAATGCACTGTATTCGAGTAATTGTTCATTTAAAATATCGCTGTATTTCGTAGTCTCTGCATATTTGTATCAAAAGCTGAAGGAAACTTGAAAATTCACTTTTAAAATTTTGCACGTCGCCATAATTTGCCATTTTGAGTAACTTTTTCACGAAACATTTTCTTGTATTTTTAGCGAAAAAGGCACTTTACCCAAAACCAAAAGAAATTATCCTCAATACATTAAATATTTCAAATAGGATTATTTTGAAAACAGACTTTAACAAGGTATACTTTTTCACATAAAGAAGATAGAAGATTGTTTTAATAGTCAGATGTATACACTAAGTTGCTAAAAAGTGTTGCCATTTAAAGGAAGCATGATGTACCATAAGTGACACCCTCTACTAGTAGAAACAAATTATATTTTCTATCCCCAAAACCCCCGATCTCCAAAATGTATCTAAATATTTGAATGTTTAAAAAAAATATTTACAAATATCGAAAATAAAATGATTAATTTGACACCCTGTATATTTTTAACCATCAACTTTTGACTAAAATAAGTTTAACTATATCGCATTAATTTGTCGTCAAGCTTTCTACTCTTGCCCTATGGTGCATTAATTTCGGGACACCATGTATTACTAAAGCATAGTAAAACACGAATAAACTACAAAATGCAGAGATATGTTTTAACAATTACCTAAATACGATGCATTTTAAAGTATAATTATTTGTTGAAAATTTAAAGTATCTTACGTTTTTTTATAATTGGGGCAATGGCGGATTATTTTTATTTTAAATAAGAGTGCCATGGGATTTCTATGCCACTGGTAAAATGGGGATATTTAAACATACTAAATAATTAGATTAATGGTATTTCATTACAATCTAGAACTATTGCTGTTTTATTACGAAAAGTTTCCAAGTAAATAAAAAATATAATATAAATTTTGAAATCTTTGACACCCTGTATCTCGGAAACGATGAACGTTTAGATATACAGAGTGACCCATTTGACACCTTCATAACATTTTTATTCATGAATTTTGACGAATTTTTTATTTTTTTTTTAAATGTGAAGGAGGGAAAGGTATTTTGAGGTCAAGCGGCGTCCAATATTTTTAAAAACTAAGGTTTACTAGATAACATTCCGAGGCTGAAAAATCCGGAATCCACATTAGCAATTTTTTTTAGAAAAAAATTGTGTACGCCACTGAATTCGGCGTCCCCTGAAATGCATATGTAACAAATTTCATGAAAAAATATTCATTATTAACGATTCTACAGCTAAATTGTTGACAAGTTGTTTATTATGCATTAAGAAGCTTGTTATCTAGTAACCCATGCGATAACAAATCAATCACAACAAATATTTAATAACAACATTTAATAGATATCCTCATATCACCTTATTTTACTTTACCCCTCCATATTTAAAAAAAATCGTCAAAATTGCTCCATAAATAAAAATGCTATGAGGGTGGCCCACTTTGAAATGGCCACTCTGTAGGTATATTTATGTAAATCTCATTTATTTTTACTGTACAATCATCCCTTCCAAGGATGAAAGTAAACTGAGACACCCTGTATATAAAAGGAAATAAACTCAGCTATCATCAAAATATAAATTTATACAGTGTGTTCACAGATTACTGCCCGGAGAAGAAAAATTTTATTTTGGACACCATCCTTCAAAAAAATTTTGTTTGTTATGCTGTCACATTGTTGTAGACATATGTCGTAATAAAGTGTTCTTTGAAATCAAAACATCAAGTTAAATTTCAAGTTTGACCGGTACAGTAATATTAAATTTCTAAAATAATATTTCGAAAACTAAAAACTGTTCCTAATTCTGTTTTACAAGAATTTGACAGTATTTCAGTTAGCTCCTTCATAATCATTCAAATACTATAATATAAAAAAATCCATAATGGTCAACTCGGGGACTACGAGGTGACCAAGGCCCATATCTTATCGCCAAAATTATTCTGTGTTTGATTATGAATACAATGAATTAAATGGAAAGGGAAAATAACTGAATATATTTTTAAAATTCATTTCCAATATTTATTTATTTGGAATCAACATTTTTAATATGAAGGTCAAACTTCAAATTTATTCAAATACCAGCAACTTTTTTTTTTTGTAAAGTTAAAAATAAAACCACTACTTCACATTTTCTCATTTTGTGAACTCTCTTTATAAGAAAATCTAAATTTATCTATGGCCATTATTTTGAGAAGCAACATATTTTATGCAGCACAATTTTTCTCAAAAAAAACTATAAATAAAAAAGTTTTTCTGCTCCAGACAATAATCTGTGACCACACTGTATATTACAATACATCAATATTTAATATCGATTTTGGTAAAACAAAGTACTACATAAACCTGTACACAACCATAATTAACGTATATGACAAAGGAATTATTATTTAAAAACTTGATCTTATTTATATTAATAATAAAAAACTACGTTCAATTTAAATTTGACACACATTTTTTGTAGCATGTTTCTTTTTAACAGTAGGCGCCTCTTATTGAATTAAAATATAAATGACATATTGTAGTAAAAATTATCCATGGTTTACGTGTTTTTGCGAATGTTTTTATTGCTGCCAGCCAAACGCTTTTACAGCGACAATCGGCATCAAGTAGCCAAGTTTAAGAAAAGCAATCAAACAATGCCTTTTGACATCGGCCTGACGCCCGCGGTACAGCAGTCTCGATTTGTGTGTGATATGTGAGGTTCTAATATTTATAACAATTAAGAGTATTGAATATACAATTTAGTGATGATGATGACTGATGAACATATATTCGTGTTATTTACTTTCATTTTATAATTTTTAGTGTGTTAGTTTAAAAACGAGTGGTGAGTCAAGCGATTGATGTGCACCTTCTGTGGCTGCGGACATGTTTAAAGAGGAAGCTTTGGTTGCAACCACAACTGTCACACGCAATTGAAGGTAAGAACTAGGATTCTAAGAAAGTATACGTACTTATTCATCAATGTTACATTTATTATTAAATAAAATATAGACATATAGAACTAATTAATTCTATAGAAAATGCAAAATGAAGTAAATACGATTATATAGGTTAAAGTCTAAGTCTAGAAGTAGAGCTAAAATCAAAGATGCTTAGACTTAGTTGTATTGTTTGCTTCCATTATTGAAAATAATGTATAGAATTTATGTTTTTTGATTTATATCGACGTATTATCCTTATATGTATAAATAATTGAGAAAACAGGTATAAAGAAACTATGCAACTTTGCTAGTTTTAAAACTCCAGTGCTAGACCTAGTGCTCCACCTAGATATCTATAGTACGTTTGTGGAGTTAATTTTTTTGGTACTCTATGTAAAATATACAAGGTGTTCTAGTATATTATGGCAAAATTGTAACTCGCATACGATGTTGAACACGAAAAATATTTAAATTAGAAAAATAAATAATAATTGGGCACCTGAAGGTATATTTTGCAATTATTTTAAATTATTAAGATGTTCTAGACTTTCGAGCCACATTAAACATATGAGTCATGATTTATAATTTTTTAAATAAAACGACCTACGTTTTACTTCGGTAGTGTCATCTAGTTGCCAATATTTGGATCTAGTAGGTCTGTTCAAGCTAGGGATGTTCGATTCCGATTCAATTCTGTGAATAATCGATTTTTTCGAGAAATTAATCGATTTTTTGATTCTTTAGCATTCGATTTTTTAGTGAGTGCTATTCTTTACTTGAAGAATCGGGGTTATATAAATAATATGACTTTTCAGTTCTATAGATTTAAAATGGGTTTTTTGTGATCTGAGGGATCGACTGAGCGTTTACCGCAGAATATATTTCTCTATGACGTGCACGCAGTGCAAGATCATACCACAGATCAAAGAGGCTATATGCTATATAAAAAGTTATTGTCTTACCTACTAATGGTCCAAGTGTTAACAGGAGAGGGTAATTCCAGGCTCCTATAATTAAAACTACCCCATAGGGATCCCTGTAGCGATATACTCCGTCCAAGATATTTACAAGTCGTTTTTCAGGTTTTTCAGGCTTTGCCCACTTCTTCAGCTCCATCAAAGTGTGTCTTAAATCATTAGCAATTACCTCTATTTCACACAGATGACATTCTAGTTTGTGCTTTCTTAAATCCTAAAAATATTATTTACGGAATTCGTGTCCATTCCAAAGTGTTTACAGTTTTTAAATATTAGTAAGCAAAACAGAAAATGCAATATGAACTGAATAATTTTTTTAGGTTAATAAAGTTTGTGGATATAAAGTTTAACGGAAACAGATTTTGTAGAACATTTATTGTTGTTGTTTATGGCTTTAAAGATCTATGTTCAAATATCTAAATTGTATACACTTTATTCTACTATTTGACTAAAAAGAAGATTTTTTGATTGTTTATCAACACTGTTTCTATACTAAGCCATTATGCCTTAATAAAATGTCGATAAAAATAGAAACAGGGTGTCAGTTGGAATTTTAAAAGTGATTTTTTTGTAACAATTCACTGTGTTTGACTGTATTACCTTAAAAAATTTTGGGAATAAATGTTTTTGGATATGAGAAATAATAATCTGTTGTCTATTTCTCTAGAGGGCGCTACATCCACCATATTTGTAACGTGAGCGTAACTTTTTTAACCTAACGTTATTACGTTTTTTGTTAAAAAATCTTAAACCTACATTATTTTTGAGAAAAATAGGTAACTTGTAATTAGTCTTAGAAATTGGCCATTTAAGAAAATAGCTTTTCAATCATCATTAGTAAGTTGAATTTTAACAATTATTAGACAAAATTTATTAATATAAATTTGATTAACTTTAATAGTTAATAAGTATTTCTAAATTTAAGGTACTTTTCCAGTTTTGGTTAAAATCAATTACCTACTTTACAAAATCGAAAAATTTTGAGACACATTAATTTTCCAAATTCAGATATGAGAGATGTGACTGTTATTTATTGGAAATAAAATTTCAATGGACGTACTGAGCAACGAGACTATTTGGGAGGATTTCGAAATAGATTACAACCTGATAATCAACAATTTAGACAATCTGTTTAGCAATTTGGCGTAAAGAAAAGGACAAACAATTTTTTCACATTGCAGATTATCAACAAACTAATTCAGAACGACTATCTGGAGCTGCAAGAATCAGTTCCATATTCCATCTTACTTCTGTGCAAATTTTTACTTGCCTATTTATCTACCTTCAACATATCTAATATGCAAGATACAGGGTTTCCAAAGCTGATAAAAAATCAATTTATTCATAACATCGAAACTATTCTAAACCCCTTCAGACAATTTTAGCAAATTCGGGCATACTTTTTTAGTATGTTTAGAGATCTTGACTTCACTGCAAATGCGGAGAGTACTGAGAAATATGCAGTTTTTACATATATGTGTAAAGGGTGCGTTGAACTTCTATTTGCCACGTTTTGGTTCTAGGGTTAAATTGGTAAAGTTAAAATAGGTAAATTTATTTAAATTGACTTATGTTGATCCAATGACAAGCTATAGAATTTTGTGTACTATTCAATGACTTACTTGTATTAGGTATATTTTTGTGATATTGGTGTTTGTTTAACTTCGTATGATATAGATTTTTTATATATCTTAATGTCAATATAGCGATCATTATAACCTATTAAATGTTATTGAAAAATTAATGATTACCTATGTATGTACTAATTTGAACTGTTATGGTGTTTTAACTTATAAAAATAATACGTAACACTTCAAGGTAATATATTTTTATAATATAATTTGGTTTGTATTAGTTGGAAAACCATTATAATATTAGTTAGAAACTTTTTATACAGGATGTAACAAAAACGCAAGTCATCTCAATAACTTCATACTTTCGACGACAAAAATATGACCATTAACCCTACTTTACATTTACTCTTTACCCTACTTATACAAAAATTTACAAAAATGCCTCCCTTAAAAGATACAGGGTGTTAAAGTTGAATTTTTCAAATTGTTTTTCGCAAAACTTTGAAATTTAATAGATACTTCTTGTGTAGTTAAGTACTTTTCATAAAACTTTTGAAAGGATGCAACGACAATTTACCAAAGTTTCTCCTAACTGCTTTTATACAATGCGTGTTTGAATATAAGGCTTACCTACCTTTTTTCACAAATTTATACAAATAAATGTTACACACTCATTGATTAAAAGAGAAAAATAATGTATGTATATGAAAAGACCTAAAACATTTACAATTTTTTTCTAAATCTTAATAATCTGGACATCAAGACAAGTGACCACGCTGTATATATTCTTGTAAAATTTCTTCACTAAAATATTGAAATGAAGGAATTTTTCCTTATAAACTAGTTTGTTTTGTTACCTACTTCCTTTCAATAATGTACGCAAATTATAAAGTATTTAATGGGAAAAAGCAAGCAATTAACTCTGTGAATATAATAAGCTTAGAATGTTAAAGTAAAGTAGTTCATAAAATAATAAAGTTAAAGTAGTGTACAGAGTAATATGCTGTAGCCCTTCTCGGGAATATTATACAGTATGCTCAAAATTAACGTTACGCATATGCTAACGTTTTGTTGAAATTTCAGAAAATTTAATTTCTGATAAAACCTCGAATAATACATAACACATGCCGAAAATTGGCTTTGATATTTTTTTGTTTAAGTGCATTATACGCAGAAACCAATAAATAATAAAAATGTGTTTCACACAATAAAAACTACTACAAATTAGAACTTATTAAAGAATTGTTATATTAAGATTATAAAACAAAATTTCTTGGACATAACGTTGCCACCATTTTCATTAAAAATTTTTTAACATTGTTTTTGAGAAAAAAGTATACTTGTCATTAGTCTTAGAAATTGATTGATAGTTCCTTGTACAATATTTTAACGTACCTAGTAGGAACTAATAGCAAGTTAAATTTTAACAATTATTAGACAAAGTTTTTGTATTTCTAAATGTAAAATATTTATCTAGTTTTGTTTAAAATCAATTACTTTACAAAATTCTGAGATAATAATTTCTCATATTTAGATATGAGAGATGTGACTGTTATTTCTGGCAATTAAATTTTAAAGAAAATATTTGGAAGTATTTCGAAATAGATTACAATAGATAATCAACAATTTAAAAATCTATTTCAGAATTTAGATAAAAAAAACAAAATTTGTTCACATTACGAATTATCCACAAACGTTGAAGGTTGAAAAATACTATCTGTATAATTTTACGTCAGTGCAAATTTAATTACTTGTCAATCTACGTTCAACATATTCAATTTTAGGGGAATTTTGGCGCCTACTACGTTAAAATATTGTACAATAAACGGTGCAGTTGATTGTTGAAAAGCCATTTTCTCGAAATTGCCAATTTCTGTGATTAATGGCAAATAATAAAGATTTTTTAATAAAAAATGTGATAATGTTAAAGTTACGCTTACATTTACGTCACAAATATGGCGGATGTGGCGGCTTTTATGAAATACGTCGAAATAGACAACTCTCTCATATCTAGACATGCTTTTCTAAATTATAAAGTTGATACATTCAAAGACAGTGTAATTACTACAAAAAGCATGCATTGCTAGTAAAATCAGTATCCTGTCGGAAATACTAAATTATGTGATTTATGAGCAAACATAGTTCACCAAAATGATTTTTGGAGCTTAACAGAATTTTTAAATGGAACCATAGTAGGGTAGTTAGGCCGATCCTGGATCACCCCCCACCACTTTGAGGATGTAATTAGCATTTACAATTGATATGGTAATTAGCGATTACAATTGTTATGGTAATTATAATGTGTGTACGTATGTATGTGGCATTCATTACCCTATGTGTAATTGTATAGTACATGTATGTGTAATTGTACAGTACATGTATGATGTAATGTATACAATTGCGCTTAAATGGTGTTGCATTGGAGTTGTTTTGGAGTTGAATTGGAGTTGAATTGGAGTTGTATTGCAGCTGTAATGTATGTATGTATTATCAAGCATTACCCCTATATACAATTGTAAAGTACGCGTATGGTGTAGTGCATGCAATTGCGCATAAATGCTGTTACAATTGCAGTCATAAATATGATATGTATATATTTTTTATTGCGCAGGTGGTGCGATAATAAACTTCTAATTACAACTGTATATATAAGTAATTAGATGTGTGTACATATTAATGCAGTTAGCATTGCGGGATTATTGTTGCTCCTGGTTATACCTTTAGAAGTTGAATGTTAAAACAGCATGGTGATGGTCAGACTATATGCATGAGGCAGCGGCACAAACCCCCCGTAAAGATAGTATAGCCGATCCTGGATCACCCCCCACCACTTTGTGGTGGCGATTAGCATAATATGTGTGTATATAACAGCAGAGCTTTTATTTAATCAGTGCCCAGAACCCACTTCAGCAGCCAACCGAGGAGTTAGTGTATAGTATTGTGAAATTACATGTGGTGTGATCGTAATTATTTCAAGTGAGCATAATAGATATATTCGCTACAACAACTACCGACTGGATATTTAAATTCCGTGCAATGTCTTTAACAGTGGTTGATTTAAATAAAATTAATAGTATGATTAATGGTGACTTTGATAATATTATTGTAAAGTCAATTTCATCGCTAGATGTTGATAGTCCTTATCCAATAAATAAATTGTTGGTTGTGAATACGAGGTATGGGCGAAGTATTTTGGCTGTATTGTTTGATAAAAAGTCTAACAGTCACTTTAAATGCTTTTTGCCACAGGGGGTTCTGCGGCATTTATCTGAAGAAACATTGAATAAAATGACTACACCGCACAATATGTATTCATTAACTTATTTAGGTCAAAGTGTGTCAGCTTTTAAAAATGCTAAATCTAGGGCATTGTTGAAATTTGGAATTATTGAATAATTTATATAAAAAGTATCTAGTCGTAGTTATTATGTATTTATAATTCTTATTATTTTGATCACATACAACGTAATTTATACATGCTATTTTAGACTAGCTCATATAAGGTTGTTGTTTGTAGTCGACAGCGATGGTAGTTATTTAATAAACATATTGAAAATATGATAAATACTTATTGATATTATTTGTTATAGAAAAATTATTTCACGATGTGGATGCACTATTCTAGAGAAAATTGGACCGAAGCTAGCGATATTCACTCAGCCGTTGATAGACTTGGAAGTGAGTTAAGTTGCATGGCATTTGATCGTATCCATGCATCCAACTACGATATGAATTACTGTTTTTTCGATGATAGGGTAAAAGAACTAGAAGATGAATGTGGGAAGTTTGAAATGGGTTCAACACTGTGTGGTAAATATTGTGATGGTGATTTACAATTAGATCAATTCTGTGAGGCCATGATAAAAACAGAACTTAAACAATTCCTTGTTTCCAATCTTTGGGATTATTTACCAGAGGAGATAATTGAAAAATATCAATTGGTGCGAAAAAATCCACACTGTGAGTGTGATGATGATGATGAAGTGGATTACTAGTTATTTGAATTATTGTATTTTTTTTCATATATATGTACATATATAGTGATAAAATAAATGTTAAAAAATAAATATTGTTGTTTTCTTTTTTATTTATTTATTTATTTGTTAGTTGGTATTACAAGAATAAAACAAATCAGTGAGCACAATACTTTATTTTTAAATTACTATAAAGTTTACAAAAGAAGATTAACACAAACTTAAAAATATATGAGGATATACATAGAAAAAATAAAAAAATATGTAGGTATATATTACATGGAAACATCTATCTAAATCCGTTGTAAACAGAACCATCCAGAGCATTATATGTTAAATAAGCATCGTGTAGTATTAATGCATAAACTCCTGTGTTTTCAGGTTGGTAAATATATAGATACATTTATTTTATTATGACATATGTGGTACAGAGTTTAATACAATAATTTACAAGTAAATAATATTCATTATATAATGATTATAACGTTAAATTTTATATAATATACATTGTTCTTCTTTTAAACTATATCTGTCTTGTTGATCCAGGAATTTTGTGATGATGGTAGCCCCAAAAATTTACAGTAGAGCTTATTACGATTTTTTCTTAAAATTTTCTCCACTAGATATGTGTTGGGGTGACGTGTCTTTACAAGCTCCGGTTCATAGAAACACCCTTTAATTGGTTGACCATGCACGTCTTCTAAGATATATGTTACTGGATTTGTTATATTTATTGTTTTTATTTTGAAGAGCTCTGTTGAGAAATTTATCGAACTCTCTTTTTCAAATACATGTTTGTACCTAGATACCCGTACTACGTCACCAATAGCGAATTTTGGTTTCAAAGCAACTTTTGGGTGGTTATAGACGTTTAATATTGTGGTTCGCTTCACGTCGATAGGTTTCATCCCAGTAGTACGGTGAACTCTATTATTATATGAATTTATAATGTCTGGTAAAATATCAATCCACTTATAATTACCTCTAGCAGAAAACTCTTTATATATCCAGTTCTTTAAAGTTCTTATTACTCGTTCCACAATTGCTGCTTTTTTCGTGCTAAATGTGGAATAATGGTTTATGCTGTGTTGACGCATCAGTTTGGTGAATTGTTTATTGTAGAACTCCAACCCTTGGTCGCTCTGTATATTGTCAGGTGAATAACCAGCTTCTTGCAGAACATCGCTCATTGCGGTAGAAACATCAACAGCTGTTTTTTTCTTTAACGGTTTGGCCCAGACATATTTTGAATAACAATTAATTACTATGAGTATATATCGGTAACCCTTATTTCTCTTTGCAAAATTCTGCATTTCGATCAAGTCTATTGCCCACAAGTCTGCATAATGTTTTATTATTGTTCTTCTACGTGTAAAATTTTTTCGGGCCTGTCTATGTAATTCATTGACAATTTGTCGTTTTGTATCGCTAATGAACATTGTGTTTCACTAAGATTCACGAACATACGTGTGTTCTATTATCTTTCATAATGAATATTTATAACAAACCATATTCTTTTATATATCGAAATGAGTATGCTATTTATCCCTGATGATGTTCTGCAATAACTTGTCCAATTTTTTCCACATCTACCACCAAATCTGATACATCCTGCATCAAATTAATTTGAGCTTCAAACTGTTTTCTGTTTTCATTTTTACTACAGCCAATTCTACTTTCATGTCGTTTATAATTTCAATCATTTTAGTTTCGGAATTTTTCATCAATGTTGTTATAACATCCATGATTTGGCCCCTTTCATTCTTTATGTAAGTTATGAATGTATCGGTTATGAGATTGGTTGATTGTTTGTTAACTAAATTTACATAGTTTAATGTTGCACCATCATTTTCATCTGTTGGATCACCAATATTTTTTAACTGTTTGCCTTGTACATCATAATGTTGTTCCTTGGTGAGTTTGAAACCAACACCCTGTGGACCTCGATGACCTACGCAGCGAGTCCCTTTTCGACGCCCAAATTTGTCAATGGAGCCCATCATTCTCATGTGTTCGGTATAGAAATGATATGAAATAAGCTAATACATGATTTATGTATTCATCATAATTTATGATGTAAATATTTCTCTAATAGACCACCCCTTCAGCCTTCAATTCGCGTATTATTTCGGATATTTCATTGTCATGACCTGAATGACCAGCCATTTTAGAGCCCCATATTAATCTTAATCGGTCAATTAATTCCTTGGGTTTATTCCAATATATGTAATCCACCTTGTTACCTGTATATATTTTTTTATTTGATATTATGCCCGAACCTCTCATAGATCGTGTTGTTGGTCTGTGTTCTTGTAATAAGGGTTTTATAATTTCGATATACTTTTTTGTTCTGCTGTGGTTGTATCCATATGTTATATCATAATTTTTGTGTGCTGCATTCGTTATAGTTAAAATTTCTGCAAATATATGTCTGTTTTCATCACTAATCCCACCTCCGTCACTACCGTCTATAGCTAATGTTTTTAAAAATAATAAATCATATAACTGGGAATTTCCTTTAAATGTCCCAAGTTTTCTATTATTTCTCAAAAAAGTGATATTTTTACCATGAAATCGAACTTCTGCGTCACCCATGGTTAGTTTTCCACTATCTGTATCAATACGCACCCCATACTTTGTATCATATATGGATTGACCAGCTTTTACACCTTCTATATAATTTGAAACAATGTGGGGTAATTTTTCAACACTGTCGCTAGATATGTCATGAGTGTGCGTTTCTACATAACTAGGAATTTCCAATTTGGGTGTTTCAAATACAGTAGGGTCGCTTTTAGGTGGCACTGCTAAATATTGCTGCATTGTTTGAAATTTACGATTTGTTTCTTGTGTTGCTTCGGATATATTTTGTAGTGGCTTCGTTAATGGTTCGTATATTTTTTCCAAAACCGTTTGATTTTCGACATGTCTGTTTTTTAGGTAGTTGAATTTTTTTCGTACAGAATCAGTTGCATCAATTAATTTCCGTTTCAAATCCATATCACTAATATTATCGCTATCACTAACTTCATCATTCTTCATTTTTTGATGTGTACCCATTGCCGCTTTCATCACAAATAATGTGGAAATTAGTGTGTATTATGGATATATGTAACTATCCAACCCTATTCTATATCTACCCTCATGCATTTTGCTGTCTTTGTCGATAACTAGAAACCCGTATTTATCTGCCCATGCTCTCGAGCACATATCCAAAAACTTTTAAATGTAACATCTGGCGATACATGATCTCGGAATATGTGATGCAAATTCATTTCATCTTGTTTGAACATTATTATAAAATTCGAATTATCTCTTATTAATTGTTTCGGTACTCTAGAGTATGTTTGAGCCAAATAAAAACTATCTATGGATTTATGTCGGCCCATACTAAAATATGATCTAATAATGTCTTGTTTTTCAGATATAACATCATCAAATATAAAAACAGAGTTCGGTTTAGCATCTGATGGGTCAAGAATTTCAACATTGTTATTAAAAGTGTAAAATCCTAATCCGTCAATCGGGTTTAAAATTTTTCGAAGATACTCATATTTTGGTTGATACAGTGATTTGGAGTATAAATAAATGTTAGCAAACCGTAAGCCGAACGGATGTGTGATAAGTGAGACCATTACATTTGTTTTTCCACAATTCGATGGGCCTATTAGGAGCGCTCGTATAGTTGATGGTAGCAGCGGTCCATGACGTCTGTTGTCAGTATTTACGCCGCTTCCCACATGTTCATCGAAATTATCCACTACAAACGTCTCCCTCTGTTTTACAACCTTCATTGTTTGAGTGTTGAACACAATATAAATAGAGATGATCTGTGTATGTAATATTTAATAGAAACCAGCAATCAGAGTAGTGCGGTCATATATAAACTAATAGATCACCACACAAATATTATTACACTTATTTATTATTTTTTTCGCTCATTATAATGCCACCCGTCAACAAGTCTAGACGTATAGTGTATGGTTCACGAACAGGGACGGGGGTTATAAATTCGATAATAGATAAGTTACCAATTGAATTACATTTGCCAGGATATAAATACTGTGGCCCCGGCACCAAATTTCAGAAAAGAGTAGCGAGAGGTGACCGGGGTATTAATCACCTGGATTCTGCATGTAAATTACACGATGGCGCATATGAGAATTACAAGGATTTACCATCTCGTCATAAAGCAGACTATGAATTAGAACAACGCGCCTGGCAGCGTGTTAAATCTAAAGACGCTAATTTTAAAGAAAAAGCAGCTGCGTGGTTAGTTACAAATATCATGAAGACAAAGCGACGTCTAGGGATGGGTTGTAAATCTAAACCTGCCCCCGAAGGGGTGATAAATAAAAAGAAGAAGAATAATATAGAGAAAAAAAAGGTCAGCTTTGGCACCTCTGTCATTAATAAAGTGCAAAATGAAATACGAAAAGCTGGTGGGGAACGATTCGTTTCTGGTAATACACAAAAAGCAGCGCAACTTGCGTTACTAGCTGCGCGAAGATTTGTGAAAACATCGGGTGGTAAAAGAAATATTCGCACACCTCGAATAATTCCTATCCCGAAAGTCGGTGGAATTTTACCCCTTATTCCCATATTTGCGGGGCTATCTGCATTAGGTAGCTTAGCCGGCGGGGCTGCTGGTATATATAAAACTATAAATGATGTGAAAAATGCTAATCAACAATTGTCCGAACAATTGCGCCATAATAAAAAAATTGAATCCATACCTCTTGGGAAAAAAGGCGATGGGCTGTATTTAAAGCCATATCGGAGAGGGTTAGGACTTTATTTAAAACCGAAAAATTCAAAAAACTTTTAATGTCTCTACCTCGAAGACCACTAAGTGATATTGATATTATCCATTATGCTGGCATTTTAAAAATACCATATTTCCGAGGTGTATTTATGCGAGACAATCTTCCTGAAAGTGGTGCTAAACGTAATGAGTCAGCTGTTTTAAACTTAGATAGTATAAATGGACCTGGAACTCACTGGGTGGCATACAGAAAAATTGTTACATTGTTAACTACTATGATAGTTTTGGAAACCTACCCCCACCTAAGGAACTTATAAAATATTTACATATAAAACCAAACCCGCTACTCAAAATCTACTATAATTATGATCGTGAACAGAGGTTTAATACAGTCTGGTGTGGTCATCTGACTCTATCATTTCTAACCAACAATGGAATTTTCAACGTGTCCAAAAGAAGAGCGTGATAAAATTAAAAGGATGGTTAATTCGTTACGAGCATTCTCCAAATATAGATCCCTTACAAAATTGACAAAGGAACAATTAGCTGATTTTCCTAAGGAGGTAATAATCACATGTGCTCCACATGAAATCGCATGGGTATGGGATAAATTACCTGAACATCTAAAAAGCGATATTGATATATTGAAATATCAATACTGTTTGGAACACTACAGTGACAACAACACATCGCAATCTATAGACGTGAATGATGGTCCCGTACAACGAAAATATCTATGTTGTTATTGTAATGTACGTGATATTACAGTGGCATCTGACAATAAACTTAATGCACATGTTAATATTGTACCATCAACTTCAAAGCTTGGGGCGCACCTCAATCATTGTTGCAAGCAACAATAAAATAATGTGGTCATACGTTACATGTGTTAGTCATGTCTTGGACATTCACCCTGTCAGGGCAGTCTAGTGTACTAAGCACCGATTATTACCCTCCAATTGAGCTGGACATAAATAGTCGATATGGGCTAGGATTACATGGTTTCTATTCATACAATTCAATATTGAATGTTGATGCTAAAAATAACGTCATTGGCTTCAAAATTAAGAATAAATTACCTGCTACATTTATCTATCTACCACATGGCGCATATGAGCTTGATGAGATCAACAGAGTAATTCAGAATAGTTTGGAGTCAATAATAAAACACAACAACAAGGACAGTGACTTTGTAATTGATAAATATTTTAAATTAAAAGCTAACAATAATACATTGAAATGTGAAATTATGTCTAAATATGATATCGATTTCACCCATCAATATTCCCTAGCAAGCATAGTGGGTTTTGAGAACAAACTATATCATGCAGATATGTTACATGAATCTGTTCTAACAGTGGATATCATGAAAGTTAGAATTATCCGTGTTGATTGCAATATCACCTCAGGAGCCTATATGAACGGCGAAGAAGCACACACACTGTATGAATTTGATATAGATGTTGAGCCTGGCTTTAAACTATCAAGGAGCCACAAAATATTATTTATATGCCCGTCACACCTGAAGGACGTCAGTTTATCGATAACATTACATTGCGTATACTTGACGATAAAGGTGATCTTGTGGATTTCCATAACGAAAGAATTATTGTGAAACTAGAACTAAAGAAATTACAGTAAAATATCAACACATGATGGGTTTTTGTTTCAATCACAGAAATCAATCAATGCCACACACAAAAAGTTATAAAAACACGTACAAATACAGGAATAAATCTATTCTACGAGAGAATGCTAAGCAGTTAACACATAAACTGTCAGCAGAAGATCGTATCTTTCTCACATCAATTGGATTGGAACTAAAACCACGATATTTGTAATCATGTCATCAACCAGTGCAAAGTTGGACGTGTTCGATGAACCATTATTTGATAATTCGCTCGTAAGTCTAAATGAGCACACATACAAAGCATACGGATCACCACACTACAGAAATTCTGATGAAATACGAATTCCCATTCATTTCAAGATCTTATTCTTGATATTGCCGAAAGCTACATATACATACAGGGTAAATTTACACCTACCGAGGGTAATAAAGTATGCTACTTATCTAACAACGCATTAGCGTTTCTATTCGATGAAATTCGCTATGAATTGGGCGGCGAGCAAGTAGCTATTGTTAGGAAACCAGGTATAACAAGCACTATGAAAACAATGGTGTCATGGGGACACACACAATTAAAATCTCTATTATCGTATGGATGGGGGTTGACAGAAGAAAACCAAGCTATTTTGGATACCACCAGTCATGTGTTTAGTGGAAAATTACCTTTGAAATATTTAATGGGTTTTGCTGAAGATTATACCAAGGGAATCTTAAATGTGAAACAAGAACTTATACTGATAATTGCTCGATCTTTCAAGAACTGTTACATTGGCGAAGTAGATGCTGATCTTGAAATTAATAAAATAGAATGGAAAATAAGACATATAGTCCCTGACGATAGACAAAAATTGAAATTGTTAAATCGTATTAATAGGGGTGGAGCTAATGCAACTGTTAAAATGGCATATCGTAAGTGGGACTTGTATGAACTACCCACATTGCGAAAAACATCCTCGGATATTTGGGCTATTAAGACCACAAACAGTTTAGAAAGACCTCGATATATAATTATCTGTTTCCAAAGTACTGAAATGTCTGAAAATAGGGGTATGGATGTTACACAATTTAAGCATGCAGATATATGTAATATCAGACTCTACTTAAATTCAGAAGTGTACCCATATGAACGTTGGAATTTAGATTTTGGGAAGAAATTAGATTCCGCAGCTTACTATGCTTATGAAAACTTCCGCCACAGCTTCTATGATAAATATAAATACGAGCCAATGATGAATATTGAAGAGTTTAGAAATAATCCACTGTTTGTTATTGATTGCTCTCAACAACAAGATGCTATGAAATCATCCACTGTAGACATAAAATTAGAATTTGAAACCCGAAAGAAGAGCTTCCCTGAAAACACACGAGTTTATGCATTAATACTACACGATGCTTATTTAACATATAATGCTCTGGATGGTTCTGTTTACAACGGATTTAGATAGATGTTTCCATGTTTAATATATACCTACATATTTTTTTATTTTTTCTATGTATATCCTCATATATTTTTAAGTTTGTGTTAATCTTCTTTTGTAAACTTTATAGTAATTTAAAAATAAAGTATTGTGCTCACTGATTTGTTTTATTCTTGTAATACCAACTAACAAATAAATAAATAAATAAAAAAGAAAACAACAATATTTATTTTTTAACATTTATTTTATCACTATATATGTACATATATGAAAAAAAATACAATAATTCAAATAACTAGTAATCCACTTCATCATCATCATCACACTCACAGTGTGGATTTTTTCGCACCAATTGATATTTTTCAATTATCTCCTCTGGTAAATAATCCCAAAGATTGGAAACAAGGAATTGTTTAAGTTCTGTTTTATCAGGGCCTCACAGAATTGATCTAATTGTAAATCACCATCACAATATTTACCACACAGTGTTGAACCCATTTCAAACTTCCCACATTCATCTTCTAGTTCTTTTACCCTATCATCGAAAAAACAGTAATTCATATCGTAGTTGGATGCATGGATACGATCAAATGCCATGCAACTTAACTCACTTCAAGTCTATCAACGGCTGAGTGAATATCGCTAGCTTCGGTCCAATTTTCTCTAGAATAGTGCATCCACATCGTGAAATAATTTTTCTATAACAAATAATATCAATAAGTATTTATCATATTTTCAATATGTTTATTAAATAACTACCATCGCTGTCGACTACAAACAACAACCTTATATGAGCTAGTCTAAAATAGCATGTATAAATTACGTTGTATGTGATCAAAATAATAAGAATTATAAATACATAATAACTACGACTAGATACTTTTTATATAAATTATTCAATAATTCCAAATTTCAACAATGCCCTAGATTTAGCATTTTTAAAAGCTGACACACTTTGACCTAAATAAGTTAATGAATACATATTGTGCGGTGTAGTCATTTTATTCAATGTTTCTTCAGATAAATGCCGCAGAACCCCCTGTGGCAAAAGCATTTAAAGTGACTGTTAGACTTTTTATCAAACAATACAGCCAAAATACTTCGCCCATACCTCGTATTCACAACCAACAATTTATTTATTGGATAAGGACTATCAACATCTAGCGATGAAATTGACTTTACAATAATATTATCAAAGTCACCATTAATCATACTATTAATTTTATTTAAATCAACCACTGTTAAAGACATTGCACGGAATTTAAATATCCAGTCGGTAGTTGTTGTAGCGAATATATCTATTATGCTCACTTGAAATAATTACGATCACACCACATGTAATTTCACAATACTATACACTAACTCCTCGGTTGGCTGCTGAAGTGGGTTCTGGCCACTGATTAAATAAAAGCTCTGCTGTTATATACACACATATTATGCTAATCGCCACCACAAAGTGGTATGGGGAGACTGAGGATCGGCTATACTATCTTTACGGGGGGTTTGTGCCGCTGCCTCATGCATATAGTCTGACCATCACCATGCTGTTTTAACATTCAACTTCTAAAGGTATAACCAGGAGCAACAATAATCCCGCAATGCTAACTGCATTAATATGTACACACATCTAATTACTTATATATACAGTTGTAATTAGAAGTTTATTATCGCACCACCTGCGCAATAAAAAATATATACATATCATATTTATGACTGCAATTGTAACAGCATTTATGCGCAATTGCATGCACTACACCATACGCGTACTTTACAATTGTATATAGGGGTAATGCTTGATAATACATACATACATTACAGCTGCAATACAACTCCAATTCAACTCCAATTCAACTCCAAAACAACTCCAATGCAACACCATTTAAGCGCAATTGTATACATTACATCATACATGTACTGTACAATTACACATACATGTACTATACAATTACACATAGGGTAATGAATGCCACATACATACGTACACACATTATAATTACCATAACAATTGTAATCGCTAATTACCATATCAATTGTAAATGCTAATTACATCCTCAAAGTGGTGGGGGGTGATCCAGGATCGGCCTAACTACCCTACTAACCATATTGGCATCATTGTACCATTTATTACTACCAGTATAAAGATTTTATCGTGTGCGATAAATAGAATCAAAATTACAGCTAAAAGAAAATGCGGACACATGTTGTTTGAGGTTAATTACAATAATTATTACCCATCAAATAAGTACATAATAAGGTATTTTTAATATAAAAAGAACAGAAAAATTATAATAGCTCTTCGAAATGTTGTTCATTTACGTCTATGTATTTCTGAACAAAAATAGCTGGTATTTCGAATAAACTTTATCAATTGCTAGGGCGTTGCGAATTGCACGTTTTATTTGTAGTTGCAGATTTTCCAATTGCATATACAATATTTTTATAATTACCCTATAAAAAGAAATCCAATGAAGTTAAATCAGGTGACCTTGAGGGCCACTTGACAGAACTATTAGTCGAAATTACGTTTCCTTCGGATCTTCGTTGAAGATAATCACTTAGGTAGGTAAAATTCTTGAATTGTGGAGAACCATTTTGTTGAAAATCTATTTGATGTAACAAATAAAGCCTGCTTCAGAGAACAACGTAGTGTTGTCGGCAACATCCCCACCACCAGTTTAATTTCAGTGAAATAAAGATTTTATTATAATGTTGGTTTTGTTTTTGTTGGTTATATGTACAAATGTTGCTCCTCCGCATAGTTGAAGTTGGATATTTTAAACTTCACACGTCTCCAACAACGAATACAATTAATTTCATTGGCTGAAAGTCACGTGACTTAGTGTTGCTGACAACACTACGTCGTTCTCTAATACCGGCTTAAGGCAACGCTTCTAAAAAGCTTCCAGCCTCATTTTGCAAAAGTATCTGGCAGAATTCCAGAGTTCTTTAAATATCATTGGAACAATTATTATTGTGTCCATTAGTCACAGCCAGATTTTAAGCCAAGTCGATGTTGAAATAATTAAATTTTGATTTTGTGAATATCTTTCAAAAATCTTAAATGTCTAAATCTGAACTCGTCCGAAAATAAAATTGAATTTAAAAAAATCATTAATTGGCTACATGATATTCTGTAAAGTGCAGTTGCAATATTAAATTCTAAGTTCATGGTCATTATCGTACATGTGCTGGTGTAACTGATATTATATAGTTTGATGACTGATATCTAATTCAGATGTATTAAAGAAACAGTTTTCTATTTCTAATCGATCCAGAACATTAACTTCAATCGCTTCACCAATTATATAATTTTCCTTAAGATCGTTTTTGGGTTCTCTTCGAAACTGATTTTCAATAATTTTTGTAAGACGTTATCTCTCAGGATATTGTTAGGCGTAAAAATCGCATACCCTAACTGAATTTTGTCTATATTTTTCACAGATAAACATATCAACATTTTCGTTTATTGTATACATTTTGATTATTAACTTATGAACAATTGTTAAAACAATAAAAATATTGTTATATCAACAGAAATCTTGACAAGCTAAATATTTAATTGTTTTTTAAGCCCTCTTAAGTATTTTTCATCCTAAATTGGTAAAAAATACTCAAGAAATACACTGGAACAAGATGAATATTTTTATTTCCTTTTAGCTGCCATTTTGATTGTATTTCTTGCACAGCTAAATAAATCATCATAAATACGATTACTGGAACTAATAAATGGTATGCATGTCATTTAAAAAAAGTGTTATGCTTCAAAAAACATTTTGATAAACTTTATTTTCTCATAAATCGCATAATTTAGTATTTTTTATAGGTACTGATTTTACTAGCAATATATAGGTTAACTAGAATAAATCTGTCATGGCACAATTAAATGAAAAACTAAAAATTAAATTAAAAAATAAATTGACGCCTGGAATGCCACTTATTCAATATCACTGAATTTAGAAAGCTATGCAGAATCCAAATATGCAATATGGTATAAGGTATTCCAGTTGATATCAGGCCCGGTGAAACCAGAAAAGAAGAGAAAAATTATTTATGTCAAAAGTTTATTAAACATAGACGGTGTCCCAAATTTCAATAATTTATTTTCGAAACTTAAACTTATACTTATACTTAAACTTATATCGTTATGTTGCAGCAGATAGTGCTGTATAATTTAGTTGATTTTAAGTAGAAATTTATTATTATTAGAAGGTAAGAAAATCGAAAATAAAAACGGTTTTATAAAATAACAGAAAAATCCGTTTTCTTTTATATTAAGCTATTTCCGAGGCTATTTCTGAGTTATGCTTATGGGTTTTTAGATTACAATATTGACCATTTTCAACTAATAATATTTTGGAAATACTTGAATTTAGGTATAGGATTATTATATGGAATATGTGTAGAATATGTTGCGTGGAAGAACAACGCGCGCATTCTTTGAGCAGTTGAACTCCGTTATTATTATTATTATAGTTAGGAGAATTCAAATTTGATAAGATACTCTATACAGGGTGTCCCAAAGTTAATGCAACATAGAGCAAGAGTTACGTTAATATTTTATTTTCGATATTTGCAAATAACTATTTAAAAAATTCAAATATTTTCATACATTTTGGAGATAGGAGTTTTTTATAGGAGCGAGAAATTAAAATTTGTTTTTAATTTTGACGTCACTAGTAGAGGGCGCCACTTATGGCATGTCATGTTTCTTTTAAATGGCAGAAACTTACTGTTTTTATCTGAAAATCGCCCACAAAAATCCCCGATATCCAAAGTGTATATAAATGTTTGGATTTTTTAAAAAGTTTTTGCAAATACTTATAGAAAATAACATTTTAACTTTGGCACCCTGTATCTTTTTAATCATCAATTTTTTAACTAAGGTAAGTTTGGCCACATTTTGTATTTGTTTTTAATTAAAAATGGCATTAAATTATGTAGCCAATTTTTATATTATGTAGAATTGTGCTAATTTTTTAAATTTTAGTTATTAATGTTAAAAGTTAGGTTTCTTATACTTACGCACTGACAACTTGATAAACTGAATATTCTTACAGTTTTTTATCGCCGTTCTAGTATAACATACTAAATTTATTTGATATATATTGACATGTATTTGATGTTTCGAGAAATATTAAAAAAGATAAAAAAGTAACACCCTATATCTTCAAAATCAAGTTCATAATAAAAAAGTTATATGAAAAAACAAAATTATTATCTAGGGTTCTAGAATAAAAATGTATAATACATGTTTAACTTATTTACTTACTAACTTAAAAAATGTATTTGTGTCCATTTAAAAATGGCATTAAAGCATGTAGTCAATGTTCATATTGTGTAGACCTGTGCTAATTTCTTAAATTTTAGTAATTAATGTTAAATGTTAGGTTACTTATACTGACGCACTCATAACTTGATAAACTGAATATTCTTACATTTTCTATCTCTATCCTAGTATAATATACTAAATTTATTTAATATGTGTTGACATGTATTTGATGTTTTAGAAAATATTAAAAACAAAAAGTAACATCATGTATCTCAAAACGAAGCATCCACTAGAAAAGTTAAATTAAAAACAAAATTACTATCTAAAGTTCTAGAATAAAAATAAATCTCTCTGTACAATTAATTTTTAACTTACCATATAGAGTGCCCTTTCGATATCACCCTTGCATTCTTCCAGAAATTTCAGTAGTCCCTTAAGTTGTTCCCGCCGAAATTTCAGCGATCTCGTTTTCCCGGTAGCAAATGCTTTCCTCGCGACTTCCACAACATCCTTCGGTGAATTTTTGGATGGAAACTCATCCTCCACGTTTATAACATCCTCCCACGCATTGTTGATATCGTTCAAAATTTGCGCTCTGGGCAGAACCAGTTCACTAACTCCACTTTCTACTTTGGTCATGTTGGCTTTCCGAGGCGGATCGCGGATAAGGAATGAGTCGAGAAAACGAGTGAGTAAGAATCGATGATACGTTTTGATTGTTTGAAAAATTCTTCAGCCTTTACCCAATCACGCGCATGTAGTTGGACTTACAGGACCGGTTCTACAGAACGTAGAGTGACATAGAACGGTAACGATACAATGGTATGATTTTGAAAGTCTGGAATGAATATAAATTTACGCGGACATCGAATTAAACCCATAATATTAACCAAAAGCAATATCAAAATGCTAATTTATCATAAAAACATAACTTTTAATTTTATACAGTGCACGGAAAGAAAATTATAATATCAAGATGAATACACTTACTCCAACGCTAGCTTAGCTTCGCTATTCCTCAAGTATAGTAATACTTCTTTGAAAGAGTAACCTATTCTTGTATAATAAGATTATACAGTGCTTTCGAAACGTAACGAATAAATTCATTATTTTTGAAATTGATAAGTTTTTGAAAAAATCCCCTGGCACGTCGATTTGTTTTTAAAAAAGGCACTTTTTGACATACGACCCACATTTGTGACGTCATCGTTGTTCGAAATATGACGTCATCCACAATATTTTTCAATAGCAACCCCCAATTTTGACCATGCCATTTGAAATAGCGTGTTATTCTACATACATACATCATGAAAAATTATGGTGTTACATAACAAAAATTTCAAGAAAATAATGTTTGTAGATTTTAAAATTTAATTTTCACAACACTAAAAACGATAATGACTATGTAAAAAATCGACTGAATTAAATGTTCAAATTCTGCACCGTTGGCTGCCTGACATAAATGCCTGCCTGACATAAATTCTTTTTGGACATTATCAATAACTTCAGAAGGTATACGATGTATCTCGTGACGAATTCTTGCTTTTAAATCTTCTAAATTAACCGGTCTAGTAACGTATGCTTTGCTTTTTAAATATCCCCACAAGAAATAGTCTAGGGGTGTCAAATCAGGCGATCTGGCTGGCCATTCAATCGGCCCCCTTCTCCCTATCCAACGATTCGGGAACAGCTCATCTAAATAAGCACGGACAGGTGTTGCATAATGGGGAGGTGCACAATTTTAAAATTTTCAAACATTATTTTTTTGAAATTTTTGTTATCTAACACCATAATTTTTCATGATGTATGCATGTAGAATGACACGATCTTTCAAATGGCATGGTCAAAATTGGGAGTTGCTATTTAAAAAGATTGTCGATGACGTCATATCTCGAATAACGATGACGTCACAAATATGGGTCAAAGTGCCTTTTTTAAAAACAAAATCAATACAATACTTATTATAAGATAAAGTTATGTTTGTTTAAAGAATTGATTTGATTTATTTAGATAATATGAATTACTTGAGTTAACAATTATTGTTATTTTGAAAATAAGTTATGTTTTCTTTATTTCAAGTTTCAAGTGATAAAAGACGTACTATAAATTTTGCAGAAAATTTTGCACTTCTGCTTTGTTGCGTCAAATTTTAAAATATTACTGTAAAAAATCTGATAAATCCTAAAATCTTTATAATAACAAATTTTTATAATTGTTGGCTATTTTCTCCGACTTTTTATATACAATATAAATTACTCTATATGTTTTTATTGTATATTCATTAATATTTTTTACTAAGCGATGTAGTTTAGTGTTTAAATTATTCTTAACAATTCTGTTTAATATATTATGATTTATTCGCATGTACTCGTATTTTCTGTAATTCGGTGTTATTCTGTAGAAATGAATGCTTTAGTCCTTAGTGTAACTTAGTCGCTATGGTAAACTATATAAGAATCTGATTCTAATATATTGGTGTCATGAACGCAATTGTTCACTGAAATAAATAGCTCACAGAGAAATTAATATACAAAATTTACATGTTGTCATTTTAACCTTTGTATACTAGGTTCATATGTTAGCATATTTTAAAATTCATGTGAGCATAATTATCATATTAATTCGGCAAAACAAAAATAAAACAATTTTGCGAATATTGGTAAAATAATAACGATACCTAACTGACTTCAAATTACATTTGAAAGCAGTATTATTATAACATAACATATTATAACAAATGTCATATAATATTACTGTTATTTCGTGTCCACATTTTAAATGTTATTTTAAATCTTTAATTTTATCTGTTAACCTGAATACGGATCTGGTATGTTTTCTAACAATAGAATTTTAAAATATACTGAATGTTCCTATAATTGATTGCCGTATGAATACAGACTACAGCATTGTTTTTAAATTGTGAAACTATTAATTAAACCAAGTTTATAAAACGGTTTAGTAATTGTTTTTACAATAACTGATAAATAATCAACTAATTGATTTATAATATCAAAAACCTCCCTTGTACCTACTGTCAGTCAGTGATGAGCAAAAATGACTCGAATACCGAATAAAGATTGTAAATAAAAAGTTATTCCTTGTATTTAAGGAATTATTTTACTTATTCGAAAAATTATATTTGGTCACGGGAAAAAATTCATTCAATAGTATCCATCACACGAATGAGAATTAGAAATATTCAAATAATTCAAATATACGAAGCACCTAAAAATTATATTTGTACAGGACATCTCAAGTACATTAATATAACCATCGTCTGTCAAATCGGCCGAATTTCAATCACTGAAATGTATGATATGGAATGCGTTCAGCCGCATTGCGCATCCAAATAAAGGTACCAAACCTAGGAGCAGACAAAAGGAGGCACATGAAACTTAGCAAATACATACTTCATTGGTTATGTATGTGGGTGCGAGAGAGACAACCATCGTACGTACGATATGAATTGTGTTCTTAATTTCCCAATATTTTGTTTGTAAACACGTCATTGGCGTACAGTGTGGTTTCTTCTTTTATCTTGTATCTCGTTAGTGTTATTCTTTGAGTATTTTTGTGGGTGTTATTGTTGCAACATGTCATGTTTTATGAGGGACTGTAAAATTAACCAGCATATAGCATGAAATAATTCTTCATATCCAGAGTTCAATTTCATTTCAATTCACAATCAGCTAAGCCCCTACTGCTCCGCCATTGCTAGAGGCACAAAACAAAATATGACGCTTATCATGAATAATCAATTCGCGCAACTTTTAGCGCATTCCAGTCATCATAATATAAAATTACATTTCAGTGATTTTAATATAGAATCCTATAAAGTACTGTAGTGTTGCGACTCCAATGTTACTATTTGGAATTACAAATATCAAGGACAGAATTTGACATTTGATATTGATGCTGCAATAGCTTACCTCTTAATAAAGAGTACTTGTCTAATTTGCTACAGAGAAGATGTATGTTTTATCTACCAGTTTAATACTAAAATTACGCCACTGATACTATTCTTGCTCCACACAATGTGCTTCTGTCTAAATCTTTACATTTTTAAGAAAACTTGGTTCATACGTAGATATTAATAATGGGCTACTCTTTCACTATGACAGAAACTTACACATCAACATATATTTCACGTTTGTTATAATTTTAAGCAACGTCAAAATACTGGTTACAGATACAATTGACAACTACGTCGGTTGTACTGTAGAGTGCTGCCACGCGCGGTGAGTCACGTATAGATTTGTCTGGCCTATGTGACTCTAATAAAATCGAAATAATAGGTTTCAAATGCACTAACTCCGATAAAAATCAATGTATGAAAGCTTCAAAATATAGGTCTATTTCCTTAATTACCAAAACGAAAAACAAGATTTACAGTTTTTCTGCATCTGTTGAAATATAACCAAAAGTAGGTAACTTCTGATAACATTTCCCATTGCTTGTATAAACTGCATACTAATATTATTAGAGGTTTTGCATAACAACTTTTTATGGCGAATATGTGAATTTTAATTACAATATTAAAATTAAAAGAAAGAGAAGAAATTTTTAAAATTCTTCTGTATCATTTTTTCACGAAGAGTTCTTTTATACCCGTATCAATAACTAACTCTTGTTTCATATTTTCCTGTAGGCGTTTCACATTTTCTCATTGACAGGTTAAAAGTGAAACAGAATTTTCAATTTTCTCTTAGTTGACCACATACAAGTTTACAATTTTTAAGTACCAATGAACAGTGAATGCAATATTGCATCTATTCTCTGGGATAAGTCTTACACTCTTTCGATAATGAAACTGTAAATGTTTCAGAAACTGCCATTTTTACCCCAACCAACCCTATAATTTTGAAGAAATACTTTGTAAGCTCTATGAATTGATACGAGTGATTTTTTATGGTAAATCTCAGGTGACTTAATTGATCACCCTTTAAAACCTTTACACATGTTTATGAAACATTCCAAAATATAAGAAAAATCTAGAGAAATAGTAAAATAATCGTTTAACAAATTCTGTTTTATTTAAAAAATGTTTTTTCTAAAGATTACTAAAATTTATTGACTGATGATAACTAAATTAATAATTAAACAATGAAAAACAGTATTGATTAACACTATATCTAAATATATCAATCAAAAGTTGTAATTATAGAAGTACCTCTATTCCAACAGTATCATATTTCTCTGAATATAATATGGGATTATCGAATTTATTATTAACAAGTTACTTCCCTTTACCAGTCATGTAATTTTCCTGTACCTTTTCATTTTAGCTGTACATGTGGAAGTCATTATTAAATTTAATCTAAAAGCATACAGCAAATTCATAATCTTTATTAAGTACCTGGATATACAACACTATTGAATTATTTGTATGTGCTTGTCTTTGATAAAAGAATATACAAATTAATAAATAATACAAAAATTAATAGAGTTGAATTACGAATTATTTAAAATTATATTAGAATTAAAGTGAATGCAATAATTTCTGTAAAACCCAGCATGAATTATACGCAACCGCCGAAAATCTAGAGAGTCTCGTCCTTTCTCAAAGAATGCAGCCCAGAAACGGTTCTTTTCAGGAAGGAAGCGAAAAATGGGGCCAATAAAGGCACCAACACTTCTAAACACTACGTTAAGCTTCGCATCGTATATGAGATACCTTGGAGCAAAGTTAACATTGAAAAAGGCGTACATATCCTATGAGCAGTGCCGCAAGACCATTGGTAAAATCTGGGGAATGAAACTAAAGGTGGATATACACTGCCATTGTGAGACCAATGTAAGCCTATGGGGTTATCGTCTGGTGGCAAAAAGTCGACAGCTAAACAATAGCTCAATCAGGTACAAAGAGCCTGCCTGAGTATAATAGGAGCTATGCGAACAACACCCACCATAGCAATGGAGGTAATGCTACGTCTGCCACCATGGATATTCATCTAAGAGAAGTGGCTGTGACAACCATGCTTCGCCTTAAAAATACTGGTATTATACCAGATGTATAATATGGAGAAGTTAGGAGTCGCCTGTGGAATGGGTCGTCAGGAAAATGCCCTTCTGCAGGCTGACACTAACAGTATTTCTCTACACGGTACTTATCAGGAATGAGGAGACCGCCAGTGAGAATGTAATAAACATCTTCACAGCTTAAACTACCCTCTCCAGATTTCCAGATTCCAGAAGAGTATACTGAAGAGTTATGTAGAATGTTTTGGAAACTAATAAACTTGATAGGAATAATGTTGGATATTATAAATTACCAGTACAAGGTAAGATGTTGATTTTAACTTTTTGTAGGTATATGTTTGCACCCCGGGTTCTACAAACATTAACTTAGCCCCTAAGTGCGCCCCTGATAATGACATCATCTGCGAACGAAGTGCGGGCTTTAGTAATATATTTGAATATTTACTGTAAGCCCGAAGGTTTGGAAAATATGCATTGTTATGCTAATATTTTTTTAGCGAAGTATGCTCGAGGTTCTTGTTGGGCGACAATAGCAATTTAATATGTTAATTGCATAATTCAAAAATATGATTTATAGTTGTCACATATTTTAACATTTTAAATGAATATTGGCTGAGGTTAGCAAAAGAAAAGCATTACAGTTGCTAAAATAATCAAAAGTACCGTTTATCTATGATCGCCAATAATAGGAAATTATTTAAATTTTACAAGGTCGCAAAAAGCTGTAAATGAATTGAGATAGTCTGAAAAAGAGTTTAAATTATTATTTGAAAAGTACCTATTCGTATTGTCACGAAATTTGCCCCACTCACTAATATGCTGCCCCGATCGCCCCTACGTGATTCTGGTAGACAAACAAATAATGTGGGGTATCGATGCGTTACTGGAAAAATGGGATATCGACGAGAAGCGTTCGAGAAAATGGATCTAGAGATACTAGAAAATACCTGGAATATTCGTTTGGTCTATAAAAGAAGAATAAACGGCCGAGTCAGTTAGTCTTGTATTACAGTCTTGAATTGGAGTGTTTAGAGCGATTTAGATAGCGATTAAAAGTGAAATAGTGTTTAGTTGAGTTGTAATTAGAATTCAGTAGTGTACAGAGTAGTTAATAAAGATAAGTGATTAATTAACATTTGTTTTTTTGGCAGTAGAAAAAGTCGGATTGGGAAATCCGAGACAGTATTATACCCATTTTTCCCTTTCTTCCCTTAAAATTAATGATATGACTGAAAATTAAATATATATAACACAAATTTTTATGGATTGTACACTATGTACATACAGCGATTCAGAACTTATCTAAACCAAAATTTTTAGTGTACAGGAACTTGTAAAAAATTAAAAAGTTCGAAAATAATTAAAAATACGCATCTGCACGGCGCTGGAAACTGGTCCACTGTAAAACCTGAAGGAAAGAAATAAATAACACTTTATAACGCCGATTTTATACAGCAAATTTAACTGCTTTTGCCGCTATTGTTATTAATTATATAATATACAGGGTGCCGAAAATTAGTAGGTCAATCCGTTAACCATAGATAGCTGATATGAAAATAATGGGACTTTTATTATGCCACTTTTCATTTAGGAGCCCCATTTTTGAAATACAGGGTGTCAAAATGTAAATGTCAAAAAGGAAATTTGTCGATAATTCCGGTAGAATTAGAGATATTTGTTTGAAATTTCGCTAATATTTTTTTCTTGTAGAGACACAGTTTCATTGTACTTTTGGTAAAAAAAAATCAAAGCACGAGCGGAGGTGAGGGGGTAAAGTGCATTATAACCCCCTCAACTTTTTCATACGCACGTCTATAGTAAAAAAATATAGTTTCTTAGATAAAGCGGCTTTTATTCTAACTTTTCTTATTCTTGTAAGATTTTGATTTGGAGCTTGGGTTACAAGATATTGTAACTTATTTTAACAAAGTTTAAAATCCGTTTTGTACTATAAATTTTATTTAACATTTAACAACATGAAACAAACTGCATATATTTTATATTACAAACAGAAATTAAATTCTAAAAATTATATTAAATGTTCAACATGAGAACCACCTTCGCGGACGCACATCCTGCATCTCTTTATAAACGAGAAACGAATATTTTGAAAAATATGTGGTTTCACCCTAAATTGCTCGGCTCCTTCTAGAATTCTTAATCTTAAATGTTGTTCATCCACAATTGGAACCATGTAAACAAAATCTTTCATAAACCCCCAGAAACAGAAGTCTAAGGGATTAAGGTCTGGGGATCGAGGTGGCCATTTGACTGGCGCAAGACGTCCCCGGCCGATCCAGCGGTTAGCAAAGGTTTGGTTTAAATAGTTCTGAACAATTCGGCCATAATGTAGCGGAGCCCCATCTAGTTGAAACCACATATTTTGCCGAACCGCTAAAGGCAAATCATCAAGTAAGTCTGCAGGTTTGCAGAAAATGCAAAAATTCGCCGGCATTCAAAGAGGGGGAGGTGATGGTAAAAAGAACGGGCCTAAAAGAAAAATATCAATTATTCCTGCCCATACGTTTACTTTAACTTACCTGATGATGTGCCTCTACAATGAATTTCGGATTTTCAGCAGCCCATGTATGAGTATTATGAATATTCGTTACTCCGTTACGAGTAAACGTGGCCTCCTCGGAAAATAAAATAAATTTCCATATCCAATTACAGAAAGTGACTCTTGCTTCTGAATCTAAAGGTAGAAGTGCCTGCACTTTTTGTACATGATATGGGTACAGTAATTGCTGTTTGAAGACACGTCGCACATCATCTGACTTGATATTATTGTTGCCACCATTATTAATTTGATTAGCTAGTAGAGTTTCTTCGACAATTTGCAAGATTTGCTCCTCTTCGTTAGGACGTAATTTGAGTTGCCGTCCACATTGGCCCACCCTCCTATGTTTAAAGTTGCCAGATTCTCTCAGACGGTTGACTAAGCTTAAGAAAAATCTCCTTTTTGGATAGTGCCTGGTTGGAAATTTGTCCGCATAACGCCTAGCAGCTAAACTAGCATTAGAGTTACATTTTCCTAAAAGCAAGAGAAATGAAATTAAATTGTTTAGGTTCGAGATTATAATTAACATTATTAAGAAAAAATCCTATTCCTTTTAATAAGTACTTACTTACCCATTATTAAAATCATATCGGTCATTTCAGAAAATGATAGCAAACCTTCTCTGTTCGCCATTTCTTATTGAACACTTTAATTAAAAAATGTCTAAACAATGTTTTCTATTTAACTTATAAATTATTTTGACCACCAAATGTACCTACCTATCTGACTTTGTTTTCAAAGCCTACATAGAACTTATTACTTGAAACACTAGTTACCAAATCTATACTATCCGTCCAAATAAGTTACAATATCTGGTAACCCAGCCTCCAAATCAAAATCTTGCAAGAATAAGAAAAGTTAGAATGAAAGTCGCTTTATCTAAGAAAATATATTGTTTTACCATAGGCGTGCGTATGAAAAAGTTGAGGGTCATAATGCACTTTAACCCCTCACCTCCGCTCGTGCTTTGATTTTTTTACCGAAAGTATACTGAAAGTGTGTCTCTACAAGAAAAAAATATTAGCGAAATTTCAAACAAATATCTCTAATTCTACCGGAGTTATCGACAAATTTCCGTTTTGACATTTACATTTTGACACCCTGTATTTAAAAAATGGGGCTCCTGAATGAAAAGTGGCATAATGAAAGTCCCATTATTTTCATATCAGCTATCTATAGTTAACGGATTGACCTACTAATTTTTGGCACCCTGTATAATAATAATAATAATAATAATAATAATAAAATGATTTATTCATCATTCAAATTTCTATACATATGCATAACTTACAATATATATAAAAACTTATCAGACTAGTCACGGACACTCAAGAGATTTAAAATAATTTACGCATCACAAACAATAATATAAAATAAGTACATATTATTATTATTAAGAGAATAAAAGGCATTTTCTATTAAATATCGATACAAGTTATTTTTAAAAGTATTAAAATTTTCTACATCACCCGATACATCCACAAATCTGTTGAAACAGATGGCACCTTGATAATTATAGGAGTTCTGGCCTACGGTAAGCCGAGAAAAAGGTTGATGTATATGATTTTTATTACTCGTATTATGATCATGAACCGAAGTGTTTCGAGTTAAGACGTTTTGCTTTTTAACGTGTAGAACCAGACAGTATACATACAGTGATGGTAACGTAAGAATCGGCAACTCTATAAAAATTTCTACAAGATGTGTGCGTGTGTAGTCCCATCATTCATATTAGAACTTTTTTTTTCATTATAAATGATTTATCGACATGAGATGCATTACCCCAATATATAATACCATAGGATAGAACTGACTTTAACAATCCAAAATATGCCAATTTTAACACCTCCAGAGTAACGGTATTACGTAATTGCCTAATTACAAAACAAACCTTACTTAACTGGCTTGAAATGTTATCAATATGCTGCTCCCATGTCATTTTATGGTCAAATATCACTCCCAAAAATTTTATATAATTTACTTGACTAACAGATTGATGATTTAGTTTAACTAACAAACTAGAGTTTTGACAAATATTTTTGGGCAAAAACGACATAAAGAATGTTTTACTAGTATTTACTAATAATCCATAAGTTAAGCAATATTGGTAAAATTCATCTCAGCAGATATTTGCTCGGCATGTTGCGGATGTGGTAGTTTCATCAGCTATTCCAAAATTTGCATCATCCGCATATGAGATTGAAATGTTTGGTGTTTTACATAAAAATATAGATTTAATTTGAAGTTTTAATTTTAAAATAGTATGACATACGGACATACGTGATGCTACAACATTTTCAGACAGTCTTACCCAGTTTCTACAAACAGATACAAATGTTTCTGCTTGTTGTTCGTTTTGAACTCGTAAGTTATTGGCTGCATCTATAATATGTCTACGTAAATCTATAGTATGTATCCACTTCTATGCGATACACTTCATTTTTTAAACATCTCCACTAAAAGAAGTCCAAATGATTTAAAGTGAGGAGATCGTGGCGGCCATGGTGCCGGTCCTCCTCGTCTAATCCCTTGGTATTAATGCTTGAACACGCCGTACATGGTGCCGATATAATTGAGCCTGGTTTGTGATACGCCACACTGCTGCAATAGGCCGTGCAAGTCCTGGACCTCCATTTCTTCCACGATTTGGTTTCAAATTTCACTCGCGTTGCACTACACTTGTGCTCACTGCACACCGCGGTGAAAGTAGCTACATATGGCACGTTTACCGGGAAATCGTTCTGCTAAAGCATTTCCACAGCGTCATGAATTAAAACGATATCCATCAACTCCTACACGGAAGCTATTTTTGATACTTGAAAAAATAATGCAAAGACTGGTGGCACAAAAACTTTAGTGCCTACAAAAAGTAATTGGATTTCAATATTCGAAATCGCCTGTCTAGAGACTACAGTAGCCCAGAGAAGTAAAGGTTGAAGGTACTACAACTTCAATAATGTTTTATTTGGAAACTATAAGGATTTTTCAAAAATTTTGTATACGATATTGACTCCATTTTTCATGACGCATTTATCCGCAAATTCTTTTAGATAAGTTCTGAAATACTGTATAAAACCAAGTCATAGGAAAACTCCAAAGTCGAACGAACCACTAAAGTATTCATATAATTACTCTGGATTTTCTTCATTATTCGTCTACGTGGCTTTAAAGTCCGAACCGTTTAATATTTGAAACCATAAAGGCGAAAATTTCTTCGAATCATTAAAAAGTAATTGGTTAATTACTGTAAATTGGAACTAAACTTGTAAGTGGTATTGAAATAAATTTTCTTTAATTGGGGTATATTACATAAAACTTACTTTCGTGTAGGTATATGGATTAATCCAAAGAAAGACTAATTCACTGTTTAAAAGATGAGCTGAACTGAAGTAGATTTAACATTTCTATTTTCTCGGTAATTCAACATTGATTTTACTGTTTGTGGGAATACACATTTTAACTCATTATAGATGACAAGATGTTTTGACAGATGACAAAAAATTCTAACCTTACAAATATTTTAAGATTAACATTGATTATAGAGTGTAACAAAAAGCAAGTTATCCCAAAAACTGCGTATTGTCAGTGACAAAATATGACTGATATGATTTTGATGAACCGTACTTACGTATGTACAAAATGATTTACTTAAAAGATGTAGCGAGCGGGAAGTTACTGGTTCTTCGTAATTCCAGGAATTATATTGAAATTCCGGGAATTACACCAAAGTCATGATTACTGAACTGTATAATTACCTTTTAAATTCTTATTTATACATTTTTCATCTTTTACAATGGACGGTGGTCGTGTCAAAAGGCGTCACTCATCTACTTCTTACATTAAAAAATTCAACAAATTTTTCAACTCACAAGCATTACGTATCGCAGGTTACATCTGTGGTTCCAAGAAAAAAAATTAATCATAAATTTTATCTTTGATAGTGGAACTAATACTAGCAATTAAATTGCTGCTTTATGAGTTTAGTTTTAACTCTTTTACAATTACAATGCACCATGGTGGAACATAGTGAATATTTATAATTTATCGTATAGAGGTACCTAGTTCCTATACCTGACAGGAGCCAGAAATTGCTGCTTAAAGAGATTCACAATCCATCAAATTCCATCGTTTAACTCTTTTTGGAAGTTGGAAAAACAATATATTTAAAATATTTCGCATAGTGACAATTTCTGTGTCTCATGCGGAGAATAAGAGATTGACGATTAAGGAGTTCAAATTTACCCATTTTACAATTGCACCAAATGCACCAGGTCCGATAGCTTAACTCTTTTTAAAAGTTGCCCAACAAAATATTTTGTATATCTATATAAATGATACTGCAGGAAACAACTACTCCGCAGGCTAATGCCCCGACCGGCATTAAATTACACCTTCAGTATCTGTGTGAACAGCTAAGAACCCTTGTCGGCCACCCCCACCAGACATAGACCGTTAGCCCTCATTAGTATGCCATAGGTGAGATGACCGACAATTGAACTGTCTGTTCCTTCATTTATATGTTCACATATAAACCGAGTGCAGGTGAGATATAACTAGTCTGCTACTCCCTGCTCGGCCTAACCGGCACAACTTGCAGGAAGCGACCTATTGCAGTAGGTACTTAACCCGCAGACCTCTCGCTCTGGGCGACGCGCCAGGAATAATTTGTGAGTAATATGCTCAGGTTTTAAATATTCTAATTGGTTGTATATCAAGTATTTCTGATGTTTTTTACCTTTGTAATTCTTTTGTATTATTATATTTTTATAAAGATTGATGCTTACCCATTTAAGAGAACCGACGAAATGTAGGAAAGCATCATTTTGATTTTGTGTCCCCTCATTGGAATGTAGCAACCGAAGAAAATACCGCGTGATTTTTAATACTGACAGCTATGTGTATACAGGGTGTCACCTAACGAATGTTACATACTTCAAGGGTATAATCTAAAACCCAGATGGTGTTGATTTAACCATGTCGCAAAAAAAAGTTCCGAAAGTTAATAAATATTTTTTGTAATATCTTCATACCCGAGCGATATACATTTTTTGTGTTGAATACAATTCTCTACGCATTTCTGACAACTGTGTGTAAAAATTTAAACGTACAAAAAAATTACAGAAGAATATTCACAAAGGGTTGTAAAATAAACGCCCTGTATGATTTAACATAATAGGAACATAATAACTGCATACTTCATGGAGTGAAACAAAGCAACAGCAAATTTTGTTCAAATCGGTTAATTCTGGGTTAAGGGCGCCGTATTCCTGAAAAAGTGTTTTCTACAAATATAAATAATTTTAGACATTTAAGAACTGAATAATATAGAGTTTAGCAAATAACAAGGATGTTATTTCATGCCACCTGCAAATATTCAAAGGTACCGAAGTAAAATCAATATTTAACATCAGAAAGCGATCTATCCAATGAATTTTTAGGTACTGAAATCTTTCAAAATACGTATTTTTAAATTCAACTATAGATGTAAACATTGTTATAACATAAACTTACATAGTTCTGCATATAAGATTGTTCACTTTTGTTTATAAGTATGTGAAAATAATTGTTAAAATGTGAGGTTAGAATAGCGAAATTATGTGTGTCATATAAATGCATTTTAAAAGTTATTACATTATTTGAGGAAAGTTTAAATAGTAAAAGTGGATAAACAAAACATCAATTATTCTATTTTTGATATTACTTTTGCTCTACGAGTTTTATTTTTCGAGATTTCAGTACCTAAAAAACACCACAAATTTGATCATTTTACGGCGAGAGATACGGGCACCTTAAGGAGAAAACAATAAATAAAAATATGAAACTTTAAGAACCTGTATTTTATTGCAATTTTTTTGGTTAAATCGACACCATTCGAGTTGTAGATTATACACTCGTGTGTGTAACATTCGTTAGGTGACACCCATAACAGCCACATGGTATTTTGCGATCTTTTGCTTCGTCATCAAAATGGCGCTTATTTTCGCGACGCTACGATTTTTCTCCATGTGCAAGTACCTATATACAAATATAAAATTATTATTTTTAATTATACAGTGTTATATATACATACCTTTTAGATTTTTGTCGAGTTTCAGGAGGTACTCAAGAATCTTTCATATATGTAGATACCTAATTATTTTAGTCAACCTGGTTTGCTAAATTTTAGTATATGTGCTCTATTGAGACTATTTACATTTTAATTTAAACTCCTATCAAAATCTTTATAGTAAAATCAGTAAAAGCTATCAAAACGGGTCCACTTACCTAATCGTGGTTTTCTTTAACTCCAAATTTACTTGTCACGTAAAGATTGTAAAATTTTTTAGAAATATATTTTGTAGAGGCGAGACATAAGCTGTCCCTGTATTATATAAAGTGGAATTGGATGCAGTAATATTGCCCTTTTGGAAACCGTCAGATATGGTTAAATGAGGAAAATTTAATATATAAAAGAAACACTGTCGTTGATTTCAAATAATTATCAAATTTCGATTTTATTATCTTCTAGATTTATTTGAAGAACTGCGTGAATATTTCAAACATATTTGCGTATACCTCAAATAAACCATTAAAGCAAAGTTGTGATCTTTTAATAAACATATATTTTTAACTAATATTTACATATTTTTCTTCGGAATAGTATTTGTCATTGAATGATTCAACTGTGTCCTAATTCCTATATCAAAATTTTTTTGACAGTTTTAAGATGGCAATATTAACGTATTCAATTGCCGTTTTCTTATTTCAAAACTACAAATAATTTTTCTTACCTTGAGTCTCCTGGCTTCAATTACAGTAGCAGTTAATCTGTTAAGATTTTCATTGTAGACTAGGGATACCAGTAATTCACCCAGATCTGACTTGATTTCTTGTGGTTCCTGAAATAATAATTAGTTTTGCAAATAATGTGGATTTTGAATAACAGTGAACATATTTTTATACGCATAAATAATTATTTATTTACGCGCTGAATACTAACTAAATAAGGATCGTTACTATACAAGGTGCTAAAAAGGGATACATTTTAAAAGAGAAGAGTACTTAAAAATGGTTCATACACATATATACAAGGGTCTGCAAGGTGTTAAAATGTACTTAATGGGGAAATTGCATAGATTTTAAATTGGTTTAAAGTGTATTACAGGGTAATCTTACAAACATATTGCAAAGTCAGAACATATGTCTGGCAGCAGTTATCATATTATAATTAAAATATTAACATTAATAAACTGTCATAAAATGTAAATAAAACCACGTGGTCGAAAACGATTTATGTTTCCGTGGATACAGGTGTATGTTACGTTGTTGGTGATGTAAACAGGCAATTGGTTCTACCGTTTTTGTGGCATTTTTGGGTCATGGATAGTGTAATTACTGTATAGGTAATTCCATAATTATTAGTGATGATGTGGCGAACTTGCGGTATTGTTAAGACCTATTTCTGTTCACAATAAAAACGCGTTTGTGAAATTTACGGCGATAACTCATCCGTGTAGAAGGTTTTACTTGAAGTATTTATAAAATTATGCCATCACATTAAACCACTTGTTTAAATTTGAAAAATAATAAATAAAAGTAATGAATAATGACATTTAACATTTATAATTTTTTTAAAACTACTGTTTTCATTTTTCCTTAAACATTTAAAGAATGTCCTTATTTATCACTTATGTTTATTATGTTTTCAGAATAAAACTGGTAATTTAATGTGCTGAAATCAGATAGTAACATTTTATAAATGCCTGAAATAATATTCTACATCTCCTAAATGGTAGGATCAAATACAGAACATGTTATTTGGTTTTAACTGAAGCGCTAAATACAAGAAATGAAAAAAAAATATTTTATGATTGATTTTCTAAATGTCCTGTATATATCCTGGTAGCTTAAAAGAAAAGTTTTACACATTTTAAATCTACCTACTTATGTTCTTCCAATTAAACATTACAATGATCTTCACAAACAAAAAACGTTGCAATGCTTCATTTCTTCGCGCTTCATCGTTCTACACAACATATTTCTTTTAATTTTTTAGAACCGTGAAATATTTTTATTAGGCGCTGTATGCTGTATTTGTACATAATGACATAATGCAATACTTTTGCTATTTGTCGAGTGAGATGCCCTTTCTGTGCCCATTTTACAAGACTATTTTGCTACTTTATTCAATACCAATATCTACTCGTAATTAACATAATAACTTCTAATAATATCACAAATGACAAATCGACCCAAGATTATTATTTAATAACCTTGAAATTAACCGTTCTAAATGTTAAGATTGTTAAGTATGTACTGCGCTGTCTGAAAAGAGAAATCGTATCAGATATAAACTAAAGCACACTGCTGTATTTCGGTATACACGTGTGAATGTCATCTGACGTCACAGGTCTTCGCTGTGGAGGCACCCGTTTTGTGGGGGCGTGGCCAGACAAAATTTTGAAATACCGTTTTTAGGTTTATTTTTCCACGAAATTGTCTAGGACAAATCCCATTTGGATTTGAAAAAACTATCCAATTTCCTCATTTAGTTACATGAGAATATTCAATTTTACAATTTTAAAAATTTAGACGTCAAGTCAAGGTTTCTGGGGTGCTTTCTACAAAATAATCTCATTTTTGTAACATCTTCCGGTTATACAGGAAGTCGCCCTTTGCTTATTTTAAATGGAACACCATGCATCCTTTTACATACATATTTGGATTCTACGCGTTATTTTAGTGGACATTTATCAAGCATCAACCGAATCAAAATTGCCTCATCGTGCAAGCTGAAGTAATGACTAATGACATTTAAAAAAAGAGATAAGGGAAAGCCTAGCATTTATTACATATGTTTTAAAAACTGTTTTACACAGGGTGGTGAAAAGTTATTGTTAAATTTGCTTAACTTTGAACCGACAAAACTTGGTTTTTCTAAATGGAACACCTCTATCTATCCATATTATATTTCCTTATACCTATCTCTTTGTTACTGACGGTGTTTGTGATAAGTGTGATTAAATTTGCTAGCATTTTTCTAACGAGGATGACTGAAATTGCTAACAAACTTAAAAACAACTAAGCAAGTTATGATTTATCGTTAGTTAATTGATTGATATATTCCAAGTTCAAGACAAAGGTTAATTATTGATTTGCCTGCTACCTCGAAATCAAAATTCTGATTGTTAAGTATTCTATGTCGACGTTGACAGTAAGTAAATTATCTAATTAGAAACCATCACGTTATGACACGGGTCTGATTAATGCCATTTGGCTTCTGAAAAGGAAAATTCCTTTCGAGCTAGGCGCCTGTAGAATTCGTAAAATGTAATGGCGATTGCTGTTAAAAATGAACCAGATTGTGAAAACACATCTTAGTACAGTTCCAGTTTCTATAGCCTATTTTGTAATATGTTGTAGCATATATAAATACATTATTTCTTGGTAGTCCATGACAATAAAAATGTAGGTATTTAACACGTTAATCGCCATGTGAACTGACATTTGGTTCTCAACTCAAATAGTCTTCCAGGCTCTGTGACTCAACATACGGGCGTCACACCTTGTTTCCACTTTATGCTCTGTGAACCGCGGTATGGATCACATATTACATTGTAACTTATGGACTATTGAAATGTGGGGCCTGGGGTCCCAAACAACTTTGAGCCTGAAAAATTTTTGTTTCGTTCCAAGGATAATGAAAGTTAAAAAAATTTATATCAAAAAATTACTTTATTATTATTTTGAATACAAGGTTGTCAAAAAATAAGATGAAATGTATATACTTCGATTATTTTTGGAATTTATGAACATCAAAGCATGACAAACAGTAAAATTTTGCACATTGTTGACATTTGAACCTAGACTTTGGTGTCGGTAACTGTGCCTTTTCCGACGTTCATTGGTGCTTATTTTTTCGTAGCAAATAACGCATCTACGACGATCCTTAGAGGGCACTTCATCTAAAACGTGTTGTACATTTTCACAAATGTCTGGTTCTACAGTATTCAATGCACTTTCAATTATCTACTCTTTGAATACTGTTATGGATATATTTTCTTTGGTTATCTTTTTGTAGAGAACATAGGCATTTACCAAGAAAGTACCTAGTAATAACTCAAATGCAAGTTTACGGTACCATTTTATCCCCTTTCTTAGGGGCGTTGAATAAGCTTTTAGTTGATCAGATAGATCAATGAAAGATTTACTGTTGTTATAATCGCAAATAATAGTAGGTTTGTCAATTTCTTCGCCTCATCTTTTACCTTTGAGTAACTGCTGTGTGGTAAGTACTAAGACAAAGTACATCTCGTTTGTCTTGCCATTTTAGAACAACTACTCCATTATGTTGGCATGGAAGCATGCGAAAAGCAAGTCTAAACTCGCAGAAACGTGAGACCCGACATATGAGTCACGCGGCGTAAACCACGCAGGCGCTCTGAGACTCAAACGCCGGTTCTCATTTTGAAAATGTTTTTTTCTTACTCTAATGTGACCAAAATAATTGTTTACAACATTATTTGATGTCGCCGACATATAATAGAAAGATTTATAAAAAAATAGGATTGGGGCCCGGACGATTTATTTTTTTGTTCTATTTGGGCGATTAACGTGTTAACGATGATTTACTTTCGCTTTCTCTTGGTATATCCGAATGATTCTGCTTATCTTCCTGAATAATAATTAGATTATACAGTGTATTAGCTAAAAGTAAAACATTTTTTGTTATGAGCAATGTTTGCACACATTACTAAAAAGCTCTTAACTCATTTGTACAGATCGATCATTTGAACTTCGCTTTTAAGAATCGACTTGAGCAAGGTCTTAGGTAGGAGCTTGTGGTTAACGCTATAATCTAAGAAAGTTTTCATAGTAGTAACTATCATGTTACCCCATATTGTAACCAGTGTGTATCTTTACTAGTTACTAATTTTAATCATATCTATATAATTTAGAAACTCATTCTGAGAAATGTGTCAGTGTACTGTTACTTCATAAAATGCCTTAGTCTAGGAACGATTGCTGTCATTAACTACCATTCACTTTTAATAACAGGGAAATCTGGAATATTTCATTAATTAATATCGAATACGACTATATTAGAAAGTTCACTTTTGATAACCGGAATACTACTATTAGCGATATTAATGATGGATAAACCACATTACGCATATGCAGTAGTATCATTAACAACACCAACGATGGCTATGCACAGTTTAATTTTAAATATTTCTAGTCAGTAACGATTTATAAATTATTGTACATACAAAAGTAGTAGGTAAAAAATTTCCAAATAAATGTCCATAATTTGTATTAATTCATAGCAATGTTATTAATTAAACTTAAAAATTGTACATTGGAACCTGATGTATTTTGAGTAGGGTTAGAGCAAAGAGACATTTTTTGGTATCTCTGACTTCATTAATAGCTTTGTTTCTGATAATAAAAAGTGCCTTCCATATCTGATGAGCGCGATGTGGCCAATTTTGACAGACGACGGTAAAGTTCAGGACTTAAATATGACTTCTGCGCTGCCTCATATTTCATATATCTGGCAAAGAGGAACTGTAAGGTGTTTCTTAATCCGGAAAATGTAAGGATGTCACACCTTGTAATCCTGTAAAGTATTTGTTTGCTGCTTCATACGCTAGGACCATGTCTATTAATTCATTGTTTCTGTATTAATGAGTTATTTCAGTAGGTTCGTTTACTTCTACTTCTCAATAAATACGGACAGACTGATCAGTTACAAAAAGGAAACATAAGAACAGCTAAAAACTTTAAAAAAATTGTTCACTGCTGATAGTTGTGCTGCAAACGAAATGACACCCCAACTAACACCAAAGTAACACTAACTGAGACTGGAACTATTACGTAAGCACCACAAAATTCAAAAAAAATAAATAACTTCATAAAACAAAGTTACAGTCGTATTTTCAACTACGTCTGGTTATTTTACAGTTACACTTCTTGTCAATAAAATTGAATTTGTTGTAGTTTTGAGGTTCAGACCACCGCACAATAATATTTATTTTGAGGTACCTACATGTTTCACTTGTACCAATACGTAATGCACTTAAGGCTTACGGTGAGCGCTCGATCCAAAGGGATATAGTTTTCGCTCAGTAACTCCTCAACGAAAAATGATAAAAATATGCGGTTTTTTTAATAGACTACAAATACTATTTTACGTCGGCGCTGTGTTTTGAAATTTTGAAAATATGCAAAATTCATTTTAAAAAAAATTATTTTACACTTTTTCAAAATTTCAAAACACAGCGCCGACGTAAAATAATATTTGAAGTCTATTAAAAAAACCGCATATTTTTATCATTATCCGTTAAGGAGTTACTGAGCGAAAACTATGGGTTTGTTCCAACACAGCAAGAATCGATTCCGAACCGTCCAGAATTAGTCAGTCAGTTTAGTTGTTAATGTACTATCGGCGAATGCGACGTAAGACGGTGTTGGTCAAACATTTCTCACGGTACTGAACAGTTCTCGACGGTTGTTGGAACAGATGTTATATATCGTTTGATAGAGCGCTCACCGTAAGCCTTAAGTATAAATATCTGTTCAACATCTGCTTAATTTATATTTAAGGAAATGAATATGGAATATATAGAAATATATGAAATGTAGCAATATTAGCTGCAAGACAAACCAAACACCATACTAATATGAAAAAATGGTGAGAGAGTGTTGAAGTTCCTTAAAAGCACCAAAAACTTATTCCCCATTTTCGGAACATTTCTCATATGTGTCCATGGCTAGTGGTACAGTAGTACTTTAAATTACCTACAATGGTCGTACCTACATTGCAACGACTAATTGTGCTAGTTGGGACATGTTTCGCAATCGAAACGCAAATTTTAACTTCAAATTATTACAACAACAAAAAAAAAAGGGTAAAGGAGTGGACGATATGCTACTCTCGAATACTATTCATCTTTTCAGTGGTATATGTTTTCAATAAGATTAAATATTTTGTAATCACAAAATATATACATAAAGTGGAGTTTATATTGGAGAAATATGTATAAATAGTTTTTAAAGAATATAAAAAAATCAATATTTATATTTCTTTAAAAAAAATTATTTATGAAACAAAGGTCACAAGTACGGTCCTATACAGAATAACACATGTATGCTTTTGCAAGCAATCCATCACTTTCAATCTTTATAAAGACCGTATTATCAGAATTAAAACTTATGTTCTTGATTATCCATTGTCAACGCAGGGTGTTTAGAAATCATTGTTTTTTACTGTAAATCCACTGACACTATTAATTAGTAAATCTGTAAACACAATTTTCAACATAACAGCGTTAAGTTTCATCATAAAGTACAATCGTTGACACAAAATGAAAACACAACCGCTTTCACACCGTTACGTGAAAGCGCCACTTTTATGACGTTGTCAACGATGATGGGTCAATTTTCTTTGGATTTAAGAAAATCATTGTTGACAACTCCACAAAATGGCGCCATAGCGGTCTGAATGATTCACAACCGATTGCGTTACATCTGTGCAGGTGCAGAGCTGCTTGCTTTTGCTCTCTCTAGTAATGATAAATCTTTTCCCAAATTTAAAATAACTGAAATAATTTTCTCGTTATACTTTACTATCAGAAATTCAGGGTATTAGTATATTTATTATTTTTTTTTAACGTCACATCCTGTATGGTGGTATTCCACATGATAATAATAAAAATTTTATGACTTCTAAAAGAGCTATAATCATACTCACGGGCAAATAAATATCATTTTAGTATGTAACCTACTTACCGTAGATTTATGAATACGATAATAATAATGAATGTAAAGGGAATGTAAAATACTTGTGTGTGTGGTTAGGCAATCTCTAAAGCAAATCATTTAATAATATCAATATAGGTACGTTTATAGAAAAATAAAAGGATATCTGATAAATGTGAGGATGAGTTATTTAATAGTAGTATGTAGTTTCCTTTTAATAATAGCCATAAATTCAATGGACTACAACATTAAATTAATGTTAGTTTAAAGTAGCTAATTTAAAACGGACATAATATTATCCTTGTTTCATCAAATTCCTTTATTTATATTTTTGGATAGATAGTTGCATAAGTAAATGCCCTCTATTAAATAAATCTGCGTGAAAATTTGTTAGTTAATTTAATGTATTCAAAAAGATTTAAATTATTATTTATAAACTAAACGGACATAATTTAAATAATCACGTAATAAAGTAAAATATTAATATTTTGTTACTAAAAACTCTACTACGACAATAATTCATACAAATGTTTTTAAGTCTTTACTATATGTACATTTCATAAAAGCTGGATTGTATAACAACACATAATTTGATATGGCAACCTGACATACTGAAACGGTGTATAACTGGTTGCCCGATAAATGCAAAACACTTATTTTGTAATTATTATGAAAAAGCCCTATCTGACTACCCAAGTATGAGACCTTCGATTCAATTTAATTGTATTCAGTTTATATTCCTTTGATGAAACGACTTATAGTGATCCTAATCTGTAAATTATATTACTTTGTTTAAATTTTCTTTGTAAATAATGGAAATAGTTGTTTAATTTACTATGGTTTTTCGGATTGTTCCGTAACCTTACCTAGGAATCTTTGACTTGCTCTTGTTCTCGGCCTAGGTTTTATGAGGAATAGTTGGAGATAGATCAATATCACATATAACAGTTAATATATTTTTCTTTTATTTTTAATGATATTTTTTAAAGTGGACAGCTTCCTAAAAAAAGTAAGATGCAAACTTTACATTTGCATTTATTTTGAATGTACATACTATTTATTTTTATTTTAAAGTAAACATCCGAAACTCATTTTTTTACAAATGGGTAATATATTAAGCAAATTATGATACTAATTCGAGTTAGAAACCTTTATGTTGCAACGAGTGTTCTGCAACAATAATAAAAAAGTGCTATCCTAAAATTGAGAAACATTTTTAAAAAGTGGGGATACTTAGATACCTAAAAATAATGAATTCGTAAAAACCTTACGTGAGATTTACTTGTTTTGTTTTTGAAAACATACTTGAAATATTTTGAACAAATACCTATTTCCGTATTTTTTGAGTCAAAATATAATACAATTATTTGATTACTGCTAATATGGAAATCGAAAATGACCTTAGAAAATACCAAAAGCAGAGTACGAATAAAAGGTGAATGTTAGGAAGGTTTTACTATCGACACAGGACTAACCAAATAATAAGTTATGCAGATGATGTGGCCATAATTACAAGAGACAATAGGGAATTAGAAAAAGTAACGAGAAATCTTAGGACGAGGCACGTAAAGTGGAATTGCTGATAAATCAAGAGAAAAGTAAGCTTTTAAGAATAGGAGAACAAAGAAAAGGTACCAATTTCAAATTGAAAACGCATCACGGGGAGATGCAGTTGTGTATTTGGGGGCACTGATAACAGCTAAGCAGTTTTAAGGTGTAGTTAGAGATTATGCACCTAATCAGTGTCGGTACTTTAGAGTGCGTCATGCTAATCAAAATCAATGGTAGGATATACTGAGATCAGCAATTGTTATTCAACTTCACCTTACACCTTTCATATAGTTGCTCGTACAATCAACAATTCGACTGGGAGATTTCTGACCATCTCTTCTTAAGTAACGTTCAGATAAACGTTAGTGCAATGGCACTGCAGTTGTACGGTGTATTGTAATTGTATGGTGTTAAATATTATTTACTCTGTTTACATAAAATTACTGTGACTTAAGAAGTTGAGGAATTTTTCCACTGTAAGTTGGCGACATGCAAAATCTCAAGATTCTTGATCTTCAGATGAAGAGGTTATGTTTATGGTTTTTTGTCAACTACGTCCCTATCTACGGAAATTGTTGGTTTTTATCATTTGCCGAAAAGTAATTAAAAGCCTACAATCTGCAGGAATAGATGGCATATTTGAATGTTTGATTAAATAAGGCCCTACTAATTTCAGCAAGTCATCAAACATTGCCAAGGTCACTCGGGTATAATGAAAAAATAATCGGCATTCTCATTTCGCATTTCTTTATATAAATTATAGAAATCACCTTGCACGTGCTTTCTGCGGTTAACAGGTCGCACCTACCATCTCCAAGTTCTTCTTTTCAATTTTTTTGCATGTATAGTTTTTATACTCGACCCTGTCGCTGCAAATAAGAGCAGCAAAAGTAACTGTTTCTTAACCAAACAGTCCTCTTCATCCATTTTTTAAAAACAAATCAACTCTAAACTAAATATCTAAATTAGAATCTAAATTAAAAACTTAACCTGCAAAAATGTGAATCTTCTGTTTACTGTCAAAAAAGCTGTTTTCTGATTGGTCCTTGTATGATTGTTGGAAAAGGATTGGTAAAAGCTAAAATGCTTTTAGCTTCTGCCATACAACTGCAGTACAAAGGCGTTACTGTTAAGTTTATCTGAACGTTACAAAAGTCATCCGTATTTCTCTCCGTTTTACTTCAGTATCTTTGAATATTTGCAGGTGGGATGAGTTAACATTCCTATAATTTGCTAAACCCTAGATTATTCAGTTATTAAATGTCTAAAATTATTTGTATTTGTAGAAAACACTATTTCAAGAATACGACGCCCTTTTTAATAACTTTTCTGCAGTACCAATGCAACCGCACTAATCTTATGTGAATGAAGCTTTACATCTCTGCATTTGAGAAAATTGAAAGTTTTGTACAAAATTAGTGGAGTTAATCGGGGATTAAGAAAACCTCTTTCCATGATATCATAAAAGTTTAGAAGAACATATGCAGAAAAATAACGTAACTATTTATATAATTTTCTCTGTTTTTATAACCTATCGTCCCAACTTTAGAAATGTGTCTCGCATATGCGAGTCTATGTTTATTTTAAACATATGTATAGTAAAAAATGGGATCCCAGAAAATACAATTATCTCAATTTCTGAACATATGCAAGCCACTTGTAAAAATTGTCTGAAAATAAAAAATACATATGTTCTTGTTTACTTTTTATTAATAAAGTAGATGTTGCCCAATGTGATACAACAAATATCTTACCCTATAGCGTTATATATATTTTTTCCGATGGCATTTCTCATAAAATATAAATAGGTAGTCGATATTATTACCTTTTCAAGATCCATCTTGAAAAGTTGTTGCTCTGTCCCATCCCCAATTTCCAAATCTTTAAGAGGATATGTGACATGACCAATTTCACTCTTCTTCTTGACGCGGCCTCCGTCGATAACTGTCAGCTTAAGCGTGTGGTCAGACATATCCTTCGCGGAAACCTGAACAGAAAAAAGAATTATGAAATATGGATTTATGTCCTCTTACTCAAGTTGTACTCCATAATAATGTCATATCATATTGGATAAAAACCAGTGAAGAAGTTCTAATACTGCGTGTCGCCAAATTTGAGTCCTCATTATTTCAGTTTTGGTTGTGTATAGAATGGAGAAGTGCTTTTAGGACATATTTGCATATTTTTACAATACGTACACGGTGTACTTTGTCAGTAATTAGCATGTTAGTAAGTATTTGTAAACCAAAAATAAATATTTGTCAGTAGCTGATTAAGGAGTTATTGATAGAGCCATTCTAAAGTCTGAAGTCCCGCTAAGGATAAATTTGCCGTTATTTTGCCCTGTAAAAATTAATCGATCACTTCTAAGTATTTATAAGCCATAATAATTCATTAGATAAAGATATATTTAATGAAGAAAATTGGTAATTTGTGAAGATGGCCCTGTATTTTCAGGTGATTTCAAAAATTTTACGTCAGAAATACTCAACGTCATTTGTATTAGTTATAAATCCGAATTTGTAAGCGATTCATTGCCGGTGGAACGCCGATTGAAATCAATCTAAAGAATGAGTACCCAACCGCTGAAAATCTAGAGAGTGACTCATCGCTAGCTTGTAGACTACCGCGACGGGCGAAGCGAGGAGCAGCAGTTCATAGGCGGACCACTTGAGAAGGGTTCAAAGCACACAGAATTACCAAAAATAGGTTGACCTCGCATAAATCTAGCACATTAACAGTTTACTTATAGATTTTCACACCATTAAATAAATCGCGCAAATATTCGCAACATACATTATTATATACATTAACACTTATTATATCGTATCGTACCGCCTTCCGTATGATCTTCATTTATCCATGTTTTGTTACGGGTCTCTTAATATTTTTTATTTTAAATAGTTTCTTCGCCATGCCACTATTTTGTCTTTTTCTATAAGTTTTCGATTTCATTTTATATGAAAATGCACATATCATAATTCATATGTTACGTATAATTCGCAAAAGCACCCTTCTATATATATTAGGCAAAGTTTCGTCTTGTAGTAACAAATTTTTATATATTTTTAGGTATTAATAATATTGTGTGAAACTAACTACTCTGTGGACTAAAGCCCCAGCCAGCGTTGAATAACACCCACAATATATGGGTATATTTTTTATGTCGAAAGCTCATTTTAAATACAACTTCATTCCATGAGTTTCCACTATTTTTCGTTTCGCAATTGTACTTCTTTGTCACTCTTTATTGAACTATACATATACACTACTCATGCACATTCTTGTTAATGAACTACATATCTCAACCTCACCACTTACACTCATATTTTGATCTCGCGCTCTAATCCCTTCATACATGTCATTATCCGATATTCCTCACTTGTTAGATTAGGACGTCTACGATTTTGAGAATACGCTGTAGAGTTTGAATTAGCGGAAATATATACCTAAAATGTTTTCGCACGTGCGCCTATGATAGAGCTGGAGATGGAACAGGTGGATCCGTCAATTCGTCACAACCAATAGAATTCAAACGTTTCAGTCTGGTACATGCGTATTTGCTGCAGCAGGAGCTGTGAAATCAGGTATGCTCTGAGATATGCGGCACAATTTTATAGGAAAACTAGGTGACCCGGCAAACGGTGTTTTGCCATATGAATTATTTCTAGTGAATATTTTGGTAGTCGGCTTCGTTCTCATCCCTACTCCGTGCTGTTTACGGGGTAAGAAGCCCAAACATAGAAAATATATTGTATTGTAGCGTGAACTCATTTGTTTACTGTGATTGGTCACATTCATGTCACATTCTTTAATGACATTTAAAATGACAGCAAGTTATTTAATTTCATATTGCAATGCAGCCATCATATTTGCACAACCGCCAACATAAAGCAAATAAAATATCAATTTTCTGGACTTTAGGTATCTAGAAAACGCGGCACCTGTCACGTGACCTATATCATGAACCGACGCTGTCTATATTTTTTCTAGGTTTGTGGTGAGAAGTGACACCGGTAGACGCCTGGCTAGTGATAATAATATCGATCAGTTATCGACCAGGGTTAAAAATGATTAAATTACTAAAATGGCTAATAAAAAATAGGGGTTTGTCATAGAAGGGTGAAAATTTAGGGTTGTATGTATTTTTTAATACCACATCATAAAAAAAATTAAAATAAAAACTTTTGTTGAATAAATAAAAAAAATGTTTGGGGTGGACCACCCTTATCACTTAGGGGTATGAAAAATAGATTACGACCGATTCTCAGACCTACCGAATATACATATAAAATTTCATAAAAATCGGTCAAGCCGTTTCCGAGGAGTATGACGTCTAACACTGTGACACGAGAATTTTATATATTAGAGATATAGAAGCTACACGTATTTATCTTTGTGACGACTGCTATAAATTTGGAGCGGATTTGTAACATGAGTCACTCTACATATTTTTTTTTTTTCAAAGATGAAAATAAATTGAAACTTTGATAGTACTTGCCCGTGTCAGTACTCTAGTCTATTCTTAAATTCTTTCTGATATTAATATACATACTCTAGTTACTTTTAGTTGTGTAGAACTACCTATTTAAGATTAAGATTGGGATTTGCTGGTATAAAATTTGTTATGCAGCCTTGCTCGAGGTAACAGAGAATTTACATGTTATTGGAAACAAAATGGAAGACGTCGGATAAAGAAATATTTCAAGCAACAGATTTCGTTCGATACGCTTGACCTGCAACGCTAAAGGGAATAATATAATACTATTTTTTTATTTATGTCATACATATTTTCAGAAAAATATAATTATCAGTCAATTTATCTGACATATTTTTATTCCTCAATGTTATTTGCCACATTTGAGTTATTTCACCATCGATGCAGAATTATAAAACTTGAAAATGTTTTATAACTTTTAATAAATATTATTTTTCTTGCGAAATTTTGCCTCGAAATGTAAAATCGAAATTCTTTACATCTTAAATGATAAAAGGTACTTATACAAAACCTTCCAACATCTTACAAAGTAAAAATATAAACTGGATAAAATAAAATTTCTGGTCTGCGTGTCATTTCCTTTGTGTAGTACAAAGAGTATTACCTACTTTAATTCTCAACGTATTTTTAAATTCCCTTTGAAGGCACGTTTATTTCCAACGAACGAAATATTTTCTCGTTTGAACTAAATCGACAGAGAGTAATATTATTGAATGATGTAAGATGTATTCTTCGCTAGTCGATTTATTCTAATATTTTAACACCGTTAGTGAAGGGTACATTTCCATTCAAAATGATTTATATTCTTAATATACAAGTTCTAAAAGTTCAGGTCTTTTCATTGCTTTTGAATAAGAGGAACAAAGTTATGTCAGTAGACCTCAGTGTGGTAGATAGTGATGGCTGTATTGGCGAGTCTTCACGATCTCAAATTTCCCACCCTTATTGCAGGGCACATAAGCTTATATACCGAATCACTGGCAAGTCGACCATCGATATTGAATGGATGTTCAGGAAGAAGAGCGTCGGTATAAGGGAAACCTCAGGCGGAAATGGGTAGTGGACCAACTATTAGAATATCATTGGATGGTGGGCTATCACTTGTATTTCACAGCTAGATCTATTTTATTTCGTTTGATTTTTGTTTGTCAAAAACGGAGATAAAACGAACAAATCATCAATTAAACAGATATTTCCACAGTCTGGAATAATGAAAGTGTTTATTTCTCTATCTGGCTGCCTTAATTATTAAGCCAACCAATAATCTTATACACCCCTGGGTGTTAAGAATCTACAGGGTGTTTTTAAATGAAGTAGCAAAAATGAGACCACAGATTCCAAGTCGCATAATAAAAAATATACAGAGTGTCAAAGTTAAAATTTTATTTTCAATATTTGTAGATAACTTCTTAAAATATCCAATTATTTACATAAAAATTCTCGCCCGCAAATTTTTGCGGCGAGAAGTTCAGATTTGTTTCTAATTTTGACGTCACTTGTAGATGGCGCTACTTATGGCACATCATGTTTTTTTTTAAATGGCAGAACTTTTCTGCTGCTTAGTGTATCCACCTGACTATTAAAACAATCGATTCTCCTAGCTATTATATCTGAGAAAGATATACCTTGTTGAAGTCGTTAGGAGTAACAGTTTTTGAAATAATTTGAAATATTCAATGCACCGATTGAAAACTGTTATCGTTTCAGGTAAAGTGCCTTTTCTACTGAAAATACAGCAAAATCTTACTTGAAAAAGTTAATCAGGACGGTACATTATGAAGACGTGCAAAATTTCTAGTGTCTTGTCTAGTGCTTTGATAAAATGTTGTGTTTTGTTGAAAAATGGTTTTAACAAACCTCGCCATAGTTCACCATTCAGAACAACTTTTCAAGAAGCATTTTGCTGTATATTCAGCAGAAAAGCCACTTTACCTGAAACCAAAACTGTTTCTACTCGGTGCACTGAGCATTTCAAATAGGATTATTTTAAAAATTACTCCTACCGACTTCAGGAAGGTATATATTTTCAAATAAAACAAGTAGGAGAATCGATTATTTCGATAGTCAGATGTATACTCTAAGCTGAAAAAAAGTTCTGCCATTTAAAAGAAACATGGTGTGCCACAAGTGGCGCCCTCTACAAGTGACGGAAAAATTAGAGACAAATTTGAATTTCTCGCCCGCAAAAACCAACAATTTACAAATTTTATGTAAATATTTGGAAATTATTTACTTACAAGTATCGAAAATAAAATTTTAACTTTAACACCCTGTATCTTTTTTATTATGTGAGTTGGGATATAGGTAAGTTAAGTTGAATCGATTTATTTTCACCTAAGGAATTTTTGGTCTCATTTTTGCTACTTCATTTAAAAACATCTTGTATACTATACACTATTTACAGTTTTTTTATGGATAAATCTTGCCCATTCTTTTCCATTTCTTGCCATTTTTGTTCCCTAGTGCCATGTTATTCCTCTTTTCTTCAGGTTTTCCGCTATCACACTATTCCATATGTTTCGTGGTCTTCCTCTGCTTTTCTTCTGCGTTATTTTTACTAACCACAACTTTTTTGTTTGTCTTTCTTCCTCCATAGATACTGCGTGCCCAAACCATCTTAATTGTTGTTTCTCAGTATTTTCTAATGTAGGTTGTACGTTTAACTCTTGCCTTATTAGTTCATTTCTTATCTTGTCCATCTTTGTAACTCCTTTTACTGCTCTAAGATATTTCATTTCCATGGCTTGGATTTTACTATTCACCTAGTCCGTATTTAAAGTCGAACTTTAACATCCATATATTAAGATTGGTTTGTACACAGTATTAAACACTGTCATCTTTGTTTTGTTATTTACTTTCCTTCTTCTTATAAATGTACTATTCAATGTATAATACAACTTTGTCCCATTTTTTTTTCTACTGCTTATTTCCATGTCTTCGTTTCCGTTTCCGTCTGTGTATGTTAATTCCTAGATATTTAAATATGTCAATTTGTTCTGTTATTTCCCTCTATCTTCGATTTTAAGATCATTTTTACTTATTGACACTACTTTTGTCTTGCTGATTTTTTCAAGTTCCTCTTTTTAGTGCTTTGCGCCATATGTTTAGATTTGTTTGTAGGTACTTTTTCTGATATATGGAGTCGTCGAGCAAATACCATTTCCACTTGTTGCATGTATAACTTTATGCTATTATGATTATTATTATTCTGAAGATTTTATTCAGATACATCTTCTATTTCTATGCACATATCTTCTCATTCTCATTAAATAACACTAAATTCTGTACTGAGAGATCAAATTTATTTTAAACCAAATTATTCAAATTTAACATTACATTTGTTACGAATTCTCAAAAGTCTGATTTAAAATTACTAACTGTAAAATATCCAAATGACGCATACGTACCGCAAAATTTTAATTTAATTTTGTTCATTAATCTGCTTACATTCATCCTCTGAGTTTGAAACTTTATTTTAAATTTTGTCAGCGCTATAAAATCTAATTCTCATAAAACGTATAATAAATACGAGTATGTAACTATTATAAAATATATACCAGCCAGTTGTCCACAATACACTGTTCATGTTTATTTTGTGACTTGAAAATATTTTCTATCGCTGTGCGAGGGAAGATTTCCGTAAGCGTATGTTATGTTGTACTATAGTAGGGCTCTAGTTCTGTTCAGAGATATCAATTGTATATAAATATAAAGAATATTCTTTGTAAGAAGCAGACTAAAAGCTCAGCCACCATTTCCTTTATTTACTTACCTGAAATACTAACGTTTCATCGAAATAAGGATTACAAGTTTTCTTCTTTTGTTTGGATTGCAAGTAGCGTCGCTCGTCGGGCATTAAATGTAATCTGAAAATATATAAATAGTTAGTTTAAAAATGCCACACTTGTACATTTTTTTTTTATTTTTACAACTAAATCTGAACTAAATTTATGGAAGATATAATTCCATAGGTATAAGCCAACTTTCTCCTGTACCCTGACCCACGAGTAAGAAAAAATGATATTCGTAAATACAATTTTTGTATTGTGGTAAGATTAGCAGAAAATTTCGTTCAGATTTATACAGGGTGACTCAGAACACATCTAAAAAAATTGAGAATTGACGCGTCATGAAAAATGGAGTCAATATTGTAAAAAAAATTGTACAATCCTTATAGTTTCCGAGAAAAAAAATTAGTAGGTAGTAGTTTCAACTTTTACACAGCTGGGCTACTGTTGTCTCTAGGCAGACGATTTGAAATATCCGATTACTTATCGTATTAACTTTTTTGTGATACATAGTTTTTCAAATATCAAAAATGGCTTACGTATAGCAACTCGCAGTTGATGGGTATCGTTTTGATATATATTGAAGTGAAATTGCTTTAGCAGAACGATTTCTCGGTAAACGTGTCAAATGCAGCTACTTTCACCGAGGTGTGCAGTGAGCACAAGTGTAGTTAAACGCAGAAGTGACGCGGGAAATTAGCAACTGAGGCCTGGAAGAGATGGAGGTCCAGGGCGTCCAGGGCGTCCACGTCGTATTGCAGCAGTGTGGCGTACCATATATGAGGCTCAATTAATACCAGGAATTGGACGAAGAGGGCCAGTACCTTGGCCGCCACGATCTTCTAACTTTAACTCATTTGGACTTATTTCTGTGGGATATTTAAAAAAAGTACAAAACGGGCAAGAAGCCTTCTGTTTTACCTATTATCTTAAATATATAAATCCACAAGCCACCACTGCGCTCCCTAGACACAAAACTCGTGATTTTTAATGAAATAAGTTTTCCATAAGTTTTAAGTTCTTCATGTGCGATACACGTTTGAAATTTATTCCATCAAATTAAATAAATACTGCATATTACATTTTCCACATTTCAGTATAATACGTATCTACAATAACTACGTACCCATTTGGGGTTGCCTTCATGTTGTTTTCATAAACATATATGAAAGAATCTACCTCCAGAAATGCTATAAAGTGTTCACTCCGATGTGACATTTTGAAGCAAATATTTTATTTTCATCAAAATTGATTTGTGCACGTCAGACAGTGGAAGTGGAAAACAAGAAAAGTGAACGGTGGTCGGCCGTGTGTGGAATATTTTATTTGTGTGTGTATGTAGGCGTCCTACCACAGGTAAGATTGAAGTATATTAGATGAATTCGTCGATTTCATATATGGATGTATCGAAAATACTTATGCATTATCTATACTCATTTTAATGAAGTAGATATCAAGATGTCGAATTTCAAAAATTAAAAACATAAAATGATGTTAAAATCTTTAACATGGGTCCACAAATCGATGTCTTTTTGTATTTTTTTGAAAATGTTTTGTCATATTGTATAGGGTGGCCACTTTTTCATAACTCACCATTGATATTTCGGAAACAGTAAAATATACAGGGTGATTCAAATTATTGATTTCATGGCCATTCAGATAAACCAAACAGATCCAAGATATCTTCTGCCGTTGTTGAAATATTGTAAAAGAACTGAAAACAACAATTTCCGAAAATGCCATATATTTTTCTGGGAAAGTGTTATCTAAATATTGCTGCACAATCCTGGCCTTGTGGGGTGGAACTCCGTCGTGCTGAAACCATAAACCGGGTACTCACATGCGAACTGCAACTGTAACTGCAACCGTTACTGCAACCAAATTTGCTTAGTGTAGACGCGTTGCGAACCAAGTTCTCGAGCATCTCCTTCTAGCCGCTCGCAGCGAGCCGCCAGTTGTCGGTTTCAGGACGAACACAAAGAGATTTGCAGTTGGTTCGTGGGCGTCGATCAGGAGGTTCGTATGTGTGTACGCTCGTTACTCGCGCAACCAAACAGAAACATGAGTTCGTGGGATGAGGAAAAGGTTTTCTCATTGATTGAAAATTACAAAAACATGCCTGTAATATGGGATTCAAAAAATAAATCCAGATCCACTTCTCTCTTCGTAGATTGCATGGCGCCACAATCTTCGAGGACGTTTCGTCTCAATTAAGGCATCTATTAAAATAAATGCAGCACTGCTAATCATTTCTCTCGGTATCGACATTGCGAACACTGCGAATCGAGAGGTTCGCGAGAAGTGGTTACAAGCATACAATCACGGCGGTCTAGATACTGCAACGGTTGCAGTTACAGTTGCAGTTCGCATGTGAGTACCCGGCTTATAGGTTCCTCCTTAGCTGCAAAGGCACATTCTCCAGAAGTGCAGTAAGTTCTTGTTTTAGGTAGCTTACGCTGTTCAATGTATGTTCATAAAAATAAGGCCCAATTATATGCCTACCGATGATGCCGCACAATACATTTACTCCAAAATGGCCTTGGTTTTGGACTGGATTTATAATATGGAGATTTTCAATGAACCAGTAGTGCTCATTGCGCCTATTTGGCAAACCATTACTCCATCTACTGACAAACCGACTTTCGTCTGTCCAAAGAACGTGCCGAAAAAGGTTCTGATCAACAGTTTCTACATTTACTACAATTTGAGCTATAACATTAAATCTGTTTTCAATGTGATGCTCAGACAAATACTCCAAGTTGTGAATTTTGTAGTCATGAAACCCATTGATCTTTAAAATTTGTTCAACGGTTGAATTATTCAAATTCAATTCCCGGCTAGCCTGCCGTCTAGCTGTATTAACATTTTTTCTTACCCTTCGGTCAATTATTTGATTCCGAACAGAAAATGCATCTCCAGGTCGTCTCCAAACTTGTAAAGATTCTATGGTCAGGAATGAGGCGCTCTGGATACCTTTCTCGATATAACCACAGCTCTTCTTATTTTTTTTTTTACGTGACGCCGTAAATTAGCAACATATCAATTTTTTTCTGAATAAGCAAACATTTTGTAAGCACAAAAGATATACGTTTGTTGTATTTTTATTTTTGAAATGTATTTTTAAAAAATTAATCGTTTTAGATATTTTTATTATAAGTTTTTTTTGTTGTGTTTCTTCAGATATATAATAGCCATTTCAGGAATGGCATTCATATTTTCTCGGTATTAGTAAGATTGAATGGACTTACCGTACAAACGGGTCGCAGCTATTGACTGTACCGACAGTCCTTGAGGGAAGATTCTTGGCTTTCAGCAAGGACACAAGTAGCTTTTCAGTAGACGGTTCATAACGTAAAGAAAACCACAGCCTGCCGATGTGCCCCTCTGGCCATTGGATTTCGTCCAAATCCAATGTGCTCTTGTACAATGCCGGTTCTATTACTCCCAAGCCGTAGCAGCCTGAAAGAAAAGAAATAAGCAGCTATTCCCTCGGGTGAAAGCTAGAGCTGATTGTTAATTCATGCAACAAATGAACAGACAGACTTGTAGGACGTATATCGTGAAACAAATCTGCGGTTAGATTGGATGATTATACGGGGCATAGATAAACAAAATGATTAGTCAGTGGGTTCCTATTTGCCCCCAGCTTTGACGTCGTACGCAGATAGCATTAATAAGTAAATAAGATAAAAAAATAAAGAGGGTCTTTGTGGAGTATAATGTTTGAAAACATGGGATTTTATTTTATCAATACACCATCCAACCGTACAGCAACAATTACAGGATGAGAAACACAAAACAAAAATATAGATAATAAACACAATACAGCAATATTAAAAATAAAATCTACAAAGTAACTTAATAAAGGCAACATTCACATTCAGTAGTTTAATTTCAACACACAATTCCAAACAAATAATAGAGATGATAAACACAATATTAAAAATAAAATCGATATTATTGTTTAATAATTTAAATAAAAATAATACGCTTGTTTTTCTCTACGTGGGTGAAAATTTAGTAAGTAAGGCATCCTAAGGAATACCAGTTGGAGAATAATATCCCTCAACTTGATAAAATATATTATATTTTACGAAGAGTATTTGATGTATTTTCGGAAGAATAAGATAACCAGGATTCCATATAAGAGATGCGTACTCGAGTTTGGATCTTACGAATGCATTGAAAAGCAAAAAGAGCACGTAGATATCAGTAAATCCTTTAGAGTTACTAATAACAAAACGTCTGTGACTTGTTGCAGAGAGTATTAATTATATAAAGGACTACCGTTACCTGAGGAACTTTATTGGCAGTAGAGCCGTAGTACCAACAATAGAAACTGAAATGTCATTGAACTCAGGACTTTCGATAGCGGGTTCGTCCTAACAGAACTTAGTCAATAAAAGAATAACAAGAATAAGTTGAAGATTGACCTGAAGAACGATAGTAGCATAAATACCAGCATGAGTTGTGAAAACAAACCTGCTGTGGACAATACAACGGACGCTATCATTACAAATACGTCAGAATTTCAAATGAAATCGCAGCATTAATTTTAAAAAGTGCCATTATTATTGCAAACGATTGTACCTACATCAAATTCTGAATTATTAATTTTTAAAAATTCCAAACAGTTTCAAAACGCCTTATCCAATTTAACTGAAATTTGGCTTGCTAATATCTGTGTACAGAGAACACTCTTTGATATAATATAGTATAGTATACTATAATATAGTATAGTATAGGATAGATAGTATAGTATAGTATAGGATAGGATAGATAGGATAGGATATATGATATGATATGATATGATATCATATATATATATATATATATATATATATATATAATATAATATAATATAATATAATATAATATAATATAATATAATATAATATAATATAATATAATATAATATAATATAATATAATATAATATAATATAATATAATATAATATAATATAATATAATATAATATAATATAATATAATATAATATAATATAATAATATATTATAATATTATCGCGCAGTTTAAGGCATCAGTACTTGAATCAAGATAACTAAATCGCTGTAGGTTCGACCCCCGCAGACCGTAGACCGTATATAAGCTATATTCGTGGAGAGGATTGGCACTCTCTCTGCGGGTATGGTAGGGTGGAAGAATGTTGGCTTGGGTCAATGTGAGAGATTGATACCGGTTGACGTTTGACTACCCCCCTAATTAATGAGGTTTTCTAGGTTTCCCTCATTCCTGCACTGAATGGTGGTCAGGCTTTACCAACGTAAGTCGTTACTGGGCGCAAATGTGCTTAATAATGCTTAATAATAATATGCCGCCCCCTCTCCCGCACAATTCTTCGACTTCTGGGATAATCCTTGTGATTAGAATGAGGGGTAGAGATATTACTAATATAATACAATACAATATAATATAATATAATACATAATTTTTTTTTCAGCGACAAATTCTTCTCTATCTCACCTATATTGTTTGTATTTATATCGTTTTTTTATATAATTAAGTCGCCATTTATTAGTAGCTTCGTAGTTTCCAAAGAAATTTTTTAAATATAATTGTGAAGAAACATTGGACTAATTTGATGATATAATGGAAATAACCCTTTTTTAGCTTCCAGATTACTAAAATTGAGACTACTTTATAGTTACAGGCTACGGAATGGAATTCTATAGATTAAATATAAGTATATTGTGGCTATTATTGATAAAAAATATCGCCTAAGTCAACAATTTGGCTAACATGGTTTTATATATTTCCACTTTGTTTACTAATAGAAGTGTCAGATGCAGATAATTAGTGCGTAATCGTGATAATCGACTGGACATATTTAAATGTCAGTTTGTTTTTTTTAATTAAAATCGATGGTAGTTCAATTAAACTGCATTGTAAGTTGAATAATAAACAGATTTTTCCATTCAGTGTTTTCAGAATAGGTAATTAATATAGTATGTTTAAACATGTAATGAATTATCAAATAAATACAAACCAATGAAATGTAAATAACAAATAATTACGTTGTGTATAAGACTATATAAGGCGTAAAAAAATCTGTGTAACTCGTTGGCCAAAATAAAACTGTTGATTTTTAAATATTTATATCTATTTTTGTAATCCGATTACACAAATATTGGTTTTTCCTAAAAGAGTCGGTCATATTAGAGATATGACGAAAAGAAATTTGAGCTAATTTTATAGAAATACTGTATTACATTTAGTTAACCCCATAGATTTAGGAAAAGGGAGATAAGCCAAAGACTGTTGCGCATCCTGCGAATTTACCACTCTCAGTCACCAATCACAGACATCAACTTTATCGTTTACTAACATTGTTGGTTGGTGTAGTTTAAGATCCTATAATACCAGGACCGTATTTAATATAATGTTGTTTACTACTTCTTTTGGCACAAATAAAAATGTACCTAATAATTATTAATTTTTGGGTAACAAATTAATATAATTGGGAATAAAATAAAAATTGATATTATTTACGAAAACTTGCTGCGTAGTTTCTGCCGTTTTATTTAGAATTATAACTTTGGATGTCCTAAAGATAAAAAAAAATGAAAGGACATTTGAATAACTGCATGGAGTTTAAGGAAAGAGGATATATTTCAAAATTCGTCAGAATATGACGTCAACCTAACACAAAAGATGAAATGAAGTAAAAAGTAAAGTGGAGCTTCAATTTATTTGGTAAACACGGAATTCCAGGAAACAACTACTCTGCGGGCTAATGCCCCGACCAGCATTGAATTACACCTGGAAAACCTATAGCAACAGCTAGAGTCATTCGTCAGACGCCCACCAGACATATACTGGTTTCGAGCTTATTAGCTCTCATCAGTATGCCATAGGTGAGGTATCCGACGAATAATCCTAGCTGCTTTCGTCTGTCTAACCCGACAGAAGGGACCATGAGTACGCGGTGTAGAACTAACTACATCTATCGGCCGTTCGCTACTCCATGCCGGACTGAAAATGTCACAGGCACGAAGCGTTCTACATGCAGTAGACACCATTGAAAGCTGTCGACCTTTATCGCGATCGGCGAGAAACGATATTTTGCAAACAAGGAATACTCATGGTCCCTTCTGTCGGGTTAGACAGACGAAAGCAGCTAGGATTATTCGTCGGATACCTCACCTATGGCATACTGATGAGAGCTAATAAGCTCGAAACCGGTATATGTCTGGTGGGCGTCTGACAAATGACTCTAGCTGTTGCTATAAGTTTTCCAGGTGTAATTCAATGCTGGTCGGGGCATTAGCCCGCAGAGTAGTAGTTTCCTGGAATTCCGTGTTTGCAAAATATCGTTTCTCGCCGATCGCGATAAAGGTCGACAGCTTTCAATTTATTTTTTGATTACGAACATTCTAATTCCCTGATCTTTGATGTTGTCTATGTGAAAATTATCACGTGTTAGGTATCACTTTTTTTTAGGAGTAGCCGCTACTTTTCATTTTTTTACTACTTGCTTCCAAGTACTATCGTTTGCAATATTAATGACACTCACTAAAATGAATTTTGCGATTTCTTTTGAACTGGCGTATTCATATTGAAATATGCTTTAAATTTTTTACATTAGTTATTAGTTGTTTCACTTACCAGGAGACATTAAATGAAATTTCTATTCAGAGCTTCCAGAAGTTCAAAAACTGTTTTAAGAGAGGGTCATTATTATTGCAAACGATTGTACATGTAATTTAACCCACTTTGTATTTTTTACTAGATATAGTGTGTCTCAAATGTCATGCGCAATTCGGAAACTAGCAATTTTTGAAAAAATCGTTCGGATATGTTAACTTTGATTTTTTGTGGCATGAACTTTGATAGAGTTCAATTTTCAAAAATGTTTCCAGTGGCGGCGGGAAGGGGAGAATATTGTTTTTTATTAAATGGCATCCACCATTTTTACTGCACTGTATGATTAATTCGATGTGCAACAGGAGTCGATAAAATAAATTTTGGAGGAAATCGAAAAAACCATAAACTGTGAATTTCTCCTTGTCAACGGAATAGCTGAGTCTAGGCTCCTGAACACAATACATTTTTGTTGAAACAGCTCTTTTTATTTGAGTTTAATGGATCAAAGATTCAAACTGCTGACCTGCAACTTGACAATGACACGGTGTGTCGACAAACTCTCTGTGATGGTTTCACATGGTACTTATTTGATCTCGTGGCGAATGCTATGCTTGAGTCTTCAATTTTTGTTCAATCTGTCACGATACACCTTGCTTTTCAAGTATCCCCATATGAAAAATCAACTGATGTTAAATCAGGAGATCTTGCAAGCCCCTCAAATTCCTCCCTTCTGCCAATCCAATGATGATGTAAAAGTTGATGGTTCAAATAGTTTCCTACAAATGGCTGCGTGCTTCTCACAGTATTTCGTATTGATGGACTTCAGCTGTCGCATTCAGAAAGAGTTTACGATTTTATCAATTTTTCTCCCCCAACATGGATAACAAATTAATAGGAAAGATACGGCACAATAACGAAAGGTGGTTGGGATTAAAAAAATACATTTTCTCTCCCGCTGCCACTGGTTACATTTTTGAGCATTGAACTTCACCAAAGTTAATGTCCCATAAAAATAAAATTGACTTGTTCGAGCGATTTTACCAAAAATTTTCAGGTTCCGAAATGCGCGTGATATTTGAGACACACTATATGTACGTACATACTTACGAATTGGAATGTTTTCTTGATTCAACATTTGTTTTGTGTGTGTGTACCATATTTCAAAATTGTGAAAAATTGGTATGCAAAACAAGAATGTACTCGTATATGGAGATTGCCGCAAAAGGACTGAAAATTTAATATTCGTTGGTTTATTCTTGGCGTGACTAGCCTTCTTTTATCTCAAAGCCCTGTAGGACATGAAGCTCCGGAATTTAAAACTACTTTCCTGGTATATAAAATATATTAAATATGGATCGAATACACATTTCTTAGATATTGGATTACTAAATAGATTACATCTTCCTAGATATACTTTTTTTGGTTTAAATTGAAATGGAACATCAGCTCGTATAGATTCTTTAACCTTCTTCGAGAGAGTTAAATCAAGTTCGTATACAGGCTGTACCATTGAAAACTTTGCACCCGGCTTATTTTGAACTACGTTCCAAAATATTAAAATTGCCGTGACACGTCCATTTTGTTTTCGAGGGGGACACATTTTAGCGTTAAATACAGACTCGCCAGAACAACCCCCTTCGCGGGGGCGCATTCACCTTTAGAATCTTAAATGGCACTCTAGGTCGAGTGACACCTCATTCGAAAGTGTTTTTAATTCTGGTTGTCATCATGTAATTTTTTTTCAATTTTAGTTCATCCGTGGTTGAAAAAAAAAAGTTTACTTATGCTTAGTAATAAAAGACAATTTTGTATTAATCATTTAATTAATTGTTCAAAATGTCCGCCTCCCACTTCCATGCAATAATAAAAACGTTATTCAAAATTTCGACGAACATTGTTAAGAATTTCGGGGGTAATTAGGTGGCCATTCTTCAATGATACGCCGCGCCGCCTGAGTTCTTCTAAAGACTGCGGCTGAGTGGCATAAATTTTAGACTTTAGACTGGGTGGCCACTCAATAGGTCCGCGGCGACCTATCCATTGATTTGGAAAATGTTCCGTTAAAAACTGACTAACTGCAACTGTAAAATGTGGAGGTGCGCCATCTTGTTGCAACCAAACATTGTCTTTTAAAATGTTATCATCATTTTCCATAGTTTCAACAATCATTGGATAAATGTTGTTATTCAAAAGCTCAAGGTACATATCAATTAATTAATTGATTAACACAAAATTGTCTTTTATTCCTAAGCATAATAAACATTTTTTCAACAACGGATGACCTAAAATTGAAAAAAATTACATGACGACAACCAGAATTAAAAACCCTCGAATGAGGTGTCACTCGACCTAGAGTGCCATTTAATATTCTAAAGTTGAAGGAAAAGAAATAGATTAAATATTATCCAGATTTAGAACTTGACGGGACAGAATTAAAGTGCAAAATTTGTGAATGAGTTATATCGTGGAATTATAAAACACGTATTATGGAACATTTGCGCTCGGAACAACACAAAGTTCGTGTGAGTAATAGTACAGTGCTTTCATAAATCATTACAAGCCACGTGATCAGGGTCGAGATTCTCAATCAATCGCAGAGCAATTCATATGCGAATATCCTTTTCCTCACTACGGCAATTGAGGGAGACAAGAAATCTATTTGCATACGAGTTGTTCTTCGAGAATCACAGTCCTGGTCACATGGCTTGTAACCATTTATGAAGGCACTGTATGACAAACCGTGAACGTCAAAAACAATTTAACAATGACTTAGTGTTTTAGACTTGCGACAGTTTATTTCTCAGGTACCGGAATCTAGTGCTGAACGTGTGAAGAAGAAATTTAATACCGATTTTCAGAACAATCCGGGATTTTTAACTGTATGCCATATAGTAGATCTTTTTGAAGGTAAAGTTCTAAATTTTGCTCTACCCACCTAAATGTGCCTTCAGCGAAAAATTATACATATTTTAAATATGCCCCAGTGATCTCTGTGGACGTTGAACGTACGTTTTCGAAACTGAAATGGATTTTAAGCGATAAACGTCACAACTTAACAACTGAACATTTACAACAGTTGCTGGTTATTCAGTTTTATTTCAGTACTAAAAGTGAATAGTATAGTGTTTTGTAAATTACACAACTTACGTATCACCAGTACAAGGTAAGACGTTGATATTAACTGTATTTGACAATAAATGTACGTATTTACTTGACTTCCACAAACGTTAACGTTAGTGTCCTAAGTGCGCCCCTGATAATGACGTCATGTGCGAACGATATACGGTCTCTAGTAATAACTAACATAGTGTAGTGTAACAAAAGCCAAATGCGTTTTTGTTTAAGATAGATATGTTATCAGAAAGAGGCAACATATAAATAATAAATTTAACGATGTATCATTGCCAAGTTAAAAGATATTTTGTTGCCAGTGGAACTATTAAAACGATTAATTATTCCTTCATCTTAAACATAATATGTCAGTTAATTGAGCACTAGTTTTATTAAATCGTGGATAATTCATAAAATAGAAAATCTGTACAAGTAATTCTAAACCTCCATAATGCCATCTAGTTAGCCTCTTTGACACCACCATAGAAAGAAAATCTATGTTTTGATACTACAACGGAAAGAGACGTAGGACTTCCAGAAAAAAAAACAAAACAATTGCCAGCGTCCGCCAAGATACAGGAAGGTAGCCAATAACCAACAGAAATTACACGAATTAAGAAAATTACCCTCTTTGCTCGAAGGGTGAAATCGAATGATGTCTGCAATTAGTTCTCCTTTGAGGTTTATATGATTCAGAATCCTGAAAAAGTGCCTGTGGAATCATGGCGATTTTTACCTTAAGGTTGTCTTTAAGGCTTATTAATTTTGCAGCACATGCTGTTCTTGTTCATTGAGGTCTCCCCCTAAGAAAAAAATCGCTAGGGATCAAATCCGGCGAACGTGGAAGCCATTCAATGTCATTCCGTAGACAACACATAAGCCAAACATATTTATTGAAGAATTTCGAATAAATGACGTAATATGCGATGTGACACAGTCTTGCATGTAACTTTTTCGTCTCTAAAAAAGACTTTGATACTGCATTGCGTCACTTAAGTGTATTTAAAACATGATGTCTATGTGTTTTTCAACATAAACTTTTTTTTATTAAATTATTTGATTTTATTTTACCACTGTCGAAATTGGGGGAATGTATACATTTCTGTAAATATCCAGTATCTGTATTTCAAATATCGAAAAGTATACAGGATATTCCAATTAAATAAATGAACTAGTAATTAACAATTCCCAAAAAAACCCTTACTGTTTTTACGAGCATACACAGAAGCGTACCTCTAATGATATGTAAAGACAGGGTCGTCCATAATAATTTCGCACAGCATAGGTAGACCAGCAGCTTCACTCCATTGTCGGCACTTTGTAGTGCCTTCAGTTCTCTACGGTGACCTCGAAATGTGAGTGCGATAGCGCATTCGACGGAATTTACAGAAGCGGCGATCAGGACCGGAATGAGTTTTTTAGTTGTGCGTAAAAGCGTAGACATTTACTCTACATGAAAGTTTACATTATATCTATTCACAATATGTAAAATTAATTATACAGTTATGGATAGGTAAATCAACATGTATTATGTACTATCATTTACCGCTACTAACATACAGTGTGAAAATTCGATTTACTTTGTACTTTTTTAAAAAAGATGAGTTTAAAATATATATATTATTTATTTACTTACTTTTTTGATATTAGAGATAATGATTTTTGGGATTTTTAATTTAAAATTTGACGTTTGGTGGAAAAATAATTTATGATGATTTTTTCCCGTAAATGATCTACGTGCGTACGTAAGCCAATTAAACAAATAGATCTATTAATAAAAGAATATTCCTCTATGTAAAACATTTATTATATGTAAATATTATTTTATACACATGATAAATAAAATAAAACATAAAAATTAATTGTGCCTCCAAATAATAAGTTTTCTATTTCTGTTCTTTAATTTGAAATTTCTATTAATATATTTTAATGTATAATATAATCTAACCCTAGCATATAAATGCAAAATATATTCATACGGAAAATATTGACATGGCGGATTAAATGCTACAGTTTTAAATACGTTTAATAAGTGTTTAACAATATCAGGTGTTGTTGAAAAAATTTCAAAGTTCTTTTGAAACAAAATTTCCAAGATTGTGATAAATCAACAAAATTTTGAGACAGCATGTACAAACTACCAAATTTTTCCAATTCTGAGTTGTTATATGCTTTAGAATAGCAATATAAAGTGGTATCATCTAAAGTTTAGTATTGTTTTGCATATAATTCACATGTTTCGCAAGAATGTTTTGATAGACATTTCTTTATTAGATATCCACAAATATATCATGTGAAGTTAATTTGTAAAATATCTGATTTTTGATAATCGGTATCCAATATAACATTTATAAGCAGATTTTCATTTTCTTGCACAATTTGAATTTGAGGTAAGTCTACTATCTTTAACAAATTTAAAGAAACTTAAATTACTGTTTGATGATGTGTTTAAACATCTAACAGCGCAGCGACTCATTCCTCGATTTAGGCTCATAATGTTTCTTTAACACGGCTCTGTATTACCGATGTTCGCACTCCCAGCGTTGGATGTAGACTGACGGTAGCCGAGGTCTCTGCAGCTTGAAACGGATGCGCGAGCTGCTATGCGCGACTTATTAGTTCGGCCCGAGTGTTTTTACTGGTCTCCTTATACTGTGGTATAAGTATAATCAAGCCATTTCTGATTTCAGATTTGTGTCTTTTTAAACAGATCTTGCTCTATTATTTTATGCAGTATTAATTTTAATTGATGACAGCAGGCATTAAAATAAATCATTTTACAAAGTATTGCCTAATAATTGTTTTTTAATAATCGAGTATCAAGTTATTACAAATTTTTAAACCGACTCTATATAACCCTAACTTATCATAATATGTCAAAAAATTATTTTACAATAACTATGTCATCGATAAGCGACTTGCGCGATGTCCTGCTTCGTTTATAACCTTAACCTTAAATAACAACATAACACGTATGTGAACGAGTCGTTTTTCTTATTTTATGTATTTCCTAGTGTATGCGTAGTATTATTTTGTGTTACACGTAATTTGCTGACACAGTTATGTAACAACGGCCCAAGTGTATTGATAATAATGACCTGTGGACAGGTGCAATGAAAATCGGCTGACGCTGCTCCACGAAATGCATAGATTTTACTTATAAATAATATAATCCCTCTGCACAAAGACTTGTTTATGTAATACAACGAAACCGGGATACAGGCAAACGCGAAAGGCGCATATATTTTTCAACATTTACTGTGAGTGTACAGGATCGACTTACATAATTTAAGAATGCGAAAATAGGTGAGTTATTTTTTTTATATACATTTTATTGGCCTATTTCTTGCATATCACTGGTGTCGAATAAGTAAATGTGTATTAAAATTACTACCCCACTTTCAGTATTTAAGTATAAGTATATCTCATTTATGGTGTCATATTCTTCACAACATGCACTACATCGTTTAACCAACCGCACATGGGGTAAAACGAGCAAAATTTTAATTAACTACTGTCTTACAGAGAGCGAGATCGTTTTCGCTGGTAGGAAGTAAACCGGCTTGATAAATTTGCGCCAACGTGTTTACAATTTACAAGATTTACGACTTTAGTCGTGGGAGGCAGTACATTTTTTCGTCTAGAATTTAATCCTGCAGAAAATTACCGTTCCCGTAAAGAATATTAATTACCTATAAAATAAATAAGCTGAAGGAGCTATAACATACAATATTTATAATAGCAAAATGGCATGAAAACAATAAGGTCATTTCAATGAATTCAGATTGAACGCATACTGATTGACATGAATTTGAAATCAGTGGCTGATCACGTAAGGAGGGGCTTAAAACTCCAAATAAGTATTATAGTCTAAGCAACAAAGGGGTCGTAGTGTGTATTGAGTGGGAGGGGGAATATTTATTTGCGGGAATATGTCTGAGGTAGTTAGGACGTAAACATAGCAAAAGTCCCCGCTACTAGACCAATCAGAATATCTACCAAACCTTTATTTGATTGATGGAGACTTTCTTTTGCATTAGCATCTAGCAAAGAGAATCCTCAGTTTCCACAATTTGTGATACATACGTGAATTTTCCTTATTATGGAGAAGGTATACAATTTTTTTTTGATGGACATATTACTAAGTCGGCATAACAGGAAAGGCGCTATAGGATAAAAAAGTGTGTTGACATCAACTTCACTCTGGAAACTAAAATTTTAGTAACTAAGTGATTTCAGTGAATTATTTCTCTTCAACCACCTGAACAAAGATAGGCTGATCAACCTATTTAGTTCTAAACTCCAATAAAACGGCATCACAGCATCAATCATCACATGATGCTGACGTGTTGATTGTAAATACATCTATTGATTACTCCCTAAGTGGTGGTTATAAGGGAATACGCCGACCTCGATGTGATACTTACAGCGAAAACGCCATCTGATCATAACATCCAATTCATAAAACCTGGCAGAGGAAAAGTACAAACCAACATTTACTCCACACATCAAATGCCACAGTTGGGACATTTTGCTATTACACACATTCACTAGCTGGGATTCTACTAGCGCACCATTCCAGAAGTGTAAACATGTTTTTGATAAATTTGCCAAAAACATCCTGACATACAAACAGCAGCTGAAGTGTTCCACAATCCCTTCTGGCATGCTAATTTTGAGAAAGCTGGGTGAATATGCATGCTGAAATGGTACGGTTCTTCTGCAAAAATAAGCTCTCTGATACCGTCAGATACGATTTATTTTTGAAATCGGCACTGAATATGAAACGAGATTTCGCATTACTTCCACCCAGCGGGGGGCAGCTTAAGAGCACTCACTCACATTTCACCAGGTGCAGCTCTGGATGGGAAACCAACTACCTCTAGACCAGTGGGGTTAGGCACGTAACGGCAATATTCTAATTTCTGGGATGACAAAAAACGAAGCAGCATCCATAGACCTCATACTTATCAATTTTTACTAATTTTGCAAAAAAGGTTAGCAAGTAAAAGTTGTTGTGCACTAAAAACAAAATGGAATGAATTTATTCGTATCAATTTATTTTAAACTATTCCCTAAAGAGTTACAGCCCCTTAAATGAGAAGGGTAAAATCTGAGTTTCTTACTTTTCCCCAAATCAGCTGAATACAAATTTTCGCAGGAAAGTAATACTGACAAAATATTTTATTGGTACCTATATTTCGGATTTTCTCGTTTACTCTCGGGTTTATTATAAGAGGGTGAAAAAAACTATCCCTTTCATGTTTACTTTCCAAATTTGCATATACTTTTAAATTTCGCAAACGTAGCGATATTTTAAGGCAGCATTATTTATTCTAAAAGTTTTTTATCTCTTACAAAATTTTATAATTTTGAAAACTATACAATATACGGTAACATTAACATTTGTGCAATTCATTCTTAGTAGACTGGTGTCACTAAATTTACTTTTTAGTAAATGTCAGACTTTTGCAGTAATATTAAACTACCTATTACATATAATACATGAAAATATTAAATTTTAATTTTTTTGATTTTAGATTTTTTTAAAGATTCACAAAAAAAAATGTCTCAGTAATGTAGCAATAGAACATTTATTATCTAGATATCTTCATAATATTTAGGATTGTAATCTTGGACAAAATATATCAAATCTCTAGCCCTGAAAATGGTGTAAAATAACACAGAAACGTATTAGGCGATGAAATAAATATAGTGTTCTTTTTATTATTGATTTCACTCAAACATTGACTAGTATGATTAATAGAAATCGCCAATTTAGGAAAAAATATTTATTCTTTGATGTAACTTTTATGATATATACACAGTGAACAGATTAATACAGCTGAACAGTTAGTTATAAAAAGTGGATTTTCATTTGCAAATCAGTTTTTTTTCCGGAAAACATAAGGAAGTACTATAGTATCCAGAAATGTCGTGATTATTACAATCAAGCAGTGGCGTACTATTTTATATAGCAAAATATGCCACTACTATCCTGTATCACCATGCCACTGAGACATATAAATTTAAGAAAAACCTGCAGATTTAGAACAATGTTTATATAAGTTCATGTGACCATTTTCAAATACATAGATACATGTAGATAAAAGTACTTTTGATTCAATATACAGTGCTTTCGAAAAGTAACTAATAAATTCATTGTTTTTGAAATTTCGAAATTTACGAAAAAATCCCCTGGCACGTCGCTTTTGTTTTTAAAAACGGCACTTTTTGACATGCGATCTATATTTGTGACATCATCGTTGTTAGAGATATGACGTCATCGACAATTTTTTTAAATAGCAACTCCCAACTTTGACCATGCCATTTGAAAGAGCGTGTCATTCTACATACATACATCATGAAAAATAATGGTGTTATATAACAAAAATTTCAAGAAAATAATGTTTGAAGATTTTAAAATTTGATTGTCATAATACTGAAAATGATAATGATTATGTAAAAAATAGACTAAATTAAATGTTCAAATTGTGCGCCGTTTGCTGCCTGACAGTAGCCAAAATGTATATTAATAAATTCTTTTTGAACATTGTCAATAACTACAGGAGGTATAAGATGTATCTCGTGACGAATTCTTGCTCTTAAATCTTCTAAATTAACCGGTCTAGTAACGTATACTTTGCTTTTTAAGTATCCCCACAAGAAATAATCTAGGGGTGTCAAATCAGGCGATCTGCTAGCCACTCAATCGGCCCCCTTCTCCCTATCCAACGATTTGGGAACAACTCATCAAAATAAGCACGGACAGGTGTTGCATAATGGGGAGGTGCACAGTATTGTGTCGAAGAACGATGATGTCACAAATATAGGTCGTATGTCAAAAAGTGTCTTTTTTAAAAACAAAATCGACGTGCCAGGAGATTTTTTCAAAAACTTCTCAATTTAAAAAATAATGAATTTATTCGTTACATTTCGAAAGCACTGTATATTTGTATGTATCTACTTTAAATGAAGTATGAAATACGTGATGTGTCGTTTTATCGCAATAGGAAAATTAGATATGATATTTCGAATTTTAAAACATAGTGTAGCAATTTGGATGTCGAAATGCAGTCACTCGTAACTTCAGAGCGATAATGCCCTAATTAGGTTCATGTCGACTTTATATCCTTCTGTAAAGTTGAGAACTAATTTCAAATGAATAGCACTTATTTTGAGTTGTTTTCCCATATTCCTCTAGTATCCCTGTTTGATTTAATGAGTCTCTTCAGACATGCGTGTGTTCAATTTGATTATTTTTCTTATATCAGTATATGATACAAACTTGTAAACTTATAAATTTACTGTATATCTAGAGGTCTGTCCGTAATTAGGCTTAGAATTGAACAGACCATATAAATTTGATTAATATATAAACATATTTTATGTTCACGTAGTACCTACTTATTTTATTTTGCTGTGGCCATTGAAATTGAAGCTCTTGAAATTTTAAGATATAGGCTTACTTAAAACGAACAATAGTCTTTATAAAATAAGACATTAAATTCGAAACGCCTCTTTAATTTATACAAAGGAGCAGTTTTCTCTTTTGCACAAATGATTTTCCTCCCAATGAGATTTAATTAGATTTTTTTTTATTAATTTTTTACCGTCTCTCTTTGAAAGAATTTTCTTTGTAAAGGTAAAGAATCTAATTTATTTGCATAAATCACACTATAAAGTTTATTTTTTATATTAATTAATAATGATACATGCTCCATTTACAGAGTGTCCCATAACTTATGGGCCATAGAGCAACCGGAGATAGTAGACAGAAAAATATGTTTTTTTAGCCAAACTTGCAAAGTAATATGTTATTATTTAAAGAATTACAGGGTGTTGAAAATTAAAATAAATTTTCAAAAAATGATAACTTTAAAGCAGTTGAAGATATCGAATTCAGAATTGGTATTGGTGAATTAACTCAACACAAAAATTCTTGTACTTGAATATTGCAAAAAAGTATTTTTTAAGTAGCTAAGATATCACATGAAAGATAGATAACACTGACAGTTGTCGCTGTAACAAATTTTGTTAACATTCAAGGCACACTTGTAAATTAAATATTTTTCAGCCATTGACATAACGTGCAATGACACATTCAATCGTGAAAATCTGGAAAACGGCTTGAGATATCGAGATCGACCAAGAGTCCCTTTTTTACGTAAAAATGTTGGCTCTTTTATAAATTCTATTAACTGCACAGGTAAAATAAGTATTGGTGAATTAACTCGACACAAAGCACGTAGCCTAACTAATGCCAAATTTGTATTTCTCGCTCCCAAAAACCTAATTATATGAATTTTGAACTCTATATCTTCAACTGTTTTAAAATTATCATTTTCGAAAATTTATTTTAATTTTCAAAACCCTGTATTTCTTTAAATAGTAATATATTACTTAGTCAAGTTTGGCTCAAAAGACATATTTTTATGTCTACTATCTCCGGTTGATCTATGGCCAAAAGTTACGGGACACCCTTTTTGACAAATAAATGTTAAAAATACGTAAAATAATTGTTTTGTATAAGACAAGAATACAAATCGACCCCATTATAGAGCATTCTACCACAACAATCCAGACTACTATACAAAAAAAGAATATCAAGTAGGTATTTGACAGTTGATGTTCTCAAAAATAAATATCTAAGCTAAGCAGAACCCACTGTTTTTGCGAGTTTAGAAGAAACAGTCTAAAACTATTAAGTCGCCAACTCAGTCTACGATAGCTGTTAACAAGAACATACATTATCCCAAACTGAAGGCATTTTTTAAAAAGAGAAGTGTTATAAGTGGTGGCTATAAGCCGAAAATGGCAAACGTTTTACGTAAATTTTGTTCAATGATGTAGATGAAAAATTTGTATCGTTATGATTATAAGAATGTCACAGGCACCTATCGTCGGAATGAACTTTCTAAAATGACAGTACGTGATGTTGAAGACAATTCTTATACAATTGTTAAAATTCCTGATTTAAAACAAAACTATAAAAATCATTTTTTTGTAGTTCTAAATAACGAACACAAATTTAATACACTCGAAATTTGTTTTAAGTATGTATATGTCACCAATTTCATATTGGGAAAGCTGCTTTCGCGAAGATACGTACTTCCTAGCATCTCAGCAGCTCATCATAAGGCTTACGGTGAGCGCTCTATCAAACGATATATTAGATCTGTTCCAACAACCATCGAGAACTGGTTCAGTACCGTGAGAAATGTTTGACCAACACCGTCTTACGTCGCATTCGCCGAGAGTACATTAACAACTGAACTGACTGACTAATTCTGGACGGTTTGGAATCGATTCTTGCTGTGTTGGAACAAACCCATAGTTTTCGCTCAGTAACTCCTTAACGGATAATGATAAAAATGTGCGGTTTTTTATAATAGACTATAAATATTATTTTACGTCGACGCTGTATTTTGAAATTTTGAAAAAGTGTAAAATTATTTTTTTTTAACTAAATTTTGCATATTTTAAAAATTTCGAAACACAGCGTCGACGTAAAATAATATTTGTAGTCTATTAAAAAAACCGCATATGTTTATCATTTTTCGTTGAGAAGTTACTGAGCGAAAACTATATCCCTTGGATCGAGCGCTCACCGTAAGCCATAAGGCCTAATTTGCGCAAGTTGAAGTAACGTTCTTCTAGAAGTAACTTAAAAAAATCCAATCCTATTTCGGTTCTTCCCTGCTAAAAAAGATCTGACTGCAAATCACACTATTCCAGTTGAAGATCTGCTCTGCTTATGTTCTCAACAGAAATAGTAAGTGGCTGAGTAAAAACTGAAATTTCTCCTTAGATTTTTTAAGTTTCTAAATCGGTTTTCGAATTCTTCTGCAGTTATGTCAATGTATTTTATACTTATGAGTCAAATATGAAACTTTCTCAAAATCCTTCATTTCTTCAAAGTGATCTTTACAGCTTGGAAAAAATGAAAAATTATGTTTGATTTTGTATGTTTGTATGAACACTTGAATAAGTTTAAATGCATTTTTAAATCCTCTTACGTCATCATATAAATTGGCAATATTCTGCTACTTTCCATGCAGTTTCAAAATCAATTCATTAAGGAGATACCAGGCCTGTTAAAAATGTTAAAAGGCCTTATAGCAATTTGCATATATAATTTGATTTTCCAGTTCCGTAGGGTCAGATTTCACTTCATTACAGTTTCCGGCGCTTAACCAACGAATATCAATGTGATGTAACAAGTCTCATATTATGCAGCATCTACTTTGGCCAAAAATCACTTTCTGTGAGTGCGTGATTGTCCTCTTCTTATAATATCCGTTATTTTAACAACCACTTTTACCACACTCATTTGACTAAGGACTTTGCACATAGCAAAAATTCAGTGTATCACAAAACAATTGATATTGTTTTTCCTTTTAAGAGTCTGGCAAATACAATTTCAGTTTCTATTATAGCTCTGGCTCCATCAGTTATAATACAGCAACATTGATCGAATCCCATATAGGCTGATACTACCTTATTTACAGCTTCAAATATATCCGTACCCTTAGTTGTACAACGGAGAGGAAAAAGATCAAGCATCTGTTCTGCTACACTGAACTTCACTTGAACAGTTCGAACAAAAATTATAAGTTGGCTGATGTTGGATAGGTCAGTTATTTTGTCCAGACAAAGCCAAAAATATATACATTTTTCAATTGTGTCGTGCAATTTTTTGGATGCATATTGATTTAAAGCCTTTTTACAGTCTACAATTTTTGAATGACTCTTGCATTTTCAAAATATACACGGTTGGAAAACGGTGATGGGCCATCTGCCGTTACATGAGAGCGACAGAGTAAAGTATGACTATAGGAAGACGTTTTATACATTAGAATAATATTATGAGCAGTCACTCCCCCTTTTATTTGTTTTGAATGGCAAAACGGGCGGTGACTATTCAGATTTTAAAACGTCGTATATATAGTCATCCTTGTCTATCGCACGGATTTCTATACATTATTTTGTCGCTCTCATGCAGCGGCAAATGGACCATCACCGTTTCCCAACCGTGTAGATCTTGCTTTACTTTCATTGCAGCTTTTCTGCAATTCTCGGGAATAATTTAGTGATTTATAGAGTTACCATCATACGTAAACATTCTTAGGCTGAACTGTCATATTCAAACTGCCTTCTTTCGATTCTACTTATGTTATGCTGTTTGTTATTGTTACTTGTTACGTTTGAATAAACAGTTTAGTTTTTACTGTGCAGTCGGGTTGAAGTAATAGTATCACTTCTATTGCAATTGCTAATTGACAACTGTAAAATCAACTGCAAGTCAGAATTTTGGGTTGCGGTTTTTACGTAGTCTACATGTCTTGCAATTGTTTGATGTAACACTGAGGCTATCTCAAAATTTTCATCAATTTTTGTTTCATTGAATTGTTTTGTCTTTTGGATTGTACGATTCTTAATAAGCACTCAATCACTAAAAGGTCGCAGCTGCAAGTTTATGCACCAACTCAATATTATTTCCATTATTATAAATATAGGTATACCATAAGTTTTATTACAACATTCCTAAAAATAATCCTATTGATTTTAAAACTATGAATAAAATCTTAAGAGCAACCTACCATAAAACTTGATTTTCTGGATCAGTCTGGTCGTAAAAGTTCGAAAGCCAAGAAAGATCTTAAATATATTTTTAAAGGGACGATAAATCTGACATTAACTTGAATAATGCTGGCCGTGTGGTAAATGAGAAAAAAATGATATGCTTCTAAAGCAGTACTATATATCAGTTCGAAACTAATTTCATCAAAAGTTTTCCGGGATCTTTGAGATTACAAAGTAAATTTTACCAGCCCTGCAAAATGCCGAAAGTAAAATACATAATTGCCTTTACAAGTTTTAACCTGAATTTTATTCATGTTGCCGTCGTATCTAACCAGCTGTAATTTAAACTAAATCAGTTATTACTGGTATGTTAAAAGTTGTAAGTTCAGCGATATTTTATACATAATAATGACTAGATGTTTTTCAAAATTTGTTTTTAACACAACGATAAGTACATTTCCTTTTTTTCTATTTTAGGAAAAAGTACATTATTGTGAAAGTTTGTACTAAAAAATAAATGTTAATTCATAATTTCCAGTTTTTTTTTAACTTTTTTAGAACTTTATGCTTACGTGACTGAAATTTTATAAAGTGTTTCCAATCCATTCTGCAAAATACATTTTAATATATATATCTGCCAAATTATAAGTATTTCTTAAATTTCTTTTAGGCACCTTCAATTATTTGTATAAGGGAAAAAAGTGCATAATTTGCTCCCGCGGATATCCATGTAGGAAGTACGTTAAAAATCAAAGTACATGGAACGTTGCTAAGGTTGCTTCTTGTACAAACTTTCCAAAAGTATTATAATAATGTATTCCGAATGTGAAGATGAAGTTCCTCAAGATATTCTGAAAGAAGCAAACGTGGTTTCGCTAAATCTATTACCGTTAAAGTTTCGTCTAAAATATGAAAAAGTGTGTCAGCTATTTAAATGTTGGATGTAGACTAGGCAAATAAGTAAAATATGTGAAGAAGTGGTCCTATTTTACTTTTCCAAAAAATGCTCCGATTTCAAGCCTTCATTATTATGGAGCAAATACAGCATGTTGCTATCTACACTCTAAATTAAAGACAATATCGACATTAAGTGTTCTAAATTAGTAGTTTTTTTAAAAATAACATCTGCTGGATATAAAGCCAAGAAAGTCAATACTTTTTCAAGGGAGGATATCAACAAGTTTGTTGCAGAAGCTCCAGATGAAACTTATTTACATATGAAGGTAAGATTGATCGTTATTGTTGAATAATAAATAGAAACGTAACGCAGCATTTTTTCTTAGAAAGTATATAAAAAATGACAATTAACTGACACTTTAGACTGTTGCCATAAGTGCATATTTTCTTTTTCAAGTGGAGCTTATATTTGGAATTGCTGGGGCATGCCGTAGCGATGAATTAGTTAATATCGTACTTGGGGATATCAGTGATAAAGGCGATATTTTGGTGCTGCAAATACCTGACTCAAAAACTAGTATCAAAATGACATTTACAATAACAAATGAGATTGTAAGCGAAGTATCTGTCTAGACATGTATAGAGAATATATTATGAACTGTAGGTACCCTAAAACATGTCATTCTAGATTTTTTGTAACTTAAAGGGAAATGTACAAACCAGGTAATTGGAAAAAACACAATTGCAAAAATTCCATACGGAATAGCAATATTTTTAACTTTGGATAATTCGAACACAGTTTCTGGCGTACTTCAGCTACGTTATTAGTCAATGCCGGAAGTGATATTCTCACTCTAAAAATACATGGGGGATGGCCAACACACGCAGTAACAGAAGGGTACTTAGATGACTGAATTTTTAAAAAATGTGATGTAGCCACCCAAATAATTACGGGAGAAAGTACTACCTCAAGTACCAAAAAACGTCTTATCTTTGAAAATGTTGTTTCCACCATCAGCAAAAGAAGTCGATACACTACACTTACAGATATTTGAAGTTTCTACTTGTTTGCCTTCCGAGGGAGCCAAAGTATTTTCCTCCTGACGGAGAAAAAGTACTACTTTCCTTCCTGAAATGAGGAAGTAAAATAGTACTTTCCATGTAGGGAGTAGAAAAAATTATTATTTTCATAATCAGTCATTACTATGTAGCGATATTCTACTTTGATCGCAAGTGAAGTAAAGGGCCAATGGGTCACTATTTGAAAAAACCTACAATTTTTAATTATAAATACTAGAATACGGTCATTAAAAGTTTATTGAGAATTGAATAAAATATCTACTTAAATTTTTGCAAACACAGAATTCCAAGATAATGATCAGCATTGAATTACATCTGAAACACTTACAGTAAACAGCTGAAGTCACCCACCAGGCATAACCAGTTTCGAGTTTATAACTCTATACTACTACTATACTAGCCAGCTAGTTTACAAACTAACCAATTTTACTCTTTAGCCGTAACATATACAGATGTAGTTTCCTTAGAAAATTTTACGGGTGGGGGGAAGGTCATTCATATATTTTCTTTTAATTAGAGCCTCCATTAAGAAATTTGCTACCCCTTACAAGGGGGAGGGGGGGCGTTTTAAATCTGTTTTTGTGCAACTTTCCTCAAAAACAGTTAAATATAAACAAATAAATTTTTTGGCAGGTACGTAATACTTATAAAATGATTTTACTGGCATATTTCATGTTTTCCTGATTTGTACTAAACCACCCCTTCCACGTTTATTTTCCACACTTTATTATACTTTTACATTTTGTAATCGAAATGAAATCTAAGGTAGCTTGTTTATTTAGAAACTTTTTATCTGCAAAAACTTCATATTACCATTTTTAACTATGCAAAATTCGAATTTTGATGCAATTTATTCAGTAGGCTGCTGTAAGAGACAAAAAGGAATCTGAATAAACGAAACTACCTTAGAATTGCACTTCTACTAAGAAAATTTGGAAAACGAACATGAAAGGGATGGTTTATTTCACTCTCTTTTAAAATATCGGGAAATATGCCAGAAAATTTTCATTTTATATTACGCCCCTTTCAAAACTCATCTATTTATATTCAACTGTTTTTGAAAAAAAAAACTGAAAAAATCAGATCAGATTTCGTATAAACTTAGCAACATCCCATATACATCAGTTTTTTAATATCACTCGGCAGCTTAACATATACACAAAGTACACCAGTGAATAGAGTAACATTGGGCGTATTCAGACGAGGTCAGCCGCTGAGTAAGAATTCAGGTAAATGCGTGCATTTGATTGGCCTGGATTTCTCAGCGACTCAGCGGCTGACCTCGTCTGAATACGGCCATTGGTTGTGTTATTACGTTATGTATAATGATTTGGACGAGTTCATGGCCTATATAAAACATTTCCTTGTATGCCGTTATGAATTCTATCCACCAGCACTGAGAAAAGTTACCTACATTTTCCATATGTAATTTTCATAATGAGTTAGACGAAAAACATGTCACATATCATGTCAGGATACGGAGGCTGCTGAGACGTGCATGTAATTCTCCAGAAAGATACCTTGAATAATGCATTCCATATCGTTCTGTCTTCAGAGCAGAAAGGGCAGAGTGGTTTAATATCATCTAGGTAAAAGTTTGAAATATTTTCTTAGCATCCTCTTACAGTTCGATACACAAGTGATTTAAAAACAATTCGATATTTTAAGAGGAAGAAACAGGACTGGAGGTCAATATTCTTAGCGTAGGCGGACAGATAATGAATATTAATGAATCAGTATGTATTTTTAATGAATTATCTAATTCTGTATTTTTGTGATCGCTTTAATTTAGTCGGGGTGCTTGTCCCCATACTACAAGAAAATATACAGAGTGTTTGGAAAAGTTGGTACAAAAAGTCGATAAAAATAGAGCCAAAAAAAGTTTGTATAGTTAACTATGACAAATATTTTAAGAGAGGATAGAGAAAAATAAGAATTAATGGAGTCATATATCAAAAATTTTCCAAACTTATTTATAAAGCAAATATTTTTTTTTTTTCAAAACTATTAAATCCTTATATACTCGCGACAAGAATTCAGACGACTTACGTCATGCGAACAAATGAATAATTCATTATATTTTCATCAAAAGAAACAGCAACTGATAGTAATAAAACTATATACTACACTAAAAGTTTGCATTATACAGATTGTTCCAGAATGATGGTCAAATATTTTACCAGTGTGTTCCACAAGTTATTTCAGGGGGGAATCTTCATATAAAGTTTTTCAATTTGCGTCTTTCCTATTGAGATATTCGAGTCTCAAAATGGCGGAAAAATAGTTTTTTTTAATTTTTTCTTAAAAACGGTTACACTCAGAAATTTCAATTTTGGTGCACATTATCAGCTAGTCAAAAGCTATTTTGTGGTGGTGTCTATTCCATAGCTTATGTTTCTGGAGGGCGGGAATAAGCAACCCCTAGATTTATTTCTTTCAAAACTTTTTCCTGCATTGGTCAATTTCAACAAAACTTTTTTTAAAATACCTCACCTAATTTTACTACTTTTTTTCCCTCTTGTAATTTTTTCATATAACAATAGTTTGCGCGGAAAAAATAAAAATAGTTTTCCCATCTTTTTGTCACCGGTTACTGATAACCGCAGTAGGCGGTCGCTATGTTGATGTTTCTCTGTTGTCTTGACAGTTTTTGCAAATATTTGTAAACAACTGACTCTTCTGTACAAATATTAGCGAAAAAATTGATGGAATATGCATACGGCAGGATTAGCAACAGTTATAGGAATACCTTTGTTTAGAAATATTTGTCAATTATAGACCTAATAGCGATTTGTTTGACAAGGCAACAGTGGAACATCAACATAGCAACCGTCTACTGCGGTTATCAGTAACCGGTGACGAAAAGATCATTCGAGTAAGGAAAACTACTTTTATTTTTTTCCGCGCAAACTGTTGGTTGCATGAAAAATTTACAAGGGGGAAAAAGTAGTCAAATTAGGTGAGGTATTTATAATAAAAGTTTTCTTAAAATCGGTTGTTGCAGGAAAAAGTTCTGAAAGAAATAAATCTAGGGGTTGTTTATTCCCGCCCTCCAAAAGCAGGAATCAAGGAGTAAACACCACCACAAAATAACTTTTGTCTAGCTTAATGTGCACCGAAACTGAAATTTCCAAGTGTAACCGTTTTTAAAGAAAAATAAAAAAACTATTTTTTCCGCCATTTTGAGACTCGAATATCTCAACAGGAAGGACCCAAATTGAAAAATTTCATATGAAGATCCCCCCCTAAAATCGCTTGTGGAATACACTGGTAAAATATTTGACCATCATTCTGGAACACCCTGTACATACATATATTGCACTAAATTGCAAAAAATGATTGTTTTCTTGACGCCAGTATATATCACCGTCACTGGCCTTCTGTCGGGCGCGGAGTTAGGTATATTCTGCCAAAGTCAAAGGTGTCAAATGGTTACTGCGTTGACACGTGTATCAATTTACACCGCTTTGAATGAAAAAAAAAAATATTTACAAAATGTAGTATATTAGTAGTGTATTATTTAATAATTAAATGAGAATCATGTTATGGTACCACAGGGAGGCAGCACCTACCTTACTATTTATTTCAATGATTGATATTTGGAGACATTTTAAGAATGTTGTATCATTTTCTGTTTCCTTACTTGTTTAAATTAAAACCTGTAATTACAAAGATTTTTGTACTTGCTGGGGACCTCTTCTTTCCCTCGACTGTTCTTTTTTGTTTAAAGAGAAGTACCTACTTGGTCCGGCGGTCATGACCAGGCCGATTACTTACGCCGGGAAAAACCACAAATGATATAAAAAAAATACACGCAAATGTACACAAATACAAAATAACACTGCCACACGTTTACCGCCAAGGCATTATAACAGTTGTTCCATGCGGTTCAAAAAGTATTAAGCATAATATTTTGTGTACTCGGAAAACGTCTGGTATTACGCTGCCACACGATAAATATGCACTTGTCACACTCCCATAAATCAGCACCGTATCCGTCATCTAGGCATTTGAATACGACATGTTTGTAAATACACTAAAAAGTACGCGAACAATTAAATTTGCCAAAACCTGAAAACTTATTTCAGACTAATCAGAGTACCGTCGCTGACATCTGCAGGCGGAAACGCCATCTGTAGGCTACTAATGCAAGGTGCACTTGACGCCTACAAATTTTTAAACTTCTTGTGTTGGGGAATTAAATTCTGTTAATACTAATAGCAAAAATATTGACAGTAATCGACGATGTTTGCATAAAATATTTTAATGTGTTGGATATGTTAGTGGATAATTATGACGAATCTGCAAAGAGTGAAAATGTAGTTTTGGCAGTGTGCAATGAAAGAACGAAAAACGAATACAAAGTACTGCAGCTAACTGGATTAATTGTTATATATCAGGTACTTAGGCATTATTATTATTAATAAAAATGTTGATTTTCGTTGTTTCTACAGTTGACAATGCTGCGAAAAACGACCGCACGGTAGTGGTTATATATAGCCATCTCGGACGATGATTGATTGCCATAAGCGCCGACTTTCCGTAGGAAAAGAGGGTTTTGACCCATTTTTGAGGTACAATTCCGAAATAAATTTTTTATTGTCTTTTAGACCTCCCTTAGCACGTGGTTATAATTTTTGTACCTAGTCATAGCTACTGAGGTATGACCCTTTAAAGGGGTTTTATCATTTAGATTTTTTTTAAATAACTTTCTTTCTTTAAGAGAATAGAATGGATATTGTAGATAAGAATCATATTAAAAGGATATCATAAGTTTCAAAAAATCTGTTATAAATAAAGATAGTTTTCTAACTACCCTTAACGGATTTTTTTCGAAATTTAATTATTCCTTTGAATCTTTGAATTGTCAAGCAAATAATATTATTTTTTAATGAATGAAACTTTTTTTTTTAAAAAAATACCTATTTTTTTCGAATTCTGTGTAGTTTAATCAGAAATAATTATTATTTAAATTATGTATGGTTCAGAACAGTAACATTTTTTAAATATTTTCGCATAGTAGGCATCTGTCATGGTAACAGTATCATTCTAATTATTGCCATTTTCACGTGCTATCATTCCATAAATTCTTACGGTTCTTTATTTTCTCAGTTGTGATCTTTGTACTTGAATTTACATTTAAATCGGTTTTTTACAACCAGAACGAACCATCATGCTTTTCCTAACCGTGAATATGCCGATATGCATTTTATTTATGGTTTCTGTAATGGATATAGTCTGGCGACTCAAAGAGAATACCGACAACGTTTCCCTGATAGAATAGAACCTTTTGCAATATTGTTTAGAGAAATGCAAGCAAGATCGATGGAATCAGGGGCCCTAACTCCAAGATATTGTGAATCTGATCATCCAAGGAAGTACAAGCATGATTTAGACGAAGTAATTTTAAGATTTTTTGAACGTAGTCCTACTGCGAGTATAAGAAGAGCAGAACAAACAGTACTTGTATATGGCAGTTGCGTAAAGAAAATGGATTATACTCTTACCATTTTAAAAGAGTTCGTAAACAAGATTATTACACATTCATTTCAAATATTTTATTTACCGATGAGGTTTATTTTACACGAGATGGCGTTATCAATTTGCACAATCTTCATACGTGGTGTGATAAAAATCCCCATGCCACCTTTGAAATTCGCCATCAACAGAGATTTTAAATGAATATTTGGGTCGGCATTGTTGGAAATCACCTTCTGGGACTACTCTTGTTGTACTAAATCGATTGAGGTGTTGAATATCTAAGCTTTTTGGAAAATGATCGACCAGACTTGCTACAAGATGGAGCTCCTCCACATAATGCTCGACAACTGCGGAATTGTTTAAATTGATAATTCCTGGTAAAATGTATTGACCGTTAAATGACGCATCCATACCATGGCCACCTCGTTTGCTGGATTCATGCGGATCGATTTTTATTTATGGAAAGACGTAAAAAGAATTGTATATGTTACGCTTGTGAGTAGTGTATTGAAGGGGTTGCGACAGAGTATTGGTAAAGCTTTTGATGCCATACGAACTCAACATGAAATTTTTCAGCATATAGTCCAGGGTGGACAATTGGAGTCATTGCTTTGCACTCGGAATTACAAATTTTTATGATTTTTATGCATTTTATGATTCAAACTTCCTAAAATTCAAAATAAAAATTTGTCTTCTTTACTTTTTTGCTTTCTTAGTAGATTATAATTAGTAACTTTGTAAGTACGTTAATAGCTCCCTTTCAGCCTGCAAACTATTTCCATTATAAAAAGTGACAATTATTAACAATAAAACCATACATTAATTATGAAATAATTATTTCTGACAAAGCTGTGCATAATATGAAAAAAAAGGTAGAAATATTTTTTATCAGTCTATTTAATTAAAACATAATATTATTTATAAATAATTTTCGATGAAATATACCCATTTGGAATTAAGTTGAGCTTGCGCCTTGACATTCCCAAATAATGCAAATCATATTTAATTATGAATATGAGTTTTACCAGTTTCGTCTTTTTTTTATTTTCTCACTTAAGTGCATCACAATCAAGTCCCTTATTCCCGTTTCCATCCAGCTTTTAGTGTCGTGACCTGTGCCGAATAGCAGGCACGGCAAACATGTTTTTATGGGGACAATCTCGCTCTTTCACCGATAATTATTGTTCCTGGTAGGAAAATTTGTGAAATTTAGTTTCACCAACTTTGAGTTGTATTGTTAATTAGATAAATAGTAAATTTAATTAAAAATTATAAACTACACTGGCGACAGAAACAACAAAAAAAGAACAATAAGAAACGCGAAAAATAATTTCTTTAAAGAACCTGTATCTGAAATACACAGCAATTTAAAATATATATCTCGCACTGGCTATACACCTTTAGTCTATACGGTCGTCGTGAATGACGCTATAAAAACTTCCATCTCATGTGATACAAAAGGGAAATGAAATACCTGAAATGAAAGTTTCCTTTTATAAATTGAATATACAGTGCTTTCGAAAAGTAACGAATAAATTTATTATTTTTGAAATTGAGAAGTTTTCGTAAAAATCATCTGGCACGTCGATTTTGTTTTTAAAAAAGACACTTTCTGTCATACGAGCCATATTTGTGACGTCATCAAAAAATCGACTAAATTAAATGTTCAAATTGTGCACCGTTGGCTGTCTGGCAGTAGCCAAGACGATTAATAAATTCTTTTTGGACATTATCAATTACTTCAGGAGGTATATGATGTATCTCGTGACGAATTCTTGGTTTTAAATCTTCTAAATTAACCGGTCTAGGAACGTATACTTTGCTTTTTAAATCAGGCGATCTGGCTGGCCACTCAATCGGACCCCTTCTCCCTATCCAACGATTCGGGACCAGCTCATCTAAATAAGCACGGACAGGTGTTGCATAATGGGGAGGTGCACCATCTTGTTGAAAGAAAATGAAATTTCTTGGAAGATTATGTTCCTCTATTTCAGGAGTGAGGTCGTCTCGAAGAAAATCCAAATATCTTGCACCAGTTAGGTTGACGTCAAAGAAATAGGGACCCAGAATTCTTCCGTCGACTATGCCGCACCACACATTTACTTTCTGGGGACTTTGAGTGTGATACTCCTGTATCCATCGGGGATTCTCGGTAGCCCAATAACGGCAGATTTGCCTATTGACATGGCCGTTCAAAACAAACGTAGCCTCGTCAGAAAAAATTACGTTTTTTATGAAATTATCACTATTGCATAGCCCTTGCATTTGTTCGCAGAATTGATTTCGCCTATCAAAGTCGTCTTTAGATAGCTCATGAACAAGGCATACCTTATAAGGATGATACTTTGTTTTTTTCATAATTTTGTGAACTGTGGCCGGTGCCATATTTAAATCAGAAGCCAATTGGTTAAGTGTTGAGTGATGATTTTCTTGTATTGCCAACAAAACATTAATCTCATCATCTACTAATTTTGACGGTCGACCAGATTTAGGAAAATCACGAACATGACAAAAGTTACAGTATTTAGACTTAATATTGCTTACCATGCTTTGGTTAATGGGATGTAGATCAGGATGAGTTTCATTGATCAATTCTATTTCTTTTTGGGTGCGCATCCTGTCTCCAAATCCGATCATGCAAAGAATTTCAATTCGTTCTCGTTCAGTTAATTTAACCTTTTTTTATAAAATGACAAAGTTCCTACTCAATAAACACTCCAAACGCACTGTTGTTTGCCAAACAAAAGATAATAACTAAAGAAATAACTCAAAAACAAAACAAAAAAACTATTTAATAAAGTACGATTTCAAGTTTTTATCTGGCAGCAAAAACATTCTCGGTTGCTAAGACTACTGTCAGGCAACCATTATTTTTGACGATGCGTATGTAGAATGATACGCTCTTTCAAATGACGTGGTCAAAATTGGGGGTTGCTATTTAAAAAAATTGTCGATGACGGCATATCTTGAACAACGATAACGTCACAAATGTGGGTCGTATGTCAAAAAGTGCTTTCTTTCAAAACAAAATTGACGTGCCAGAGGAGTTTTTCGAAAACTTCTCAATTTCAAAAATAATGAATTTATTCGTTACTTTTCGAAAGCACTGTATAATCCAGTGCGAGTTACCCATGTAGAACGGAGTGAATAAGAGGATTAAATTGAGAACTTTGTTAAATTTCACCCCACGAAATCTCGTATACCTTTTATTTTTCGTAGAATATCTCACTGAATGTTATTTTCAGTCTGATTTGCCGTGTCGCTGTCAATTGAAATCGTGTAATCGACTCCAAAAAGGTTCCTTGTTTTCTGTTATGGTCGTAGGTTGCTTTAAGTATACAGGGTGATTCACAATTTATTTAAATAAAACGTTTTTGTGATGCAAGTATTTACATTAGTTTTTAAGTGTTAAAAATGGTTTACGTCTATAGCAAGAGTTGATGGATATCGTTTTAATTTATAGTGAAGTGAAAATGCTTTAGCAGAACGATTTTCCGGTATTTTTTCCCGCCGAACACGAATCTGAAGTTAAAATTGGGGGTTACACAGCAAATATTTGAGAAAACCTAAAAAATTGATAAAAATCACTTTCTCGTAATTTATTCTATATTATACTCTCTAAAACTGAAACAATGAGAAATGCTGTGAATTAGTGAATATTTACTATTTTACAGCTATCTTGGTATACTTATAGCTGTAAAATAGTAAATATTCACTAATTCACAGCATTTCTCATTATAAATAACTAAATAAATAAATATGTCTTGCAGTTAAAGAGGCTAACAAAATAATTAATGAAACATTTTATGACATATACGTTAGTATTTGATAGTTTTTTTTTGACAACTCTTGTTATTATTAATTAAAATTCCTTGGAGACCTGAAGATGTAGTCATCGTACTACGAAACCGGTGGTCAAAATAAATTAAAGGAGTTTATGAGATTTGGACTTTTGTTTATAACACCCTATCTATCTACTACTCACACGGGTTAACCATCTTCAATATTAAACAAAATCCAGTGAGATGTTATTATAAAGTATGTTAAAAGTAAAAGAATTTTGTAAGTAATTGATTATTGTTGTAATAATTTATTGTTATTGCAGGTCCATTGTTTTGGTAAAAAAATCCTGAAATCTGCAGGAGAACAAAACTACGACTAGTCTACGATGTTGGAAACTTTGTTTAATAAACTTACAAGGATTTTGTGTTGTGGCTTGAGGTCATAAAGCAAAATTTATTACGCAATAATATGAAACACAATGATCAATGAAATACACATGTGCATTTTATCACCGACATACTTAGGATTTACATTCAAAATGTGTTACTACTTTTATCTAAGTAGCTCGTTTGAACCACACATCTAAAATTCTATATGATTATTCTGATATTATATTGAGTATACTAAAACCTAACAAATAAACAAGTACTTCTCGTATATATTCAGTTTATTTTATTTCACCAAATTAAGCTTGAAGCGCGATGCAACAGGTTTCTTGAAGATTGTTCGACAGTAATAAGAAGGGTTGGACACCTAATGCACCTCATAAAGGAGAAAAAATCCGGTATGGAATAACCTCCTAACCCAATTTCTAAGTACTGGAAACCACTCGATGGTCTCTTCTCGGTCTTATTTATTGAATTATGATGAAGCTGTTAGCAGTAAGCCTTATCAGTGATTGTAACATTTCTCGGAAGCAATTAATAAATGGCACCTTATTTTTCCCACCAAGTACATCACAATATCCGCTTATGCATATGAGTCAATTTTTTGCTTTCTCGTTAACGTAAAGGCATTTTTTGTCTTAATCATAACAATTTAGAAAAAATCGATGAATGTTGTTGACGAACTAAACGAGGGCGGTCCAGGAAGCAAAAGTGTGCATCAAAAGGATCATTTTCTTTTAGGGATTAGTTCTATACACAACATTGCTGTCAGCCGTGATAAACATCTACTTGGAAATTTTGTAAAAATATGCCTTGGAGTCAGCAGTTCTAAAACCGAAGTGTTGGGTTTGATATGTTGACGAAAAATTCGTCATATGACCTTATGAATATAAACAACATACACCAAATTAATGAAATATATCTGAACATCAGATTTTTATAGAATTGGAAGAAAACTGTTTCTTTCCTTTCCTAGATGTCTTTTCGAAATGAAGATCAGATGGCATATTAGAATGTGATTATAGGAAACCTACTCAAACTAATAGGTACCACTCTCCCAGAAACAAGGTATCGTCAATATATTTGTGATCGAGAATATTTGGAAGAAGAGATCATTTACCATACTCTCTCAGAGGAAGTGAATATACCAATAAAAATATTGAACAAGCTACCAGAAAGACTCCTAAGGTCAAGAAAAGGAAGAAATATTTCACAAAAACCCATCTACTTTATATGGAAAAATGTACTGGCAAGATAGAGAGAGAGCACTATTTTTCCAAGACCAACTGTAAGAGTATTTTGTTCTAAGACCCTGTGTGTCCAAACAGCGTTCTGTATACATTGGTCGAATGGGATACGTTGGCAGGAGATTTAAGGAGCATACATATCACCTAAGAAATAACAGCGATGAGCAGCAGAACACCATTTGCGGAACATAGACCAGTTACAAGGCATGTGATACACCTAAATAAAACTATAATTCTATAGATAAAGAGAAGATTTTGGCCAAAACTATATAAAGAAGAATAGCAATTCAAAGCAATCGAAATAATCTTGACCTATAGGCCAGTTGCAAGCCATGTACCATGAACCAGTGTACAAATCAAATATGAGTACCAAACATGGAGCGTAACCTCACATTTTAGACTTATTTCTGAGAAAGTGATTTGTATTAAAATGTCAAGCAACTCAAATGAACGGCATGGTAATTAGTCCGGAAACTGTTCAACTGTCTACCGAAGCCTGGGTTTTATATTTGAAATATAAAAATACAATTTTTAGAAGGACCTATATACTTTTTCATATACGATCCTGATATTTTGTGGAGGGACGCACTGTATAGAGTTGATACAAAGGCTAAAGGAAAAAAGATGACATAGCCAACCGATATCTAATTTCAATAGTTTTCAATAATAATTTTTATACAGCATTATACAGGGCGTTTCAAAAGGACAATGTAATATTGCTAAGGCTGGTAGAACATTTTCAGGCTTCAGAAGAGGCTTTAGCACTGCTACTGCTCTTACTGACATTGTTGACGATATGTTACAGGCAATGGATAAATCCTTAGTAACAACTCTTATCTTGCTGGACTATTCTAAGGCTTTTGACTGTTTAAATCATAACTTGCTCTTAGCTAAATTAAATTATTATGGGTTATCAACAGGCGCCTTGGAATGGTTCCACATGTATCTAACAGGTCGTCAGCAACAAACAAAAGTAGTCGTAGGTTCTGATTCTATATTTTCTAACTATCTTGATATTGTGAGTGGCGTGCCGCATTGGTCTATTTTAGGTCTTTTGCCCTTTGTTATCTATACAGCCGACATTCCTGGGGCAATAAAGAGTAATATACATTCATATGCAGATGATTGTCAAATATATTTATCATTCTGTCCTGAAAATGTTGAATTATTTATAAATCAAATTAATGAAGATTTGAGAAATATATATGACTGGTCTATCAGAAACGCGCTAAATTTAAATCCAGAAAAAACAAATGTTTTACTCGTTGGAACTGATGGACAGACCAATAAAGTAGATTTGCAAAACAGATTATTTTTAAACAATGTATCTCTGCCAATAAAAGATTATTGCAAAAGCCTAGGGGTCACAATAGATAGAAACTTATCATTTAAGTGTCATGTTGATAATTTAATTAAAGCTGCTTATATACGTTTGAAATCGTTGTACAAATTCAAATACATTTTAAGTACGAAAGTTAAGTTGAAAATAACTGAATCTTTAATATTGTCTATGTTTGACTACTGCGACGTTGTATATGGTCCTTGCTTGTCAGCACATGATACGCATCGCATTCAAGTATTGCAAAATACTTGTATGAGATTTTCTACTAATCTAAATAGGAGAGATCATGTTACTCCCAGTTATTTTGAGAATGGTTGGCTTAAGATGAACATTAGGAGGGATATCCATTTTGCATGTTTTGTTCAAAATATTTTGATTAGAAATACTCCAGTGTACTTAAAAATAAGTTAACATTTGCAGTAGATGTTTATGACAGATCCAGAAGAAATCCTCTTCTTCTGCATGTACCGAGACACTCCACCTCCATATTCAAAAAATCGTTTAGTTATTATGCATCTTCTTTATTTAATTCATTACCTTATGAGCTGAAATTGCTATCGAACATTTCAAAATTTAAATCGCATGTTAAAATATTCTATGATAGCCCAGTGTGAGATCATTTATATTGTCGGCAATATATTTCAAAATATTTTAATAATATTACAATTTTACAATGTTATACCTAGTTGTCAAATTTCAAGAAAGTAAAATACATATTTAAATAAACAAAACATTAAAAATTTTAAAATATTAGTGTACCTACTTCTACTATTGTGCAATTGTTTGTAGTTTAGGTTTATGTTATATCCTATGTATTACCATGTAGTTTTTCTGTATTGTATATTTTCAGGTTGGGCATAAGCAGCTTTAGCTGAGCCCCGCCTTAATAAAGTCATATTAGTAGGGTATTTTCACCGGTTCTGAGTCTCCCCCCACCACTTTCCTCCTTGAAATGACCTTTGCTGTGACCTTTTGGATGACCTTCAATGACATTGAAGGTTACATCAGTACCAAATGATGTGACTTTTATTTGACCTCTACCGATTGGAGGTCATATCAGTTAGTAACTTTTATTTTGACCCTCTATCGATTGAAGGTCATATCAGTTGGTAAGTTTTATTTGAACTTGAAAAACCTTGGTCGATGTTGTAACACTAGAATCTACAGCGCATGTTCAACTCCTATCTCATTATGAATATAAAGGAATGAGTAGGTAGACAGAAAACTCATTTGTGAATAACGTGTTGACCGAGAGTAACATAAAATAAAAAAAAAGATGTATTTATGCAGCGTATGTGGTAAAAGTTTTACACGCAGTGATAATTTGCGTCGTCATGAAAGGCAGTCTTGTAAGCCCATAAGTGTAGATGAACCTGAGGCAAAACGGGTTAAATTAGATCATGATGGTCAATCGCCCGAAATTGTAACAGTTAAATGTTGCAATAAGGATATACCTCGCAGTCAAATACATGCACATCGTAGGACATTGGAACATAGAACAATGTCATGTACTCCTAAATCTGATGGTGTACAAATTATTAACACAGCATTTAAGTGTAGAATAATAAGCTACAGAGTGCATAGTGAAGAGAAGCTTACAGACTTTGATGAATTTTTCAATCGAGTGAAAGCTAAAATTATAAGTTTGCTGGAGGATGTCATAAGGGTCCATAAATCCATAAAAGTGAATATGGAAACTTTTGCCAATTATATATTACAAACTCATGAGACCTCAGATGTGAAAGCATTTAATAGTTGCAATAGAACTCTCGACGAGTCTGTGGACTTGGATGATGTTTACCAGGAATTTGTAGATACGATGAAATCTCAAACATCTGAGTTTGAGGAGAAAGATTCTGGTAAGTAAATCTTGTTAGAGGAGACATGAATTACCTTTATTCATATAAAAATATTGTTACAGGTTGGGCCATCGAGGAAATATTGTATGTGGAGGTAAATGTGAATAAAAATAGTCCTCTGTGCGGCTCCTCATATATAAAATTGCCGAAGTTTGTGGAAAATAAGAAAGCAGTAGTAAATATAAAGAATCAGGATGAGTGTTGCTTTGCATGGGCAATAACTGCGGCCTTATATCCACCGAGAGGTCCAGTGCATGAGATATCATCATATCCACATTTTTCCTCTGTTTTAAATTTGGTAGGTATGGAATTTCCAGTTAGATTAAAGGACATTTCAAAATTCGAATCAATGAATGATATATCCGTTAACGTATACGGTTTGGAAAGTACATTTGAAAAGAATAAGTTAAAATACGAAATCGTTGGACCTTTGCGTTATGCATCAAAAAATTGAGGTATCATGTGAATCTGTTATATATTACTAAGGAGTGTAGTCAAAATCATCATTGTGTTAAGGAATGTGCAATAAGCCATTATTGCTGGATTAAAGATTTGTCGAGGTTGGTTTCTAATCAGATTTCTAATAATGAACATAAAAAATTTTTTTGTGATGGTTGTATGTCTTACTTTGGTTCTGAAACATTGCTTTTACGACATCAAAAGCGAGACTGCAATCATATTTACACCACTGTACCTAGTTTGGAATTACGCGTCGATAAGTTTGGAAAAAGCGTTCCTGAAAATATATTAAAATTTGAAAATATTGAAAAACAATTAAAGGTGCCATTTGTAGTATATGCCGACTTTGAATCCATATTGAAACCTATGGATACATGTGAACCCAACCCCGAAAAATCTTATACATGTAAGACTTTCAGCCATGAGCCATATTCATTTGCGTATTTGATAAAGTGTTCTTTCGATGACTCTCTCTCAAAATTAGTTTTTATAGGGGGGATAATGTGGCAAAGGACTTTGTACAGCGTTTAGAGGAAGATTTAAGGGAAATATATAATAATTATTTGAAAAACATAGTTCCCTTATCTGAGGATGAGGAGCGTGACTTTGAAAATGCTGTTGTTTGCAGTATATGTGAGAAACCGTTTGAAAGGTTTCATGTTAAAGTTAGGGATCACTGTCATCTAACCGGGAAAAAGAGACAAGGAGCCGCTCACATGGGTTGCAATCTAAATTATAAAATATCGAACTTTATTCCAATTATATTACATAACATGTCGGGGTACGATGCTCATTTGTTCGTGCGTGAATTGTGTTCAAATAAGGATAAAATTGACGTGATAGCCCAAAGTAAAGAGAAATACATTTCATTTACAAAACACCTTTATATGCATGATTATGTTGGAAATGATGGTAAAGTAAAGAAAAGTTTTCTAAAGATGAGATTTATCGACAGTTTCAAATTTTTATCCACATCTTTAGAAAATTTATCTGCAACTTTGAATGAAACTCAATTCGAAGAAACCCTTAAATACTTTCCAGATAAGGAACATTTCAACTTAATAAGGCAAAAGGTGTTTTTCCATATAGTTATTTGACGAGCTTAGACAAACTTAATACCCCATATTTACCGTGCAAAGAAGAATTTTACGATAAATTAAATGAAGAACATATATCAGATGAGGAATATGCTAGAGCACGAAAAACATGGGAAACGTTTAATTGTAGAAATTTGGGTGAATACTCCGACATCTATTTAAAATCAGACGTGTTCATATTATGCGATGTATTTGAAAACTTTCGAAAAATCTCCCTGAATACATATAAATTAGATCCTGCACAATATTATACGGCTCCCGGACTCGCGTGGGATGCCATGTTGAGATTAACAAAAATAGAATTGGAACTTTTGACGGATGCTACAATGATACAGTTCTTCAAGAAGGGTATACGCGGTGGAATAAGTCAATGTTCTGGAAGAAAACATGTTGCTAACAATAAATACCTTCCAAATTATAATCCAAGTGAACCTTCATCATTTATTACATATTTGGATGCTACGAATCTCTACGGACACAGTATGTCACAATATTTACCGACGGGTGGATTTTCGTGGCTAACAGAAGATGAAATTTCAAAATTTAACGTTATGGACATTCCTGATGAAGGAGTTTACGGTTATGCGTTGGAAGTGGATATAGAATATTCTAAATTTTTACATGACGTACACTCGGATTTACCCTTTTTAGCGGAGAATATAATACCACCCGGAGCTAAGTCAAAAGTTCCAAAATTGATTACAAATTTAAATAATAAATATAATTATATCATACATTTTAGAAATTTAAAACAGGCAGTGGTAAATGGTTTGAAGGTAACAAAAAATACATCGCATAATTAAATTTAATCAAAGTCCTTGGTTGAAAGTTTACATCGACCTTAACACTAAAATGAGAAATGCTACTTCAAATAAATTCGAAAAAGACTTTTATAAGCTCATGAACAATGCCGTTTATGGAAAAACAATGGAAAATATTGACAATAGAAAAGATATCAAATTGATAACTCATTGGGAAAAAGTTCAAAAGTCGTTTGGCGCAAACACATTAATCGCTCGTCCAAATTTTAAATCCTGTACTATATTTTCAGAAGACTTTGTGGCCATACATATGGGTAAATTAAAAGTTCATTATAACAAACCTCTCTACCTAGGCTTTTCTATTTTGGAATTATCTAAAACCGTGTTATATTCTTTTTTATAACACAATAAAAAGTAACTTTGGTGATAAAGCTTCACTGCTGTATACGGATACAGACTCCTTGATTATTAAAATTTACACTGATGACTTTTATAATTTTATGAAATCAAATATTGATTGTTTCGATACATCTAATTATAAACAAGATAATAAGTTTGGTATTCCCGTATCTGATTCAATATTGGGTAATTTCAAGGATGAATTTCCTTCAGATCCAATAATGGAATTTTATGGTACCGGTGCTAAAGCTTATTATGTGAAATCCGTGAGTAATGAATTAAAAAAAGCTAAAGGGGTAAAGAAATCTGTTATAAAGAATCAGTTGACCATTAACGATTATAAGAAAATCGTAGATCAGGGCGGTTTAATTTTTAGAAAATTGAACTCTTTCCGAAGCGAGTTACATGACATTTATACAGACTTAAAAAACAAAGTAGCTCTTTCTCATTATGATGATAAGCGTTTCATTATTCCCAACACTGTTTTAACATTACCCTGGGGTCACGATGATATTAGGTACTACCAAACTGAATACGATAAAAATTTCGATTGGTTCGTAAACGTCATAAGCCAAACGGTTGGAATAGATGGAGACAATAATTTAAAATTATTAATTCAGGCTCTAGAAGAAATAATTGAATAACTGGAAATTTTATATCTAAACAATAGTATAAGTATACATAGTATTGTACCTATTGTAAACTTGTTTGTATATTTGTTAACCTGAAAAAATAAAAATAATACTCGTCTATTTTGAATTGTTGTATCTTTATTTATCTTTTATTTACCCACAATTTTATTTAGGAGTTAATAGTATTACAAAACTTCATATCTTCCACATATACAATTTATATTTATAAGATGTGTTGGTATTACTTGTTTTATTTATTTAATTTTCATATAATACTGTCTATTGAATTTACTTATTTAATAGAATAAAAAACTCTCAACCATTCTTGCTAAAATAAAAGCATATCAAAAATTAAAGAGAAATTACATGAAAATCAAGATTAAGAATCTTAACATAATTATTTGAGAATTTTCAATATATAGCAACATATCAGATTTAATATAATTTCCAAAACTACACCACAGAGTTTATGCTTTATTCTTGATTGCTCTGAAAAATTCTCGAATATTCAATCTGCCCATCGAGTGAAATAAGAACACTGGAGTGATGGGTCATTTATTTTATTTGTTCTCGAAAAATCTGGTGAGAAGGTATTCACCAACATTCTAGAACATCATCCACTCCACGTTAAGCATGAGCAGTGTAATAGGTAGCGGTAGATAATCATTTATTCTTACCTGCTTTCTCTCTCGAAAATTCGATAACAGGAACAAGTTCTGGTATATTCTACCTCGTTAAGCATGAGCAGTGTAATAGGTAGCGGTAGATAATCATTTATTCTTACCTGCTTTCTCTCTCGAAAATTCGATAATAGGAACAAGTTCTGGTATATTCTACAGTATTACAGAATAGGCGGTGGTAGGAGGTGGTGGGAGGGTTCACAGAGTATAAAATGGAGCCGTCATCACGAGGAGTCAACCAGTCTTTCGGTGCAGTTCATAGTGAAAACAGTGAAAAAAGTTAAGTGAAAAGTGAAAAATGGGTAGAACAAGTACGGTACCCAGAAAAACTCCGACGAGTTGTAAGAAGAAGGTGGTTAGTGTAGGCAAACCAATGCCTCACATGACGCCTGAAGAGCGTCGTCATTTTCAACGCCACAGTGCCAACCCAAGGTCCAACCCAGGGTATTACACTACGCCACAATCGAACGTTCTAGACGACCTGCCAGTGATCCCCGCGGACGATGTTTTGGCTAGGGCGTTATCAGAAATTCGCGGCGATCTCCCAAATATTGTGTTGTCGCCAATAAGTGACGATGAAGATGATATATTTCGGCCAAAATCCCCGCTGCCAAAAGTAAAAAAATATAGTAAACATCAAAAGGTTGAAACTTCAAAAAAATCCTCTGGGAAAGGAAAATCGTCTGAATTGTGGCATATGCTTCAACAGCCAGCTCCATCGAAAACAGCTACAAGCGCTGCCAAAAGGAAGCCCCACAAATGGCACCCCAAGAAATAACTACCAAAGCAGCGACAAGCACCATCCAACCGGCAGCCCCACAAATTATGATACTTGAAAACATTCCGCTAGTGGTACCGCAAGAAATAACGGCACCACACACAATATCACGAGCTCCAATTGAAGATGTTCCTCGGGTATCACAGGAAGCTCCCCAGGAACAGATTCCACCAATTGTACCCATGGAAGTGCAACCAGCACCGGAGCCTCAGAGGATGGTACCGTCAACGACCACAGCATCGGATAACGAGGACGATTTCCAATGTTCACAGGTTGGTGAAACCGATGCTATTTCTGCCTTTCTTAAAATCTGGGAAAAATTGAATAGAAGAGAGGCAGAAAGTGATCGAGAAGTTCGGGAGCTGGAGAACAAGCTCACCGAAAAAGAGGGGCAGTTGCGGGTGTTGCAGGAAGAAATACAAAAGTTGCGGCGGGACATTGATGAAAGAAGCGCAAGAAAAGTGAAAGTGAGAGAACATTAAGACAATTGAGTGAGAGGATGGGTGTTAGAAGGTTGAATGAATAGTAGATTTAGATATAAATATATGTAATATTTAGATATTGTAAATATATGTAATCCCTTGTAAATATATATCCTAAATTTGAAATAAATTTTTATAATCATATATATGTTGTTTAAATATATTGCAGATAATATAAATTTAAAAAAAATACTGGTTTGAAAATGTGGGTATATAAACCTATAAAATACATCAGTTTTATAAACAAATTTAAAAAAAATTACGTGTTTACATTTAAATTCAGAGAAAAATAATAGTATATTTCAATCTTTTAAAACTATCTAATATAAAACTAAAAACTTATGAAATATTATATGAAACTTAACGTTTTGTTCACAGTTCGGGATATAACCCCATGTTAATATACATCCTACATTTGAAATAAAATTTATAGTCATTTATTTGTTGTTTAAATATATATTAGATAATATAAATATTAAATTAAAAAAGAAATATTGGTGTCAAAATGTGGGTATATAAACCTTTAAATACATAAGTTTCATAAACAAATTTAAAAAAATAAGTGTTTACATTTAAATTCAATTAATGAGAAAAAATAATAGTATATTTCAATCTTTAAAAATATCTAATATAAAACTAAAGACTTAAGAAATATTATATGAAACTTAACGTTTTTGTTCACAGTTCGGTTACTTTTCACAATCACGTCACTTTTAACATTACCAATAATAAAACATCTCCAGATTGTACTTTCATTAAGGGAGCGGCAGAAAAAGAAAAGAAGGGAAAGGAAGAGAAAGAAAAAGGGGAGAAAGGGAAGGGAGAAAAGGGAGGAAAGGGGGGGAAGGGGAGAAAGAGAAGGGAAAAAAGGAGAGCTGGCCGCTAATAGCGGCCAGCTCTCGCGTGGGGGCGGCGATGGGGGCGGGGATGGGGCGGCGGCTGGGGCGGGAGGCCGAAGGCCGACCCGCGAACGAGCGAGCGAAGCGAGCGAGTGAGCCCGCCCACCAGCCGCCGCCCCCATCCCCCCGCCCCATCGCCGAACCCACGCACTCATATTGGGGGCGGCGCCTGCGGCGCCGCCCCCAAGTCAATCCCTTGCAGGCGCCGCCGGCCGCAGGCCGGCATTTTGAAATAATCGAAGTGATAACTACAGAGACAGTGGCGGCGCCGCAGGCGCCGTCCCCTAGCAAATCTTCCGCAAAAGCCGGAATGGTGAAACGGAATGCAGCCGGTCGAAGGCCGGCACGTTGGAATAATTGAAGTGACAACTAAAGATCACCCCTACGTTGACCGGTACCGTAAAATGACTGGACGGCAGAACCACTGGCGAAAATGAAAAGTTTTGTGAAAATTACCTACACATCAGTAGGTTGTTAGAACTTTATGGTTTGGATACATAGCAATATCAAACAAAATCTAATATTAGTTGCAATAAGTTTAATTTCAAATTTATTACAACAGAATAATAATTAAATAAATACACATATCACATTTTTATTTACAATAAATTAAACTATCTTCGAAATTAAAAATATTCTAAACAGTGTTCAAAATCAGAGAAAAAAGTGTACAACATTTTGTTTTATTTCTTTTGTGTTAGTAATTACATAAAAATAAACATTTGTGAAACATTTCTCAACATTTAATAACTAGTGGTACAGATATTAATTTTTAATTTATATTTAAATATACTATATAATACTATTACATATATACATATAAATAATTACATAAAAAATATTTTAATGCATTTCTTCCTCCATCTCATCGTCACTCCGCACTTCTGGATCGTTGCCAATATCCCGCTCTACATCTCCAAACACCTGAGCTAGATTATTCAACCACTCTCCTAAGTGACCTAATACAATAAAAAATTATTTTAAGAACTACATCCAATTGTTGCAACTTTCTTACCATCTAGCAGATCCACACTTAAATTGTCCGGTGTTGAATCTCCGGACGATGTGGTAGAATCCGGCAGCGGGTTCTCCTCCTCATTTTCATCACCATAAATACTAATGGTGCTATCACTCCACGACGGAGAAGATGGTCTGGCGGGTGAGTAAAACGGGAATGTGGTGGAGTCAGCCTCAGCAATTTCTACCTCTGGTGCTGTTCTACTCTCCATGTTTCTTCTTTGTTGTGTTGTGAGATACTGACTTCTATATTTGAGGTTCTTATTTATATGTTCTAGTCAAGTGGAGAGGGTAAATATGTACGTTATATAATGATTATACATACATTTAATTTTGTTTAAGTAGACTACATTGTATCCAATTATCAAGATCAACGCAGTTTCGCAAACTACACACACATTTATTAATGCAATGATACAGACAATATGGAATAGTTTTATTAAATATGTGAGGTGATTCAACCACTTCGTCGCAATTTAGGTTCTCAACGTTTATTATATACTGATGAGATACAGATTGTATGTCATTTAATTTCTGTCGGAGAAATGTTTCTTTTGATGTCCTTTTACATATACTATTCTTACGTTACAATCCACTATATGTTTGTGTAATATATCATTCAACATTTCATAATTTACATAACCATCATCATATTTTAACCCATGATGAAACCATTTTAAATATGTGACTTGTCTTTTTAATTTGATATCTAATGAACTGTACGGAACTTGTGGTTTTAACAGATAATGACCAATGCATTTATCACTAATGAATGTAATCTCCTTTGGAGAAAATTCGGGTATATTATAACCTTGTAAGTCAACCACAATAAACTTCATTTCAAATCCTACGACACTGTACTTTCCACTTTGATGGTTTAGATACAATTGAAAGTAACACTTGTGTTTCCTTAAATTTATAAAAATATATTAAGGGACGCTATATATATTGAAAGAAAAATTATAGTTTCAATTAATCTATTTATTTATTATTTACAATGTTAAACTATATATATTACTATAAGCAAATACTTACACTATCTAAAAAAAGCTACAACTTAAAACTAATCGCTAAAATTATTCAGTTTTTGTCTTTTCACTCTTCACATAATTACAGATGACACAAGTCCTTGTTAACCGCACTTGTTCTAGAGGTAGCCGACATGAGGAACAGTAATGCGAACATTCTTCATATTTTGACGTGGTGTGGCAATCATAATGCCTATGTTTATATTCTTCCACACCCGAAAGCTGCACCAACTCCATATAACACCTGTGACAAAATTTGTAGTCCGTCTCCGGGTCTGTACTAACTAGTACCATACAATACGTATAACAATACTGTTGGTTTTTATTTACAACATCGCCGTTCGCAACTTCGTGGGACCTCATCAATATTTGATCGGGCTCATCGGAGCAATCTTCGACGATGCCCTCGTCCACATATTCAGCTACCTACACAAAAATATTTCTTATATTGTTGTTATATTAAAAAAAAATTACCTCTTCTTCGTCATCTGCACCTTCAACGACCTCTTCATTGCCCGCATCACCCTCATCCACCTGACCTTCATCGTTCTGATCGTGTTCATTTACTTCATCTTCAACCACCTCTTCATTATCCACCTGACCTTCATCGTCCTCCTCGATTTCATCATCATTCACTTGGTCCACATTATCTTCTTCGACAAGTGGTATACCCCAGGCTTGCTGTTTAAAAAAATTAACAAAATTAGTTTATCAATAAAAAGACATTTAATAATATTTACCTCCTGCTCCATATCAGCTAGCTCCTCTAAGAGATCCCAATTTACTAACCCAAAACGAGCCATTATAAGTGAATTTTACAAGTACGCAAGTTTTAGTAAAAAGCTGTAGACAACAACTAATCTCTAACCTACCTCCTCTCGGGTTATATAGCGTTTCAAATGTGACGTCACAGATCACATCATGATGTCAAGGTCATCTAGAATATTTCTCAATCGTATGGAATGTTTAGAAGTCACATGAAGGTTATGCATATATAACTATAAGGGTTTGTGTATTTAGGAGGAGTTCATTCTTTTTTAGACATCTCGACTAGTGAACAAGTATTAAAAAATGCCATTTTCAAAAGAATGGGACTCGAAGGTAAAAGTGCAAGTGATTCCTTTTAAAGTGATGAATTTGTATACTTGCCACAACTGTTCTTGTATGGTACACAAAAACTTATTAATGATTGTACAGGACTTTGTAATGAATGTGCAAAAGAAAATCGAGTAACCGTAAAAACAGTGGAAACAGGTAAATGCGATAAATGTCAGAAATTGAAAGTCACCAATTTTGGAATTGTTAGGAACCGTTGTGAAAGCTGCAGCATTGAAGATCATCCCCTGAAGGAACGGTGTGGTATATGTATGGTATATAAAGAAGATTGTTGGAACAGAGTCTGCGCTGCTGACAGAGAGGATACATTTTTATGCGAACAAACAGGACATTTATTCGTTAATAAAAATAAACATTTCAAACGTTGCTTTTGCTTAACAAATCATCAACAAATATTGCGAAATGAATTGTTTGACAGATAAAACACTGTAATTGTATATAATAAAAATAATATTTTGTTTAAACTAGTCTCTGTTTTTACTATTGCCGTCTCAAATTAATTTTACATAAATATAAATGACAATCATTTTGTTTCTTTTATCATTTACTACTATCCTCAAATTCCTATTTTATATAAGTACAAAAAAATAAAACACGTCAAATATACTCATACGTTTATTATTATCATGTGATAAACATTTTATTACAATCATTTTATACAATATACATATATAGTTACATTTTATCAACATTAAATATCTCCATTGGTTTATTGACATGATTAAAACATTGTCCAGTTGTGACTTTCAATGATGTACCATTATTATTCGCTTTTAAACCAAATCTGTTTTATTGATCCACGAATTTTGGGATGCGGGAAGGCCAAGCCACTTACAAAATAACCTGTCACCCTTCCTCTTCAAAATTTTCTCCACCAAATATACTTCCGGAAACTTTGTTTTCTGTAATTCCCACTCATAGAAACATCCTTTGATTGGGTGACCATACATATCTTCTATCATGTATGTTGTCGGATTTGTTACGTTTATTTTTACAACTTTAAACAGTTCAGTAGAATAATTAGCTGTATATCCCTTCTCGAACACGTTTTTGTATTTGCTTATACGTACTACATCCCCTATATTGAATTTTTGCTTCAAAGCAACTTTTGGATAATTGTAAACGTTTAATACAGTTGTTCGTTTTACATCGATAGGTTTCATTCTTGTAGTACGATGAACTCTGTTGTTATATGAATGTATAATCTTAGGTAATATATCAATCCACTTATAATTACCTCTAGCAGAAAACTCTTTATATATCCAATTTTTCAAAGTTCTAATTACACGTTCTACAATTGCTGCTTTTTTGGTGCTAAATGTGGAATAATGATTTATGTTGTACTGATGCATTAGTTTTGAGAACTCTTGATTGTAAAACTCGAGCCCTTGATCGCTCTGTATATTTTTGGGGAATAACCAGCTTCACGAAGAACATTTTTCATTGCAACAGAAACTTCGACAGCAGTTTTTTTTTTAACGGTTTGGCCCAAACATATTTAGAATAACAATCAATTACTATGAGTATATATCGATAACCTTTATTTTTGCTTGCAAAATCTTGCATTTCAGCGAAGTCAATTTGCCACAAGTATGCAAAAATTTTTATTATGGTTCTTCTCCTAAAATTTTTTCGGGCCGGTTTATGTAATTCATTGATAATTTGTCGTTTTGTATCACTAATGAACATATTGTATTCCTCCCTTGTATTCAAACCTTGTAATACGATGATACATGCACATGTATGTGTTGCAATAATCTCTTTTACAATGATCGTTCCTGACAAATGGCACCCTCTTATGATTCAACTGGTTTTAACAATATAGATGGAAATACTAATCTACCTGTATCTTTCGGGGGATGATGTTTTGCAATAAGTTGCTCAACTTTTTCTATATCTAGTGCAAAATCTGACAAATCTTGTAGTAATTTATTATGAGATTCCCAGTATTTGTCTTTGTCACTTTTTAATTTATCCAAATCAATTTTCATATCACTTATCGTTTCATCCATCTTAATTTTAATATTTTGAAATATTTTTGTTACCTCATCCACGACTTCATTTCTCTCCCTCTTTATGTAAGCTACCAAGTTATCAGTTATGAGATTGGCTGATTGTTGTACAGCGGAAAGGATATCATTTTTAGAGGTATCCATAAGTAAATTCACATAGTTTATTGTTACTCCATCCTTTTCATCTGTTGGATCACCAATATTTTTAATTGTTTGCCTTGAAGATCATAATTTTTGTCATTGGTCAGTTTGAAACCGACACCTTGCGGACCGCGATGACCTACACAACCACTCTTTTTTCGACGTCCAAATTTGTCAATGGAGCCCATTATTCCTTGGTGTTTAAATTACAAATGATAAGAAAGAAACTGGTACCTGCTTTATATATTTATCATTCATGAAATAAATGTAATCAATATTCCTCTAATACACAATACCTTCCTCCCTTAATTCATCTATTATAGACAATATTTCATTTTCGTGACCTGAATGACCAGCCATTTTAGAACTCCATAATAATCTTAAGCGGTCAATTAATTCTTTGGGTTTATTCCAATATATGTAGTCCACCTTTTACCGGTATAGATTTTTCTCGTAGATATTATACCCGAACCTTTCATGGATCGAGTTCTCATTCTGCGATGCAACAGCGGTTTTATGACTTCTATATATTTTTCGTTTTGCTATAGTTATAACCAGATGTTACATCATAATTTTTGTATGCTGCATTAGTTATATTTAATATTTCAGCAAATATATTTTTATTTTCATCGCTAACCCCATTTCCATCACTATTAAGAGCCGGGGAAGTTTTAAAATAGCAAATCATATAACTGCGGATTTCCTTTATACGTTCGAAGTAATTTATTATTTCTCGAAAAGGAAATATTTTTCCCATGAAATCGAACTTCGGCATTACCCATGGATAGTTTTCCACTATCGGTATCAACACGCACCCCATACTTGGTATCGTATGCAGGATCGCCGATTCTCACTCCTTCAATATAATTTGATACAATATTTGGCAATTTTTCAACATAACCACTAGACATAGCAGGACTTGAAGCTGTTGTTATTGATGATGGTGGTGTTTCTATATAAGAAGGGTTTTTCGTTATTGTTTGATCTTCCTCAAATTTGGGTGTTTCAACCGTACTAGCACTGCAGGTGGTAACTTTTTAGGGGTGTTGCTAAATACTGCTGTGGGGCATGAAATTTACGATTTGCATCCTGAGTTGCTTCAGAAATAGTTTTAATGGTTTCGTTAGTGGTTCATATATTTTTCCAATGCAACTTGATTTTCAACATGTCTATTTTTTATATAATTGAATTTCTTTCGAACAGAATCAGTTGCTTCTATTAATTTCCTTTTCAAATCTATTTCACTAATATTATTTGCGTCCTTGTCAACTTCGATCTTCTTCATTTTTGATGTGTACCCATCGCCACTTCCTTCACAATTAATGAAAAAGTCGTATGCATTATGGATATATGTAACTATCTAAACCTTTCCTATATCTACCTTCATGTATTTCACTATCTTTATCAATAACCATAAATCCATATTTATCTAACCAGCATTTTGCACACATATCCAAAAACTGTTTGAAGGTGACATCCGGCGACACATGATCTTGAAATATATGATGTAAATTCATTTCGTCTTGCTTGAACATAACTATAAAATTCGAATTGTCTCTAATTAGTTGTTTTGGCACTCTAGAATATGTTTGAGCCAAATAAAAACTATCTATAGATTTATGTCGACCCATACTAAAATATGATCTAATAATATCTTGTTTCTCACATATAACGTCATCAAATATAAAAACCGAATTCGACTTGGCGTCAGAGGGTTCAACGATTTCAACATTATTGTTAAATGTATAAAATCCTAATCCATCAATGGGGTTTAAAATCTTTCGAAGATATTCATATTTTGGTTGATGCAATGATTTGGAGTATAAATAAATGTTAGCAAATCGTAAACCATGCGGATGTGTAATAAGTGATATCATAACATTGGTTTTCCCACAGTTCGAAGGGCCAATCACCAGACCTCGAATTGTTGAAGGTAGTAGCGGTCCATGGCGTCTGGTGTTAATATTTACACCACTTCCTACACGTTCATCGAAATTATCCACTACAAACGTCGCCTTCTGTTTTACAATCCGCATTGTTTGAGTGTCGGATACTATATAAATAGAAATTAACTGTATACACAATATTTAATTGGCAGTTAGCGTTCTAGGTATTGCGATCCTATAATCTAATAGAATATCAAACAAATATAATTACATTTGTTTATTAACTTTTTGCTCATTTTAATGCCGTTCGTCAGCGAATCTAGACGTAAAGTGTCAAATTCACGAAAAGGAAGGGATTTATAAATTCTTTAATAAATAAACTACCGTTTGAATTACATTTGCCTGGAGGATATCAGTACTGTGGTCCTGGCACAAAATATCAAAAAGGATAGCAAGAGGTGATCCGGGTATTAATCCTCTCGACCAGGCTTGTAAAGCACATGACGGTGCTTATGAAGATTATAAAGATTTACCAACACGTCATAAAGCAGACTACGAATTAGAGCAACGCGCCTGGCAAAGAGTTAAATCCAAAGACGCTAATATTAAAGAGAAGGCAGCTGCTTGGTTAGTTACAAACATCATGAAAGCAAAGCGACGTCTAGGTATGGGTTGTAAATCTAAATCCATTCCGAGAAAGAAAATAAACAAAAGAAGAATATTAAGAAAAGATAGTTAGCTTTGGTGGTGGTATTGTTCATAAAGTACGAGATGAAATACGAAAAGCTGGTGGTAAACGATTTGTTTCTGGTAATGTACGAAAAGCAACCCAATTCGCTTTACAGGCAGCACGAAGATTTGTGAGAACATCAGGGGGTAAAAGAAATATTCGCACTCCCCGAATTATACCTATTCCGAAGGTTGGTGGAATATTACCCTAATTCCTATTTTTGCAGGACTATCGGCATTAGGAAGTTTAGCCGGTGGAGCTGCAGGTCTATATAAGACTATTAGTGATGTGAAAAATGCTAATCAACGATTATCTGAAGAAGTACGTCACAATAAAAAATGGAATCTGTAGCCCTTGGGAAAAAGGTGAGGGTTTGTATTTAAAACCATACCGAACTGGATTAGGACTTTATCTGAAATCAAATAATTCAAAAACTTCTAAAGTCCCTACCTCGAAGACCTCTCAGCGATAATGATATTAGATATTATGCTAGAGTTTTGAAAATCCCATATTTTCGAGGTGTATTTATGCGAGATGAACTTCCTGAAAGTGGCGCCCGACATAATGAATCAGCTATTTTAAACTTAGACAGCTTAAATGGTCCGGGAACCCATTGGGTGGCATACAAGAAAATTGGTAATATTGTTAATTACTACGATAGCTTTGGAGACCTTCCACCACCTAAGGAACTTATAAAATATTTACATATAAAACCAAACCCACTGCTCAAAATTTACTATAATTACGATCGTCAACAGAAGTTCAATACAGTCTGGTGTGGGCATTTGTGTTTATCATTTCTAACTAACAATGGAATTTCCAATGTGTCCCAAAGAAGAACGTGACAAAATTAAAAGGATGGCTAATTCGTTACGAGCTTTCTCCAAATATAGAACGCTTACAAAATTGACAAAGGAACAATTAGCAGATTTTCCTAAAGAGGTAATGATCACCTGTGCTCCACATGAAATCGCATGGGTATGGGATAAATTACCTGAACATCTAAAAGCGACATTGATATATTGAAATATCAATACTGTTTGGAACATTACAGTGACGACAATACATCACAATCTACTGATGTGAATGATGGGCCTGTTCCACGAAAATTTCTATGTTGTTATTGCAATGTACGTGATATTACAGTGGCATCTGAAAATAAACTTAGTGGAAGAGCTAATATAGTACCATCAATTTCAAGGCAGGAGATACGTCTAAATTGCTGTTGTAAACAACAATAAAATATTGTGCTAACAACTTATATACGTCAGTCATGTCTCGTACATTCACATTGTCAGGGCAATCTAGCGTACTAAGCAGCGACTATTACCCTCCACTGGATTTAGATACAAATAGTCGATATGGGTTAGGATTACATGGATTCTATTCCTACAATTCCATATTAAATGTTGATGAGAAAAACAATATTATTGGTTTCAAAATTAAGAACAAATCACCTTCAACTTTTATCCAATTACCACCAGGTGCATATGAAGTCGATGAAATCAACAGAACAATTCAAAATATTTTGGAATCTATTATAAAACGTAATAGTAAGGACAACGATTTTGTTATTGATAAATACTTTACATTAAGAGCTAACAATAACACTCTAAAATGTGAAATTTTATCTAAATATGATATCGACTTTTCTCATCGAGATTCGTTAGCAAACATAGTGGGATTCGAAAAAAATATGTATCCTGCAAATATTTTACACGAATCTACTCTACCAGTGGACATCATGAAAGTTAGAATAATTCGTGTTGATTGCAATATCACTTCCGGAGCCTATGTGAATGGTGAAGAAGCACACACGCTCTATGAATTTGATATAGATGTTGAACCTGGTTTCAAACTTTCCAAGGAACCACAGAATATTATTTATATGCCTGTAACACCGGAAGGGCGTCAGTTTATCCATAACATTACATTGCGAATATTGGATGATAATGGTAGTCTGGTAGATTTTCGAGGTGAAAAAATTATTGTGAAACTGGAACTAAAGAAATTATACTAAAATAACAACATATAATGGGTTTCTGTTTTAATCATAGAAAACAATCGTCATCTCTACCATCTACAAAAAGTGATAAAATTTCGGACAAACACCAAAACAAATCTATTCTACGAAAGAACGTTAAACAATCAACATCTAAGCTGTCAGCTAGAGATCGTATTTTCCTTCAGTCAATTGGATTGAAAGTAAAACCTTAATATTTATAATTATGGCATCAACCAGTGCAAAGTTGGATGTGTTCGATGAACCCTTGTTTGATAATTCACTAGTTAGTCTACATGAACACACCTACAAACCATATGGATCACCATACTATAGAAATTCGGATGAAATACGAATTCCTATTCATTTCAAGATCTTATTCTTGATATTGCAGAAAGTTACATATATATAGAAGGTAAATTTACCCCTAGCGATCTCACTAAAGTATGTTACTTATCCAACAATGCATTAGCATTCCTCTTCGATGAGATTCGTTATGAAATGGGTGGAGAACAAGTGACTGTTATTCGAAAACCAGGTATAACTACTACAATGAAAACTATGGTTTCATGGGGTCAAACACAATTAAAACCACTTTTATCTTATGGATGGGGTTTAACAGAAGACAACCAGGATATTTTGGATAACAACAGTCATATATTTAGTGGAAAATTACCTCTAAAATATCTTATGGGCTTTGCTGAAGATTATACCAGGGGTATCCTCAACGCCAAACAAGAACTTATATTGATAATTGCCCGATCTTTTAAGAATTGTTACATTGGAGAAGTTGACGCTGATATTGACATAAATAAAATCGAATGGAAAATAAGACACATCATCCCTGAAGATAGACAGAAACTGAAATTGTTAAACCGCATTAATAAAGGTGGTGCTCATGCTACAGTTAAGATGGCATATCGTATGTGGGATCTATATGAACTCCCTACATTACGAAAAACCGCCTCTGATATTTGGGCTATAAAACAACTAACAGTTTAGAAAGACCTCGATATATCATTATCGGTTTCCAAAGTACTGATAGCTCTGATAACAGAAGCAAAAATGTTACTCGATTCAGTCATGCAGACATAAGTAATATTCGTCTATATTTAAATTCAGAAGTATATCCTTATGAACGTTGGAATTTAGACTTTGGAAAGAAATTAGATTCTGCAGCTTACTATGCGTACGAAAATTTTCAACGCAGTTTCTATGATAAAGATAATCATGAACCGATGATGGATATTGAGAATTCCGAAAAACCCGCTGTTTGTTATCGACTGTTCACATCAACAAGACGCCATGAAGACATCCACTGTAGATATAAAGCTAGAATTTGAAACCCGAAAGAAAAACTTTCCTGAAAATACACGAGTGTATGCATTGATAGTTCACGATGCTTATATGTCTTACAATGCTTTGGATGGCTCTGTACATACCGGTTTTAAATAATCTAATGAATATCTTAGAAATCCCAATACATTATTTTAGTTTTTGTATTTTTTATTATATATATATATATAATTATATGTAATTGTATTTATTATTTTGTATTTATATATAGTATTTTCTTTTTCTGTATTCATATAAGAAATAAGTTTACAATAAAAGTATAAAATCATAATTTTATTTTATTTATATCACAACAACAGAACAAACATAGTTATTATGATACATTTTATTAATATAATACACTATTTATAAAATAATCATACAGTAATATATAAATTACATACAAATTTAATATTATGTTTGACAATATTCATCGTTATCTTGGTCGTCATCGCCATTTTTTGAGGTGCTAGTTTGTATTTTACAACAATTGCATATGGCAGAAAATCGAGCAAATTAGAACAAAGAAAACATTTTAATCCTATTTCCACCATTTTCTCACAATATTCGTCCAAATTTAAAGTTCCACTTAAATAATCGTCACAAATTGAAGCACCATGACGATACATTTTATAATTTTCTTCCAACATTTTTATCTTTTCAACGGAAAAGCAGTAATCCATATCATAATTACAAGCATTCATACGATCCATTGCTATACAGTCTAACTCGCTGCTCATTCTTTTGACTGCTGACTGGATGTCGACAGCTTCGGTCCAATTTTGGCTAGCATATTGCATCCACATATTTTCTAATACTTTCTATAAAAATAAAAAGAAATTGAGGTTAGAAAGGATATTACACTGGAAAATGTATATATATCATTACCTACTTTACTTACAGGATAAAACGAAGAACAACCTTATATGATAATGACTAGATAGTGTAAATATTTATATAATTATAAAACTAAATTATACTACTCTATACAACATATTTATTACTACTAGATATTTATAAATTAACAAAATTACAAACAAATTTAATTTATAATTCCAAATTTTATCAATGTTTTACATTTAGCATCTTTAAAGGTAGGTTCACTTTGACCTATATAAGTTATCGTATACTTTTCCCAAGAAGAATTCATTTTATCCAAACTGTCTTGTGATATATGTTCTGTAACTCTCTTTGGTAAGAAACACTTGAAATCTGAATTATTCTTTTCATCAAAAAGTACAGCTAAAATGCACTTTCCATAACGTGAATTGACAAAAGACAGTTTTTAATCAAATAAGGTGTATTAATATCCAATGAGGCAATTGACCTCCGACAATATCATTAAAATCGCCATTAATATTGCTATTAATTTTATTTAAATCATCAACTGATAATGCCATTTTTTTGTTTAAAATTTTTAAAATGTAAATAATATCTAGTTAGCAATAAACACAGTAATTACTGTTCTCACTTTAAAAGATTTTGCCACAAAACAACACAAAGATTTACACTACTGTAGACACTAACTGTTAGGTTGATACCAAACGAAATATGATTCTCTATTTTGCTCTCCTCTCTTATATAGTAAATCCCTTCCATTATACTTCATACGTCACACTGCCATTTGTATACATACTCCACTAACTATAAAAATTATAGAGGTCAATGAATGTGCATATAACATCCAATCAGTAGAGGCCAAATAAAAGTCACATCATTTGGTACTGATGTGACCTTCAATCGGTAGAGGTCAAATAAAAGTTATCAACTCCTGTGACCTTCAATGTAATTGAAGGTCATCCAAAAGGTCACAGTAAAGGTCATTTCAAGGAGGAAAGTGGTGGGGGGAGACTCAGAACCGGTGAAAATACCCTACTCATATTATTATTATTATTATTATTATTATTATTATTATTATTATTATTATTATTATTTAAAAATAAGTTAGGTGTGCTGTACACGTATGTCCTTGAACCATACATGTTTGAGATACAGATACAGATTGTATGATAATTTTAGAAAGTCAAATTTTGAATATAATTTATTTAAAAATATTTGGTGGAGATTACGTTTTTAATGATGCCGAATACGATAGTGTTATTGGTTTTGTTTTTGTACAAAATAGAAAGCACTAGTTGCTGACATTTTACTCTCTAACTTTTTTAAGCTGGGTTTTTCCCATTCTGTCTCGTTATATTATATGCTAAAATTTTATTTAACATAAAATGGTGCTTTTAGTAAATTTGTTAACCAGATGATATCTGTAATAGTACTTATTTATCAAGTGTGTATATGTCAAACCCCGAATTCTCCTTCTCAGCAGAAATTATGGTATATTATTTATTTTCATTTTGAATAGTAATTTGTTCTTTTAGTAAATATTGTAATCTCGTTAAAATGTTATTATGTTCTGTTTGTTGCGCGCTACTACATAATAATAATAGAAACTTATACCAGCACTGCAGATTTTACCTTTTGGGGGGTTGTTGTTCCTTTGCTATACTCCACACGCTAGAAAATGCCATAATTATATGTAGGGACATTTTTGCTAATGTTTGGATCTTTGAAAACCTAATCCAAAATATTTTAATCTTTTTGATCAGTTTTAACCTATCTAGATCTACCGAAATTAATTTGTTTAGGTTTAACATCACCAGTTTCTCGACAACGTCTTTCTACTGTCAAAAATGTTTTTCTATTTGGCAGGTGCATTCACATGTTTTTTGCATTTTCCTTTCTACAAATTTATTAAGAGTGTCATTTGTGTGTAAAATGAAATTTTACAATATAATCCAAGACTTTGACTGGGAAAACCAAATAAAATGATAGCGGAAATGCTAGTGACTAGTGCCCTCTACCCTGTACAAAAAAACAACTGATAACACCAGCATATTCAACACCACCAAAAACGTACCTATGTCAATTTCTGATGAAATATATTCTTGTTCTTGTTCTTTATAAAAAAATACACCCATTTTTATTACACACTGCAAGTCTACAATAAGGTTATACTTACTGAAGGAATTCGAGCGATAGTTATGACCCACCGTGGGCAGTAAAAGTGAATCAGTGTCGATGTCTGAGTCGTAAGGATTATCCTCTGCTAGGTCACCTAATGAAGTACTTCGTAACGGTGGCAGGCTGAAGTGAATCTCTCTAGTTCTGAAAGAAATAAAGTCAGAAGTTGTAAATTAATTGGAGGAGTTTGCATTTCAAAAGTCTTAGCGGCACTCTTTCGCTTGAGGCTCTTTTGTTTTGCATTTATTTTGAATGGGCGTTTATCGGCAGGCGCCGTATAATTAAATTTTATTTCTGCCTTACTCTGCTGTTAAAATGTCTCGTATTCAACGTGAAATCCAATCTCATCATTGTTTATTCTAAGGAAATGTTTTGGATAAAGCATTTGAGAAGGCAGCTGCCGTGGACAATTTTAAACAGCAAAGGTTCGAAATCCAAGTTATTTTTGTCTTACTCGGTTCTGTATTTTACTTTGACTCTTACTATTACTTCATCAATAAAAAACATATCGTTTGATCGAATTCTGACACCAATGTAACCTCTACGTCGACTTAGCCTTGAAATACATTACGTAGGAAAGCAAACTTTATTGTCAGTACTTGATTACACAACAAATATCCTTCAAGCAAATTTACAGCTGTCTTTACTTTTACGTTTCCGAGTTTTGCGTTCGGCTTATGATCATAAACTGAACTGAGGAGGCGGTCCGCTTTTGTATTTTTAGGGTTCTCGAAAACGTGTCGAGAATTAAATCGAAGTTTGCCTTGAATAAATTTATCACAAAAATTGTTAATGCTAACCCAAACAGGAACATAATTAACAAATTAAAAAAGTAGCTTTCGTAACAATATTTATTGTGGATATGGTTGACTAACTACCTATATTATACAGGGAGATTCAGACTTACCTAAAAGAATTTGGGAATATATGCGTCATGGAAAATGGCGTCAATATCATAAAATATTTTTTTGTAAAATCCTTATAATTTTCCCCTGGGGAAATCTAATGCTAGAATTGAATTCTGCATCCCCGAAAACCTCCGAGTAACGAGTTTGGAGCGATTTTCATGCACGCTGCCATTTCTCCCCCCATTCACCCCCCGCGTACCCTCACAGAGCCACCCCCGTTCATCCCCGGGTAATTCTAATGCCAGAATCGAGTTCGGCAGCCCCGAAACCCCCCACCAGTAACGATTTCTGAGCGATTTTTCCGTGTTTCCAGTCGTTCCCATAATGATCCGAGTAATGATGCAATTATTGGAAAATGCATTTTCCGACCCAGAAGGCATTTTTCAAAAAATGGCTAAACCAGACGATATAGACTTTTTTCCTGTGACCTCCCACACAATGCAGAAAACCGCATCACGATATCTGCTGTGCCTAAAAATTTCCGCTATTTTTCCTAACTGCTCTGGACTATTTGTTGAAACCGGGTAAGACGGGCCCAAAATGTTGTTGTAACATCAGGAATGCCAAACTATTTTATTAATTAAAACCACGAATTAAATCTATTAATAATCAATAACAATAGCGGGAAAAACAGTTAAATTTGCTGTATAAAATCGGCGTTATATAATATAATTTATTTCTTTCCTTGAGCATTTCTTTCAATTTTGGACCAGTTTTCAGTGACGCGCAGAAGTGTATTTTTAAATCATTTTTTTAAGTCTTTTTGATTTTATTTGTGTTACAAAATTGTATTAGTTAGAGTCCTCTGTACACTCGAATTTTTATTTAGATCAGTTCTTAATCATCCTGTATATAAACAGGATATTACCAAATTAAGTAATATATTACTTTAACTACAAGTGAAAAGCGGATGTCTGATCAAAATACTGTTGTTTTATGAGATGTTAAGGTGCTTTAGTAACAAAAAGGTTTCTACCTTATTGTGCTTGGTTTTGCTCCTAGGATTTTATTATTATTATTATCATAATGTTTAAAAGTAAGTACCTACTCCAAATATGTTTGCAATAAATCTGACGATCTTTTGCATTCTAAATATCCGTACAATAGAAGAAAATTATCCAAGTGAGAAATCTCGTAAATTATAATGAAGAAATAATGAAAGGTATACTTTTTCAAGTGTACATGGTGTCCCAATTTGGTTGCAATTGCACTTTCATAGACCTTTTTGTTTTTCAAACCTTTAAAACTAATTTTAACGGATTCTTCGTTATCTCAGAGAATAACTGAGATGTAGGAATACAGTTTAGTGGCGTACTTTCTCTACACGGTGTCTCTTTTAAAATATGAACATACATTTTTTAAATGGAACACCCTATATATTTTTTTTCATTCAATTGCATTATTTTTTTTCTAGTTATAGTTGATACTTTATATTTTGAAAATGGCCAAGAAACATTAAATTGATAAAACTGATTTGGCCTTGAGTTTAAAATAATTATACAAAATTGTTTCATAAATTAATTCTAAAAATGAATTTGTCTTTATTAATTCAAAAAATAATTTTAACAGGATAATTATATTAGCCAATTTAGTAATTTATAAATATCTTTAATTAAATAACATTTGAAAATAAATATAAACTAATTAATAAGAAAATTAATCGATAGCGATATTTAAAAAACCATTCAAAATTTTCCCCCTGGTGGTTTGAAAGATAATCATGAAAATAGTAAGCAAATTAGTACCAAGTAGATATAAATAGAAATAAGTATTTTGGGTTTTAATTTTTTCTTTTCTAATGAATATTGTGCTTAGCATACATCGTATTATATAGTAAACATTATTAAATAAAATAATTTATTAACCAATTTTGTATAATTGGGAAAAAATGCATGGCCAACTATGTACCACCAAACATCACTTTTATCAATTTAACGTTTTTGATAATTTTCAAAATATAAAGTTGCAACTGCTATACAGGGTGATTTCGAACATAACTAAAAAAAAATGTTGAAGGTACAGGTCATAAATACAATTTTGTAGAAAAAAAATCAGAAAGGGCAGTTGAAAATAATTTAAAAATACACTTCTGCACTTCACTGGAAACTTATCCACTGTAAAATTTGATAAGACGGCAAAGCATGTAAACGGCGGCCGGACAAAAAATGGAAAGAAATTCCCAAGAAACGAAATAAATAACATTGTATACAACAAATTTTTATTAATTTATTAATAGAGTTAATTTGTGGTTTTAATTAATAAAATAGATTGACACAGCTGATGCTACAACAAAATTTTAGACCCACTTACCCAGTTTCTACAAACTAACACACATATTTCTGCTTCTTGTCCGTTTTGAACCCGTAAGTTACTGACAGCAACTATGGTGCAATTGCGTAAATCATCAATAGTATGTATCCGCTTCAGAGGGATACATTTAATTTTTTAAATATCCCTACAAGAAGTTTAAATGATTTAACGTCATGGTGGCGGCCATGGTATAGGTCCTCCTCATCCGATCCCTTGGTATGTTTGGACACGCTATACAAGATACGGATATAATTGAGTCTCATGTATGATATACCACACTGCTGCAATACGCTGTTTACGTCCTGGACCTCCATCTTTTTCACGATTAAGTTTCAAATTTTTCCCACGTTGCACTACATTTGCCCTCACTGCACACCGCGGTAAAAGTAGCTGCATTTGGCACATGTTTACCGGGATATATTATTATGAAGGAAACAAATAATGCAATTGAAGGTGTTTCAATAAAAAAATATATGTTTGGGTCATATTTTAAAGAAAACGTACACCACAAAACTCTACGTTAAAAATTATATCACAAGCAATTTTCACCATTTCGATATCTTAGCTCTTCTCTGAATGACACTTATTAAAATTAATTTTGCGATTTCTTTTGTTCTGCTGACGTATTTGTAATAAAATCTACTTTAAATTTTTAACATTAATTAATAAGTAGTTGTTTCACTCACCAATAGAGATTTAATGAAAGTTCTACTCTGCTCAGAACTCCCAGATATTCAAAAAAGTGTTTTGAGAGAGTGTCATTATTTTTGCAGAAGCATGTACCTACCCTCTAATTACAACGAAATGGGACACACCGTACTTTGATTAAAATTTAATTTTAATTTTTAAATAATTTGTGAATATAATTACAGTGTTTTCTTCAACCACTTGTTGACTATATCGTCATATCGTCATCGTATCATTAATATTAAAATGTACAAGAACTACATTTTCCTGTAAAATAAAGGCGTATCATCAGCGGAAAGAATATTTTTGTCAGGAGACAAATGGAGAAGCTTATTCATTCATATAAATTATAAAAAGTATAACATAGAACCTTGAGGCACACCATTCTTCCCTGCACTCAGATCAGATATATCTTCAGAGTAAGTATGTTAAGCTTGCAGTCCAAGTAAGTACCCAGTACTGTATGCTCCTTATCTGTAAGTAGGTATGCCTCTTCTTGGTTTTTTTATGGAGAAAATATTTAGACTGATAAATGCCAAATAAAAATTTGCAAGTTATTATTAAACAGTGGCACATATGTTTGGTAGGATATATGTGCCATTGTTTGCTGATTAAATTGATGACATGAAACCAATTACGCACCTACTGGAAATACATGCAAAATATTCTAGCTTACTGGGTGTTGCAGGTATCCAAAATTAAATGAAAATATAATGAAGACAAACAATACTTTATGATAATTTATGTTCTTTCGTGGGATAACGATCGACCACCTGCTTTCTACATCATAATTATGGTGATTTATTATTCCGAAGAAATAACTATTTGCCTTACATAACTACAAAAAATTCTTATTTAGCATTAAATATTTAATCTGTCCTCGTCTAATATTACGGTTGGAATAAATAGTAGAATAAAACCTAAGGGTATGTTTCTATTCTGGCAAAATTCATTTCAATTTTATATTAATTAGGCAGGAATGGCTGAACCGTGTAAAAGTTTAAAAATCATGTGTAATTTTTATAATTGCAATGAAGATGAAACCAAAATTTGCTATATTTATTTATCCAAATCCAATTCAGTAGTAAATACCATATTTACCAAAAGTAAAAGTATTTCTTTAATTTATTTAAGAAGTCAAATACGGTCATGCTAAGAGATTAGAAAATATTTTGTGTTTCTTGCAGAAGATAGCATATACAAGGTGATCCACAACTTATGTAAACAAAAATTGAGAATAGATGCGCCGAGACTGTAGTATCTAGCATCATCGGAATGCATTTTATCTGCGTTTTTAGTATCAACGTTTTTGCGATAGCGTTTACATTAATTTGTACATGTGTAAAAAATGGCTTACGTGTATAGCAACTAGGAGTTGATGGATAACGTTTTATTGCAGCTACTTTTACTGTAATAGCGGTACAACGCGGGCGTGACGCTTTAAACTTACAACCGAATCGTGGATGATATGAAGGTCCATGGCGCCCACGGCGTATTGCAGCAGCTGAAGAACACATTTTAGAAATTGTTGAAGAGGGTCCTCGAATAAGGCAAATAGCTCAACAAGTACAAGGAATGTATCATAGGCGAGACTCAATACCATGTAGAACGTGTCTAAGTAATAGTACTAAGGGATTATTCCTTATGAATTAGATTTTGTGAATGGTTGCTGCAGCAAAAGGCTCAAAGTCCCTGATTTACAGCTGACGTGCTAGTTACAGATGCGACTATTTTTACACGGAATGGAATGTATGGTATTCATAATATCATGTTTGGGATTTTAATAATCCGTTCGCGGTTCAACGGGATCATTTCCAATAACGTTTTTCCTTAAGTGGACGATGGATTGGACGAGGAGAACCGGTACCACGGCCGCCGCGATCTCCTGACTTAAGTTTTTTGGACTAGTTTTTGTGGGGACAGTTAAAAAGTGTATTATACCGAAGTGGATACTAGTGATTTACGCAAACGTATCATAGCTGCTGCCAATAATTTACGAGTTACGATCGAACAACCAGAAACATTTTTGTTAGTTTGTAGAAACGGGAAGATGGGTCCAAATGTGTTTACACGTCGATGTACAAAATTTTGAACATCAGGTATATCAAATTATTTTATTAATTAAAACTGCAAATTAATTTTATTAATTAATAATAATAACAGCGACAAAAACAATTGAATTTACTGATATAAAATAGGTGTTATTGGATTTTATTTGTATGATTCCTTGAGATATTATCTCAGTTTTTAGTCCGTTAATTTTTTATTGCCGCCGCGCTGGTCGCCGACATGCTTTGTCTCGTGCAAGGTGAGGGTGTACAGTTTCCAGTACCGTGCGTAAGTGTATTTTTAAATCATTTTCTAACTGCAATTTTAGATTTTGGTTACAAAATTGTATTTGTAAGAGTCCTGTACCTGTAGGTACATTACATTTTTTTTGGATATGTTCTGAATCACGTTGTATAAGATACATTAAACATGTTAAATATTAGATCAGTAGGTATATTGAGATTGTAGCACACAATTTATAATTGAATTTACTTAGAATAATTCTCATTAACATTTCAATGTGATACTTGAAAATTCAGCAGACAACAATTTTTGAGATTGTTTTAAGTTTTACATAGAAATAGCTTATCTGATGAATGTAATCTCTGAAATTCCAAAGAAATTAATTTCAATTTTCGACGTGCTTCATCATAAATATTTCACATATTTTAATATAAATCCTAAGAATTTGTTTTGAATTATTTCCAATTTAATTTTATAAATATGACTACGTATTTCTATATTATACTTGCAAAATTTAGTTTACCATAATCACTATGGCGTTATATGAGTATATCGTTATACCCGTTTATTAAGATTAATTTTGTTGCTCTTTTATGTATAATATACAGGGTGAGTCAGTCATAATGTCATTAATTTTAAGAGGAGATAGGGAATAATGAGTATAATGCGAATACGTGATTAAAAAAAATCTAAATGCATATTTACGCCGTAAAAAAAATATTTTCAAATCATTATTTAAACCCCCCTTTTCACACTGACTGGTCACAGCCTTGGTCGGTTACAGTTCACAGTTCAACTCGATATCGACCTGATGCAATGTTGTCAAGTTGTAATATTTTTCTATATAGTACCTACCCACCTAGGTTTTAGACATCACAAATAAACAGTTGTACTGACTATTTTAGAATATCATTTTTTCTTGCTCAGTTCAACTTCAGCCAATAATAATTTAAAATGTTAATACCCAATAAAATCAAATAATAATAATCAAATAATTCTATTAAAAATTGCAAGTGACGCGGTCAACTCAGGTTTTCCCGTAGAAAATACGGCCCAATCAAACGATACCTGTACACTCGCGTGTCGACTTTTCTCTGAGCAAATGTAGGTGTTATGACTGCAGCAAAACTCCAACGTGTCTAATAATAAACTGAGTAATAAACCATTTACGTACATTACATAAAAAACCTATACCCAATGGGTAAATTATTGAGAAGCTGAAAAGTGTTTCGTGTTTAAATACTAAGTACTTAATAAAAAAACATCGTGTTGTCGACAGAAAACTGTCCAAGACCGAAATGGCACGCCGCTAATCTAAGTTATCGAGAGTTAATCTTGACCTTGACCTACCGTATTATTAGGTCAATAACCTAGTTACCTAGTTTTTGTACTGTTATGTAACGACAAGGAGTAAAACTATTTTTTTAAATCTAGATACATGAATGAATTTTCCTTAAATATTGATTTATTTGTTAATAAAAACAAATGTAGATAATAAATAAATGTTTTCGAATGTTAGGTTATTACAGTTTAATAATTTTTTTCACTACGTTTTACAAATAAATATGAATTTTTAGTATTACTCGTAAGTACAATTAACTGCACACATAACCAGATGTACAATTTGTAGTTACGTACATCTAGCCTAGAAATGTATTGTTTTTTAAGTAGTATGATACTAACCTGTTTACAGCCCACATTTCAAGTAAAACTGCATTTATCCGTCCATAGCACTTTATTAATAAAATTCAGTCGCATTTCGTAAAAATTCTCCGTATAACACTACCATTTCCACATATTCGGAATTTGTAATATTTACGCCAAATACGTGAGGTAAGACCGAAATAAACAAACTACTGCTTACTGCTTGTATTCTCTCCATCCCCCCTCCAGATGTGTGGCATGATCTACAAATTTGAGGGGGAAGAAATGCGGGAAATGCAGAGTGCTAAATGGAGGTAAATTTGAATAACACGCTGATGTGTTAGACGATATTATGTATGTAAATGTGGCATCCATGGTTAATACGGCAAGTCTGTGGCATTAGATTTTTGTCGGGTGCGCCATCAGAAAGTTCGTAGCGTACCAGGAGCGTCGTGTTACTGATTTTTATAGGGTGATTTGTTTATTTTTTTAAAGGTCGAGTAAAAAAATTATTTTTTTCGATTTTCTGCCTTTATTAGGCCTTCCGAATACGTGGTTAAAATTAATGACATTATGACTGACTCACCCTGTATGTCTGTGTTTATTCATTCTTTAAAAGGGTCTTATTCTGCCGGTTGAATTAAAATTACGTAAGTATTAACATAGCGTTAATGCATTCAGTAACCAGCTATTATTGGATGGAGGTTGATGGACGGCATTTTCAACATCGAACGATGGTGAACGAACTTGATGATCTGAACTTTTCACCTTTAATATCTCGAGAACTGGTCATCAAAAAAAATGCCACTGTATGACGTTGAAAAGATGATTGAATGATGTAGTATACAATCACTTTCCATTTAAGATTTTAATGTTGAAGGTCACTTCCGCTCAGGAGTAGACATTTGGGAAATGATTACATTCAATTTAGTAAGTCAAAACAGAAGTTGACGGGTTCTAGCGTTTTTTTAGTTTTTGCAAAAAAACGAAAGAAAATTCGAGGGGCAAGTTTTCGGTAGCCCACACTGTATATAGGGTGATTCACAACTTATCCAAAAATATTTCACCAAATTTCGTGATTTTTTTTTTGTAAAAGAAAAATAAAAAGCCAAAAACTTGGTTATTTCAACTTTTCACATAAAATCTGAGGTTATGTGAAGAAAGTGTAAATACAAACATTGTAGATCTTTTTATTGCCTACAAATTTTCCAACTTTTTTTCCATAGGACTTGCAGTTTTGCCGGAAATCGAGATAAACCATTTTTTACCCTTAAAAACTCACCCCCTTCCCCTTCCCGACCTCAGATCGCCCGTAAGTTAATTTTCCTTTCATTTTTGTTATATTCTCTTCCTTTTCCAATGGGTTTCATCCTACTAATATTTTGTTTTGGTTTCAAAAATTATCGACCCTGATTTAAAGGGATTAGATTGAATTTTGTGTTGTAAATGGTTGCTGTAGCAAAATGCTCAAATTTTCAGATTTACAGTTGACGTGTTAGTTACAGATGAAGCTATTTGTACTAAGGAATGAGACGTTGGTACACCGCACTCGATTCGACTGAATCATTTCCAACAACGCTTTTCCTTAAATGGTTGGATAGAGATTTTCGATGTTCGTTTGATTAGACCATTTATATTACTAATTCGAATGGATAAGGTTCAGTATATCGAGTTCTTTCGAAATGATCTGCCAGGACTTGAACATCATCTGAAAGATGTGCCCTTAGCTGTGCGACTCTGAATGTGGTTCTTGTATGATAGTGTCCCCCTTTATTTTCGACAAAATGTTCAAGAGTACCTTAATGAAGTTCAAGGGATACGATGAATTGGACGAGGAGGACCGGTACCATGGTCGCCACGATCTCCTGATCCTTCGGACTTATTTTTGTGGGAAGTATATCGCACCGAAGTGGACTATATTAGTGATTTATGCGAACGGATCATAGCTAATTCCAATAACTTAAGAGTTCAAAATGGAAAAAACCACATTTGTGTTGGTTCGTAGAAATTGGGCAAGATGGGTTCAGATCATAGACCTTTTAAATCATGGACGCGCCCAAAACCGTTTTCTGCCTATACAAATCGTTGATGCTCAGATATGTGCGACAGAGATAGAGCTACTCCGGGCAAAAACCCACAGATCATTGGCCGAAAAACAAAAACCGTAAATGAAAGACGTATGACATTTACGGTGACAGACCGACTTCACCATGGTTTATGAGTTTTTAAAAACTATTGCTAATAAACACACTAAACACAACTAAATCACAAAAGGCACACAAATCATTAACAATATTAACAGGAAAGGTTTTGTCAGATTATGTTTATATATTTTTCTGTCATAGAACATCTGTTTTTTCCCGGACTAGCTTCATCCCTCTTGTACACATCAGAACACCGGACCTCTTTTTCTAGGGCCGGTCCATGATTTATAAGGTTTATGGTTCAGATGTGTCTACACGTCGGTAGATACAATTTTGCTTCCTTAGGGAATTCTAAAAATTTGTTGTCTGTTCATACACCTTGCGTAAGGTCGGGTTTTACAGTGGATCAGTTTCCAGTGCCGTGCAGGAGTGTATTTTGAAATCATTTTTACTTTTTTAAAAAATTGAGTTTGTAAGAATCCCCTGTGCATTCAAGTTTTTACCGTGTATACCATTATGTATAAAAATGGCCTCGAGCCATAACGCATAGTAGAGTTGTTCAGTTCTCGATAACACATATAAAGTTAATACAATTTAACAATTTATATGTGTGGAATTGTGAACTAAATCACTACAAACGTCGTGACTAAGCCCAGACAAAAGTAGGGCATCCTTATTGGAAGGCACTTTATTTATTATTACACTATATTTTAATTTAATAGTGACGAAAATATTATTTCACCAACAGCCTGGGATGGAGTGTAGGTAATCTGCTTCTTAGTTTCATCGATCATTTGAATTGTAAAATTAACTTCCTCTTTCAATTTCGGTCCTCATTTGAACTGAAATTATTATTCTTAATGAATAGGGCTTTGAAACTGAATTAGAACAGGACCGATTTGAAACTCAACTCGACGTTAAATATTTCAATTTTATGTAGTGGATATGCAATTGAAATTTTATTATTAATTGAAAGCAGGGATACTGATCGATCTTAAAATTTCTATTCAAATGAAGGAACTGAAGGCTTTATTTTGTTATATTTTATTTTTATTGTTGTATTGTGATTTATGTATTTTAGTATAGTATATGTGTAGATCTTTAAAAATTTTAGTTTTAATTTTAAATAATATAAATTATAATTTTACTTACCCGAGCTAGCTTTTATCTGCACCTTTTTTATGATTAAATATTATGTATTTTATACTATAAATCTTATGGGTTCACTACTATTGATTGATACATTTGGAAATTCACTTTTATTTGGTTTTATGACTCTTTATCTCAATGTTAGGTTCAAACAGGATTAATATTTATTATTCAGATATTCTTCACTAATAATTTTGATATATTTTAATTATCAAAGGTTTAACAATTGGATTGATTGAATCTTTCCTACTCTACCTAAACCCTGCCCTATCTTATAAACTAATAACAATAAATATTACGAAATACAAAGTCGTTACCGAATGTCTTCTTAAGTCCTTGTTTGTTAAATGTAGGCCCTTTCTTACTGCACTCTGTGTCGGCCTTTTATGGATGTCCGCTTCTTTAGACTTTCCTTGTAAAGCTCAATTGCTGGTGATTGCTCCTGGTATTGGTCTGTCAATCCGTCCTTATATCGTTCTTGTCACTCTGCCTTCCGTCACTTAATATTGATTGATGTTCTCTGGATATACTATGAGCAGAAATATAATTTAAATACCCTGAGTAATGTTAATTGTTTGATGCCCTTAATCCTTTAACGGGTCTTCTTAATTTCCTAACTATTTTTGTTCACTGTTGGGCTGCTTCTTGTTCTAATTTCAATCTTGTCTTCAATGATATTTTCTTATTTATCCTTTTATACACGTTTTATAAATTTCTAGAATCTCAGATCCCTTCAATCTTATTTTTCTTTCACTTTTTTTTCTTGACTTTTTGTTATTCCGTTTCCTTAATTACCCTTTTTTATTTCTTTTCAATGCACTCTTATATCTACCTTACATAATTTTAATAAATATTACATTTTTTCAATCAATTAGATTGACATTTGACATTTTATAAAATTTACCTACTTTAATATTTCTTGAATTTTGAAAACAACTTTTAATTTTGTATTCTATTTCCCTCCTTTTACCTTCCATTGAGACCTTGTTTAAATATCACTATCACTTTAAAATTTAGTCTATGTATACCTATTACAATACTTATATATATATTTCACTTGAGACTCTAGGGTTATCTAATTATAATAGTTTATAATAGACAATATAGAATCATGTTTAAAAATATATAGCTCTGGTAAGGTAAGGTTCTGTCCTATACTGTACATCACTTTGGGATGCACTATATCTGTTTCATAAATTTCAAAAGAACCTTTAAAAGCACTTCTACTTACAAGAACTGTGGGGCTGACCCGCTCTGCTGGGATGGGTACACCAGGATGCTTGAGGAAGTCTTTTCCTCATCGCCCCCTTTACTGCGGTTTCTCTTCGCTATGAAGTACGCGACGATTACGGTTAGTACCAGCAAACCGCACGCCGCTCCGGCAGCCAACGAATAGGGATACAGCAAGCCTGTAAGATAATTATGTATTGTAAAACATATCACACAGCAAAGCAGCGTAGCAAGAACAGGGGTTTTAAAGTATGCAGGATACATTTTCAACTGACTGCGGTAAATTTGAATAATGATATTAAGCTAACAAGGCGTATATGTACCCAACTCTAGTTAACATTTGACTAATTTTGCAGATTTGAAGGAAAGCGCACCTACAGGGTATTCTATTATTTTGTGTACATCAATGTGTACCACTAATGTTTTGGGTCCAAATAATACATTACAATAAGTCAGGCTTTTGTACCGTATCTGGAGTACACAATTACGCTACGCGAAATCAGTCAACTTTTATTTTTTAAAGAAATGTCATCGTGTTATATATATAAAAAAAGTCCGGATTATGCGGAGTGTCGCCTTTATAATCTGCTGCTGAACTATCTGAGATCCCTAGCTCTATGTAGTTTTAAGAAATGTATAAAAAAGTTGCTATTAGAAAGTAGTCCGTATGAGGTTTCTGAATTTGAGTCTTATACAGTCTGGAATAAAAGTATGGAATACATTAATTATTTATAAAACAACGAAGTTGTATGAAATTTCCTCGGACCCGTCGATTTTGCTTTTCAAAAAGACTCTTTTTTCTATACCAACGCATTTCCGACGTTCATTTGTTTTCGCGTGACGACGTCATCAGATATTTTTAAATAGAACTCTATATTTTTCATCGGATTCTTGTAGAGCTTAACTTGCTGAATTATAAAATGTATAATTTCATCACTATATTCGTTCAACTTTCCGAAAAATAATAACCGATCCAATAAACGCTGCAGTTGACAGATGTCAATCCCCAATTTTGACCATGCCATTTGAAACAGCGTATTGTTCTACATCGACAAAAATCATGGTTGCCTGACAGTAGTGTTAGCCCTCGAGAATGTTTTTTTTTTGCTGTCAGATAAAAACTTGAAATCGTACTTTATTAAATATTTTTTGTTTATTTTTTTGAGTTCTTTCTTTAGTTCTTATCTTTGTTTGGCAAAGGCAGTGCGTTTGAAGTGTTTATTGAGTAGTAACTTTATCATTTTATAAAAAAAAATTGTTAAATTAAGCGAACGAGAACGAATTGATATTTTTTGCATGATCGGTTTTGGAGACAGAATGCGCACTCAAAAAAAAGTAATTGAATTGTTCACTGAAACTCATCCTAATCGACATCCCATTAGCCAAAGCATGGTAAGCAATATTGAATCTAAATACCGTAACTTTGGACAGGTTCGTGATCTTCCTAAATCTGGTCGACCGTCAAAATCAGTAGATGATGAGCTTAATGTTTTGTTGGCAATACAAGAAAATCATCACTCAACACTTAACCAATTGGCTTCTGATTTCAATATGACAGCGTCCGTAGTTCACAAAATTATGAAAAAAGCAAAGTATCATCCTTATAAGGTATGCCTTGTTCATGAGCTATCCGAAGACGACTTTGATCTGGGAAATCAATTCTGCGAGCAAATGCAAATAGAGCTATGCAATAATTTCATAAAAACTTTTTTCTGACGAGGCTACGTTTGTTTTGAACGGCCATGTCAATAGGCAAACTGCCGTTATTGGGCTACCAAGAATTCCGATGGATGAAGGAGTATCACACTCAAAGTTCCCAGAAAGTAAATGTGTGGTGCGGCATAGTCGACGGAAGAATTCTGGGTCCCTATTTCTTTGACGTCAACCTAACTGGTGCAAGATATTTGGATTTTCTTCAAAACGACCTCATTCCTGAACTAATAACTTTAATCCAGATATAGAGGGACATGATCATCCAAGATATGACATTTTCTTTCAACAAGATGGTGCACCTCCCCATTATGCAACACCTGTCCGTGCTTATTTAGATGAATTGTTCCCGAATCGTTGGATAGGGAGAAGGGGGTCGATTGAGTGGCCAGCCAGATCGCCTGATTTGACACCTCTAGATTATTTCTTGTGGGGATACTTAAAAAGCAAAGTATACGTTACTAGACTGGTTAATTTAGAAGATTTAAAATCAAGAATTCGTAACGATATACATCGTATACCTCCTCAAGTTATTGATAATGTCCAAAAAGAATTTATTAATCGTCTTGGCTACTGTCAGGCAGCCAACGGTGCACAATTTAAACATTTAATTTAGTCGATTATTACCATAATAATTATCATTTTCAGTGTTGTGAAAATTAAATTGTAAAATCTTCAAACATTATTTTCTTGAAAATTTTGTTATGTAACACCATAATTTTTCATGATGTGTAAGAATGACACGCTATTTTAAATAGCATGGTCAAAATTGGGGGTTGGGCTAGTTAAAAAAAATTGTCGATGACGTCATATCTCGAACAACGATGACGTCACAAATATAGGTCGTATGCCAAAAAGTGCCTTTTTTAAAAACAAACTCGACGTGCCAGGGGATTTTTTCGAAAACTTCTCAATTTAAAAAATAATGAATTTATTCGTTACTTTTCGAAAGCACTGTATATTGTCGAATGTGAAGTTTTGCTCTTTTGTCTTCTCGTCCACGTTAGGCGCTGCCACTCACTCGTCAACGTCGAGCTAACCTCTTACAATGGTGTAATGAGAGGATTCAGAAGGACCAAGAATGGAATCAGGTGATCTATAGTGAAGAATCCTGTTTCTGCCTGGGGATACATGGTGGTCATACAGGGATGAGAAGGCGACGTGGTGACATCATGTTTATCACACAGTAGGTGTTATGGTATGGGGCATCATCGCGTACGGCAGCTTCCATTAGAGGCAACATGACAGACCGACTCTACATCCTGGAAGTTGTGCTATATCATTCCATATGTTCATACCATCCAAAATGCCATTTTCCAGCAAGCCAATGCTAGATCTCGTATTGTCAGAATAATAACAACTTTTATGGATCAACATCAGATGAACGGTTTACCCTAGTCACCAAGATCATTGAATCTGTCACTTATTTAACCTCTTTGGGATATTATTGGCCGGAGACTGCCGCATTTACAACACCCCCCACAGACTTTAGCAGTTTTTACACATGAAGTTCAAATAGTTTGGAATGAGATACCCCAAGAACTTATCGACAACTTTATTAGATCTGTGCCCAAACGTATTAATGAGTGTATTAGGAATCGTGGATTCTCAATACACTATTGAACTAATTATTGCAGTAGGTTCTCTAATCTTGCTGAAAATATAATAATGAAATACTAAGTGGCCTTGAGTCTGTGTACCAAAAATGATTAAAATCTAATGAACTTAAATAGGTGTTAACCTTTGTCACGTAGTATATGTTAGTTAAAACATTGGATGTGTATAAGAAATCGGTAGTGTAACGGTAGATGTTACGGAGACATGTGGAATTAGTGTTGAAATTAGTCTAGAAAATTTTGACCACACCCATTTGAAACTATCCTAGCCTCGAGTGATGTTCTCAGATATTAAATCAAAAAATCGATCATCTTTTTTTGGATTTTTGCAATTGAAAATAATCGAAGTAGGTCTGAAAAATTTAATTTTCACTTATAATACCACTAGAGCTTCAATTATTACTGCACATTTTTTCGAGCACACGAATATTTTGAAAATTCTCCCGAGTCGAGACGAGGGAGAATTTTCTAAAAAATATTCGTGTGCAAGAAAAAATTTCCAGTTTTTAATTGAAGCTAGAGTGGTATTCGGTAAGAAAATTTCACAATGAAGTGTACTTATTAAATTATGATAGAATAAATTTGAAGTTAAATCACAGAATAAAGGAACTACCAGAAGCGAAGGAGAGAGCTGCCGCCAAAACACAATTTTAGTGCGCATGTGCGGCGCCGCCATTTTACAAGTGGTTTATTAATCAACCTCGCTTTGCTTTCTTGTTTATGTGTGTCGCTGTGTCGGTTTGGTGTGTTTTGGAAAGTGATAGATTCTTTTAATTTATAGTTATGTAAAATAGGTATTGTATAAATATATATTTCATGAACCATATTTGTGTTTTCTTTATTAATCCGTTATTATTCTGTAAACATTGAAAAATAAATTACTTTTATTCAAAATTAAAACTTTAAGTGTCTTGAAACTAATTACTAATTTTATACATAGTAGGTATTTTATACTGCTTAAAGCTTCAATATGACTAAATAAATATAGTGTCAACTTGTTTCTTAGTGTAGACTGTAGATATTATATACAACTTTCTCTCAGTGTAGTAAGTATTAGATATGTCAAATTTCAAATTCAAGGTTAAATTTTTGTGACCATCCAAGATCAAAGGCGCCGCCTTAGCTTTCGCTTCTGGTAGTTCCTTTATTCTGTGGTTAAATATAAATGTCATTTTATTTATAAATGTCAAAAAATTTCCAGTGTAATTTTATGCTCCTTACCCCAAGGAAGAGAAAAATTTCCGGGAATTTTCTTAGTTGCTATAGTAACGCTACAAAATACAGGTCTTTAATTGGCTGAAAAATACTATTGTGAAATTTCCATTATAAAGTTTGGCACCAGATTAGAGTTATTGAAGCTCTATCATTGAAAAAAATGTTTTAAATTGGACAACAAATAAAACTTTTAGAGAGGGGCTCCGCTTTCAAATGATGTTTTATGACTTCATGTGTTAAGGATTATAAGAATATTGGCTAGAGTAAACTTAGTTTTAAACAAGGTACAAAAGCTAATAATGAAAAATATGTGGGCAAAATATTGTGGGTGAAATTGGATGTTTTTCGGGATGATAATTCACAAAGTAATTGTTTTCCACAAAATCATTATTATGTAATAAAAACTGTATAATTTTTAACAATTTATTGTTCATGAAGGATTCATGAAGCATTGATAACGACCGAAGTTTCAATGCTTGAATTATGTATAATCACTCACATTTATATTAATAAAAACTGTTGTAGGTATTTAATTAACATCCTCATTTAAAATAGAGTGATTGCTGTTTTACATTTTCCTTCCAAGTCAGTAGTATAGACAACTTATAAGGTAATATATTTTAATGCGGATTACCATAGGCCCGTTGTAAACAAATTCCCTGGTGTGGAAATGTGACAATGCAAATGATTTCTGAGAGTAGTATCTTATTTGTAGTCATTAATCTTTTTTCTTCTCAATTTCCCAATTGAGAAATCCATTATATCCGTATTTCATTCTATCGGTTTATGCTCACAGCCCCTGTAATTTATATCAATTTTGCTCTTTTTATCTTCTCCTTTGATAGTCAACAGACTGGTAAATTTATCTCCAAGGCGTAACTAATGCAGAAGTGAAGTTGGATGAAAGGAAAATGTTTGTTTCGAAAAAGCCGGGTTTTAAATAAGTGACTGAAAACTAATGAATGTTCATTACTATGACATTAATCTAATTGAAGTAGAATACAGTAGAATGTGTTTAATACAGGGTGTTTCATTGGGGATTTTTTTTACGGTAACAGTGAATACAGGACATCTAAGTGGCCTAAAAAAACTATTTTTGAATGGTCTAACCATTGTTATTACCCAGATACAGGGCTGATATTGATTATTCCTTGCTTGCCATAAAAGGCAAACCACTCTGTATAATCCAGTGAAAGGATATTCTACTTAACTCACTCTATTCACTAAAGTCATAAGCGAACAAATATTCTTATTATATCAGGATTATTTCTTACTTTACAATTTACTCAATCAATTGTGCGCTAATAAAACCTTTTGGACATGAAAACCTAAATTAAATTTTCAAATTGTTGACCATTTACTGCCTAACAATGTTCCAGACGAGAAACAAATTCTTGTCGAACATTTCCAATAACTTCAGGCGGGATGGGACAAACTTCTTGTCGAATTCGTTCCTAGAGATCGCCAAGATTATTTGGCTCAATGACGTATACTTTGCTTTTTACATATTTCCAAAGGAAACAAATCTAGCGGTGTTAAATCTGGCGATCTGGCGGGCCATTCCTTAGGTCCTCTTCTGCCAATCCACCGATGAAGAAACACGTCATCTAAGTAGCGGCGAACAGCGATGGTATAGTACGGCGGTGCGCCGTTTTGCCGTAACCAAATTGTGTCACTGGGCAATCTGATTCTTCTTCATTGGGGAACAGTACAAGGAAGGAACAAAATTGAAGAAAATCTCACAGATAGACAGATCACAATCCATACTGGACGATGGAAGTACACATTTAGCGTCCCCAGAAGGTCAATGTTTGGGCCGGAATTGTTGATAATAGAATTTTGGGACTGTATTTTACTTAAGGAGATTTAGATGGCGCGGCGCAAGATATTTAGATCAGGTTAGTAATATTGGGTGACCTTTAAAGTCACCAGACATCACTCCTGTTGATTATTACTTGTGGGACCATTTAAAATCGAAGGTGCATGGAATTCAAATTGAAGTCGGGAGCAACTGATTCAGCGGATTGTAAATACCTGCAATTAAATAAGAAATAATCCTGACATAATAAGAGCATCTGTACCACAGCTATTATAAAAAGGCAACATAATGGTGGCATTTACTGTAGTGTTTTTATCATACTGTTATATTTTTTTCTTAAAATAAATTTATTAAGTAGTTGATTATTGACTGAATTAGAAAATTTATAAAAACGATTAAAATTTACAACAAAATAATAAATTTTTATTAGCATTAGCATTCATACTAAAAAATTGATAAATATTTTGAATTTGACAAAAAGCTTGAATTTTCTGGCATTTGCTGCAAGATTCAATGAATAATTTAAGCTTGAACATAAAATGAAACATGAAAATTAAATGCACAACTATAGGACATTCACCATAAACCATACAATTGCTGCTCTTCGCAAATGCCTGAATATATTTTTCAAAATCCTACACAAGGCGTTGTTTTTGAGAATAAATAATTTTTTTTCTTTTATGTCCCCACACCTATGTTTCTGTTTCGTTTAAAACTTTAGTAGATGAGTGAAGTGAGTAGAATATCCCTACCGAACTTCTATTTATTGAAGAATCTCTAATATTCAAAGGTAATTTAATAATGCAAACACGGAATTCCAGGAAACAACTACTCTGCGGGCTAATGCCCCGACCAGCATTGAATTACACCTGGAAAACCTATAGCAACAGCTAGAGTCATTCGTCAGACGCCCACCAGACATATACCGGTTTCGAGCTTATTAGCTCTCATCAGTATGCCATAGGTGAGGTATCCGACGAATAATCCTAGCTGCTTTCGTCTGTCTAACCCGACAGAAGGGACCATGAGTACGCGGTGTAGAACCTGGAATTCCGTGTTTGCAAAATATCGTTTCTCGCCGATCGCGATAAAGGTCGACAGCTTTCAATGGTGTCTACTGCATGTAGAACGCTTCGTGTCTGTGACATTTTCAGTCCGGCATGGAGTAGCGAACGGCCGATAGATGTAGTTAGTTCTACACCGCGTACTCATGGTCCCTTCTGTCGGGTTAGACAGACGAAAGCAGCTAGGATTATTCGTCGGATACCTCACCTATGGCATACTGATGAGAGCTAATAAGCTCGAAACCGGTATATGTCTGGTGGGCGTCTGACGAATGACTCTAGCTGTTGCTATAGGTTTTCCAGGTGTAATTCAATGCTGGTCGGGGCATTAGCCCGCAGAGTAGTTGTTTCCTGGAATTCCGTGTTTGCAAAATATCGTTTCTCGCCGATCGCGATAAAGGTCGACAGCTTTCAATGGTGTCTACTGCGTAGTAGAACGCTTCGTGTCTGACATTTTCAGTCCGGCATGGGTAGCGAACGGCCGATAGATGTAGTTAGTTCTACACCGCGTACTCATGGTCCTTCTGTCGGGTTAGACAGACGAAAGCAGCTAGGATTATTCGTCGGATACCTCACCACTGGCATACTGATGAGAGCTAATAAGCTCAGAAACCGGTATATGTCTGGTGGGCGTCTGACGAATGACTCTAGCTGTTGCTATAGGTTTTCCAGGTGTAATTCAATGCTGGTCAGGGCATTAGCCCGCAGAGTAGTTGTTTCCTGGAATTCCGTGTTTGCAAAATATCGTTTCTCGCCGATCGCGATAAAGGTCGACAGCTTTCAATGGTGTCTACTGCATGTAGAACGCTTCGTGTCTGTGACATTTTCAGTCCGGCATGGAGTAGCGAACGGCCGATAGATGTAGTTAGTTCTACACCGCGTAATTTAATAATGTTTAGTAGACAAATAAAATATCCAATTTTTATTTTTTCTAACAAAACCAACTTACGGTTTACATGTATATTCTCCGGAGCTTTGAGAACGTTCTCCCTCAATGTTCCTTCTGTGGTTGACAGGTTATCCTTAGGGGGCAACGTGGTTGATTTGATATTCTTGAGAAAGTCCCGTCCATTTTCGGGTGGGTCGCGATGCCATGAACGAAAAAGTTCTCTTTTCAAGTAGAGGTTGTCCATTGTGTAGTTCTAGGACAGGTCCCTGGCGATTGGTTCACATAATTCTTCTGCAAAAGAAACATATATCAATCAATTTCCAATTTTAAATTTGTGGAAATATGTATTTAAACCCAGGCCCGGCACTATGTTTTGGGATATTTATGCATAACTTTTTAAAGCACCTCTATGCCATATCATATCAGATGTCATATCACATATATCATATATCATAAATCATATATCATATATCATATATCATATATTATATATCATATATCATATATCATATATCATATATCATATATCATATATCATATATCATATATCATATATCATATATCATATATCATATATCATATATCATATATCATATATCATATATCATATATCATATATCATATATCATATATCATATATCATATATCATATATCATATATCATATCATATATCATTTCGGTCAGTGGTCGCGCGATTTAAGGGCGCCGTATTCCTGAAAAAGTGTTTTCTACAAATATAAATAATTTTAGACATTTAAGAACTGAATAATATAGAGTTTAGCAAATAACAAGGATGTTATTTCATGCCACCTGCAAATATTCAAAGATACAGAAGTAAAATCAATATTTAACATCAGAAAGCGATCTATCCAATGAATTTTTAGGTACTGACATCTTTCAAAATACGTATTTTTTTAAATTCAACTATAGATGTAAACATTGTTATAACATAAACTTACATAGTTCTGCATATAAGATTGTTCACTTTTGTTTATAAGTATGTGAAAATAACTGTTAAAATGTGGGGTTAGAATAGCGAAATTATGTGTGTCATATAAATGCATATTAAAAGTTATTACATTATTTGAGGAAAGTTAAAATAGTAAAAGTGGATCAACAAAACATCAATAATTCTATTTTTGATATTACTTTTGCTCTACGAGTTTTATTTTTCGAGATTTCAGTACCTAAAAAACATCACAAATTTGATCATTTTACGGCGAGAGATACGGGCAGCTTAAGACGTTAGTACTTGAATCGAGGTGACTAGACGGAGTTGGTTCGAGCCCAGCTGCCGGTAGACCGTATATAAGCTATATTCGTGGAGAGGATTGACACCCTCTCTGTGGGTATGGTAGGGTGGAATAATGTTAGCTTGGGTCAATGTGAGAGATTGATGCCGGTTGATATTTGAGCACCCCCCTAATTAATGAGGTTTTCCAGGTTTTCCTCATTCCTGCACTGAATAGTGGTTAGGGCCTACCAACGTAAGTCGTTCCTGGGCGCAAATGCGGCCTGCTTAATAATAATATGCCGCCCCCTCTCCCGCACAAGTCTCCGACTTCTGGGCTAATCCCCGTGATTAGACTGAGGGGTAGAGATATTATTATTATTATTATTTGTCATATATATATCAATACATGGCGCATATCATATATCATACTGAGATATATGTCGGGTTATGATGAGTATTAAGTAATTCCTAATAAAAGATGTAGGAATATTTTTTAAAATCAGTTTTAATCAATAATTTGTCTTTAAATAAAACTGGTGAACATATAAAAAATGCGATATCTTAACCGATCTGCTCATATGTGGTCCGATACATATGTCAATTATTGGGAAACGTGATACGAACAAAGAAACAACCTAAATTGAACAAAAGGGTCAGGAAGATGTTATCTGTAAACTTCATGTTCATATGCTCCACTTTTGTAGCAAGGGTGTAATACTCACAAGACGAAAAAAGATAGAATAAACTGCGAGGGTCTCGATGAAATCGGACGCCATAGCGGAGCCAATTTTTGAATTTAAATACATTTTAGTACAGAAAAAAAATCACAAAACATAAATTTTACCTTAGAATGTGATAGTGCACACCAAGGTAGTCAATCTAAGCTAATAAAAATGGAAACCTCAAAGCTACTGTTTACATATCAAAGAATATGTGTACATAATTCAATTCAAATATAAATTTTCAGTAGAAATGAAAGCATAAAAAAATCAGTGATTATTTATAGAACGTAATCTTTTTAATTTAAACTGTTTTTATCGGCGATAAAAACTTTTTTACCACCATTTACCTATACATAAAATACATACGTATTTTTGATAAAGAATTTTATAAATAAGTCTCTGTTTATATGTTTGAGATGTTTTCAGATACATACACACAAATAATATACAATACATACACGAGAATAACAACAAAATATAAGCTGTAATATACATACATACGGAGTGGTCCGTTAAGGATAAGGACACGCCTCTAAAAAATTTTTGGGAACCGCGGTTTTGATGATTTTTTTTTATATGTATACAAGGTGTCCGGAAAGTAATGGGACCCAGCTTATATATAGTTTTCTGTGACCAAATAGAACTGATTTAGACAAACTTAACTTAGTCTAAAAGTGCCTCGTTTAGAAGATACAGAAGAATCCTTTCCTTGTTATGGGCATAATTCAGAAACGAAACGTCCAATTATCTTGAAATTTGGTACAGTTATATTTTAGATAAGTACAAGCATTGCGAAACAGTAAACAGTGCCGCATATCATAGAGGGCGCTATTGGCAGTTTTTTTTTAAATTAATTTTTATCATATATTTTTTGTTGGTCCTATTCTGATACGCTTGACTGAAAATTATGATGGAAAAATTAATTTTGCGTAGAAAAGCTGTACCTATTCCATATTGATACAATGCACCGTTTTCGGTAAAAACGCGTTTGAAAATTTCTGCACATTAAAATACTTAAAAATAAATTTTCTAGTTCGCTCAAGTTAGTAGGTACTTATCAAATTGTCGTTCATACGCTTAAATTAAATAAAATGTGAGCAAAAGATTAATATTAATTGTTGTACTGAGTTAGTAATTATCGTTGTGTCCGTAAAGTGTAATTAATTTCAAATTATTAGTATTATTTGCATTTTGTCAAATTTTGAAAATATGCCTCGACATAATCAGTTCTCCAACTCAAAAATAGCAGAAATCTAAAACATAACTACCAAATTTCAATATGACGTTTCGTTTCTAATTGCCTATAACAAGACAAAAAATTTTTTTTTGAAGCCCTGTAACTTCTAAACTAGGCTTTTTTTGCCTAAATCCGTTCTATTTGATGACAGGGAGCTATATTTAAGCTGCGTACCATTACTTTCCGGACACCTTGTATTGTCTTCTAGATGTACTTGCTAAACATATTACCATTCAATTTCAATTTTTTGTATGGTCACCGATTGCATGTTTTGCCGCCTTATCAGTTTTTACAGTGTTCAGTGCCGCACAGAAGTGTATTTTTAAATCATTTTCAAGTTGTCCTTTTTGGTTTTGCAAAATCCCCTGTACATTAAAAAATTTGTTTAGCTAAGTTCTGAATCACATTGTATAGACGTAACATAATGTCATTCATGGGCGATACCATGTCAACTGCCGCAAGGTTGGTGCATCATGATTTTTTCCCAAACCAAAACTATTTCATTCTATTGTAGGTTCGAATACAAGTATTATCCCAAATTTTCAGCCAGAAATACTACTCCTAGAGTTTTTTACGGCCAATTTACGTTTATTTGCGTTTTTTGTTTTAGGTGACAAATTTTCTCTAAAGCGTTACCAGAAACGCGTCGGAGGCTGGAAAAATTCTAGAAGACCCATAATCGATGTAAAATTGTCCAAGAAATCCATTGCCGCTCTCATAAATGCGCCAAAAATTTTCCATTTGCCAGAAATTGCAAAAAAAATTTTTTTTAAATTTACTGTATCTCGCGTGTGAAAATTTTAGAATTTTTCTGCAGGCGCGCAAAATGTTCGTTTTTGAGTGTACTTTTAAGTACTTTTAACTTTCCCGTGTGTATTTGGGTTTTAAGGGTTGAAACAGTTGAAAAATGGCAGAAAATAGACAAATCAGCCTGAAACGATTCATTAAGCAAGAGAACCAAGTGGCAAAAGTTGAAAATATTTTCGTGGATCTGAAGCTTAACCCTCGACGATGAAGTCAGATCATTTTCATTGAATACCAGACCATCTAGAGGTCTAATATTGCCACAGTCACTCAAACATTGCAGCACGAAAGGTGTACGCGCATAAAGGCATACCAATCAAGCTTACAGGTATTTGCTCAATTCACACGGTCTATTCACACGGTGAATTGAGCAAATACCTGAAGCTTGATTAGTATGCCTTTATGCGCGTACACCTTTCGTGCTGCAATGTTTGAGTGACTGTGGCAATATTAGACCTCTAGATGGTCTGGTATTTAATGAAAATGATCTGACTTCAATGTCGAGGGTTAAGCTTCAGACCCACAAGAATATTTTCAACTTTTGCCACTTGGTTCTCTTGCTTAATGCACCGTTTCAGGCTGATTTGTCTATTTTCTGCCATTTTTCAACTGTTTCAACCCTTAAAACCTAAATACACACGGGAAAGTTCAAAGTACTTAAAAGTACACTCAAAAATGAACATTTTGCGCGCCTGCAGAAAAATTCAAGAATTTCCCCACGCGAGATACAGTAAATTAAAAAAAAAATTTTTTTGCGATTTCTGGCAAATGGAAAATTTTTGGCATATTTCTGAGAGCGGGAATGGATTCCTTGGACAATTATACATCGATTATAGGTCTTCTAGAATTTTCCCAGCCTCCGACGCGTTTCTGGTAACGCTTTAGAGAAAATTTGTTACCTAAAACGAAAAACGCGAAAAAAATGTAAATTGGCCGTAAAAAACTTTAGGAGTAGTATTTCTGGCTGAAAATTTGGAATAATACTTGTATTCGAACCTATAACAGAATGAAATAGTTTTGGTTTGGGAAAAAAAATCATGATGCACCAACCTTGCGACAGTTGACATGGAATCGCCCTCATATCTTTTTATTAAATTTATTTTTTCAGTTAAGCGATTTTCAATTTTGTACACTTATTTAACAAACTGTATTTATAAAACAAAAATTATTTAAATTATGAAATCCTAAATTTGAGTGAATTAAATAATTTCTTACATGTGATTTTATATTAATTGTTTGGTAAAGAATTTTTGGGTTTCCTCGATTACCAGCTGGAAGGTTCTAAAATTGGCAACCAAATTTTTAATAAAACCTGAAGGTAAAACGCAAAGAATATTAAACTTTAAGATCGCACAGAAATTAAATGATATTGAAATATAATTGTTTCACTTTTGTAAGGTTTGACTTATTAAAAAGTATGAAATATCTTTGTAGGAAATGAATTTACAAACAAGAAATTGTAATACTTTTGCCATTGAATTTAATATATGAAACATTCGGATAATCTTTTCCTCTGGACGTTATGTTAATGGTGGTAAGAACTTAAAACAGATGTTTTAATAGTAGCCTGGGTGCCTCGGAGAAAGAATATAAAAGCTATATATAAACAAACCTTTCAAACTGATATAAGTACAACGTAAGTAATGACCCCTGGAGACATACATCACACTGTCTTTGAATGTGTCAACTTAACAATTTCAGACTAGATGTTTTTGGATATGAGAAATCATAATCTGTTGTCTAGTGTTGGGATCACTCGAGTGAAAAATAACTGATTATTTGGTTATCAGTTATAATATGAGTAACGAATTATTTATTTGATTTTTTCCATTGTTCCCTAGGGTTGCCACCTTTTCATATGCGCCAGTAGGATATTCTTATCTTTTAAATTCTCAAGTAAGGACATTCCTTTTATTTTGTATATGATGTATTTTTTTACATATTTTGTCTGTGTCCGTATAATTCTATTTTAATACGAATTTAATCATGTTCTCCGAGTAAGGACTGTTCTTCCGAAATAAGGACAGGTTGCAACCCTACTGTTCACTTACAAAGTGTGTGTTCGAGTTCAAGATTTGTATATACATGCTCGTATAATACATGCGTACAACAAGAATCGCTCTAGTTGCGGCAAGATTCAGACGACTTACATATGTCACGGCTGATGTAACGGAATTGTCAACATAATTTTCGATATTTGGTAGCGTTAAAAACAATAATTTTTTGCAATTTAATTGCAATATATAGTGCAAACATTTAGTGTAGTATATAGTTATTTTTTATTCTCAGTAGCAGTTTTTTTTTTTAATATTTTCATGAAAATATAATGAATTATTCATTTATTTGTATGACGTAAGTCGTCTGACTATAACAAACAACGCAACTGTAACAAGCAACGAAATACCGAGGAACCATAGAAATGACCATCGTTCATAGTCGTAATTCGTATAATAGACTTGTCGTAGGTATAGATCAAAATAACATTTTGTGTTGACGGAATACAGGAGTCGTAAAATAATTTTTGGAAAATTAAAAAAAAAATAGAAGTACCTAATTTTTTGTGTAAATGCACCATACCTATATTTTTATAAGAAGATCTAAGATTTGTATTGTTTATTTTAAATATATAAATTTACCCACACAAAAAGTGTATATTTATTATTTATGTATTTTTAAATAACACATTTCCATATAAACTACAAAAATAGTAATATGTACAGCTGCTGAGAATTTAAGTGACTGTCACTCGAGTTATCAATCGGTTTTTGATATCACTTAAACGCCACATTCGCCATATTTGTGATGTAAATTTGAGCGTAACTTTTTTTACCTTAATGCTATGACAATTTTTATTAAAAAATCATAAACATTTTCGAGATAACAGATTTTTATTTAAGGGCGCCGTATTCCTGAAAAAGTGTTTTCTACAAATATAAATAATTTTAGACATTTAAGAACTGAATAATATAGAGTTTAGCAAATAACAAGAATGTTATTTCATGCCACCTGCAAATATTCAAAGGTACCGAAGTAAAATCAATATAACATCAGAAAGCGATCTATCCAATGAATTTTTAGGTACTGAAATCTTTCAAACTACGTATTTTTTAAATTCAACTATAGATGTAAACATTGTTATAACATAAACTTACATAGTTCTGCATATAAGATTGTTCACTTTTGTTTATAAGTATGTGAAAATAATTGTTAAAATGTGGGGTTAGAATAGCGAAATTATGTGTGTCATATAAATGCATTTTAAACGTTATTACATTATTTGAGGAAAGTTTAAATAGTAAAAGTGGATAAACAAAACATCAATAATTCTATTTTTGATATTACTTTTACTCTACGAGTTTTATTTTTCGAGATTTCAGTACCTAAAAAACACCACAAATTTGATCATTTTACGGCGAGAGATACGGGCACCTTAAATCAAAGGATAGTTTTATTTTATTTATTATTACTGTATTGTAAACGTATTTAAGTTAATATCAATTAAGTTAAGTTTGGTTTTAAAATAAACAACATTCTTAATTGTTTATTGTATCAATAGAACCATCTTGACAGCAAAATATGTTAATAATCGTTAGTATGGAATCCTTTAACATTAGCGCCTTCGCCAGAATATAGATAGAAATTATAAAAGCGCGCGAAATAAATACCATATAAGCAGGTTCACTCACGTGAACAGACGAAAAAAATCATATTCGTACACTGAAAAATTCTACTAATATTGACAAGAATGAAAATTTAGTAGAAAATTAGTTACTGGAAAATAAGTCTAATTAGTAAATATATTTTAAAAATAAAATCATTTCAAAATTCCAAAGCAATCCAGTTCCAACCTAGTTTAAAATCATTGCATAAACGATAATTTATTTTAATTTCGCAACTATATTCTATACTGTGGATAAAAATGTACAGTCGGCAGGTTACAACATTCCCAGGTACGTTGACCACGATGACGTTTTTACTGCAAAGCACTGATTGGCGGTGGTCCCTCAGGCCACTGCTGATCTGACAAAAATCATGAACCAAGGGTTGGAACTTGAATGTGGAGGTAACGGAAGTCAGTCGGTTTTTGGAATACAGTGAGGTATGAGTGCCGCCAAAAAAGTGCACCGAGCTCCCCCCTGCCGCCATGAAGGCTGGTTAGCGGTAAGTTAAATTGTATATTAGGCTAAACCCTTCAGCTGGAAATTAGGAGCATCGTTATATTTTCTGTTCTCTAAATTCATTCTTATTTTACAATAAACTATTTATAGTATTTTTCTAAAACTGCCTTCTGAGTTACCCCCTTGTGCGTAGACGTTGAACGTAGACGTAACAATATTGCTGCTCAAACATTAACTGTCCATCTCTCCTCAGTATGTACGTTGAAATGGTGTGGATTTTCGTCCGAGTAATAATGAAAATTGTCTGTTTACGAATCCGTTGCGATGAAACGTAGGATACTACTTACACTCCTCGGTAAACAAAATTTTATCTGAAAAATTCAAATTTCCATTCAGGTTTTGCTCAGTAAGTTCGCCTCTTTAAGCTTGCAATTGGATATGATAGGGTTGGAATTTATATTTTGATATTATTCTCCTATAGAAGTTCTACTTATTTCAAAATTCTTTTCAAGTTGTCGGGTACTCACATGGTCATTTTCTACTAAAGCGGCCAACATATTAAATTCGTTATCTGGAGTTATCACAGATGTCCTTCTATTTTGGTTTTGAGTGTTGCAAACCCTTCCTGTAGCATTAAACCTTTCTAAAAGCTTTTTAAAAGTTTCTTCCCTTGGATGGCGTACACGATTTGGATATCTTACTCTGTATTGTCGACTTAACTTAATTTAACAACACGAATCAAAAAATATCATAGAGAAGAAATAATTACTGTCAAAGTGAAGTTTAAGTGACAGAAATTTACTGTTTGTCTTCCATGGCTAACTTTACTCCCGAGCACAGTATACTTTAGTATACTGTGCTTCCGAGAGTTTGAAAACTAAGTGTGAAATTATGGAGACCAATTGAATTAAACTAAATAAACAGTCATTTTTAATAAAAAAATCACTTTAATTATTAATTCGTCTGAATAAATGCTGCCATCATATTTATTTATTTATTTTTCAATTTAGTTTAAATTAATTGGTTTGCGTAAATCCATCATAGTAAAGAGTAATTGTGGATTAGAAGAAAAGTATTAGAGATAAATACAGATAACTTTATGTCTGGTGAAAGGTAATAAAATATGTTATCTGGTGACGTGAAAAGAATATGTGGGTTCCATTTTAAAATATCAAGTTATCCATGATTGAAGTTTTCAAAATTAGAGCCACGATATCAGACATAACAAACAGAGTTCATAATTGACTTTCTAGCTCTTGGTAGTATGGAGGGTGGTCAGTAACTTCCCCCAATCACAGCCTCCTATGTTGCCGCCCACCTCTGATATGCAACTGTTTCTAGACATCAACTTTGTGATAAAATATCGAATAACGTCTAACCGTACGTTTTAGGCACCAAGTATGGTACATTAAGTCACACTAGAATTGACCGAGGAATCCAAATATGTAATAATATACAGGAGGTTCCTTTTAAAAAAATGTAACTTTAATATGAATATATGTATATGTCTAGGAATTTCAGTAAAAATATTTTTAGTTTGTAGCTCTTACCCCCCACAAATCAAAATATATATCAGTATAACCCGAATCTTCCGTCCATAATTTATTCTTGAAACGTTTTAATGCTTATAGAACCATCACTTTCAGTGACAATCGGTAGAGAAATCTGTGGAACGATATTGATAGGTTCCCTCAGTTCAGACAGATCATACACAGAGAAAGAAATGCCGGCTGAAAAAATTGAGCAAATGCGTTGGATATATTTTGTGGATCATCATAATTTCGAGTATCGTACCACATTGAGTCTGAGATATTAGATAATTTCCTTATATTATTCAAAAAGACTAAAATTTGCTGGGATTAGTTTTTATAAATATAAATCACTTAGGTTACTTTTATATAATCTCCAATAGTGAGATTTACATTTAACATCTTTTCTAATATTTACGTTAAACCAAGGAGGATATGACGTACTTTTTGAGATTGTTTTAGGAACACTTCGCGTCAATTGAATTATGATTGTTTCACCAAAAAAAGTGCGTACTATTTTATTTGGTAAAATGTGTCATGAATATCTTGCCACTGGAGCAACTAAATTTTAAGAAACGAATATGAGACTTCATTTTAGGCCGCCATTTGTGAATCTTCCTGTATTATTATTTAATAATCAAAGGAATGTAAGAATTTGAATTTTATTTAAATTCTTACTGAATTTAAATAAAATAAAAATTTAAATCTTACCATATCGCATATATACCTACCTAGTACACTAAGTTTTAAATAAGTTACCTGTACTTTTTCTGTAATATCATTTGTCTTTTCTTGTGAAATTGCTTCAGTCTTCTTACAACTGAGATATATCATACAACTGAAAGAATTCACATCCCCTATTGAAGAAAAAAAATACAATCGATGGAGACAGCAACGATGTTAGGCGTCTTATTGGGTTAACTCGAAATGACAGAGAATATGGCCCACTTCGCTTTTAGCTTCCGAATTGATTTTCCATTAAAAGACCCCGGAGAAAAGAAGCATTTCATTACGTGACAGAATAGTTTACTACATATTAACTGGAAGTGACTAAACTGACTCTCTTCGGGTTTAATCGGCCTTTAAATTACCTACGTGACCTTAATTTGGCTCACCCCAACCATCGGGATTAGGAAGGCTACTCTCTTACGAATTTCAGCCGACTTAATCCCTATTTTTAAATTTATATGCAAATTATTAGGAAATGGAATCGTTTCAAGAGCCATTTAGAATAAAACTTTTTTCGTGTATGAATCCTGTATGGTAATTTAAGGCAATTGTACATTCCCTATAATACCTACAGTAAAACCTTGTCGTTTGTGGATTTATAGTTCGCAGATTTAAATGTACGCAGTAGCCATTCGTGTTACCTTTGCTTTGTCTTTCGTAGTCACAACTCTTCCGCAGTCACAAATTTGCTAACATACATAAAAACAAATCTTCTAGATAATGTTACATATTTATATAAAACCCTTGTCTCACTTTGCTTTCTCCATGATAATGCAGTCGAAAGCAGTACAGTACATCTCATCGATGTAAGGGAATATAAAAAAATTTAAAAAGACGCCCAAACTAATTCGTGGGATACAGACGTGCAATATAATTTGAAGCAAGTGGTATAAAAATCGTTAGAATATGTGAATATATGCATAATGTATTAGCATAATTCTGTAGATGATGCCTATTTTAGTCATCTAACTCGATACTTTTCAAAACGGGGTGGTTATTAAGGAAATATTTTATATCTCGTCGTCATATCAATATTATTTTACCCCAGTCGAACCCACAGCTCGACAATAAAAACTTATACCGAAACGGCGATTACAAGCCGTTATTTAAATGCAACGTTGTAACATCTCACAAAACAAGGTAACCGCTTTCAGTACATCACAGAAATAGGTCTTTTAATAGGTATCAAATAGGTATATATGACGCTTTTAACAACGTTTTATTTTATGAACAGTAGGCAACAAACTTGGCAACTATGCAGTCTCTCGTCTGACATACGTCGCTCTTGAACATCGTAAAAGAAAGAAAGCAGTTAACGATGCAACTTAGATTAATACTAGTTTACTTTGCTGGCAGTGCAGCGCAATACTTTTAGGTGCTAGGTGATTTCGCTGCCTCGAGCGTGTTATAGTTTTTGCTTCCCTGATATACTAGGTGTTCTTTAATTACTGTTGTTGTTGACTTATTATAAATTAGTGTTGTGAATACTCAGTGTTGTGTTTGTTTTAGTTCATCTAGTACTTAGTACCTTTATAGTTTATATTCGTTTTTTCGCCTTAAAAACATTATGATATTTGATACTGTGAATCAAATAAGATACAGAGAGAATATTCAGACGTTGGGAAGATTTCTTGGAAGAACCTCAACCTGGTACAAATAAACTGCTGGCCACTTGAACTTACACATAGAGATATTTAGGCAAAATTTAAATTTAAAGTTCAATATTTTCAACAGGAATGCAAATTTTTTAACGCGGCTTGCAAATTTTAAGAGTTAGTTTTTTTCGGATTAAGCTGCATAACGTATATTTATCGTAGGATCATAGGTTTATTATATACGGAGTGATCAATGAAGTCATGCAAAAATTCAAACTGTTTGTATGAGCGAAATTTCCGCAAAAAAGTTTTTTTGATCGTTGCAATATGGTTCGTTACTAAGATAACATCAATATCTCCAGAAGTTTTGTCAGTTTTTGGATTAAGGCCCTTAGGCCTTGTACAGTGCGTTTCAATAACTTTGATAACATTTTGATCAGCTGTAACTTTTCTGTTTTTAGAGATATCGGAATGAAACAAAAACCATATTACATAGTAGACTAGCAAGTTTTTTCTTATTTGGAAAAAAAACAAAAGACCAATGATTTTGAGAGATCTTAACCTAACTTATATTTTTTTAAATGGAACGCTCTGTATATTATTGGATATTTGGATTCTACTCAAAATTCCAAGCATATTTTATAAAGCATATCCTATACCTATCTTCAACTGTTTCTGAGAAATAGTTTTACAAACATGTCAATTATCATAAAAATTGCTCTACTTGTATGCCATTTTCCTCAACAGAACAAAATACTAAGGCTCGATTGTTACCAGCACGGCTCAAGCAATGCCGAACTTCAGCTTTAGCTCAGTGTAAAGTGTGTCATGAAAAAGTAGAGCAATTTTTATGATAAATTGACATGTTTGTAAAACTATTTCTCAGAAACAGTTGAAGATAGATATAGGATATGCTTTGTAAAATATGCTTGGAATTTTGAGTAGAATCAAAATATCCAATAATATACAGGGCGTTCCATTTAAAAAAATATAAGTTAGGTTAAGATCTCTCAAAATCATTGGTCTTTGTTTTTTCTAATAAGAAAAGTAATATGGTTTTTGTTTCATTCCGATATCTTTAAAAACAACATAAAATTTGGGTAGCAAATGATGATTTTTGCAGATTTGGAATCCTTATTTCACGTAGATTTTCTATGATCTAAGCATTCTATTTGAGGTTGAAATTTACACATTATACCGGGTCGATAATAAACATAAACGTAGGGTACGACGCGCTAAGGTTTGGCATTATTTAAGTTTTTGTAAAAATAAATTCTCACCTCAAGTTGTTTTTATGTTTAGACCACAGAAAATCTACGTGAAATAAGTATTCCTAATCTGCAAAAATCATCAAGAACTGTCAATCCAATGTCAAGTTATAGCATTTTAAATATTTTGCTAGTTTTGCTACCCAAATTTTCTGTTGAGTAGTGTGTACAAGGTCTAAGGGCCTTAATCCAAATACTGACAAAAACGTCTAGATATATTGTTGTTATCTTAGTAACGAACCATATTGCAACGACCAAAAAATTTTTTGCGGAAATTTCGCTCATACAAACTTTTGATTTTTTGAATGACTTCACTAATCACCCCGTATATAATAAACCTATGGTCCTACGATAAACATACGTCATGCAGCTTAATCCGAAAAAAACTAGCTCTTAAAATTTGCAAGCCGCATTAAAAAATTTGTATTCCTGTCGAAAATATTGAACTTTAAATTTTGTCTAAACATCACTATGTGTAAGTTCGAGTGACCAGCAGTTTAGATATCAATCGAATAGCGATAGAGAAGATGAGGAGGTTAGGACGGACGACGAACAAGCTTAGTTAGTTAAATATAATGTATATAAAAATATAAAACACAATGAGTGAGAACAGAAGGCATTACAAGACTTTTAGAAAGGACTATACTGAGACACAAAAAAGAATATTCAAGAATTTCTTAAAATCCATAAACTTGCATACGACGCTAGTTTGAGGAAAGATAAGTTGCTGCATATAGTCAAGAGCAATTATTTCCAGCTCAGGGACATATAAGTTCTACGATTGCATCCATACTACTGTGTTTTTAATCCTATTCAATTAAAAAGAGATATTCAGCAGACAGTATAAGATTTTAGAGATATTTTGAGCAACGTCTGTTTCTACTACTGCTTGAAGGTTAGCGATAATTTTGCATCAAAACGAAATGCTTGATATTGATTATATTCAACAACTACTTTCTAATAGCATATTCTATCCTTAATTTTATAGAATGCATAAAAAGATTACACATGCCCATTTTGATTGATTGAATATTGTTTGCTATTTAATTACATTTATAGCGTAATTCATAAGTAATGGTCCAACACTCAGTTGTGGATCAATAGCAGAGCATCAATATTTAACTGGTTACGCTTTAATAAATAATTATTGATAGGTAAAAAATATTCTATCGACGTTTAAAATCGCCAAATAAATATTCAAAATAGTTTCGACATAATCCTCGATAGCATTTGCTAATATGATCACTAAACTATTTTGATTAAACAACTTTATCTAAATTGCCTATAAGGTTGTTGCTATGGAGCCGTTGCTTTGGTACGATGTTTACAAGTATACAAACATTTTAAAATTTTAAAATCTCTGAACGTTTGTGAACATTAAACACCAATAATTAAACTTGATATTATTTCTTTATAAAATTTTATTATGTGTGACGCAGATTCTACTGATACTCAAAACCCTCTGAAGCTATTTATTTGAGAACAAACGGACAGTTTTTCGAAACGTCAAAAAATACGCGCGATAGTGATGTGATTTTTGTTATTTTTTACTTATCTGCCTTTTCAGTGATATTTTTTGATTAAGCAAACTTAGTTTAAAAAATAACCCTTGAGTGATCCTTTTGGCGCAACGATTTATTTCACAGAAGTGGCAAAAACCCAATTAAATTAAAGAAATACTGAAAATTCTGAAATATAAAATGAGGCGAAAACTGCCTTATGTACATTGATTCCTCAGAAATCGAAGAAATGTACAAAAAAACTTTTACAAAATATGATATTTGGTATGCCCAAAAAGGTATGTAAAATTTCGGAAAAAGTCATTGTAACTAACTTTTTTTAGTAGGGCCGCATTTTATAAAAATAAAACCAAATTATCGATGCTTGGGACATTATTTGACAATTATTACGTTATTCGTTACATCGCGCTTGTAAATCAACAATTTTACTTATGTTCGTAGTTTATTTACAGCTTATAAAAAAAACTACAGTACTTCCCTCGGCAGGGCCCCCGTAACCGGGCGTGCAAAGCACGCGGGCGCCACTTCAAGAAAGATTTTTAAAAAATCCAGAAAAAAAATATAATTTTTTTTTTAATAATGCGCAGGGTGAATAAAAGTAAGTAAATGCCTTTACTTGTCAAGTTTCAAGCAAATACTTAGTGGCCACATAACAATTATTAACTTTCGGATTGACGGGTAAAAGCGTTCACTTGTTTTTATTCACCCGACCCAATGTAAGAAATATTAAATAATATTATTTATTTTGGTACGACATATTACATTTTCATTTAACTTAAGGTTTTATTAAACACTTAGAGATGAAATTAATAATTTTATCAATATTTGTATGTAATATACATAAAAAAATATTTTAAAGTTAAACTACTACTTTAAATAAAATCTGGTGCACTAAAAACGGGAAAATAATTATTAGGACACATTATGAGACTTTCTAAAGATTCTAACCTCTTTCAAAATTAACAATTAATTTAAAATGTGGGATGTAGGTTAAAATATTTTTTAGCGAACTTGCGCCCCCAATGTTTTTATTTTGAATTGTTAAATGTTCCAGAGGTCAGGATATCTCATCAATATTTTTACCTATACTTTCTATTTTTTAGTTCTTAGTTTTTCACTTGACTAGAACTACCTCTACTCTACGACTGCAACATTAAATTATAAAAAGACCTTAAAACGAGGTATCACTTGATCTAGACTCTGATTTAGGCTATCAAATTCAAAACGAAATTGTAGAATTTTGTTACCAGTATATCATCTATTAAAAGCCCGTTGTCAAGATAATGGTTCCTTAAGAGTTTTATCATATGAGCTATATCAGCGAAGACGTACACTTTCATGTTGATTACTGAAGTCGTGAACCACGTTTTGATCTCTGAAATACCTAATTCTGACCATAAACCCCTATTTCCACCCCCCAAATCGTTTTTTATGGCGTATACCGGAAATCCAATATTTTCTAGCTTTTCAATTACTTGAAACAACAAATCTTTCGTTACTTTGCAGTCATAATTATAATAAATCGGCTGTTTCCAATTCCCCAAAATGCCACAAGCCATGATCACCTGGACATAATTCGACGCACATAAGATTACATCCGCCTTCTTGTCGTAGTCAAACATTTTTTGTATCTTCATTTCATCAAAAAGAAGTATACATGCTCGCTCCATTTTTTTAATATTAGATTTCTTCATCAGTTTTAGAACCACATTTAATATACCTAAAACGATATACTATTGTTATTCTAGCTTACATTTCGAAATTTTATCATTAGGTACCCATATCTGGTTGTACATCTATTTTTCCTGCCCAGCTTCGTTAGGTGGATTCAACTGGTAATGGAAATTTCCGTTTTTGGAGCAACCGATAAGCTCTTGGTCCAGCAGCATGCAAAGATATTGCACTTGCAATATCGTCTGCTGGCCATTTTATAAAACCGTTCTTGGTACATTGGAGTTTTCGTACTTGACCCTCCGTAAAAACCGTTCTAATAGTAAACTATTAGAACGGTTAATGCTGTTTCCTGTTAATTGCTTCAAGTTTTTTATTATCTTCTTTGAGTTTCATATTCTCTTCTTTGAGTTTCATATTCTCAACTTCAAGTAATTGTAATTTTAATAAAATGCCATCTTCTTGAAATCTGAAAATGTGCGATTTAAGTTAATAATTATGTTACTGCAGAATGGTGACGTCGATAATAATTAAACCTTACAATTGAACAATGTTCAATCAATAAAAATATATAGGTAGATACCTTTCAGTTTGTGTAAATACACTGGTTCTCAATAATTGATTTCCATCTATTTCCATATTTTCCACGTTATAATTATTGGGAATTTCTTCTTCCGTTTCTTCACATACTTCTTTCACCTTACCAAACCTACAAATGAAAAATGGACAGGTGTCAGTCATATTCTTATTTTTTTCGGTAGCATAACACCCTTTGAATAAAATGTTGGGTACAGCAGTGATAATTCCTGATTTAAATTAAACACCTAAGTAGAAAAACTTACTCAACAACATTTTGCATCAGATTGCGCTTCTTCAGTCTATCACTACGCTGTTTTTCAGGTATGGTACTACTAGAAGGTATCCCTGGCAAATTAATAGAAGGTACAGCATCTGGTTTCAACTTTCGTTTCCTTGGAGAATAATTTAATAATCTATGTTGCATAATATAGTCATCTTCTTGGAAGTGCAAGGAGCAAATTCTGGCATTAATGACATTGAATTTAAATTGTTGACGACACTTCTGAACCCATATTGCACAAATTGCCTTATTTTTCGGAAACGAAAAAAATTTGCATTTCATTTCCGAGGCCTTGGTCTTCTTATTGTTATTACTTTTACAATTTACCACCGCGCACATAACCATTGTAAGCAATGAAAACTATTGCTATTGAGGGGAGTTTATCTAACTTGGTTTATTTAAACTACACTTAACTCACTATAACTAAAAACACTGAGTGAGCTGTTGACTCGTTGAACGGCTCTGGTCGAGTGTCTCTTTGTTCCCAAAACTATCTGTCCACGAAAGATCGGGTAGGTAGAAAATGTCATTAAAAACTACTTTAGTTATTAACAATTAATATGGTACTTCTAGTAATTGCTTGAGATTAGAATTCGAATCTCAATAACAGGATTAAGGACGGTATGAATACGGCAGGTAGTTATATTAATAGAATTTCCTAATACGGGTTTACAATTTAAAAATAATTACATTAGGACTGAAGATCATTAAGTAGGGAAGGTAAATCCCTTCACTATGTATGTGTACTGCACCTCTAAGTCAATGTTAATTACTTTATAAAACTCTGCTATTACCAATTAACTTCACTCTACCAAATACCAACTAAACTCTACACAGAATAAAACATTTAGGTATCATATTTTGTTATATCAAGAATCATAAACAATTAAAAACACATGCTACAGGCATGATAATAGTATCATGTGCTACAGGCGGCTAATAACCCAGAATAACCTGCAGTCTGCAGTTGTCACTGTATGACGTCATCGATTAGTTTCATGGAGGGAGTCGGTGCGCGTTGTGTTTATAGTATCATGGTCCGCAAATATACGTCCATCTACCATTGATCACAACCGATTTTTTATCAAGTACAGGAATTCCACATGTATTATACTGGCGGTTAGAATTCAGACGCATTCCGCAATTATATTTTTTGTCATCATAATTTTCGATATTTGGTTGCCCTAAAAGCAATCATTTTTTTGCAATTTAGTGCAATATATAATGCAAACATTTAGTGTAGTTTTATTACTTTTAGTTGCAGTTTCTTAAATATTTTGATAAAAATATAATGAATTATTCATTTGTTGTGACGTAAGTCGTCGAATTCTTGCCGCGACTGTACACAAACAGTGGATATAACATATGTTCAATTCCTAAAAAGAGACAAATTTCTTAGATTACCCAATATTTCCCGACAGCGCTGTATGGTAGTGAAATCTGGGTTCTCAATAAGAAGTCAAGAGAAAACCTTTTAAGGTGGGAAAGGAAGATCTTAAGAAGAATTCTAGGTGTAAGGAGAAATAATGAGGAAATATATGGAATGTACCAGGCACCAACATTAGACAAATTTGTAAAAGCCAGGAGAGTGCAGTGGCTAGGGCATCTAGAACGTATGGAGGATGAAAGGGCAGTTAAGAAAATAGTAGGGAGTAAACCGAACTACAAGAAAAAAAGAGATAGACCGAGGAAGCGATGGAGAGAGGAGCAATAGATCTAAGGGAGAAAAATGTAACGGATTGGAAAAGAAAGGTGAAGAACAGAATGGAGTGGAGGCGAATAACGCAGTTCTGGGCCTAAAAGACTTGTAAACAGCTTTATATATATATACTGGGCACTGCTTTAGACGATGTTTTGCAATCTTCCTTGCAGATGTAGGAGCCAACATATCGATGCTCAAGAAACACGAAGGTTGGCGTTCGACATCTGTGGCAGAGGAGTACATAGCAATCTTCATACAAAATAAGCTGACGATAGCAAGAAAAATTCTCGGGGAGAAAGGAAATACCACTTTCATTTTTATTTATTTATCATAAATAAATAACTTTAAATTCAGTTATTTTAATTTACTTTTACGCGCATGTGCGTAAAAATATTTTTTAAAGTACATGCGCTTAGAAGACTATAATTGTGATAATGAAATGACAATAGAAATGCCGTGATTATGCAACGATTTTACGAAAAAGTTATTTTACAATTTCTGTAGTTTGAGTGTCGCAAATTTTTCATAATAGACTAGAGTGAGATTTATTTGAAATAGATAATCATAATGCACCTTTCATTTTGCAGAGGGCCCTACATACACGACGTTTATTGTGATATAAAAAAAGTAAGATAAAAATTTTACTTACCTTTAGCAGCCAACTATAAAAAAAAATAAACAGAATTCAGCCGACGTATGCATTGCCAGATGTGCTATTTTTATTTCGTTCTAACGTTTCCTTTGAAAACGCAACAAATACGATTTTTTGTGAGCTTTATTTGCTAAAGTCAGGAATGATTCCAAATACGTTCTCCCAATGTAGGTGTAGATATTTACTCATTTTTGAACGGCTATTGTATTAATACACAAAACGTAAGTGGGTGGCTTTAAATCAATATTTGAGTCAAACGAATTTTGCAGAAGTCGTGTTTTATATATAAATATATACATTTTTTTTTATTTGCTCATTCCATAATATAGGTCCCAAAATAATAAGTTTACTTTTTCCATAACTGAGATAGGAATAGGAAAATAATAATAATAATAATACATTAATAGTAGTAATATCTTTACTCCTCATTGTAATCATGAGGATTAGCACAGAAGGTATTATCAAACAGCGTTGGTCCTTAACCACCATTCAATGCTGGAATGAGGGAAAATTGGAAAATCTCATTAGTTAAGGGGATGGTTAAATGCCGACCGGTATCAATTTCTTACATTGATCCAAACCAACGTTCTTCCACCCTACTATACCCACAGAGAGATTACCAATCAAATTAACTTTATTCAAATTGTTTAAGCATCATGATCTAATATAAATCAATTATAAAACAAATTAAATAGGGAAAAATTCGCTTACCAACATCATGCCGAATTATTGCTCAAACTCAACCACAAGTAGACAAAAAAATATATATACTTTCGCACAAAAAACAATTAAGTCGACCATTTTTAAAGTTTACTTTCTATTATTACTTATTATTATTCTTGTACCGAATGAACCAATTTTTACTAGTAACAGGTTAAATAATTTTCAAAATATGCACGTATGAGCTGTGGCATATGGTCACAATATTCCAACAGATATATTTATAAAATTGGTATCGGACCTTTTTCGTCTGGACCAAATTACTAACTGAAACTATCTCCATTTTTTGGAATATAACTTACCAGAGCTACTTAATAATGTACATAATTTTAAATGTTAGACAAAGTTGACTTTTTAACCAATTTCCCAACATGTAAATCGCAATGGACCAATAAAGTGATCTGCGAGATCGCCAGACCTAAACCTATGTGATTGGTTTGGTTTCTACAACTGAAATTAACACAAAGGAAGAGTTATGTGAACTAATAGAAAATATTACGAATTTGCGGAAAAATATAATTATTCAAGTTTATATCCGAATTTCTTTATGAAAAGTTTTAAAATTATCTAGAAGAAAATTATACGTACAATTCAATACGGTTATAGTAGCAGTAGTATTATAAAGGGCGGCAATTAGGCCACAGGTGCGGGTACTTTTTGCTTACCTCGCCATCCCATCACCTCACCATTATCTGCCTTTGGCCCTACTCGAACCTACCCGACGCCCTGATAAACCCCAGGGTCTTAGTCCATCCCCCTTACCCCTTCCCTTTGCAGCTTCTCGGCGCCAAATAATATTAGTACCTATAAACTTAGATGTCTGCAATGACCTCTAAGAACTCCCACCATTTGGTTCATTGATCTTCCACAGAAGTTCAGCAGCCACACCGTGCTTGATTTATTAGGCCCATCCAAAAAGTCATGAGCCTGTCTACGTCCATTATTCCTTCTCCAATTCCCTCCTAATGTTTGATAGGCCCATTTGTTACGGGCAATTAATACTACCTCATGCTATTCCAATAATGGGTTAGAATATCTGGCCAGACGCCCCAGGTCCAAGACGAGCTAGGGGCGTCTAGAGCTTAGGCAGCCTCCTCTTTACCAGGGAACTTATGAGCTTTATGCTCTGACGAGAGACTCAAGGGCATCTCCACGTTCCTGAAAGAGAGTAGATCTCGTCCTTGGAGAGCTAAGGGCTCTGAGTGCATCGTGACTGTCAGAACAGGTAATGATGTTCTCCTCCACACGATTCCTTACTTTTTCTTTTCTTGCTACTATCAAAATAGCAAAGGCCTCTGCCTGAAAGATCGTGGTGTATATACCCAGTGCAAAACCCTACCAGGTATTCCAATTTTCTAGGTATATCCCTGCACCCGAATACTCATCTCCCGGGACCCATCCATGTAACATACCAATGATCCCGGGAGGAACGGTTGTTCAAGTATTTCGGTGGTTTGACACTACAACATTGATCAAATTTTAATTTTTAAGGGACAATAAAGCCTGATTAAAATTTTATAGATTGCCAAGATGTCGTCTACGATTGTCCATGTTAAACTTTGTTTTCGGTATAACATATAATTTGTGTCTCCATATTTGGCGCTTCTAAAAACTACTAAGTTCTATTAAAATAACAAGCTAATCAAAAAAGGATTTTAAATAAAATTTATAGGAAAACAAAATCTATTAATTTTCAGTAAAAAATACCTAGACATGTAATTCAAGTATATGAATATAACATTAATAATTATTTTATGTGTATATCTAATTAAACAACTCAAAGTTCACAAATAATAATTATTTTAATATTACTGGTACACTAAATGTGAGTAAATTTTATTTATAATGCTGTTACGTTTGGGAACAATACTTATTTTATTAGTAACAAAGTAACCAAATCTGACGACGTCATATACCGGATATGGAATTATCACATATTCTCACCCTTATATAATCTGAAGCTCCCTTAATATGCCACAAGTACTGTTTGATGACGTAGCATTAACTAGAAGCATCAAATCAGTAATCATTATTAATTATGACATTTCCTCTTTCTGTATCTGGAACACGCTACACGATTTGATCGCTAGTAATACGACGTATGCGTATGACGCAGGCAAATTAATAGGATTCGCGTGTATTGTTGATATAGGTTTGTTTAAATTGTAAGATATACAGCGTGTCCTGAATATGAGCGTCGTTACTAAAATGGCTTATACGGGTGTCTCATTTTTTAACAGCAGAACTTAAAGAGTTGTTAGAGGAGCTCATTTTGAGGCTAAAAGTTCCTATAAATATGGGTTCTAAAACTCTTTGTTCCTGAGACGGGTTTAATTTAATTATTTATCTACGCCTGTAGGATAAGTGTCTCTTATCCCCCTTATTTTGAGTGGGATATGAACGTCGTTACCACACTCAGTGGGATAAGAACTTTTGAAGTTTTTAGATAATTTATGATCAAAACTATATATACTATTTATTGTAAAAATTGACATGTTTGCATTTTGAAAAATTTATTTCAGAGGAGGACGATTTGTTCGAAGTTTTGTTGAATGTTCTTACTAGTTGAAACATCAATCTCCATATTCTTTACTCTCAGAAAATTTGGAACGCTTCGTTTCTTATTTTCAATCGACGTTTCAATATATCCTTCAGTCACCGTATTACTTTTCCAACCCTCATGCCTCTAGACTGTTAAAAGGTCCGCTCCTGAATTTGCAAACAAGGAGTAGTAGTAATGTAGCTGGCGGCATCAACCTGGTAATTAGGCCATACGTGGGCCCTTTTTGCCTACCCTACCATCCCATTACTTCTGCACTAGCTGCCCTCGGCCTTCCTCGAACCTACCCGACGCACTGATGAACGCCTGGATCTTGATCCATGGTAGGCCCCTTATATCTTCCCTCTGCAGCTCTTCGGCGCCAAAGATGGTATATCTTAGTCTTCCAAGGGCCACACAATATCCTAGAAAATGGATAGGGGTCTCCTTCCCCTCTCCACATTCCGGACATAAGGGACTCTTCTCTATGCCTATCAAGTTCAAATGCCTTCTGACTCAGCAGTGGCCTGTCAGAACCCCCACCGTTTGGTTCAGGAACCTTCGTCTAAGACTCAGCAGCCACATCGTCCTAGATTTACTAGGTTCATTAAAGAAGCCTGTCTACATCTTCCATTCTGTATCCCAGTCCCTCCTAGTATTTGATGGGCCCATTTATTATGGACGGTATTCATAATACCTTGCATAATTCCAAGAATGGGTTCAAATCTCTGGCAAGGCACCCCAAATTCGAGACGAGCTAACAAGTCAGCCATCTCATTACCGAAGATTCCTTTATGGCCAGGAACCCAGACCAGATTCACCTCTCTTTGTCTGGCCAGGGACTCCAGGGCATATGCACACTCCTGAACAAGACTAGATCTCGTCCTTGGAGAGCTATCGGCCCTGAGTGCAGCCTGGCTATCAGAGCAGATGAAGATTTTCTTCTTTTCTCTTTCTTTCTTTCTTAGAAGGATTGCTTACCAATAAATTAAAATTATTTGAAATTAAATGTCAAAATGAAATTAAATAATGTCGACAGCGTCAAACTGATTAACTGTCAAGTATCATAACCACCTACTAAAATAAAAAATTTTTATTTTAGTAGGTGGATTTTTTATTTTAGTAGGTGGTTATGATACTTGACAGTTAATCAGTGACATTTAATTTCAAATAATTTTAATTTATTGGTATAATAATTTTTATAGTTAGATATTTGACTCAAGTTAAAGGAGGCCACCTGATGAAGCAATCCAAAAAAAAATAATGCAGAAATAGATCAGATATCATCTATTGTGGTTGAATTTCGAGTTCCCACTCCATATAATTATAGAGTATATCAGGTTAGTAAATAGAATACATTTTTTAGATAATTATTGAATAGAGTTTTGTCTGTGGGTGTTCATTAGCATACCTAGATGTTTGGTATCAGAGAGCATGCATATGACTTCATTGGTAGGAATTGTAGGAGATTTGATACATATTAGCTTAAAATACCTTTCTTAAACAGTAAAAAATGTTACAAAAGCTAATAATAAGGAATATATGGGTAGATATTGTGGGTGTAATTCAACGCAGGTTGGGGCTTTTGTCCACTGAGTAGTTAGTTTCACACAATATTGTTAATACCTGAAAATATATGAACAAACAGTACTTCTTGGAATAATCATATTTTTTATAATGTTTTTTTTTCTATAATTTTGTTCCTATTATTATTATATAATAGTAATATATCTACCTCTCATTCTAATCACGAGGATTAGCGCAGAAGCCGGAGACTTCTGCGGCAGAGGGGGCAGCATATTATTATTAAGCAGACCGCATTTGCATCCACGAACGACTTACGTTGGTAGGCCCTAGCCATCATTCAGTGCAAGAATGAGAAAAACCTAGAAAACCTTATTAATTAGAGGGGTACTCAAACGTCCACCCGTATTAATCTATCACATTGATCCAAGCCAACATTCTTCCACCGTACCATACCCACCCTCTGTGGGTCAATCCTCTCCATGAATACAGCTGATATACAATCTACCGGCCGCGGGATTCGATCCCACAGCGGTCTGGCCACATCAATTCAAGTACTGACTCTTTAAACCGCTCGACCACTGGCCCACTCTGTATTATTATAGTATTTTTGTGTTGTGGACGGTAGCAAAATCAGTTACTAAATAAACGATGTTTTATTCTTGACGAAATAGTAAGTTTTTCCGTTGATAGCAATGATCTCACTGAGGAAGACATTGAAGATGATGTTACAATAAGTATAGATCAGAACTCAGCCCAGATGCAAAAGTAAAATGATCAAAAATAGTAAATAGCAAATTGTGTCTTCCTGTTAGTAGTATTTTTATTTTCATTCCTATTTCGTACTTATTTATTCTGGGGAAGAGTGTGTCGTAATAAAAAATATAAACTTGAACAAGGCGATCGTTACCATACCAAAACTTATTTCTCCAAAAGACGGGGCTCCTCCACATTATGCGATCTCTGTGATACAATTTTTAAACATTTCAGGAATGGATTGAAAAAGGAGGATCCACAATGGCCTGCACATTCAACAGATCTGTATCCGTTTGACTTTTCTCTGTGGCGTTATTTTACAATTTGTATTATTTTTATTTGTTAAAGGTCTTTCCTAATTTCAATAACATTCCAAAAGTAAACTTATTTATAGAATGGTTTTATTAAACCAGTACATTTAGCTACATCAATTTTTTTATATTTTATATAATTGTTAAATACAGCTTAGTCTATGGAATTGTTCATTAGCATACGTAGATGTTTGGTATCAGATAACATACATATGACTTCATTGATAGGAATTGTAGAAGAATTCATTTATACTAACATTAGCTTAAAATACCTTTACAATACAGTAAAAAAAAACAAAATATTTTGTTATTTTAGAAAACTCTTTGAACTAATATTAAGAGCTACGAAATATTGTAAGGAAATAAATAATTTATGAACGGACTTGGTATGAACCAATGTATTATTCCGTGCAAAGTTTTGGTAATGTTGTAGCATCTGTTCAGTTTCTTTATAGTTTAAATTACGTTGTAACTAAAATAGTTATTGAAGGAACTTTCATAGCTTAGGTCAGAATAAACTAAATGTGACCAGACAACTGATTTGTATAATAAAGAACTTTGCAGGACAGTATAGAGAATATCAGCTAGATCAAGATAAATTGAAATATAAGATAGCCAGTAAGGCGCCTAATTTGGAATATAATTGAAAAACTTAGTAGCAGCACAATTGTACGAATGGCATATTTTGCTAATTAGAATTTAAGTGTAGTTTGATAAAGTTAACGTTACACAACTTTCATTTGAAAAAAGGATCTAAATGTTGGAAACATCTGCTAGTAAAATAATTATAAATCTATTAGTAGACCTCGAATACTGTGTTAGATGCATCAGGCATTAACTTTTTCGCTTCCGAAATATGATACAATTAGTAGCGAAAATAAAGCAAATGATTCGTTATAATATGTAGTTTTTCTATATTAGTATTGCTATCAATAGGAATCTACTGAGTATATTAAATTTTTTAAATTAGTTGAGATGCTGACGATTTGTTTGAACATATTTTGAGATTGAACATAATTTTTAGATGTTGATGATGTGAACTTTGGATGTAGTGGGCATATTTTTGGTTTCCAAGGGAATATTCTCGCTTTTGCCTAGAATTTTCATAGAGGTTTGTTTCTTGTTTTCAGTAGAAGTTTCAATGTAGCCTTTTGCGACAAAATTAGACTTCCAGCCACATCTTTTTATACTCAAATGATCTGCCCCATAATCAGCTAAAAAGAAGGTTGAATATCACCGAAAACAGTGCCCAATTACGCATGTGGATTAGGCAGTTTAAGAATCAGTTTCGTCACATACCAGTAGTATTTGTACCAATAGGCTGTTTGGTCAAACTAATATTCAAACTAACCTAAAATAAATATTAGTTATAAAACTTTCTTTACCAAAAAACATATTTGTAATGTAGCCACCTTATGAGCAGAAATTCGTCATCATCCGCATTCGTTAAAACCTGGATATTTCCTTCTTTGTTAATACCTTAGATTTGTTAGGTTTGTACACTTCTGATTTTTGCATCAGCAATGTAATCAAATTTAAGTATTTTTTTATATCGATATGACTCTTGAATGGCATTTCTGTTCTTATCATTAAGTAATAACGCCAAAGAGATGAAGGCTTCTATGTTTTGCTTAGTTTGTTGAAATATACTAATCATCATTTCCCGTTAGTTATGTTAAATATCTTTTTTCTCTACACTATTCTTCATAGCGACCAAATGCTTATTCGTATTTATTCCGTAAATTCTCTGACACGAGATTGGAAACAATGCTGGAAGTTTTATTCTCAGTATCTGATAGCAAATCAGTGCTTGAACTCATGTTTACGGCTATGTTTATGCCCTTTGCTACTATAATTTCTTTTGCATAGACGAGTTTAATATTATGTCCTAGTAAAATATAAATTATGTATAATACTATTAATAATTATTATAGATAACCCCAACAGTTGTAGATAAAACGTTGTATGCAATACGTGGGATACTACATAGTAGTACTCGTACCACATTTAAGTGATTATACGACTCAACCTATGACTTCGTTAGACAAACGTCACTTGGGTACAGTAATAATATCTCTATCCCACTTCTTGCGTAAACAACTATTATAACTTGCGAATTTTAAGACGATAAACAAGCTAGTAGTTTCTCGAATTATTTGTCATCTTTATGTTACTGTGGGGAAATAAAATGACTTAAAAAGAAAATTTGCTTCTGACATATAATTTACAGCAAATGTATCGATTCATTGGTACAAGTTACAACAGAATTTACTGTTATACTGTAGGATATATCGTCGGTTTTGACTGTCTATATTGTTTCCAAGTATGTATATCATTTATATTAACTATAACACAACACATAACTGTTTCTTCGTATTTTATAAAAACGGAAAATGTAGTACCAATTGTTAGACACATTAGGCCGCATACCAAGAGAACTTATTACAACCAAAAGAAATTGCTACATTTTTTAGATTGCCAAATCCGGAGCGATATACAGGACACTATTTCCTAAGATGTAGTTCGTAGATTGTAACGGCCGATGTCAATTGAACGATGTACACTTTCTGGGTTGTTTTACCGTGATCAATGCTTAACTGCACACGTTTCGCAATAATTAACAGATGGCATCTTCACTGCTTCCCATATCTTGAGCGGCGACTATACCGCGGTGTCTAAGCCGAGCTTGTATACTATTTGGTGCGTCAAAGTTGATTAGTTCAATGTTTAGTTTCACTGGTTCAGACGTGTTACGGATGACTGGTTCAGCTACGCTCCGGTTCAGTTATTTGTTCTTAAGCAAAAGCGTCCAAGTATGACTATAATTTTAAATCCTTCGTCCCTGTTCATGTTGTTCAGGTATTGAAGATTATCCAAAACATCCCTTCGTGCTAGACTGTAATACCCATTAGTACGAACCAGCAGTTCGTTTGGACATTCCCACGTATACTTTGTCACAGCGGCTGCACCAAATACACTTCCATAGTTTGTAACGGACTCAATTGATCTTTCGGGTTTCGGAGTTGCTGATATATTTTATATGTTGGTCTGAAATTAGTCCGCACGTTTTTTTGCGTAGTATTTTCGCAATTCTATCTGTCGCACTGGGGATATATGGTAAAATGGTGGTTGTAACGACTTCCTCCTTGGGCCTTGCTGTTTGCCCACGCCGAGGTCTAATGGCTTTATGGATCTCCTTCTTGGAGCATCCATTTGCTAGGGAACAGATTGGGGAGAATCTATTTCTTCCTGTTGATGGTCCCCATCAGCCAACGTTAATGCCTGATGAACTAGGGTCTTCACGACCGAGCGTTTCTGTGTCCGATGATTAGAATTTCCATGGAGACAGCTATTAGTATCTGCCTTCTTCCTGTAGATACTTTGTCCCAAGAGAACAGAAGACTTCCTTTTTGCTAGAATGTTTAGAAACGGTAAGGTTTTGTCTTGCTCCACTTCCATAGTAAAGTTGATTCTGTTGTGTTGCTGGTTAATAAGATACAAAATTCTTGTAGGGAGTCTACTCCATGCTGCCAAACGATGAGAGTGTTGTCCACGTATCTCAAGTCAGCCCTTAATTTTCTTAGGAGCTGATCGAAGAGCTTCTTTCCATAAAGAAATTTGCCACTACAGGACTTAGGGGGACAGATGACGACTAGCATGGCTGAGGGTTATATAGAAACGTCATTAGAAATCTATGTTTACAAGAAGTAAATATATTGCTATAGATTTTTTTAGGTGTTCAATGCTGGTCTGGGTATTAGTAGTTGTTTCCTGACATACCGCTTTTGCACATATCGGAATCGCCGATGACGATACAAGTCAAGGGTTCTCATAGTATCACAGTATAATAGGTAGCTCTCTGCTAGCGGTCGTATTTGGACCTGACATTGAATACCCAGTGACCATTAGATGTAGACAGACACGTACTACACAAAGAAAACATTGTCAGCATGTTCACATATAGATAAAAAAATTAGTTGTGTCAGGGTTTGCTTACAATATTATTTTAAAATATGACATCCACAAATTGTAGCTAATACTATTGCAATCATAAAAATATTTACAATATAGATATCGCATTTTCATATTTTTCTATACATTTTGCCACAACTAGCATAGGAACATATTTTTACAATGATTGTATGAATTTTTTGATTACAATATTTTTTCGTAATACAACAACGTAAGTTGTATCACAGTTCTTCTGTCGATTATGACAGAGAGCGATCGTCCAGGGCTAACAAGCTCTGGTGACACCGCTGACGACTCACCATGGCTGTTTGTAATTGATTTTCAGGTGTAAGTTAATGCTGGTCGGGACATTAGCCCGCAGAATAGTTGTTTCTTGAAATTCCGATTTTGTTTGAAATATGTTGGTAAAAGAAAATTTACATTATTTACAATTTTTTAATAAGGTGTTATTGGTTAATGGTCATAACAAAGTATTTGCACTTTTAAATGAAGGTATTAGCAGTTATACAGGAATCAGCTATAAGCCGTAGAAATATATTTGCCCGAATGAAAATAATAAGGTAGCGAAAATATATGTAAATTGCTCCCAAGGATAAGCGAAAGGACTGCACCGAAATCTAACTTTACAACATTGTCTGTTATCCGTCGCAAGGGTAACATAAAAATTGGAACAATATGCTGAATAAAATAAAAGGGTAGAGTGTCTGCTTTAATTTAGATTACCCTTGGCATTCACGGAAGTAAAATTATGTTTATTGCCACATAAAGACATACATTTTCCTTAGAGTGACATTTCTAAGTGGAGAAAAAGATAGTAAATATTGTCGTTGATGCAACAACAAATTTGAAATAAATATGACAAACAAAATATTAAATATATAGTCTTCGGCCTTCTGTGAAAGCAGAACCAATATTTAAATAAAAATGCACGCAGAACAACGTAAAAAATAAAAAGGGCTTTAATTTAGATTTCCCTTGTTATTTCATGAAGGTAAAATATATACAGGGTGATTCAGAACTTACCTAAAAAAATCAATATCGTAAAAAAGTTTTTCTAAAAGCTTTAAAGTTTCCCAGAAAAAATTTATTGAAGTTGCAGTATTTTCAACCTTTACATGCTGGGGGCTACTAACTGTAGTCTCTAGTCAGGCGATTCCGTATATTGAAATCGGATTACTTATAGTATTAACGTTTTTGTGATGCGAGTATTTACATTAGTTTTTTAATAATGGCTTACGTATATAACAACTCAGAGTTGATTGATATCGTTTAATTTATGGTGAAGTGAAAATACAACTACTTTTACCGCGGTGTACAGTGACTGCAAGTGTAGTGCAACGCAAGCCTGACACGGGAAATTTCCAACCGAATCGTGAAGAGATGGAGATCCATGGCATCCACGATGTATTGCAACAGTGTGGTATATCATGCACGAGGCTCAATTATAGCCGCACCAAGGGATTGGACGAGGATGACCGGTAACATGGCCACCACGATATCCTGACTTAAAATCCTTCTTTTTGTGGAGATATTTAAAACATGAAATGGATCGCTCCGAAATGGACACTGCCTCATTAATTAGGGGGGTAGTTAAATGTCAACCGGTATCAATCTCTCACATTGAGCCAAGCTAACATTATTTCATACTACCATACCCGCAGATTTAAATACTGACGCATTAAACCGTGCGACCACTGACCAACCCAGTTTTATTAATTAAAACCATAAATTAATTATATTAATAATTAATAACAATAGCGGCAAAATCAGTTGAATTTGCTGTGTAAAATAGGTGTTATAAAATATAATTTATTTCTTCCCTTGAAAATTTCTTTCAATTTTTATTGCCGGTGTATTTTTAAATCATTTTCGAACTGTTCTTTCTGATTTTTTTATACAAAATTGTATTTGTAAGAGTGTCTGTATATTAATTTTCTTTTTAGATAATTTCTAAATCACCGTATTCATTGCCGTAGAAAAATATAAATGTTTCCTAGAGTGACATTTCTAAGTGGAAGAGAGGACAGTACAACGAATTCCGAATTTCCCTAAATATAGAAAACGAAATATTAATTATATAGTCAGCCTTCTCCGAAAGCAGAATCAATATTTAAATAAAAATGCACGCAGAACAACGTAAAGAATAAAGAGGGCTATAATTTAGATTATTCTTGGTATTTCGTGGAGGTAAAATTATATTCATTTCCATATAAAATTTAACTCGAGTAACAAGTGTAGGAGAAACTAGAAAATAATAGCCCTGTTCATACAGCAGTTGGGAACGGTTTCCAATCCGACGCACGCGCAGTTTATTTATAATGCCCATTGTTTTAGTTGGAGTGCGCGCGCTCCGGACGATTGGAAACTAATTTGTGTACAGTGCGAACAAAGCTATTGTTCCATAATAAACTAACAACAAATTCCGAATAATTTTCCCCATAAATGTATGAAATACATTATTAAAATATAGTAAAATCAAAAGAAAAATGTAAGCAAAACAAAACATTAAATAATTTTATTTGATCTAATCACATTGATATTAAAAAGCAGGGAAAGTTAATGTCAGCATTATAAGAAAAATAGACTTAATTAACTTATTATTATTGGGAACAAATACTTGAGACCTTAGAGGCGTTCAATACAACATTAGACTGACTTATAAGAAAACCCAGTCAGCATCGAAACATTCAATGTTTAGTTTAATATATCTGAGATTGTTTTATAAACACACACAGGGGACCTAACGCAAGATTATTAATAATGTTCCTTTAAAAATCTCTGACATTGGAAAAAATATATTTGATAAAAAAATATTGGTGGTAAAATACTTGGAATGTAATTTGTTCGGGTCCATCTGCACAGAACCTGGCCCAAGAACCACAAGAACAAGTTAAAGAATCTCAGCTAGGGTAAGAATATGTACTTTAATTTTGTTACTGACAGTAACCAGTTACCTATCTCATAGCATAACAACCAGGAAAACCACTCAATAATCTAGTTCAATAGGTTAAATATTCTCAGTACATACATATTGTTGAAAGAGTTATTTTTAAATTTATTAGTACAATGCGTTGTACCAAATCATATAATGGTCTTTGGTACATATTTAATCGATAATCGGCAAACTTAGCCTTTAATGTTTGATTTCCTGTTATGAGGTCTATACAGGCCTACGGGTAAAACTGAACTTAAAATATCCGGAATATTATATTCTTTATAATAAAATATTAATCAACAATTCAATGATGGAAAAAAATCGACATGAAATTATTTTAACGCCAAAGTGATATCTTTCATGGTTTATCTCGTGTAAAATCATAACTGTATTATTATAATTAAACTGTTCCATGTGTCATAGAAATTGGAGATTTTTTTCAGGCATCGCGCTTTATGGGTTGATACTGGAATATTCAAGTCCGGTAATAATAGCCACTTATGTATTAAGAGCGGAAAAATGATACATTATTGATCTAGAGTGACAGTTAATCACTCGAGACTAATAATGTCACTTTTACTCGTAATGCATACAAAGTTTTATCTACAATCACTCAAGAAAATAAAACTTTTTAATTGTTAACTTTATTACAACCAGAACATTAAGTAAGAAATTCATTTGTTAGCACTCATAATTTGAATGCTGAAAGAACAGTCTTTACAATCTTTAATAATAAATTTTGATCCAGAAGGCAATGAGGCATATTAGGGCTATATTCTGAAATAGTAAAATGTTCATCACAGCGATTGCTACATACAATTACTTGTATACTCGCGACAAGAATTCAGACGACTTACGTCATACGAACAAATGAATAAATCATTATATTTTCATCAAAATATTTAAGAAACTGCAACTGATAGTAATAAAACTATATACTACACTAAAAGTTATTGCACTAAATTGCAAAAAATGATTGTTTTTTACGCGACCAGATATCGAAAATTACGTTGACAATAAAAAAAATGTGTAACGTCAGCCGTGACGTAAGACGTCTGAATTCTTGACGCGAGTATACATTATTTGATGGCCTAGTTAAAATTTTCTTACTTGTTTCAATTCTTTCATTGATGTTATTATCTATGTATCCTTCTATAACTGTAAAACTCTTCTATCTATCTAGAATAATCGTGCTTATGTGTTTTCGTTTCTGGGTCTCAAGGCTACATAGTTCATATAGAATGTTGATAGAATGATGTTGAATGTTATTTGTGACAGTAAATGTTCGCCTTCTTCTTGTCTTTGAACCAGGAATAGTAACTATCAAAATTAATTATTTGTCCTCCACACCTTTAACATTCATTTTTACTAATTCATCAGATGCACCTACCATAATGATGATTTTAGTGTGTTTGCTTTCTCACAAAAATAGGCAAGGAGTACGTTTTCTGAATATTTAGGAAATTCTATCAATTTACACCGTATCACAAATAACCTATTTCTATATTGCTTTTCGTATAACTTCTTTGATTTTTCTGGCAACAAACCTAAAGTTGCAGTTCTTGCAGCATTTTTAATCTCCAGAAGTATATTCGGGATATCACTACCACTATTTTCAATTCCCATTTAATTTTTTCATTTGTCACTGTCAAGCAAAAAACCCTATTTTAAATAGTGATTGTAGAAGGAAATAATAAATTCATTATTTATAGTTAAGAAAAAATAATTCAATTTAAAAATATATACATTTTCCCATAAATTTTACTAATTTATGATTTGAATGTTACCAATTATTACTATAAAAAAGTTGAAAGATAAAAGGAAGATAAAAGTAGCTGTTCATAATTACGGAAAAGATAATTATTACACCATAAGAAGTATTTATCTGTAAAAAAGTATATATTTGATTTATTTTCATCTTCACCTCCAGCCTCACGGAACATACCTATAGATTTAAATCGTTCCTGGAATTGAACACACAACATCTACAAGGTTAGGTTACAAATCAGGGAAGGAATACCTACTACGTTGTACTTCCAGTTATAAAATAGAGATAAAAAAAGAAAACTGTTTATTATGTAAATTTGTAAAATATGTTTTCAAGGGTTTATGATATTGGTTAAAAGATGTTCAGGCTATACTCGCTTCGAATTTTGTAACAATTTTTATGTGGTTCGATACGCCTGTGTTTTTCTATAAAGACCGGATATTTGTACTGTTGTATATAATGTATTTTGTTTTATTAATCAAATTAATTATTTCTGATTCTGATTGTGAAATTTAATATCACTGGAACCTACATAAAAATAATACCAGAACTATTTCGGTGTTAACGGTAAAATGTATATAAATAAATATGAATATACGGAACCTGCGTTCACTGAAAACCACTCATCCGCACCATTGAATAGTCAAACTCTGTACTGTAAATATCAAAATTCAATAAACACAACATCTGCTTTGTTGGTTTAAAATAATTTTCTCATCCGCACGGCTGACTCCAAACATCTTACGTTTACGTACGCTTCAGGTGTGGCTATAAAACCCGGTCGTGAATACAGTGTGAAGCCCATATTCAAAGTAGTAGTAAGTATATCCGAATTGAATTGGGGTGTTCAAATAAATCTTACGAAATTTGGGACATATTATTAACTCGAAGGAAAACGATGTTGAATCCATACAAGTTACGTAACGCTAACTACTACCTACTACTTTTGACGTACAGAATCGCAATGTCAACACATGATTTATTATGTGTTAAGTAAATCATCAGCTACTAACCGAAAATATTAAATTAAACTTATGTAATTATGTGTGTATGCAATCTCATCTACTACTGACTTCATTTAACCAGCACAGAAAAAAGTGCAAATCAGGATTTTACACTGGCCATCAAACAGGTCCCTTTTTCCGGCACTTTTAATTCTTGCTTATATTTTCATATCTGAACCTCCTCTAATATGTTTCAAAGTTTGTACCCTTTTTTGACACACTGTATATTAACCGTTACATAACAACTTCCCGCTTTTTTTTAATATTTTCAAAAATATTTATCTAAATTATTTAATACAAAATAGCTGAATATAATAATATTCTATATATTTTAAGTCACGCGCCGTCGTATGAATGATTATCGATGATCGCATTAGAGAATAATTTTTTCTAGGACTTAGACAATTTATTTTATGAATCTAGCAGATAAAGTACATATTTACTTTAGTTTTGGGTTTTTTATAAAAATATTTTTTTTATTTATATTACATTGTTTTTATTTACAACACAACAGAAAATATAGCAATTAGGCCATTAATATTTAAGTTACAAATCAAGTTTAAGCATCTATCTTTAAGAACTAAACTATCTTAAACAAAATAATGTAATAATTTAGTATAAAACTAAATACATAAAGGAAAATAAACAAATATAATTCATACTAATTTAAACAAACATGTTTACATATATGATTCAAGCTATCGTTAAATATGTTACAATATACTTCAATGTTGTTATACAACTCACAAACAAGTGAAATAGGACATTTAACTAATATATTAAATTTAGGAGTAGAACAATAGCAGCATGTTGTCTTCTGTTGACACGAGGTACAATAAAGTTTATTTTGCTTCATAGAACTGGGCAATCAATTTTACCATGTAATACATTATACAGCACACGAATTAAATAAATATTACGACGTATTACGTCTTTAACGATTCAAAATTTAATTTATTTAAAAACTCAGCTTGACTAAAACCTCATGGGGATTGTTCATCTTGATGGACGCATAGAAATTGTTAGTGAAGAGATTCCAATTATGTAATCATTTTTTATATATTTTTAGGTATTAACAATATTGTGTGAAACTAACTACTCTGTGGAAGGTATTTTAAGCTATATATAGTGCCTTCATAAATGATTACAAGCCGCGTGACCAGGACTGTGATTCTCGAAGAACAACTCGTATGCAAATAGATTTCTTGTCTCCCTCAATTGCTGTAGGAGGAAAAGGATATTCGCATATGAATTGCTCTGCTATTGAACAATTCCACAGACAAAGCTTTACTCAAAAATTATCTAAAAAAATTAATCTAGCTAAATTTACTAACCTGGTTTAATGAAAACACTCTATAACTATTTAAGTTCACTCTTGAAAATGTGGGAACTCGAAAATTCAACCACAATAGACGATATCTGACCAATTTCTGCATTTTTAGTATGGCAAATTATGAATCAATATCAATATTGACAATATAAATTGCAACTCTCTATCATTGAAAACCATCGTATAGAGTATGTCTCTTTTTTTGTATAAAATTGCAAAACTTTTTAGGAGTCTCAGAAAGTGATCGTTCAGATAATCTGCAAGATAATGTTTATTTCATTTGAAATGCTTTGTATTACCATTTCTCTTGACCTAGACATATTTTGCACATCGTCATTGTTTTACATTAGACGCGAAAATATATGGAAAGCTTTTAAGTGGATCAAACTTGTTCTCTCTTATGTTACGAGTCAGATTTCCAGTTTATTTATTTTTCAGTTCCTCTGGCCCTTCAGCATATTCTTCCAAAATAAAAGCTTAAATTATGTAATATCCTTACATCCTTGTTTTGCCGTACCTTAAAGCACCTTCGTTAAATCGTGTATTATATAATTCAAATTGTGTATCTTATTTTCCGTTGCGTTTCCATTTTGATGTTCATAATATTTTATACAGGGGGAATCAGTTTTTTGTAGACAAACTTTAACAGAAGATAGAATACATGGTTTTAAGAAATAAAGTTCCTATAAACATATTATGTCGTAGAGGGCTTTCTTTCCGAGATACAGGGTGTTGAATATAATTTTTTGTTCTCGAATTTTGATTATAACTTATAAATAAATACTTAGATTTTTTTCATATTTGGGAGATAATGCCTATTAATTAAGGGGCATAAAACAAGCGACAAGAATGTTCAAAAACTTGCACAGTGGAGGGGGTGCTCAACCACTTTCTTAAACAGAACTTCTACACCAATGACTATTTAAAAAAAAACTGTTATTTTCATTATCTACATACAGTTTACCAAAAATAATGACCCTTCTTCTGTTTCGAAATTCCTGTGCATTTCCGAGTTATTTTGATTTTTATTGTTTGGACCTTATTTCTTGCCGCAACGTGTAAATTCAGAAAATGTCCTACAATTTTTAGAAGAAGCGCATAGTAATATGTGGGAAGACATTTCTTTGAATTTAAGAGGACAGTCTTGGATTCAGATTGATGGGTGCTTGGCCCATTATGTATGAAATTGGCTAAAAAAAAATTATCCGGGGAGCTGGATAGGACGTGGAGGTCCAGTGGTCTCCTAGATCCTCCGATTTAACGCCACTTGACTTTTTTGTGTGGGGATTTATTTATTTAGGAAAAAGTGTATACCACTACGGTTAATACACTTGAAGAACTTCACAATCGCATCAGATGCTTGCAATGAAATAAGGGTGCATCATTAAGTTTAGTATCATACGTCGCTGTGAAATGTGTATTGAAAAAAATGATTTACATTTTGAAGAAAGTGTATAATTTTATTATCCTAGTATTATTGTTATTTATAAATCGTTATTGCTAATAATTGTTATTATTTCCACAATTGTTAATTAAATAGTAACATCAATGTTCATGCAATGTTATTTTTAGCAGAAAATAAATAAGGATTGCTAAAATGTGTGTACTAAACAGATTTCAACTTATAAGTCTTGCATTTGAGTATTGCTTGATATAACAAGTCTTTATTTTGACTATATTGGAAAGAGATAAAGATAAGAGATTTCGGCTTTTTAGAATCCTTATCAAACCATATTAAGGTAGATTTCGTTGAAAGAATTAAATATTGAGCCAATAATTAATAAATAAATTACCACATCAAACACAAAACATCGAAATAACTCGAAAACGCACAGGAGTTTCGAAACATAAGAAGGGACATTATTTTTGGCAAAACTGTATGCAAATAATGAAAATAACAGTTTAAAAAAATAGTCATTGGCGTAGAAGTTTTATTTAAGAAAGTGGCTAAGCACCCCCTTCACTTCGCCACTGTGTAAGTTTTTGAACACTCTTAATTTATAGGCATTATCCCCCAAATATGAAAAAAATCTTAGCATTTCTTTAAAAGTTATAAACTAATAAAAGAACAAAAAATTATATTCAACAGCCTATATCTCTGAAACGAGGCCTTCTACGACATATATGCTATCTATGCTTATAGGAATTTTTCTTCTTAAAAAAATGTGTTCTATCTTCTGTTACCGTTTGTCTACAAAAACCTGACTCACCCCGAATACTGTGAGAATCAGTCAGCATATTTACTAGCGTTAAATATTGAGTTTGCCAATAAGTAAATCCTATTTTCATAGTGACCCCATTTGCAATGATATTGGTATGAGATTGGTAGGTATTTGTTTGCAGTTACTTTTGTTGAATTACCATGCAAAATTTACCATACAGTGTGCATACAGGGCGTCTGGAATATAAGTGCCGACACTAAAGGAGCTTGTATATCTGACCAAAAGCAACAAAAAACTCTTATAAATTAATTGTCTAAAACTGACAGTTTTTCTACAAATACATTAAAAATACAACTGCAATGAAATACAAAACTGTGTTACGAAATTACAAACTAAGGTTAGGTTAAGTAAAAGCTCCTGAAGCATAATTTGTTTCTTTTTATCAATACTAATGAAATAACAATTGATGTTTTCTGAAAAAAGTCTTAAAACTGCAACGTACTGTAACATACGACTACGTTGCAATCTATCACATGCTGCTGTTAACCTAAAATTATTTTTATTCGTAGTAGTATTATGGCTACGGTCTTCCGTTTTATATACATAGTACTTGATGTTTGTGAGTATACATAAACAAAAATGGAACAATTTATAGAAAACTATTCACAGTAAGTAAGTTTAGGTGTATCTATAATTATTTATTGTCACATATTGAAGACCTGTTAAGCAAATATCCAAACACCTATTTCTACTCCACAGTTTGGCAAGGTTTCATTGCTTGCATTAAAAACCTCGATCACAGCCTCATTCATTCTGTCATATCTTATGCCATCCTAACATGGGGACATGCTGATCCAGTGCATAAGTTGTTTTTCTTGAAGCGAAAGACCATACGTATTATGTCTGTCCTAGTCGAGTGCAGAAATTCTTTTATCGATTTATACATTATTACAGTCCCATCCATTTATATTTTTCAATGTCTGCTATACGTTAAAATAATTAGCATCTCTTTCATAATGGAGGTCAGTGTCATTCTTATGATACTAGAAAGAAAAATTACCTTGATGGTAGATTTTATAGACTTCAAAGAACGAGAAAGGAAACGGACATTTTTAGTTTACAGTTTTTTAATGCGTTGCACCATTTTAATAATTATATGTGATTTTTGTTTGTATGTACTCTATTTTCTTTCTTTTTTATAATTGTTATTTTTGTCTTTCATTTTAACTTGTATTTTTGCTATTTAATATTTAGTATGTAGGTATTTAGTTGTATGATTTTGTTGCTATACTTGTTTCTTCTCTAAACACGGACGTGTCCAAGCACCTTTTGTGTATCTAGGATATATCAGAAATAAAATAACTAAAATAAATAAAATGCTTTCTAAGAGCCAGTGGCCTCAAAGCTTATTTTGATTTCTATAAGATATCTATTATGATTATACCTCATGATGTGGAGGCCGACTCAAGAGTTACTCAGGTGCGAGAAGTATGAAAATGTAACCAACTACGTTATTAAATTAACAAAGCTGCCGTTCGAAAATTTTAAAATATACAATTATTATTAGATAAAAATAACAAAGGCGGACGATTACCGTGCTTCTAAGATCATGGCAGACACTTGTATAATTGGCAAAAAATATAAATTTCAAAAGTATTTGATTAAATCTGGTTTTTAACGTTAAAAAACTGTCAAAAATGTCAAGCATTGTAATCGACATTACCAAATCTCAGAACCTGTGCCAGAAATAGAGATTATTTGTTACTTATATTATTTTAATATAAAAAGGTGCTAAATATAATAAATAATAAAAATAAATGCCTAATTTGTTAGATCTGAAATTTTAAAATTTTCAAACGGCAGCTTTGTTAATTTAATGACAAAGTTGGTTAAATTTTCATACCTCTCGCACCTGAGTTACAGTTGGGTCGGCCTCGCCGGGCTTAGCGAGTCATCACCTCATGATTGATAGGTATAAGAGACTCACTGTGCAAAATTTCAGGTATAATCATTTACTTATAGGTTGCCGGCCACTGGCTCTTAGACTAAAAATGCTTTCAATCATTCTGAAGCGGTATTGACCTCAAAGCTTATTTTGATTTCTGAAAGAATTCTATTATGGTTGAAATTTATATTTTATTTTAATTTAGTATTCGGTAACTCAAAGAGCGTGTGAGAAATTTTCCATGTTTTGAAAAAGAAATTTAGTACGTTTTTTGTTCGTCTAGATCTTCGTGATGGATAAAAAAATGTCTGTAATTGATTTTAATAATGGAAACACATTAACTTTTTTAGCACTGTAATATTTAGTATTTCAAAACTGTCCCAAATTATTCGAGCATAAAGAATATCAATTCTTAGTTTTAAAGATAAGGAAATCAATAGGAATGAGATTTAGCTGCTTTAAAGTTAAAGGAACATTGTAAATTGAAATGTTCTCATTTATATTGTCTGTCTAGAGATCATGAGCTGTAAAATTAGAATATTTTACCCTTCATAGGCCAAAAACATGATTCACTTTAATTAAATGCAGCTTTTTACATGTCTAGTCAGACCGCTTTAGGCGGTTTAGAACATAGATTAAAACAGAAACTGCTAGCGACACAATTAAAAATGAAGTGATAAACATTTTTAATCGCTGTATGTCCTTAATATTCGCATACTGTATAATTTAGAACGTATTAAAACAAATATATTTTTTCGCCTGTGCGTCTTTTATTTTATATTATTCAGCCTTGAAGATATTATTGCTTTTTAAAAAAATCATCCTTAGACACAGGAAAATGGGAAGAAACTGTAATAAATCACATTGTACTGTATAGTTAAAATAATACAGGGTGTTTTATTTGAAATAAGAAAGTTTTTACCTATTGAAATTGGTAAAATGTAACCGAAAAATATATAAGGTGTTACAAATTAGTAGGTCAATCCGTTAACCACATATTATTTGCACTAGAATAATGAGACTTTACTGCCATTTTTTATTTCAGATCAATCTTCAAAATACAGGGTGTCAAAATACAAATTTTAAAAATGATTTGTATTGATAGCCCCGGTGATTTTAGAGATATTTTCTTGAAATTTAAATATATTTTTTATGTTTAGTCGACACAGACTCTGTGTAATTTTGGTCTAAAATATCAAAGCACGAATGGAGGAAAGGGTGTTGTAGTACCTACAAACCCCCCATTTTCTTTTGAGTACGCCTATGATATTAGAGTATTGGAGAACACTTTAGGCTGAGACCATATATCTTCTAAAATATTTGTTACTCTCTCATTAAAAGAGAGAAAGTGAAGGTGGTACCAATATTGAACATTTAGTTTTAGTTAAATTTTTGTTCTTTTACTGTTTGTTGTTAGTTGTGCCGTTTTGTTTATTTAAATTTACTGAATATAATGGAAATAACCATTTAATACGTAATATCTCGTAAACCGAAGTCCCAATCAATAAAAACGTGTGTACCACAACCCCCTTTTCTCCGTTGATGCTTTGGTATTTTAGATTAAAATTAAAGTTACTTAAGATAAAAATAAGTGCCAAATTTGAAACAAAAAATCATTTTTAAATTTTTTATTTCGACACCCTGTATTCTGAAAATGGACCTCCAAAATGAAAAAGTACATTATTTTAGTCGAAAGTATATGTGGTTAACAGCTTGACCTACAAATTCGTACCATTCTGTATATTAATAGGTGCAACACCTTAAGATTTTATGAAATATCAGAAATACAAAAAAAACATTTTGTTTAGATTGTAGTCATCTATACCTACTGTTATTAAGAGTAAAATCATTTGGAATAAGAATTGTAGCCATTTATGTGTACCTACTTAAAACCTAGACAGTATCTTTGTTTGTATTATTTTCGACATAATTTTGTAAAAGAAAAAGATTTTTACTTACCTTGTTAATAAAATCGCTCATGTTTCTGGTATATATATTTTTTAATTTACAATAAGTTAAGTGTAAAGCATATTTTGAATAAAGATTTCTTGTGGACTAGAATTCAAGAACACTTATTTAAAAATAAATAGATTAAGTAACCTAGAATTTGAAAATTGTTTTTATAAGAATTTATAAACAATAAAACGTAATTATTCAAGTAATGTGACTTCATATCTGTTTATTACTATCATGCACAAGTGCAGGATAAAAATGATTAAATTAAATACTTTTTGCCATCTAGTCCAGTTTTGAAGTTAGTATAAGAAAAGCCTTAAAATATTTTATGAACATGTGTTTTACAATTGTTACAATAAACTGTACATACATAAAAAAACGTTACTTGAAACAGAACATGAACTATTAGAATTTACAAGCACTTTATCTCGTTATCTATTGACCTACATTTTTCTTAGAGTGGTCGAAATTCTGAAAAATAATGCACCAAATCGTAATAAAAATAAATTTATTGTACAATTAAATAAGAAACCTAATTATTTACAAATTATCTAACAGGGGCATAGAAATATAGTCTTTTACTGGGATCCTTAATAAAAACTGGTTTCTTCGTAGGTGCAACTGGTTCTTCTAAAACCGAAGGAACTTTAATTTTATTGCCAATCGTTACGACTGTGGGAGTTTCGACATTTGCTTTAACTCCCTCTTTCTTAATTTTGTCATCAGCATCATCTTCTACGCTTTTAACTATCTCCTCTAATTCATCACTCGGTAAATCCTGTATAATTTTTAATGCGTTGATATCTAGTGGTAGTTTCAAATCTGAGTAAATCTCTTCAGGTTTTACTATTACATCTGCCAGTTTTTGAACGTCATTCCTGCTTTCTATATACCTTTTTGTTTGTGCGGGTACTTCACTTCTAGATAAATGGGTTTCATCTGCTTTCGGTTCTATGCTCTCATCTTCCCGTCTGTAATTGCCTCCGGTCTTCTGCGTTTCGTCGTAGTTTTTAAAAATCCCAACATCCTTGTTCTGGTCTACTGCTTGCTGTTTCTCAAGAGTCGCTGCCTTGTCTTCACTTTCGTTTTCTCGTATGTAATTTCCTCCATGTTTTTTGGTTTTGTCATAGGCTTTAAAAACTTCCACTGAACTTTTCTTTTCCGTTCCATCGTTAAGAACGTTTTGTCTGATTTGTGGAGAACCGAATTGACTTTCTTCGAATTGCTGTTCTTCTATGTCCTCATTTTCCGGTCTGTAGTTACCTCCGTGTTTTTTCGTCTTATCGTAATCTTTAATTACTTCCACATTTTTTAGTAATACAGGATTTTCTAATTTAAGATTTGTCGTATCATTTTCTGATCTGTAATTTCCTCCATGTTTCTTCGTCTTGTCGTAATCTTTCAATACCTCTACATTTTTTAGTAATACGGGATTTTCTGATTTAAGATTTGTCGTATCATTTTCTGACCTGTAATTGCCTCCATGTTTCTTTGTCTTGTCGTAATCTTTAAATACTTCTGCATTTTTTAATGGTACGGTATTTTCTAATTTAATATCTGCTTTTTGTTCTTCGGATGTATTATTGATTGATTTATAATTTCCACCATGTTTTTTTGTTTTGTCATAATCTTGGAATGCATTTACATTTTGGATTTGGATACTTTCGTTTCTTTCAAGACCAGATTCATCCTGTTCATTTATTTGTATCTCATCATTTCCAGGTCTGTAATTTCCACCATGCTTTTTTGTTTTATCATAATCTTTAAAAACTTCTACTTTCTTTATATCTTTTAAGTCTACTTTCTTAATGATTACTGTCTTTACACGGTCTTTTGGTTTGACATTATCCCCTTTGTCTTTTTCATTCTTTATTTTATCAGACGTTTTCAAATCTTTCACAGGTTCTTTCACTTTATCTTCTCCTTCAGGTGCTGCAACTTCAGCTTCAATTATTTCATCTTCCTTTTTATAATCCCCTCCATGTTGTTGATCTTTGTTATAATTTTTAAAAACATCTACTACTTTTTTCGCTACTACCTCTATATTATCCACTTGTTCTGCACTAGTGCTATTAAGATTATCTGGTTCCTCGTAGTCTACATAATCCATAACAATCGGTTGATTAGGCACATTACCATCTATTTCAACAATTTGTTCATATTTTTCATTACCTTCAGCATACATTTTGTAGTCTCTTTCAGCTCTTCGTCGCACAATTTTTGAAGCTTCTGTTACTGACTCAGAGCTATTGTTTACTGTAGGGTTAGTCTTGATTCTTATTGGTCTTCTTCTATAGTTTCTTCTAGGTTTGTCTTGATGGACTGCAGTAGATTCGTCAGATGTTAAAGTAGCTTGTGTAGTACTCGCTGCATCGTTTTGGGCTTGTATTGTACTAGCAGTTGTTGTTCTTCTCCTGCTTAAACGAATTACTCTTTGGCTGGTTACTTCTGGAGCAGGTGTTGTAGCTTTACTGTCAATTGAGGCGGTCTGTTTTGGTGCCTGCTCCTTCGTCTGCTTAGATCTTGTTGGAGTTCTTTCCGACTTTGATAATATTGGTTCTTTGCTTGTATTAACATTTTGTAAATTCTTGTCTTCTTCAGAGTTATATCGACTGCTTAAACTGTGTCGTACATTAGGTCGTTCTATAGTTTTATATTTTGATGTATCAATGGACGTTTTCGGTAAATAACTCTTGATGTTGGGTAAAAGTCAGCTATATCAAAAATTTCCAAATTTGTACCCGCTTCGTATCCTTGGCCTCCAGGTGAGTTCCGTATATTATCCACTTGAGATTCCTCATCAGAACTCTCAGTTTCTGCAGCTTCCACTTCTTCTTCCTCTATAGATTTTGGAGTCGTAGTCTTTTTCTTATCTTCTATTAATTTATAATTACTGTCATTGCGAACTTTAGCAAGTATAGATAAAAATTCAGGAGCTGTAGTAGCTACTGGTTGCAGAGTTGATGCTACCATTTTCTGTGTTACTTCTTCAGCACCTTTCTCCGTGGTGGTTGGATCAGGGATTTCTTTGTAATTGCTAGCACTTTTGAGTAATTTCACAAAATCTGTATAACTTTGTCCTTCTGGTGGAGGCGTGGCGGTAGCAAATACAGGACTCTGTTTAGGTTTTTCAGTTGTTTTTGGAGTGTCTTCTACAACTTCGACATATTCTACTTCTTCTTCTTCTTCTTCCGATTGTTGTTGAGGTTTTTTATCGTAAACGATTTTGCCAGTTTTCTCATCGTAGTGATAATTTCTTGATCGCTGAGGCACATAGTCATCTTCTTCTTCCTTCTTCTTTTCTGTTTCTGCATCTGGTTGTTTATTATTATTTCGAGATACCTGTGCATATGCAGGTCTTTGGGCACTTCGTCTACTTCTTCTTAGTTTATTTCTCTTTGGCTTATTCATTCTTTGTACTATATGATTATCTGTTAAAAAATCTGAATAAAGGTATACTTTCTGTTTTGGTGGTGGTCGCATGCCTTGGACATAGTATCTATTTATTTTCCTTTCCTCAATCCTAATTGTAGGATTTGAAATATGCTGACTACTGTCTCTTTTCGGATGATATATCGTTTTATATCCTTGAATTATTGGTGGCATTAGTCCCATGACTTCTGTAGGTTCGCCAATGAATTGTAAAGTTGATGTTGATTCCTCGATGACAACTGGTGTGTCTTGTGTCGTAGTCTTAATTCGCCTCCTTCTTTTTGACTTGGTACCAGTTTTAAATTCATTTAGCATATCTTCAATTTTTTGTTCCGCAATTAGTGGGTTCTCTGCTTGGGGATATTTGTGATTACTTGCGTACACTTTGGGCTCAAAAGTGGACATTATCGTGGTGACAGTACTCGACATACCTTTGTTATCAGTTCCAAATAAATTTTGAGGGAATTCTTCAGATATTTTTTCAGCTTTAAGCTTAACGGAGATTGGTTCTGACGATTCTGAAAAGCTGTCTTTTAACTTGGGAAAACTCTTTATATGTTTAAGTACGTCTGTAAAGACATTAAGTTGTTCATTGGGCTTTATATCTTCTTTGTAGAAAACTTCACTTAGAACTTTATACTTGGGAAGAACGGTACTTCTTGTCATAAAGTCTTTAAACAATGGAAAAGGTGTGGTAGGTAAAAATTTGTTAATATCAAATACTTGATATGTGGGGTTCTGTATAGAAATAATGGGAGCCAAATAATTGGGATTACTGTTTTGTATGTTCTGTGGAATCTTTGGTGCCTTTGGTATAAATTTATTGATGTCAAAAATTTTATATAAAGGTTTTCTTGGTTTCGCTCTTACGAGCTGTAGAGCATCTACATCCGAAAAAGATTCAGGCTTTTTGTTATCTGTCGTTTCCATTTTCATACTTTCTTCTTCATTTTTAAGTACTTTTGCTTTTCTTTCTCCGTTCTTTTTGCCATTTTTTCTCTTCTTCGCTACAGGGGCTTTCAAAGCAGTTTCTGTCGTCTTATTTATAACCGGTAAGGACGTGGTGATCTCAGTTATATTCAATTTGGGAAGTTCAGCATTTATTGCTTTTTTTACTTCGTAAAATTCATCCTCCGGTAAATATTCAAGAAGTTCTATTTGGTCGTAAATATGTTTAGGTTTTAACTGTATGGTATATTTTGGAGTGGTAATTAAAGGTGGTAGTGTGTGTACTTCCCTTGCTGTTTCCTTTGAATTTTGTACTTTTATTTTATCAACATCGTCGTTTAATTTTTTAGAGTCCAATTCAGTGTTTACTTTGGGATTAGGATTTTTCTCAACAAAATGATTTATGTATTTTGAATCTCTTTCGGCGTTTTCCCCCAATCCAGAACTTTTTCCTGGAAACCAACTCCTCAAACCAGACTTATATGGTAAGCTATCATCTATTTCATTGTCTATAGCATGGTTGCTAGCTGCAACATGTAGCTGTTCCTTTTCTTTGTCGATGTTCAAAGCATTGTTTAATTCATTCTTGGTACTTTGAGAACTAGATCCCTTACCCACATTGTCTATATCACTACCTGCAATATTTTTCGTTGAGATCTTTTCAATTTCTGAAAATATAGGATTTACAGGGCCAACGACTTTTTCTTGGAAGAACGGATTATCTAAAGGATCTTCGCCGAAGTATTTTACTTTGAAGCAGTCAATTCTATCTCCAAGCTTTCCCAGTCTGGGCTCTTTAGCAGCTGGATCGTTGTCTTCATCTTCTTCCTCATCCTCAACACTTTCATCTGCATTTTTAATTCTATCGGGTACTGGATCAACTTCAGGGTTAACATCAGAGCAGGCCATTTTTCTATCGGCGAGGTCATAGAAGGCTAATTTACCATTGATTTTCTTTGGGACGTTCTTAGAATCTTCTGCGTATCTTAAAGGTGAATTTTCATGTATGCCCTTCTCTTTATATGTTTTGTAATAAGGATATTTCTTTTCAATTGGCGCGGTTGATTTTTCTGTTGGTTGTCCTATGTCATGATTTATTTCATCTATAAAATCAGTATCTATTTCAATTGTAGGAATTCCAACAGTAGATCTTTTTCTACGTACTTGTAATTTTAATTCAGGTCTTTCAAGACTTTCTGAAGGTTTGTCTTCATTTTTTGCTTGTGATTTTGGAAGAGAAGTAGTTGCTTCAGTAGTTGTTGGTATTTCCATTGTAACAATTTCTGTGAATTCAGTAGGAGTAACTGTAGTTGAAATATATTCTTCTGTTGTTTGAGGAATAATTTCTTCTATGAAAATTTCATGTGGATTGACAGTTAAACTTCTCTTTTCTGCATCAAGTTTATTTTCTTTTCCACGGTGTAATGTATCATTCTCTTTTTCTATTAGATTAATTTCAGCAGTGACGTTCTTATTAATTTTGGGATAAATCTTCACGTATTTATGAATTTTTGTGCTATTGTTTGGTTGTGGTACAGCTTTAACTTCACTGGATATTTCCATTTCTATATTTTCTCCAGTTTTAGCTTTAGCTGTTACAGTTTTAATTTCCTTAGGTCTAATTAAAGCGTTCACTTTCTTTACACCATCTTTAGTTTTTGTTGGCATGATTTTATTTAAATATGATTGTTCATCATAATGGGTACCTGCAGGTTCAGAGTCCTCATTTTCTTCCTCTTCATTTTCTAAATTCAATTCCTCTTTCTTAAGTTTTTCTATATCCTCCTCTTTTAAATCTTGGTCGCCGATGGAATAACTTGCAGATTGTCTGTCATATTTTTTTACTGGCGTCTTCTTTTTCTTCTTTGCTTCTTTGTTTTTCTCGTCTGATTCGAAACCTTCGGTATTTTCAGCCTTTTTCTCATGACCGGCGTGGTCGTAAGCACTGTCTTCATATCCCTCTTCTGAATAGATTGTTTGAACTTTAGAATCTTTGACAAGTTCCTTAAGCCGTCCATTTTCGTCAGATTCTGGTGGCAAGTGTTTTTCATCTTCACTATGTCTTACTTGCGCGTACAGTCGTGTTGGTACAAATATCTCACTTTCTTCGGTATTCGCTTCCTTGGCAGTTTGTTGAGTAGGTGAATTATCAATGCTTGGTAACTGTTGCAATTTCATCCCAAATTGTTTCTTTTGATTTTCAAATAAGTTCTGTGCCTCTAAAAATGTATCATATCCATCAGGCTGTTTGTTCGGTTCCTCTAAGTTAACGTATTGCTGATTACTGACAAATGGTCGATGTTTAACTCCTGGTTTAGACCACTGTGCTTCTCCTGGGTAGATAGGTCTGGTAGGAACTTCTTCTGGGTATTCATGATTTTTTACTATAGGGGCTCTTTCAGATTGTAGCCTTTCTATTTTTGGTACTGCTTCCGTGTCATAGTTTGGTTCAAACTGTGTAGGCTCTTGTGTTCTGTGATCACGATAATTTTTCGTAAATGGATTAAAATTTAAGTTCCTTAAAGGTGTTGGATTATTCACAGGCTTTCTGTAATCTGTCACTGCATGGAATGGTTTATTGATAGGTACTCGAGAAGTTTGAGGGAATTGGTTTAGTTGGTGACGTTGAGATTTTTGAGAAAAGGGATTGTTTAAATTGAAATCCAAATTATGTATCGGTTGGGAAGTGCTGAAGGGAGCATTCGGTTTATTTATTTGAGTGGAAGCTTGACCGTCCTGCTGACTGTGAGGGAAAGGATCTAACGGACTGAAATCCAATTCGGTTATGGGAAGTACTGTGTTAGGATTGTTTACTCGAGGGTAAGCTTGTTTTATGTTTACAGCCTGAGGTGGTGCGGCGTTGACTGCAGCTATCTGAGATGCTGGTCTTTGGGTTGTGTAAGTTATGTAAGGAACTTGGCCTGGCGCTTGGTTATAGGTCGCTGTAGCAGAATTACTAGGAGCCACAGGTCTTCTGTTGTGATTCCTCTGAAACTGAGGACCTTGCTTTTGTTGAACGTAAGGTTTGCTTCGTATTTCATTTCCGTTGTTGATGTTGTTCAGGAAGTTTGCGTTATTGATTTGATTGGCAGGATTAATGAAGACGAAATTATTAGGCAGCCCAGAGTTTAACCAGTCATAATCTGCACCCAAAATTCCAAATACATTCTCATTGGCAATTAAACCATTTGACGCTGTATTTGGTACACTGTTAATGAATGGATTGATGTTGTTGTACTTAGGCCCTGCCTGAGCAACGATGTCTGGCTGCCTTATCGGTTGACTGTCTCTATTTACATTATTTAAGTTGGTGTTTTGGTTCGGTTGTTGTTGCCAAATACTAGGCACTTTTATTGCACTTATTGATGTAAAAACACTTATTATTAATAGTAACTTCATTGTTTGTTTTATAAAAGTCTGCAAGTATCACTTGTTAATTTTAGAACGTACTCAAAGTTAATGATCATTGTTCGGAAATAAATAGTCACTCATGTGGAAGTAGTCACCAGGTTATTGTCACTTGTACATATTGCAGTTTGTAGTAGAACTGAGTAGGTTTTACACTTCTTCTTGCTTGATCTCATTTACCTATTTCAACACATACCATTATTTTTATATGTTACGTATATTGGGTTGTACAACAGTTTTCTGATATGAAGCATAGCTACAGGGTGTTAAATATAGATGAATACATATTTGACAATAAATATAGAATCTCACGACGACGTTTGGCTGTATATTCACGACGATAAATAAATACGATCTATGAAACAAATGTTAAACAATAAAAATTGAGCTTTTCAATTGTAGACCTTTAAAGTCAAACATAAAACTAATTGAATTAATAATTTGGTAACCTATTTACCGATCACGTTGAAATTTGGAACATTTATTTACATTATTATGGCTTATTATTTCTTAAAACTTTAGTAAATCGGGTGGTGGTTTTCTCTAGTTACCACCTTTTTTTAAGCGGTTAAAACTTTTATAGTGCTCCAAATTTCAACAATTCATCATCGTGAATATACAGCCAAACGTTGTCAGTGAATTCTGACAGCCTGTATATAATACATGTTTGGCAAACAAATTAACTAATTACATTACGTATAAGAGATGTAACAAATTAAGCAATGAGAACTGATAAAGAAATTGGATAAAATCCATATAAAAACATTGTTGGCTATTGTTTTTTTTTTTTCAAAAAAATAATTACCTAATTTTCTTCTAACAAAGTCTAGATGTAGCAAAAGTGTGTTTTATGTAAAAGTTTTGATTTTAAAAAATTTACGACAAACCAAAAAAAAATTAATCATATTTTGGAGTTGAAACACTGAACTTGAGACGTTTTACGTCTATAATCTGAAATTTGTGGTGACGGTTTCTCCTAGAATAACCACCCTTAGCTAGTGTATTCGTTTATCAGTTCAGTACATTTTATTTTTCATTCAGTTAAATCATTAGCCAAAGTTTGATCAATATACTAAATATATTGTGAGAAATATTTGATACGAAATTCCAAAAATTTAAACTGCCTTAATTTCAAAAATCACTTTAGGATTTTAGTTTATTAAAACTTTTTAAGACTAACAGAAAATATATACAGGGTGATTCAGAAGTAGGTGTTTTTAAATTTCAAAACAATTCTTCCACCCGTTTAGGAGATATGAGAAAAAACTATGTTTCTCCTAAATTTCAACACCCTGTATGCTGTTAAGAGAAAAGGTAGAAAAAAAAATTATAATAATTTTCTACCTTTGGCGTGTTTTAAAATTTTATGTAAAAATATGTTTAAACTAATTATGCATTATCTTTATGACACGCTAATGGTTTTACGCTCACAGTGAGAAAATTAATTTGCATTGTAATATGGTACCAATTAAAAAAGCATGCTTAAATATAGATAGATAATCATTATTCTACAAAAGAGCTTTAATTTTGATTGTTATTTTATCTGGTATCACCATACGATTATGGCTAAATTGGCTGATTAAAAATCACTTTCATATCATTGACCGTTGTAATTTATTAAATAGCAAATACAAACATTGCTTCTACAAAAGCAGCATTTGAAATGAAAGTTTGTGTAACAAAGCTTTATATGGAAAAGGCAAACAATTACTTTGTCAACATTGTAAAATAATATTCTACATATTGAGCTTTTGTGGCTAAACAACAAACAGGTTTGCGGGGAATTATTTTCCAGTAGTAACTAGTTTTATCAAGTTGAAGTATTTGTTAGAATTCACTTTTGGCATTGTTTGGCGAAAACTATTACTTGATATTATAATTTATAGAATTATTGATATAGATACAGTGTGTAGCTAGATGGTATTGCCGTTTTTGAATAAATAAACTTATTTCTTAAAATTTCATTTTTGTAGTGAACACGAGGGTTTTTAAAAAAATTCATAGACAGCGCAAATATGTGCAAATCACTGCAGTGGTGTATATACAAGGTGATTCAGTCATAGTGTCATCAATTTTAAGAGAAGATAATGAGAAGATCACGAAGAATATTATATACTCGCGACAAGAATTCAGACGACTTACGTCATACGAACAAATGAATAATTCATTTTATTTTCATCAAATTATTTAAGAAACTGCAACTGATAGTAATAAAACTATATACTAAAAGTTTGCATTATATATTGCACTAAATTGCAAAAAATGATTGTTTTTAACGCGACCAAATATCGAAAATTACGTTGACAATAAAAACAAATGTGTAACGTCAGCCGTGACGTAAGACGTCTGAATTCTTGACACGAGTATATAATAGAAATATAAAAAAAATTAAATGCTTGTTTACGCTAAAAAGCTATTATTTTAACCCCCTTTTCAGACTTTTACTGACGCTGGCGGCTATTCAAGTCGGTGTCGGGTCTGATGTGACGTTATAAAATTAAAATATTTTCCTTGTACTTATATCAATGTTAAAATATGTAATAAAAGTTATACATTATTTTTTAAAAGTGTTTTAGTTTAAAAATATTGACTATTGAAATTCTCCCATTAAATCAAATAACGAACCATTTAGATTTCATTACATAAATAGTAAGATAATACTCACTAGGTAAATTATTAAAAGAGGCTGAAAAGTTTTCAGTATTTAAATGCTGACAGTAATACAAAAAACCATCGTGTTATTAACAAAAAAACCGTCCTAGATACCTATATGTATACAGTGATGATGATCCCACAGCAGTGGTTGAAAATATGGACGTGCAAAAAATTAAGGGCGTATTTTACCCGTAAGCTCCCCTGCCTGATATGTTTCTGGCCAAAATTTTTAAATAGTTTTCATGTAGTTTATATTAGCATTTAATGAATGTTCTACATATCAAAATTCATAATTATGCGTTGACTCGTTTTGGAAATATTTTGAAAAACATGGTCTCTTGACGCCTCTTTCAGGGGGGCACAAACCCTTTAGGAAGCATTTTTTCGACCTCTAATTATAGAAAAAAATAACTTATTTTCGATCGTAGAATATATTGCATTAGTGTTGCACACTAATTATGAGAGTATATTCGTTTTATCTACTAAAGTTTTGCACACTAATTATAGGACATCCTGTATATTCGTTTCACTTGCTGGTGGCATGAGATAACATTTCTGGTATTTGCTAAACTCTATATTATTCAGTTCTTAATATGTCTAAAATTATTTGTATTTGTGGAAAACACAATTTCAAAGATACCGCACCCTTAATGAATACCTTAAAGGTGCAAATTCTTTGACAAACTCTATAATTACAGGGTGTTCGTGTAACCTAGAGGGGAAATTCATGGAGCGACAGAACATTGAAGAACAATATACTAGTTTACTATATAAACATTGCTTCTAAAATCCACTCTTCTCAAAATTTCGTATTATTAAATTTCCTGAATAATACCAGTGGCATTAAACTGGTTCTAACCACTAATATTCATTATTTTTGTTTTCATGGTATTTTTTACACGAAACGTTTCTTTTTTGTAGTACCTATGAACTGTCTTTGAATTGCATTTAATGAAAATCTCTTTTTTGAACAATTTTTAAGCAATAGTTTGATAGATATGAAAAACAAAAATCTATGTCAAACCTTTTCAAATCAAAAATTAGTTATTAAAATCAGCATAGTTTAGATGCAATGTTGATATAATAAGTTAATATGATCTTTCGATTTTCTCTCACTCCACAAATTGCTCACCGTAGAAACTGAAACACTCTGTTTGTAGACATTATTATAAAAAGTATGAATGACAAAAAAGGGAAAATTTAGTTCTGAGATACCAACGGTTTTTAAGATAATATGTAGCGCAAAACATTTGGAAGTTTTTATATATTTTATGGCTTATACAGTACCGAGTACCTTTGTTGCCGCCAGTGTCCAGTGAGTGTTGTTATTTGGTACTATTTTATTGTGATTATAGATATGTGTTCGTCGTAGTATATAGTCAAACTGCACAAATTGGATAACAAATTTTCTGCAGTATTTCGTGAGTAGACTTTTTGATATATTATGTACATAGCGTTCATATTTAACTATGATAATGTAAGAACTCATAGACTTAGATTAAAGCGCAATTAC